>JAVBJF010000095.1:0-600000 GCA_033439095.1 Pseudococcus viburni
TTGACCCCCCGGTGTTGAAAAAAGGGGGAGGGAATGGAACACAATTCGAAATTATTGGAATGTTTTGAAAAACATGGATGAGCAAAAAGTGGTGAATTTTTATCTTTTGAAAATTTTTTTCGCAAAAATTTTCGCCCTCACTTCGCTCGGGATCAACACCTTTCTTTTAGTGTGAGCCAAAAAAACAAATAAATTATGATTTTTGAAAAGTTACCCCAGCAAAAGTTGTTGGCTGGATAAACTTGAAAAATAAAATGAAAAATTTCAAAATCGGTTCATATCTTCCGGTCGCGCCAAGAGCCTTCAATTCTTCAAAAATTGACAAAAATTAAAAATTTCAAAAAAATTTTAAATTGACTAAAATTAATTTTAGAGCTTCTGTAGTGACTATCTGGACCAAAAAGCACATTTTTTTTGAAAAAATCAGTGTTTTATAACTTATAACTGTTTTCAAATTTTTTCAGAGGCGAAGAAAAAATATGAGAAATTTAAAAAAACTATAGAACATGAATTTTTTCAAAAAAGTTGTGCTTTTTGCTTTAAATATGCCCTAAATAAGCTCTAAAATTGATTTTAATGATTTTTTTTTTAATTTTTAAATTTCTGAAAATGTTGAATTTTTGACAATTTTTGAAGAATTGAAGGCTTATGAATCGATTTTGAAATTTTTTATTTCATTTTTCTAGTCTATCCAGCCAACAACTTTTGCCGGGAGTAACTTTTCAAAAATTGAAATTTTTGGTTTTTCGACCCATCCTTTTTATATGTACATACCTGTTTCCATAAAATGATTGGTATTTTACCTCCTCATTGATTTCTTTATTAATTGGTACCAATACCAACTACACTGAGAAAAATGGAGAATGAAAAATGAATAGAAAGTGTTGCAAAAAATTATAAATTTTATTCAAAAAAAATAAATTTTATTCAAATAAAATTATAAATTTTATTCAAAAAAATAAATTTTATTCAAAAAAAAATAAAGTTTATCCAAAAAAATAATAACGGGGCACCATTCGCAAAATTAGCAATTTTTATCAAAAAAATAATAAAATTTATCACGAAATTTGGTAAAGTTTATTGCATAGAAAATAAAGTTTCGTCATTTTGCGATAAATATTATTATTTTGCAATAAATATTATTATTTTTTGAATAAATTTTACTAGTTTTGTGAATGGTGCCTTTTTATTATTACGTTTAATAAAATTTATTTTTTATTTTTTTGAGTGTAAAAAGTTACAGGGTAGATAAATTTGAAGCATTTGTTTTTCATTGAGCGGGGGTTGTAAAGAAATCATTCGCTTGATTTGGTATAACACCCTGGCTGCCTGGCATAATTTGTTTCATTTTTCAAAACATAATTTTGCGTTGGAATATTTAGTTTTTTCTTTTCCTTTTAAATTTTTTCTGTAGGAATAATGAATTCAAATTTTCAAATTTCACTTTCAGTGGTGATAGGAGTTGGGTGGGTTCAAAAATTGTCAGAATTAAATTTGAATATTTTTTTTCGCACGAAGAGGAGCATGTAAAGATCTCGTAAAAAGTATCTGGTGAGTTTGAAAAAAAAAATCGGTAGACCCCATGCATTTATATTATTCTTATGCAAAATTTCGGAATGTAAGTAGGTACATCACGTGAAAAAATTACCCCTCCCTCCCTTGGTTTACGAATATCATATTTAAAAGGTCTGGAAAAATTTGAATAAATTTTCTGGAAAGCTGGAAAAGTCAGGAAAAATTATTTTTTGAAATATAGTGCACCCCCTGCCTTGTCAAAATCTACTTTTTAAATTATTGTGGTGGGAATTTTGATTTTAGTTCGTATATTACCGAATTTTTAACTGCTCACTTATGGCAACATAGACCGAGCTACTGATAAGCGACGAGTTCCAACATTATTTTGCATGAATTGGGTACTTGGCGTATACGACTGAACTCGAACTAGAAATGAAATCGCATCGTTTTATTTCGGTCCAATTGTTTCTATGAGGTCCCCTTGATAGTGCAAATTGACTTAGGCATAATTTTTCTGCATTTCTCTTGCAGGAATTTATCCAATTCAAGCAAGTTGAACTGGGTACTTGGCGGATAAATAAGACCGATGACCGAAGCACCGAACTCGAACCAAAAATACAGCCACGTCCTTTGAAATCGCTCCAATTTTTTTTACTTCTGAGTTCCCCTTGATAGTGCAAATTGATTTATCTTAATTTCCCCTGCAGAAATGGGCCCAATTCTCATAAAATAATGTTGGAACACGGTAACAACGTACGTCTTATGGCCGTAGCGCGTCTATGTTAATGGCAGAGTGAAAAAACGTTTTTTATGGCATTTTTGAGCTATTTCTGGCATAGAATCAAGATGTGTGTATAATTGAGTGCTCAATGATAGAAAAAAACGATTTCTTGATTTTCATTTCAGAAAACGATTTCGGTTTGAGCAGAATTTCGACACCACTGACGCCAAAATGGACACTAATAACGCATCGGCTGTTGACGAATACCCTTTGAATTTTCTATACGAGTTGACATCGTTGAAAAATTTGGCTACAACTAGTTTGGCATTAGATTTATGGCATCACAATCAGTTAGGGCATTTTCGAATGGAAATATCAGCCTACTACAATGCAAATTTCAACTGTGATCAAGTTTTACGTATTTCACTTCCTGGATGCATTACGAAACTAATCGACGGGCGTATTCGTTCGTTGGGACAAGAGTTGCAAGCTTTATACGGAAGTTTTGAATACCTTGAAGTTGTACACAATAATCATAATTTTTTAATATTCTACGATAGTTTAGTTTACGGGCCAGATGGTAAAATGTGCACCGAACGAAGTGCTAGAAATATTTTAACGAGGCATGAATTGACTCCAATGAAGAAATTCCAGATCGCTTGTATATATTGGTTCGAAGATGAGATTAGGCAATTGTGGCCTTCTGTATCACATCTTCAAGAGTTGAATGTAAAGTTTCATAGAAAATTTGGAGATTTTTTGCATTATTGGATTGCGAAGATGCGAAATAATCTTGGTGTATATCGTCCTCGAGAAACCGAATCTATATTATTATATAATCTGACGTCAATCAAGATAGCACGTAATTGGTCAGCGTATTTATATTTAGTAAATACACTTGCAACAACAAACCAACACGGTTTTATAAGCGAATTAATTGATCCCTATGAAAGTGATCATAAATATCTGCTGTCCAAATTGAATAGAGCACAAGTCGATTTCCTCTTGTCAAATTTTCCAGTGGAAATTATTTCAGAATTGACGTTGGATGAAGGTTGCACCGAATACGCGCTGAGAATCTGGAATCTTGTAAGAAACAACATTGATGTTCGATCTTTTTTAATTCTTTTACGATCCTTAAGGTCATTGGACTACATTTATCATGGATACCGCGTTCCTGCATTTGAAAAATGTAAATATGAACAAGTACAAGTCGTCCTTCTTGAACTATGGATTACTGCGTCGAATCGATTGAAAATGGAATTTTTCGATGGTGAAAACGTAGATGACTTTTTCGATCAGTTGCTCGGATATTCTAGAGTAGTTCATCAATCGCCTAATAATACGAAATTTTTTCCCCTACTGTTTACCGACATGCCAATGGAAACGAGGACCCGAATATGGTATAAACACTGGCGCAAAATTGTCGTTTGTTGCCAGATTGAAGTTCTGAATCATTTATTAAAGCTGTGCCTGAATGATGAACGTCGTATTGAGCGATTCGTCGAAGAAGAAATGCTGAATTTCACCCAGATTCAAAATATTATGAGTGGTTGGTTTGCCGAAAAATTGTTTGTCGAAATGATCAATTATACGAAATTATGTTCTTGGAATGAGAATCTTGTTAGAGAACTCAGAAAGCAGATTTTCTCTACGGTAATTTCATCGCCAAAGTATTTCACACTCGATAAATTATTCGAACTGGGTGAAATTATTGATAACAGTTTGTCAAACGATGAGGCAAATGACCTCAAGAGAACGATTTTATTTAGTGTTCAAAAACTGCTTCAGGAAACATTGGAAAAAGGCTCAGCCGAAGAAGCCATCAATGCGATCGATCGTTTCTTGCCGACTCGACGATGTCAACGTGAAAAGCAGTTATTTTTTGGGCCATTGGCGTGATTTTTTGAATTCAAAATCCAAACGAACCGTAAACTTTGATTCAACACAATGGAATGAATTTTTGCTTTGGTGGGTGGAAAATAAAGACGACTTGCCAATGTTCAAACAATCGCTGCCTGTGGATGAAATTTTCGAAAAATTACTAATGGAAGTAGTTTCGAATCTGGCCTCACGATTGGGTCCGTTGGAAAAGGTAATATCCCAACCTGTGCCATCGCCGATGAGGAACCTGAAAGAATTCACTCAAGTCGACGATTTTTTAATGTGGTACTTTGGTAATGAGAAAGCTGTTGTGGATTACAAACGGAATAAGATATGGAATTATCATAAGATGGCTAAATTGAATGATTTATTGTCTATAAAGAACGAATGTATTGTTAATCATATACTTGTGTGGGTTTTCAACGATAATCTCATCGAAGTTGAATCTTTTAAAGAAAATTTCAAGGAAAATGTACCTATTGATTGATGATTTATATTGGTAGTTTTCTGGATTTGTTTTGGTTCTCGAATTTCATTTTAATAATCGTATATGATTTTATTAATTATCTACTGAGTTATAAATGAAGAAAAGAGATGAAATTCCACATGTAGAGGCAGGTAGTGCCTAATCTTTTTTTGGGTGCCTTTTTATACGTTCTAATTATTAATTAATCATTTTTATCATCTTTGTGTGAAAATTACATCGATATTAAAATAAATTTGCCATCGGATAATTTTATTTTCTCCTCAGAATTAAGTCTCATCATTTGAAAAATAATGGAACATTATTTATTGCGAGTAAGTAGGTAAATGATGTTGGAAAATTATGAAATGTGATATGTGCAAATCTATCAAAAGCTGAACGGTTCTAGCAAGGTTTTTAACATTTTATCTTATTAAAGTTTGTTGTTTTGTGGAAAAATTCAAGAAAAAAGTACAAATGTTGATTGAATTTCTATATTGATAGTCTTCAGAGTTGAGTTTTCTTCCTCGACTCGCAGATTATTAATTAAAAGTGTTGTTATTAGCATCCATATTTATTAGACTGACTAATCTTGTTTTAGATAAAAAATTCCCTTCTTTTTTCATATTTTTGGCTCCAGCGCAAAATTCTGTTTTCGGAATTTAGGTACACTATCCCTACACCATATCTGAGTAAATTAAACAGAATCTGAGATATCAGTGCTTCATTTGACCACTGATAGTTGGTAGTTGAAATCATAATTTGAAGCTGATACTTTTCCAATGGTCAGAGGCCTTCCGACCGGGGGGGGGGTCTCACTCCCCCCAAGCATTTTCCAGTTGGAAAAGTTGGGCGAAGTTGGCAAAAAAGTTGGCAGAAAAGCCCGAGTGATAAAAATTGAGAAAAGTTGTGAATATTGAAATTTAAAAAAAAAATTAAATGGCAGTGTTGTAAATTTTTCGTTAGAAAATTTCGTAGGTACCTATGTGAGATTTGTTAGATCAGTGACGTACCGATAGGGGGCTAACTTCCTCCCCCTGAGGAAATTTTTTACTTGTGAGTTGGGAAAATTGAACATTTCAACACATCAGTTGGAAAAAATTGGACAGAGAAATTGAGGGGAAAGTGTCTAAAAATCGGTATTTTTAATTTCCAGTTTTGTATGAAGAAGCAACTAATGAATATACCTAATTTCTGTCTACATAATTAGCTTTAAAGCTTTGCATTGAAAGTGTAAAAAAACGTATTTTAATGTATTTTTTGAGGGATATTTTTCGAATTTAAGGGTAGCGATTGCTCAAAAAATAATTTTTATAATGACCGAAGTTGTAGATTAGGTGGCGAAACATATTTTTGCTGGAAAATTTTTTCTAGAAGACCGAAATTTTTGATGTGTGGGAGGGGTGGGCCTGTATGTAACGGAAAGCGGGACGAAAATAGTCGTGATATAACTCGCCGAATAGGAAATTTAATCCTGAATACTTTTGGTTATTTACAAATTTTACTCATCTTAGAAACTTTTCGGTAAAAATGAAAAAAAAACGTGATTTTTATGATTTTTTTGAAATACTTTTTTCAATTTGAGGGGCACCGGTGGCCCCAAATTGGATTTTCTATAGAAAGTAATTTGTAGCTGAGATGTTGAGGGACAACTTTTGTGGGAAATTTTTTTCACTAGAACCCATACGAGGAGCGCTACAGGCGTTTTTAAGAAAGGGGGTGGACCCTCGGAAAAGAGAGAGGGGTAAAAAAAGGCGTCTGGGCTAAATTTGTTTGTTGTAATGTCTAGAACACGAATCAATCACAAAATTGCTTTTCACAGCTCAGTCGAGCGGATGTGTTTTTTTCGTGAAATTGAGACCCTACCCGGTTGACAAAAATGCTAGTGATTCCACGCTAGCGCCGAGCTCGCCTATTTTTGCAACAAATGCCTCTAGCTTAACGTTAGCGTTTAATGCTAACTTTGAGTTAACGTTTGTTGCTAACTTTGAGTTAGCATTAAACGCTAACGTTAAGCTAGAGACATTTTGTTGCAAAAATAGGCGAGCTCGGCGCTAGCGCCAAGCTAGCATGAAGCTAGCATTAAACGCTAACGTTAAGCTAGAGGCATTTGTTGCAAAAATAGGCGAGCTCGGCGCTAGCGCCGATAAAGCTAGCACAAAGCTAGCGTCGATGAAGCGTATTATCGCACAATTAAAAACAAAATTAAATTGCATTAATTAATTTTTTTAAAAGGGTTGGCAACCTTATTTCATACTATCTTTTTCATTTCAGGTATATCCTTACCTACCTCTACCCATTTGCTTCAAATTTCACAACTAAAAATCCCTATGCCTACGATGGGGTTTGAACCTATGACCCTACGTTCCTAACGCCCTAACCTAAGCCACACGGCTATCAGTACTCGATAAGTATCTAGTCATTAAATCCAGTCTATATACATTCGATGGGTGGGTTAATATATGCATTAGCAGTGCAGTTTGCAGGATTTAAATTTTCTCAAATATTTTCTCAATATGGTATTACTTACTTGAATATTATACTAGTGACTGTGTCCCAGAATTGCTATGGTGGAGGCTCATTTTTTTTTTCGTTTTTTTTTCAAAGTCCACGTTCAGAGGTCCAAATTTTTTTCCAAACGAAATATTTACACACCAAAGTTTTTTTTCTCAACTAAATTTTTTTCAAAACAAAATTTTCACACCTACATTTTTTTTCAACAAAATTTTTTTAAAACAAAATTTTCACAACAAAATTTTTTTCGAAACGTAATTTTTACGAACCCAAAATTTTTTTCACTACAAAATTTTTTTCAAAACGTAATTTTCACACACCTAAATTTTTTTTGAATCCAAATTTTTTTCCAAATGAAATTTTTTTACACCTAAATTTTTTTCGAGTCCAAATTTTTTTTCAAAATGTAATTTTTTCACACCTAAATTTTTTTTCACAACTAAATTTTTTTCAAAACGTAATTTTTACACGCCTAATTTTTTTTTCTCAACTAATTTTTTTTCAAAACGTAATTTTCACACACCTAAATTTTTTTTCAACTACATTTTTTTCAAACCGTAATTTTTACACACCTAAATTTTTTTTATGAAAATTTTTTTCCAAATGAAATTTTTTTACACCTAAATTTTTTTCCAAACGTAATTTTTTCACACCTAATTTTGACTCGAAAAAATTTAACGACAAATGTATACAAATTTCAAAAAAAATCGTATTTATAAAAAAAATGTAACACAATGTAGGAAACTAAAATAAAATGGTTTGAAAAAAAACGAAATACATAGGGTACTTAACCAATACGAGAAACGTTTCTGACGGTCAGGTTTTCGCGTTTTCTTTTTAACAGACATTTGTGGCTGTGCGACGAGGTCTTTTTTTGCACGCAGACATACGTCTAGGTGTGAAAAAATTATGTTTGGAAAAAAATTTAGGTGTGAAAAAAGTTTAGTTGGAAAAAAATTTGGATTCGAAAAAAATTTAGGTGTGTGAAAATTACTTTTCCAAAAAAATTCAGTTGAGAATAAAAAATTTAGGTGTGAAAATTAACGTTTGAAAAAAATTCAGTTGGAAAAAAAAATTA
This sequence comes from Pseudococcus viburni, assembly GCA_033439095.1. Lineage (NCBI taxonomy): Eukaryota > Metazoa > Arthropoda > Insecta > Hemiptera > Pseudococcidae > Pseudococcus > Pseudococcus viburni. The sequence goes on from JAVBJF010000095.1 coordinate 8,176, forward strand.
AGGTGAAAAAATTACGTTTTGAAAAAAATTTAGTTGAGAAAAAAATTTAGGTATTAAAAAATTTCATTTGGAAAAAAATTTGGACTCAAAAAAAAATTTAGGTGTGTAAAAATTACGTTTTGAAAAAAATTTAGTTGAAAAAAAAATTAAGGTGTTAAAAAATTTCATTTGGAAAAAAATTGGGACTCGAAAAAAAATTTAGGTGTGTGAAAATTACGTTTTGAAAAAAATTTAAGTGTGTGAAAATTACGTTTTGAAAAAAATTTAGACCTCTGAACGTCTCTGATAATGGACTTCGAAAAAAAAATGAGCCTCCACCAGAGCATTTTCGGGAAACAGACACTCGTAAACTACGATCGAAATATCGAAATGCGTGTAGGTACTTAGTGATTTTCTTTCAATGTGAATAAACAATCATTTAATTTCATGAAATAATTGCATGTGTATGGGCAAATCCACGAAAAATCGTAAAATTGAATTTCACTGGTTCAATCAGTGAAATTTCTTTGAAATTAATTTCAGTGGAATTTCACCGAAACAAATCAGTGGTTTTCAGGTTTTCACTGATTTCCCTGTGCTGCAATTCTGACTTTTTAAATCAGTGAAATTCCACTGACTTTCAGTGAAATTTCACTGATTTCAAATGAGTGAGTAAGTAAGTAAACTGAGATGATTTTGATTTTTCATAAACAGCCTCGATTTTAAAAAAATAAAGAAGTAGCAAATTCAGTCCGGAGTGAAACGAGGACATTTTTTTTGCAAACTATACATTATTACTGTCGAAAAAATTTGGTTTTAAAATCAAAAATACTTTTCGAATAAAAAAATCAATTTTTAAGGGCATCTGGAGAGGGTTTCTGGGGAGGGTTTATCCTCTTCCTCATATTTACACCATTGAAGCAAATCGTGAGCATTTTGCTAGCGTCAATACGCGAGCGTATAGTTGCTAGCAAAGGCGTTAGCGTATTGCTAGCGTCAATACGCGAGCGTATAGTTGCTAGCAAAGGCGTTAGCGTATAGCTAGTGTCAATACGCGAGCGTATAGTTGCTAGCGAAAGCGTTAGCGTTTTGCTAGCGTCAATACGCGAGCGTATAGTTGCTAGCAAAGGCGTTAGCGTATTGCTAGCGTCAATACGCGAGCGTATAGTTGCTAGCAAAGGCGTTAGCGTTTTGCTAGCATCAAAACGCTAGCGTACATTTGCTAACAAAATTGTTAGCATTATGCGAGCATCAAATTTGCGGGCGTAATTTTGCTCGAAATTTGCTAGCGTTACGCAAGCAACAAATTCGCTAGCAAATTTTTGCTAGCAAATTGCTAACATTGAGCGAGCAAAATTAGGCTAGCATCAAAAAGCGAGTAGAAAGTTCGTTTTTTGCGAGTGTTGCGACTAAAATGCTAGCAAAACGCTAGCACCTTGTCAACCGGGTACTGGGCTATTCCATACTAAAACGGACCAAAAATGAAGTCGGGTCTTCCGATTTCGCTCAAATTTTTTTTACGAGTTCCCCTTGGTGGTCTATTCACAAAACCACGATCATTTTTTTTCTAACCCTCAAGGGGGCGGGGGGCAGGCCTCGAAAATTTTATGCAATTGCGATTTTTAGCAAAACGGCTCAACTTTGAAGGCTCATATCTCAAGATAGGTGGTACTTGGGAGAACACTGTTTGCAGGGTCGGAAAGAGAATTGATAGGAGATTCAAACGCGATAATAACATTTTGAAAAGCTCAAAGTTGAACTTTGGCAGTGAAAGCTCAACTTTCATGACGAAAACAAAGTATGAAAGCTACCATTTAAAAATCTGAAAAAATTACTGTAAGTAGTGTTTTTCACCCTCTCTTCAACCAACAAATTTTCAAGATGGAGTCTCTGAACCCCTGAGGGATAGAGGGGTCCACCATTTTGACCAAAATTCAAAAAAATCGAAAAAGTGGAGTAGCCCATCGATTACCACTAATTCGAGGGCGCTGATTTCGAATATGTACTTAGTTTTTTGATTAGACCCCTCTGAACCCCCCTTCAGCCCCCTTGATGAGGTCAAAATTCAAAAAAAATGAAAAATAACGTATGGCATATCGTTTGATAGGTTTTTGAGGGCCCTGAGTTCGAATATTTACTTATTTTTTGGATTTGACCCTCCAGTGTCCCCCTAGCCCCCCCCCAATTTTGGGAAAAGTATGTTAAGGAATGAAAATATCGTGTGACGTATCGATTCCAACTAATGTGAGGGCGTAGAATTCGATTATCGACTTACTTTTGTGATCTGAGGACTTCCTCCCCCGTGTGCTGACCCCCCCCACCAGTAATAACAACAACACTCCTAAAAATTCGATTTTGTATTTCCTAATAGTGTAGCATTTAAGTTCACTTCATCGAATATGTTTATACCACTTCACTTTTGAAATTTTATTAAATGATAGTTCGTTACTAGAATTCCAGGTTTTATTTCTATATTGCATACATATACGAGTCCATATTTAAACAGCAAATGAGTAAAAAAATACAGTGGAGGGGTGGGTCAGCGCACGGGGGAGGAAGTTCTTAGATCACAAAAGTAAGTCGATATTCGAATTCTACGCCCTCACATTAGTTGGAATTGATACGTCACACGATATTTTCATTCCTGAACATACTTTTTCCCAAAATTGGGGGGCTAGGGGGACACTGGAGGGTCAAATCCAAAAAATAAGTAAATATTCGAACTCAGGGCCCTCAAAAACCTATCAAACGATATGCCATACGTTATTTTTCATTTTTTTTGAATTTTGACCCCATCAAGGGGGCTGAAGGGGGGTTCAGAGGGGTCTAATCAAAAAACTAAGTACATATTCGAAATCAGCGCCCTCGAATTAGTGGTAATCGATGGGCTACTCCATTTTTTCGATTTTTTTGAATTTTGGTCAAAATGGTGGACCCCTCTACCCCTCAGGGGTTCAGAGACTCCATCTTGAAAATTTGTTGGTTGAAAAGAGGGTGAAAAGCACTACTTACAGTAATTTTTTCAGATTTTTAAATGGTAGCTTTCATACTTTGTTTTCGTCATGAAAGTTGAGCTTTCACTGCCAAAGTTCAACTTTGAGCTTTTCAAAATGTTATTATCGCGTTTGAATCTCCTATCAATTCTCTTTCCGACCCTGCAAACAGTGTTCTCCCAAGTACCACCTATCTCGAGATATGAGCCTTCAAAGTTGAGCCGTTTTGCTAAAAATCGCAATTGCATAAAATTTTCGAGGCCTGCCCCCCGCCCCCTTGAGGGTTAGAAAAAAAATGATCGTGGTTTTGTGAATAGACCACCAAGGGGAACTCGTAAAAAAAATTTGAGCGAAATCGGAAGACCCGACTTCATTTTTGATCCGTTTTAGTATGGAATAGCCCTGTTAGAAAAAATTAAAACTGATCACTCGTCGTATTAAACCCGTGCAGATGTGTCAAATTTTCCACGGCGCTCTCGTGGTAAATACGGCGTTCACGGGCCAATGGATTTTACACATAGAAAATACGAAAAAAAAGCTTCACTTTTGTTAAAACTAAAGAAAGTTGTAACTGATTAGTTGAGAATACTCCATTTGTTTAGCTCCATGCGACTTGAAGGATCTGAATCAATTTTTTTACAAGAAGTCCCTACTTTGAGAAGCCATGGCTCAGCCCCCTGGAGTCCCAAGAAGCTAAAAATTTTGTTGGTGCTTTCTCTGGTTCCAAAAAGTTCGGATTGATGAAAAAAATGATTTTATACCACAATTGGGAGAACGTGTAGTCTTTGGAAAAATTGAAAATCGCAATTTCATGTCAGTTTTGGCGAAAATTGAGCGTTTTACATTTCACTAATTTCACGATTGAGACAATTCTCTACTTCCAATCGGGAAACTAATCATAAATTCGTGTTTAGGAGGTTCGAATTACGTCTAAAAATGGTTTCATACCAGGATTGGTTCGAGGTATTGGGTTGAGAAGATGGGAAATTGCAAATTTGAGTCGATTTCAACGAAAATTGGATGTTTCTCATTACCAAAAATCGACGATCAAGAAGCTATTTCACTTCCTATGGCAAATTCGAATTCAGAAGGGTTGAATTATATAAAAAACTGATTTCGAACCTTACTTGAACCACATCACTCGTCTCAAGATAAAAAAAATCGCAATTTTACCTCTTTCTCCTCAAAATTGGCCTCCTTTCGCGACACAAATCATACGATTGTGCGAATTCTACGCTTCAGATCGGAAAACTAATCGCAGATTCGAGTTCGGGAGGGTCGAATTATATGAAAATGACACAAAATTTACCCCAACCCCTTCATGTGAAAAAATAGGGATAAAACCTCCCCTAAAACTCCCCCTCCCACCGCTCCTAAGGGATAATTTTCACGTCTCCACTTCTCGAAAATTTTCTTTTGGGTCATACTAAAATAAAAACCACATTTCAACCCGTGTTAAAAAAGTGCAGTATGTCCGAGCTAACCGCAGGGACTCTTAATAGAATCATGGCGAATAGAAAAGTGAACCTACCTATTTTCTTACGAGTTGTGTACGTATCTCACATACAAAACGATTCCAAAATCGACTAATTCTGCCAAAACGAGCTCGAAACTTTACTCTCGGGTAGCTCAAAATTTGGTTCTCTCTTGATGAGCCAAATTTTCACTCACCCATGATGGTAAGTATAGTTACTCATTATCTTGCTAAAGCTCTCAATATTTCTTTCAATCGTATCAAAGGGTATAGCCGGGTTTTTGGTGAAATCGGCCCCCTCTCCGATTTTCGATCTAACCCCCTCAGGTGGTGTACCTTGATGTAAAAAAAATTCAGAACAATTTTTGACCCCCCCCCAACCCCCTCCCTTTCGGAGTTATGGCCATTTTATTGCATTATTTTCAAGAATTTTTAATTTCAGTGGAAGTGAAGAAAATTTTCTCTTCTTTGGCATAAAGTTGCATCTCGTAGAGGTATTTACGATAATTTTTTCAAAAATTTTGGTGCACTCCTTCACGTTGTTTCGCCAATTTGAAGTTTTCAATCGTAAAAAACGCCATATAAACGAAGAGCGACCACTTTTTAAAAATATCCCAAAAACGTGTTTTTTAACGTAGATTCACGTCACGTATTCACTTTTGGCGACTTCGATGCACCAAGGGCCAAAAATCGCGAAAAACCGTACAAAAATGTTGTTTTTTTAAGCATATTTTTCAAATTTTGCGCGTTTTGTAAGGAAAGAAATGGCTGAACGAAGAAACTAACGTCGGATTCGTGTTTATCGGGTCAATATACCCTGATCAACACCCTTTTCGCGGTCGTTTTATTTGAAGACTCGAAATTCGCTATTTTTGTCATGAAAAATCAGTGAAAAAGGTGAATTTCGAGACTTTACTCAAAACGATCGCGAAAAGGGTGTTTATCGGGGTATTTTGACCCGCTAAACACAAATCCGACGTTAGTTTCTTTATTTGAAGGTTTTTTCCGTACAAAGCATTCAAAACTTGAAAAATCTGCTAAAGGGTATGGACGGATAAGGGGTGAATTTGGCCCCCGGCGCTTTTGGGCTCCTAAACACCTCAAGTCGTGTATATTGACTAGAAATAATTTTTCACAAAATTTTGGACCCCTACCCCCCTCTCTTTCGGAGCTATGGCCATTTTATTGCATTATTTTCAAGAATTTTTAATTTCAACGGAAGTGAAGGAAATTTTCTGTTCTTTGGCACAAAGTTACATGTGGTAGAGGTGTATTCATGATAATTTTTTCAACAATTTTGGTGCACTCCTTCACGTTTTTTCGGTCATTTGAAGTTTTCAATCGTAAAAAATACCATATAAGCGAAGAGCGACCACCCTGGAAAAATTCCTTAAAAATATGTTTTTTTATGTAGAATTTTACTATGTATTTGGTTTTGGCGATTTCTTTGAACTAAGGGCCGAAAATCGCGAAAAACCGTACAGAAATGTTGTAATTTTAGCAGATTTTTCAAATTTTGAGCGCTTTATATAGAAAGAAATGACCAAATAAGGAAACCAATTTCAAATTCGTGTTCAGCAGGTCAAAATACCCCGGTAAACACCCTTTTCGTAATAGTTTTGATTAAAATTTCAAAATTCACCTTTCTCACTGATTTTTAATGGAAAAAAAAAGTGAATTTCGAGATTCGAGTAAAACGATCGCGAAAAACGTATTTTTCGGGGTATTTTGACCTGCTGAACACGAATATGGATTTGGTTTTCTCATTTCGTCATTTTCTCATGTGTACTACCGCTTTCTTCATCCCCAAGCCCCCATTCACACCCTTTTCTTCTAATTTATGTACATATATTTCAACGTCTTCGCCGAAATCCATCTGCTAAGACGTATTAGAGTTGAGAGTTTTTCAGATAGGGTTTCATTTTTGCCACTTTTTTAATACGTTGATTTTATGGTAGTCCTGGAGTTGAAATCCTCCCATTTAAATTTCCAACTTCCTAATTCTATTAATAGTGATGTTATTGGTCTTGAATACGGTTTTATTTTCGGAAAAAAAGTGTTCTTGTGTTTTTGACCAACAATGCTCCCCCCATGCCCCCCCCCCAATGCCCCCCTTAGAAAATCAATAATGAATTAATTTTGTACAGCGCAACAACGAGATGCCAAAATGATAATTGGGAATATTTGAAAAAAATCAAGCATCTTTGATGCCCCGCTCCTGCTTTCGTGAAACATTTTTCAATCTCGAATTGTAATGTTGATTCTTGTGGAAAAATTTCAAAAAATTATTGTTCGAGATCTGGGCGCACAATATTGTAACTCATTGGCACGATTTAATGTCAAAGACATGGAGGATACGAAGAAAATAAATTCACCATCACTCCTCTTGTACGGTTTCTGTAGCTGAAATTGGACTCAAAAAATTTGAAATGGAAAGATTTTGGTTTTCGACTAATTTTAGGTCGTAGAACACGAATATGACAGTAATTATTGTGTATAATAATTTTCTTGCTCGAAAGACCCGATTCAAACTTGGAAATGAGGACGTTTTAGGGGAAAATGACGAAATGAAAAAAACAAATCCATATTCGTGTTCAGCAGGTCAAAATACCCCGAAAAATACGTTTTTCGCGATCGTTTTACTCGAAGTCTCGAAATTCACTTTTTTTTTCCATTAAAAATCAGTGAGAAAGGTGAATTTTGAAATTTTAATCAAAACTATTACGAAAAGGGTGTTTACCGGGGTATTTTGACCTGCTGAACACGAATTTGAAATTGGTTTCCTTATTTGGTCATTTCTTTCTATATAAAGCGCTCAAAATTTGAAAAATCTGCTAAAATTACATTTCTGTACGGTTTTTCGCGATTTTCGGCCCTTAGTTCAAAGAAATCGCCAAAACCAAATACATAGTAAAATTCTACATAAAAAAACGTATTTTTTAGGAATTTTTCCAGGGTGGTCGCTCTTCGCTTATATGGTATTTTTTACGATTGAAAACTTCAAATGACCGAAAAAACGTGAAGGAGTGCACCAAAATTGTTGAAAAAATTATCATGAATACACCTCTACCACATGTAACTTTGTGCCAAAGAACAGAAAATTTCCTTCACTTCCGTTGAAATTAAAAATTCTTGAAAATAATGCAATAAAATGGCCATAGCTCCGAAAGAGAGGGGGGTAGGGGTCCAAAATTTTGTGAAAAATTATTTCTAGTCAATATACACGACTTGAGGTGTTTAGGAGCCCAAAAGCGCCGGGGGCCAAATTCACCCCTTATCCGTCCATACCCTTTCGCGATTTTTGGACCTAAGTTCAAAGAAACAGCCAAAACAAAATACTCAGGGAAAATCTATATTAAAGAATATGAAACTGTAAATTTTGAACTTGGATACCTAATACTAGGCCAAAATTTCAATTTCGGGTAGTAAACTAATAACTTGAAGTGGTATTAAGTATAAAATGAAATTTGGGTTTCTGATTTTAAATTTGGCCTTAGTTTTTTTATTTAGGCCCTCTAGACGCCCCTAAGCTCATACAGAGAGCGGAAATCATAAATTTCCGAACTTCGGAGTTTTTCGCGATTCGCTGATCCAAAACCAAATGGTATAATTTCTTTCAAATACGCAGCTTTCGTTTCGGTTGACAAAGTGGGCACTAGGTAAAGGTTGGAGGGAATTGTTGTGTTTCTTGCTTTAGTAATGTATTGCACATTCTCATATTTTTTAATGAAAATTTTTCCTGATTATTATGTTTTAGCTGTTTCTTTGAACTTATAGGTCCAAAAATCGCGAAAACCCATGCAGAAATTTTGTTGTTTTAGCAGATTTTTCAAGTTTTGAATGCTTTGTACGGAAAAAACCTTCAAATAAAGAAACTAACGTCGGATTCGTGTTTAGCGGGTCAAAATACCCCGATAAACACCCTTTTCGCGATCGTTTTGCGTAAAGTCTCGAAATTCACCTTTTTCACTGATTTTTCATGACAAAAATAGCGAATTTCAAGTCTTCAAATAAAACGACCGCGAAAAGGGTGTTGATCAGGGTATATTGACCCGATAAATACGAATCCGACGTTAGTTTCTTCGTTCAGCCATTTCTCTCCTTACAAAACGCTCAAAATTTGAAAAATATGCTTAAAAAAACAACATTTTTGTACGGTTTTTCGCGATTTTTGGCCCTTGGTGCATCGAAGTCGCCAAAAGTGAATACGTGACGTGAATCTACGTTAAAAAACACGTTTTTGGGATATTTTTAAAAAGTGGTCGCTCTTCGTTTATATGGCGTTTTTTACGATTGAAAACTTCAAATAGGCGAAACAACGTGAAGGAGTGCACCAAAATTTTTGAAAAAATTATCGTAAATACACCTCTACGAGATGCAACTTTGTGCCAAAGAACAGAAAATTTCCTTCACTTCCATTGAAATTAAAAATTCTTGAAAATAATGCAATAAAATGGCCATAACTCCGAAAGGGAGGGGGTTGGGGGGTCAAAAATTTTTCTGAATTTTTTTACATCAAGGTACACCACCTGAGGGGGTTAGATCGAAAATCGGAGAGGGGGCCGATTTCACCAAAAACCCGGCTATACCCTTTTGTTGGATTTTCAAAAACTTGAAAATGTATTGTTACTAACAGAATATTATTTTCATTATCATTTCAGAATATCTTATTTCGATTCAAGCAGAATACCATTTCCGAAAATACCTTCCTGGCATCGATCTTCGTGAAAATTCATTCTATTATGGATATCGATAATGCACCGACGTCTGCTGCTGGCGAACATCCTTTGCAGTTTCCCATCAACATAGCATCGTTGGAAAATCTGGCTGCGACCAGTTTGACTTTAGATTTATGGCATCACAATCGTTTAGGCCATTTTTCAATGCCACCGGCTGTATACACCGATCCAAATTTCAGTTGCGGACAAGTTTTACGTGTTTTACTTCCTCGACAGATAATGAAAACAATCAACACACGTATTCGTTCGGTAGGGCTAGAAGTGAATTCTTTGTACCTTTAATTTTTCTGCATTTGGGAAAGTTGGGATCTTTGACTTTTGTGAAAAACTTCGTGTTTTCCTACGGGGCCCGATGGTGAAAAGTTCCCCCAAAGAACGCTAAAATTTTTTAAGAGGGGGATTTTACCCCAAAGGGGGAAAAATTTCCCAAACGCTTGTGTAATTGGTTCGAAGACAGATTGACAAATTGGCCCACTGTGATCGATTATCCGGATACAAAAAAAACTTATTTTTCTGAAGCACGTCTATTTGTTCGTTATTGGATGGCAATAATGCAAAATTGTAGCACCGATTCTGTTCCGAATGTCTCATATTTTGAATTTGATCATATGTTTCATGTAGCGAAAGATTTCGGTAATTGGACAACAGTGGCGAATCTGTTGAATAAACTTACAGCAGACCAGCAGTACGATTGTATCAAATCATTAGTTATCCAAGAAGGCAGCGGTTTTAAGAATGTGCTGCCTAAATTGGAAAAAATGCAAGTCGCTCATATTTTAGCGAAGTCTCCCCGCAGGATAATTTCCGGATTAGCATTGCAGAAAGGTGGTTTCGAATATGCAATAAAAATGTGGAATCTTGTACGAGAATACATCACAATGGAAGCGTTTTATGAAATTATTAGATTCTTGAGGAGACACGCGTATGATGCTGATGAATACAAACACACGCTACCAATACGTACACAAGCGCAAGCCGTTCTTCTGGAAATGTGGATCACAGCGCCGGAAAAATTGAAAATTGAATTTTTCAATCAATATGAGAAAGTAGAAAGATTATTTGAATACTTGTCCGAAATTGAAGTACTCTGTTATCATCGTCTCGATAACGACATAAATTTCATTTCGAGACTGTTTTCCGACTTGCCTGTGGAAATGAGGTCCAGGATATGGCATAAATACTGGAGCCATATAGCTTTTTTTTCGCCAGCCAAAATGTTTCATTGTCTGCTAAGCTTGGGCGTGACGAACGACGAGTACAATAAATTCGTCGAAGAAGAAATGATGAATTTTACGAAAGCCGGAGTCTTCATCAGCTATTGGTTAGAAGCACGACGGTACGAAGAAGTGATTAATTATACGAAATTGTGTTCGTGGAATGAGCAGCTCGTTCGAAAATTCAGAGAGAGGATTTTTTCTCACATTATTCCATCTGAGGATCGTTTCGGTTTCGATGAATTGGTCAAAATAGGTGCTGTGATTGACGAAAGTTTACCAAATGTCGAGGCAAAAGACTGTAAAAAAATGATTCTGTATTCGTACAAAGGTCGGCGTATTTTTTCGTTTGAATTGATAAAAGGTTTGGCAATTGAATCAATCAGCAAGATTGATAGATTCTTACGAACTGAACGAAGTGTACGTGAATTACAGTTATTTTTGGACCACTGGCGTAATTTTTTAACTTTTGATGAGTATTATACAAATCTCCCAGACGTTGCTACCCGATGGAACGAATTTTTGTCTTGGTGGGTAGACAAGGAAGACGATTTGCCTATTTTCAAAGAATTTCTCCCGGTGGATCAGGTGTTTCAAGTATTATGGCTGAAAGCAGTTCCAATGCTGGAAATACGATTTGGTGCTTTGGGAAAGGAAATACCCGAGCATGTGCCATCGCCGATCGATAAATTGGAAGAGTTCGCTGAAGTGGACGAGTTCCTAATGTGGTATTTTGGTAATGAAGAAGCAGCGAAGAATTTTAAACGGAATAAGATATCGAATTATCAAAATATTGTTGAATTGAATGATTTATTGTCCATTAGTAACGAAAGTATTGTCAATCGTGTAATTGCGTGGTTTTTTAATTATAATCTTATCGAAGTTGAACAATTTAAAAATGAATTCGAGAAGAAGGATTTGCTGAGTTGATTTTCTTCGTCAAATCTTACACCAGTGTTATTGATTGTATCTAGATATAATTTATTTATTATCGAATCGTGGATTGAAAAAAGACTGGAAAATATTTTAGTCATTTATTGGGTTTTATGCGCCTTTTCTTATTATTTTTAATTAGGTAATTTTGCTACTCGCCTATAAAAATTACGAAATATTTAATAAATACATATGTCATTCTATCAACTTGATTTTTTTAATTAAAAAAAAATCGTCCAACTTCCACCAATCGAAGACTTTTTGAGGTAGAAACGTTGAAAATGGCTTAAAAAATACCTTGATCCTTCCTCCACCACTGCCTAAAATTTTGAACCGATACAATCATTTTTTGTATTTTTTGCGATTTTTTTTCTGAGGGAACTCAAAAATCTGTTTTGAAATGGGTTCCTAATTTCGACCACCAGCTGATTTCGCCCGCATATAGTACGGTCATTTTAGGTTTTAACCCAAAAAAAATTCCCGGAAACGGGAAAGTTCGTATATAAGCTTTGTAGAGGGTGTATTTCAACATACCCGACTTTCCCTAAAATCGGTGAATATTTTGACCCCCTTTTGGAGGGCGAGGGGGTTCAAATTTTCGTTTTTCAGCTATAACTTTCAAAATTACGTATTTACGAAAAAATAGTTGGAATAAAAATTGTAGAGAATAAAAAAACAAACAATTTTGTTATTTACAATTTTTTCCTAGGACGTCATGGGAGGGAGCTAGAGGCTACAGAAAAAAATCAATTTTACAAATTTTCCATTATCAGAAAAAATCACCAAAAATCGGGTTAATCGACTTTTAGGGGCGTCTCTTTTGCATAGTACATCCTATTACTATGTAGAATAAGAAAAATGAACAACCGACCCCTCATCTCTAAGTAGGGGGTGGACCCCCTGTAGAAAAAGTTCGATTTTCTCCCTGGAATATCTCAGCTACAGTGAAAAATTCGAAAAATTGGTTCAAACAAACGTTGTAGACCGTTAAAAGACAGACATTTTCCTTTTTTTACATTTTTTCTACGTGGCCTTGGGGCCGAGCTAATGCAAAATGAAAAAAGATCGACGCGGGGTTCGAAAATTTTTCATTAACTTAATAAATTACACGTGTGTAGGCCTGGTATAAAATCTAGCGAACCAATTGCCCAACAAGTGGGTTTCTGGGGTTTTCGTGGTCACCAAAGTCAATTTTCATAATCATCTAACCCCTGGACCCAAATTGGACCCCAAAAGAGGGGGTTTAAAATTTTGTGAGAAATTTTCGAACGCTGCGTCGATCTTTTTTCTTTTTGCATTAGCTCGGCCCCAAGACCACGTAGAAAAAATGTAAAAAGAGGAAAATGTTCGTCTTTTAACGCTCTACAACGTTTGTTTGAACCAATTTTTCGAATTTTTCACTGTAGCTGAGATATTCCAGGGAGAAAATCCAACTTTCTGTACAGGGGGTCCACCCCCCTACTTAGAGATGGGGGGTCGGTTGTTCATTTTTCTTATTCTACATAGTAATAGGATGTACTATGCAAAAGATCCGCCCTTAAAAGTCGATTAACCCGATTTTTGGTGATTTTTTCTGATAATGGAAAATTTTTAAAATTGATTTTTTTCTGTAGCCCCTAGCTCCCTCCCATGACGTCTTAGGAAAAAATTGTAAATAACAAAATTATTTGTTTTTTTATTCTCTACAATTTTTATTCCAACTATTTTTTCGTAAATACGTAATTTTGAAAGTTATAGCCGAAAAACGAAAATTTGAACCCCCTCACCCCCAAAAGGGGGTCAAAATATTCACCGATTTTAGGAAAAGTCGGGTATGTTGAAATGCACCCTCTACAAAGCTTATATATAAACTTTCCCGTTTCCGGGAATTTTTTTTGGCTTTTGGCTTTTTTTAAGCTAAATCGTCCGTACTAATAGGTTTTTTTAGTAGATTCAACTGCATTAATCCTTGACTTTTTCTGAGTAGATCATTTTTATTTTCCATCAATGAGAAGGACGTTTGAATCATGAATTTTTTGGTTGCACTACTTCTCTATGCAATATTTTTATTGATTTTAAAAAACTTCGAAAAAATATTCAAGTCTTTTAAGTCTTATTTCAAAATTTTAAAATTGTTGGTTTTTTCGGATTCTCTGTTAAATTTCCTACGAGTAACAATTTATAGGTAAGAAAATGATTTTGCAATCTGCACATATAAACATTAGTTTCTCAAAATCACGTCTTAGACTACATTTGTACGCAATATTTTGATTAATAATTTACATAACTTCAAATCGATGAATTTTCAAATTTCAATTTTTCCCAATTAAAATTCTTGAACAAAGTATTTCAATAAATGGAAAAATTTGATAAAATTATATTACCTACCCAGTAAGAAGTCAACAATTGTACTCTCGAAAAATGTCATGTATTCAATTTTTTCAAGTTTTTAAATGGCTAAACAAAATACTCAACTATTTAAATAAATTTAGTAGTAATGATTATTAATGAGATCGAAAAATTGATCTACGATGAAGCGCATCCAAATATTATGTAGGCAAAGGAGACCTAATGATTCAACGAAATTCGGAGGCTGGTCAAAATTCAATCTAAATCAATCAATTTTATTAAAATTCTACCTTTTTGAATCAGCGAAATAAATTTAACTGAGAAGTAGTGATTTTTCACTCAACTTTCGGTCAGAATTACTGTTTTTTTTTTTTTGACAAATTGGGAATAGTCTGAGAAATCGGCGATTTTTGGCTGAAAGTCCAATGAAAAATCATCAATTTATGAATAAAAATTATTACCCTGATTCAAAAAAAGGCAAAATTTCATCAAACTTGACTAATTCAGGCAAAAATTGTTTGAAAAATTATGTTTGAGAAACAAAAAATGTCAAGCCTAAGGGAGGTTCAAACTCCCTGAGCCTCCCAGCCACCTTCCTCATCCTTATGTGCACTTATTTGTGTCAGCGTGTGTTTTTATTTATTTCTTACATTCAAGAATGCCATTTTTACAGTCTTTTGAAATTTTCACAACACTCTAAGATGATTTTTGAATTTTTAGCGTATTTTCAAAAATGGCTCTTGATTTTTCATAAAAATATAAAACCATGACAGAAATTTTAAAACTGGGTTGTACATTAGTGAAAGAAAAACATATCTTGGATTTTGACCAAATTTGGTGGGGTGGTTTATTTTGAGTGGAAGACCTCCAAAAAAAATTCCCCTAGGGGCAAGGGGAGGGAAGCAGGAGGTGCTCAAAGTGCACCTCCTTTTAAAAAAACGTTGTTTTTTGTGTTTTTTAGCCAATCAAAATTATGTGAGAAGCCTTCGTAGCGCTTAATATATGCCCTAAACCACTGCCATACTTCTCCGATCAGAACTCAGACCGCTACCAGGGGGTTGAAAAGTTGCAGATACAATATTTTAATAATATGAAATTATCACTAAGCTGGAATGATTTTTTTTCATCGAGTAATTGAACAAAAAAATTTTTTCAATCACTAAAAGTGAATTTTGAATAAAAAATTGAAAATTTTATACTCCAGTGCAGCCAACAGAAAATCATAAAATTCCAAAGTACGGAATTTACCTATATCGACTTTGAATTGATTATTTTTTCGCCTGAAAATATTATGTATTTTTTTTTTCAATCACTAAAATTAGTACGTACCTATACTTCGGAATTTTTTTTGGAAAATTTTGTATGCCAGCTGATGTCTTCATGTACTTGTATTGATTATGAGAAAAAATTGGTCCAATCATTTGACGAAAACATAACGCATTCGAGTTCATAATATCAGAATATCACAATTAGCAACTGGCTGCCCTTACGTACGAAATTTTTAGAGAAAAATTTTAAATTTTTCATTTCTAATGATTGAAAACAAAATTATTGTGAATTTTTCGGACGATAAAAAAATAATTCGAGTTCAACGTAAATTCCATAGTGTAGCAAGTCACGGTTTGTAACTGGCTGCACTGACATACAAAATTTTCGAAATATACTTTCAGTGATTGAAAAAAAAAAATACATAATCAATTCAAAGTCGATATAAATTCCGTATTTAGGAATTTTATGATTTGCTGTTGGCTGCACTGGTGTATAACAGAACATTTTCAATTTTTTTTCAAAATTCACTTTCAGTGGTTGGAAAAAATGTTTTGTTCACTTACTCGATGAAAAAAAAATCATTCCAGCTTAGTGAAAATTTCATATTATTGAAATATTGCAATCTGCAACTTTTCAACCCCCTGATGGCGGTCTTAGTTTTGATCGGAGAAGGCTGGCGATGGTTTAGGGAGGTGTAGAACTAGAAACTCAAATCGCATATTTTAAGTGCTACGAAACTACGAAAGCTTCTCACATAATTTTGATTGGCTAAAAAAATGCAAAAAGCAGCCTTTTTTCAAAAGTAGCTGCACTTTGAGCACCTCCTGCTCCCTTCCCCTTGCCCCTAGGGGACTCAATTTTTTTGGGGAGGTCTCCCACTCAAAGTAAAACACCTCACCAAATTTGGTTAAAATCCAAAATATGTTTTCTTTTTCACTCCACCTTATTGTACATATGATGGAATCGATCCCCCTTCCCGAATTTATTGCAAGCATTTTCCAGCTGATCTGAAGTCTCCAGCCAGAATTCATTTTATCCAGTGTTCCGGAATTTCTCCAAAAATCGTTATAATCCTCTTCAGCAGCTGAAACTTCAATTGTATCGCAAACTCGACATCCTGAATCGAATATTTCCAGCGAACCGCGAATATAAGGGGACAGGTTGAAATATGTACACCTATTTTTCTTACGAGTTGAATATCTCACGTGTAAAAAAAAAAACAAACTCGCCCGCCTCTATTCGAAACAAGCTCGAAACTTCTTCCCAGCTGAGATCAAAATTTGATTCGAAGCTTCTGTCAGTGACAAAATCTCTTAATGAACCAAATTTCGATTCACCCGGGTATAGTAAGTATACTAATTATTTTGTGAAAACTTTGAATATTTTTTTCAATCGTATCTTATTTTGTTAGATTTTTAAAAACATAAAATCGTATTGAATCTAACGAAATGCTGTTTTAATTTTCATTTCAGAACATCTTATTTCAATTCGAGCAGAATTCCGTTTCCGTGAAATACCTACCTGGCATCGATCTTCGTGAAAATGCATTCTATTATGGATATCGATAATGCACCGACGCCTGCTCGCGAACATCCTTTGAAGTTTTTCATCAACATAGCATCGTTGGAAAACCTGGCTGCGACCAGTTTGGCATTAGATTTATGGCATCATAATCAGCTGGGTCATTTTTTGATGCCGCGGGCTAATTTCAAATCCCCAAATTTCAAGTGTGAACAAGTTTTACGTGTTTCGCTTCCTCAAAACACAATGCAACTAATCAAGACACGTATTCGTTCGGTGGGGCTAGAAGTGAATTCTTTGTACCATAATTTTGCTGGCATTGGAATTGTTCGTGATCTTTGTACTTTTGTGAAATACTTCGATAGTTTTACCTACGGGCCTGATGGTGAAATATGCCCCGAACGAACTGCTAAAAATCTTTCAACGAGGAATGATTTGAACCAGTGGACGAAATTCCATATCGCTTGCGCATATTGGCTCGAAGACGAGATTAGACAAATTTGGCCTACTGTTATCGATCATCCGATTCCGAATACAAAAACATTCAATTTTTCCGTGGAATCTCTATTTGTGCGTTATTGGATGGCGAAAATGCGAAATTGTAACACCGATTCTGATGTTCCGAATGTCTCAAATTATGAACTTCAAAGAATGTTTGTTGCGACGAAAGACTTGGGTAATTGGACAGCAGGGGCGAATGTATTGAATGAACTTACCGCAAACTATCAGTACGTTTCTATCAGATTATTAGCTACAAAAAACGACTGCCGTCTGAAGAATTTGCTGCCTAAATTGAATAAAATACAAGTCGCTCATATTTTATCAAACTTTCCGGGCAGAATATTTGGTAGATTAGCATTGGAAAATGGCGGTTTTGAATTTGCAATAAAAATATGGAATTTTATAGGAAATCAGTTCACAATGGAACTGTTCGCTGCAATTATTAGATACTTGTGGAGACACGCGTATGATGCTGATAAATACGAACACACGCTACTAATACGTACACAAGCGCAAGCCGTTCTTCTGGAAATGTGGATCACAGCACCGGAGAAATTGAAAATAGAATTTATCAATGAAGGTGGAAAAGTAGAAGCATTATTTGAATATTTGTCCAAAATTAAGGTACGCCGTTATCATCGTCTCGATAACGACATAAATTTCATTTCGAGATTGTTTTCCGACCTGCCTGTAGAAATGAGGTCCAGGATATGGCGTCAATATTGGCGCCGTATAGTTTTTTTTTCACCACCCAAAATGTTGAAAAGTTTACTAAGTTTGGGCTTATCGAACATCGATTACCGTAAATTCGTCGAAGAAGAGATGATGAATTATAAGAAAGCTGGATTCATCATCAGGAATTGGTTAGTAGGACGAATGATTTACGCGGTGATCGATTATACGAAATTGTGTTCGTGGAATGAGCAGCTTGTTCGAGATTTCAGAAAAATGATTTTCTTCCGAAATATTGAATCAGATTATTTCAGTTTCGACGAAGTTATCAAAATAGGTGCTGTGATTGATAACAGTTTACCAAATGTCGAGGCAAGAGAAGCTAAACGATGTTTTCTATATTCGAGCAATCTTTATAAGCTTTTTAGGGTAAAATTGGAAGCAGGTTTGGCAATGGAAGCAATCAGTATGATTGATAGATTTTTACCAATTGAACGAAGCGTACGCGAAAAAGAGTTATTTTTGGACCACTGGCGTAAATTTTTAACTTTTGATAAATATCCGTACAACCAGCGATGGAGCGAATTTTTGCATTGGTGGGTAGGCGACGGAAGTATTAGTAGTTCGCATATTTTCAAACAGTTTCTCCCCGTGGATCAGGTTTTTGAAGAATTACTGCTGAAAGCAATGCCAACGCTGGAAATACGATTTGGTGCTTTGGGAAAGGAAATATCCGAGCCTGTGCCATCGTCGATCGATAAATTGGAAGAGTTCGCTGAAGTGGACGAGTTCCTAATGCGGTATTTTGGCAATGAAGAAGCGGTGAACAATTTTAAAAGGAATAAGATATCGAATTATCAAGAAAATTCTGAATTGAATGATTTATTGTCCAGTAGTAACGAAAGTATTGTCAATCGTGTAATTGCGTGGTTTTTTAATTATAATATTATCGAAGTTGGACAATTTAAAAATGAATTCGATAAGAAGGATTTGCTAAATTAGTTTTTCTCGTTAAATTTCTATTGATTGTACTGATCTAGGTATAATTTATGTATTATCGAATCCTCGATTGAAAAAAGACTGAAATATATTTTAGTCATTTATTGGTTTATAATGTGCCTTTTCTATTTTTTATTTTTAATTAGGTAATTTTTCTACTCGTCGTAGATATTCAATAAATACGTCCTTCGATCAACTTGATTTTTTCATTTTTAAGAAAATTCCAATCGTTCATTTTGAAAGCGATGGAAAATTGTTGCATAATTGGTAATAGAAAGCGACTGAAAATAATGAAGGTACTCTGACCGATCTTCTGATACTCAGTGGCATGGAAGGGCAAGTTTTAAGGAAGGTACCAGACCTACCTATTTTTTTTGTAAAAGGGTCATTCTATGTCAGTTCGTACGCAAAGTGGTGGGGGGGGGTACGGCGATTTTTTTTCATTTTTTTAATGTGGATAGACCTCGATGAGAGATGACGAATGCCGCAAACCGCAGCTCTCAAAGTCTTTTTGGAGGGCTGCCTGCCACGAGCATCTAAAGTTTTGAGGTAAAGTTGGATATGGTAAATTTGGGGCGTGGATAACTCGAAAACCATGATGGATTGAAAGTTGAGACTTTTTCTAATGTGCAGGGCCTTTGAAGAGCTTTTTGAAAATTTTTTGAGAATCAGTGTTTCCGCTTTTTTTAACACGAAGAATAGCTGCAAAAGTTGAAAAATGACATTTCTCTATGATGTCAATCGCCAAAAATTCTGAGAAAAATCTGTAAAGTACAACTTTACTTGCTGATTAATATATTAAAAAATTGATGTGATGTTATTTCGTATTTTCGAGAAAAAAAAATTCCAAAAATTGGAAGAAAATATAATTTTTTTTTCAAAGGTCAAAATTGTGTAAATTCACTTTTTCTTTGTTAATTTTACACCATATTAAAAGAAAAAGTCGGTAAAAACATTTCAACTCCATTCAACACCCGTTAATATGTGTGAAAATGCAGAGTTATTAAATGTTGACTTCAAAAGTTGAAAAAAAAAACATTTTGGTATCGGAATTGATCCGGGGCCCGGGGGTAACCAAATGAGAAATTCTGATACCAAAATGGTTTTTTTTTTCAACTTTTAAAGTTAACATTTAATAACTCTGCATTTTCACACATATTAATGGATGTTGAATGAAGTTAAAATGTTTTTACCGACTTTCTCTTTGAATATGGTGTAGAATTAACAAAAAAAAAGTCGATTCACACAATTTTGACCTTTGAAAAAAAAATTGTATTTTCATCCAATCTTTGGATTTTTTTTCTCGAAAATACGAAATAACGTCACCTCAATTTTTTAATATGTTAATCAGCATGTAAAATTGTACTTTACAGATTTTTTTCAGAATTTTTGGCGATTGACATCATAGAGAAATGTCATTTTTCAACTTTTGCAGCTAATTTTTCGTGTTAAAAAAGTGGCAACACTGATTTTTAAAAAATCGTCAAAAAGCTCTTCAAAGGCCCTACACATTAGAAAAAGTTTCACCCTTCAATCCATCATGGTTTTCGAGTTATCCACGCCCCAAATTTACCATATCCAACTTTACCTCAAAACTTTGGATGCTCGTGGCTGCCCTCCAAAAAGACTTTGAGGGCTTTGGTTTGCGGTATTCGTTATCTCTCATCGAGGTTTGCCCACATAAAAAAAAAGAATCGCCGACCCCCCCCCCACCACCACATTAAAATACACCTACCTACATTCAATAGCTGAAAAGGACAACACCTCGTGACCTTCGTCCTCTCCTTGAAATACTTACCTATCCTCTGAATGTACCGGGTGCTCGATTAATTCTGGCTCCCCCCGATACTTTTTAGGTCAAAAATCGTAAGTTGGCTACACTTCGTTCGATTTGTTTAATTTAAAGAAGTATTGCCAACTTACGATTTTTGACATAAAAAGTATCGGGGGGAGCCATAATTAATCGAGCACCCGGTAGCGAATTGAATGTCGGAATTGATAACTGGTATAGGAAATTAGGAATACACATTTTTGACTCTCTTCGACCCTTCAAAGGGTGTTGAAAATTCTAAAATTAGAATCATTTTTGAAAAAAAAAATCAGTTTTTTTTACTCCAAAATCCTTCTTTTTCGATCCTGCTTTCGAATTAAAAATCTCAGATTGTTCAGAATCAGAATGTATGACTACGATTTGATATTCCGAGTCGATCAATTTCACAGACCGACATTTTTAAACTTTTTAAATGCTGTTTGAAGTTTAATAGATGATTTTTATAGTATATTTTGACGCTGATCACCAAAAAAGCAGTGAAAAAATTCCATCACCCAGGGATTTTTTACAATTTGAATTTTTTGTTGAACCGGGTTTCTACTTTTTTTTGATAACTTTTGACGCTTAATGTCGATTTTCTGAGAAAAGGAAGAGTTCTACGGAAAAAATGAATAGAACATAAATTGTAGAACGTAAAATTTCCTACTTGTAGAGTCCAATTAGTTTTTACTCGGGAGGCTTAGTTTTCAAAAATTTTCAGTTCAAAGTTTCAACTTTTTTTAAAATTGGAAATATCTCAAAAATTAAGCTCTCTAAGAAAAAACTAATTAAACTCTACAAAAAGGAAATTTTACGCAGGTATAAAATCGTACTAAACTGTATGTTTTGGGCATGAAAATAGTAATATTATGTAAATTGATGGTATTAATACAACTTGGCCCCCCTTTCCCTCCCTATGTACTCACCCCACCTTACCTACTTGTTTTTATTTAGCCCTAATAATAGGAGGGGTGGACACATGGGAGGGGGAAAGATGATCAAGAAGAATTTTTACCCTCTTCCCCCTCCCATGTGCCCACCTGTCAAAGTGTACGGTACAAGTTTTAAAACTACAAATTTGAAGAGAAAAAGTGACCATGGGAAACATTCTTTCCTATATTTCTGTGTTATTTTATTTTGTTGATATGCTACGATAAATTCGTAAAAACCCTCCTCTCTAAATAAATGAGAATGAAATGATGAAAAAATTGCATATTCAGGAGTTGTAATATATAATTATGTACCTATATCTACTTAGGAGAGGTAATTTTTAAATATTTCGTCGAAAATATTCTTTAAAATATTGGTATAAAGTTCCTAAAATATCATTTTTACTGTTTTGAAGAAATATGATTTTTTTTATTGCGAATCCAATCTTTTTTTCATCCGATTATTTCTTCTCTACTGAAACGAAAAACAGTTTTTGAGGAGTTTCCGAGAGCCCATCGCATCAATAAAGCTGAAAAAATTCAAAGCTGTTTAGACATGTTGGGGAGGGCCTGAGAATGCAAGGAAAATTGAAAGCCGTTCAAAAGTCAATCTGAATCAGTTTGTTAATTTTATTAAAATTCCATCTTTTTGAGTGAGTAAATAAATTGAACTGAAAATCAGTGATTCAGTTAGGTATCTACCTTTCAATCAATTTTTTTTTTTGGCGAATTGGGAATTGACTAAAAAATGGGTGATTTTTGGCTGAAAACTGATTCAAAAAAGACAAACTTTCATCTTTGACTAATTCAGGCGAAAATTAAGCCTCCCTCCCTCCTTGTGTGCGGCTTGGTGTGTGAGTGTGTGTTATTTTCATTTTTTACATTCAAGATGGCCATTTTTACATCCATTAGAAATTGTTTTCAAAATGTTTTAAGATAATTTTTGAGGTTGAAAAAATCTGAAAAATTTTTTAACTTTAGTACTTAATTGATTTTTGAATTTTTAGCGAATCTTCACTTATAGCTAATGATTATCCATGAAAACGACAATTTAAAACTGGTTCGTATGATGGGATCGATCCTCCTCCCCGAATTTATTGCAAGCATTTTCCAATTGATCTGGAACTTCCAGCCAGAGTTAATTTTTTCCAGTGTTCTGGAATTTTTCCAAGAAGCGTTATAATAATCCACTTCAGAAGCTGAAAATTTAGTTGTATCGCAAGCTTGATATCCCGAATCGAATGGTCCAAGCAAATCGCAAATTCGAGGGGACTGGTTGAAATATATTTATTTTTCTTTCGAATTGAATATCTCACGAGTAAACGAGCAGGGTCGCAAGTGACCTGGCAATAGGGTTCCCGGAATTTTGATTTCCGGTGTTGTTGACTATTTTAAAAAAATTGTCAAAATTCAACCAGCTCGAAAAAAATTTTGAAGCTGAAAATTTTTTTAAATGTAGGTATGAAGTAAAGATCAATTATAATTAATATTGATGAAGCTACTGGGATGAAAAATTGAAAATAAATTAGGCCCTTTTCCTTTTCTTCACATATATGGTTTTTGATTATTGGCAGTAGTCTTCAAGTTGGAAAAATTTTCAAAAAAATCAAGTTTGGAAATTTTCTTTCAAAAATTCTGGGTCAGAAATTTTGAGAAAAATAATTTAAATATTTTGCTGATGAGCATTTGAAATACAACAAATATAGCTAAAATGACCAAAATTATTTAAATTGGAAAAAATGCTGAGAAAAGGAGAAAACGCAAAATTTCATAACATTTCGGGAAAATTTGGAATTGGAAAACAATTGTTGAAATTAAACTGACATTGGACTTCAGAAAAAGGAACTATTCGCCACTCCACACAAAACAAAATTATCCATCCCGTGTTTAAATGTACTTATTTATTTCTCTCTTCTAATTGGTTTACTAATACGATGCAGCTTGACGTCATCGAGATATAAGCCAATGACATTCTTCAATCGATCTAAAGAAAATCGCAAAAATGATGATGAATGAGCAATGATGGAAAACTGAAATGATATTAGTTCCAGTTCCAGTTTCAGTTTCAGTTTCAGTTCTCAAAATTTTTTAGTTCTAGTTCTAGTTCCAATTCCAGTTCTCAAAATTTTTTAGTTCCAGTTCCAAATACCAGTTCTAAAATTTCAGTTTTTTAAATTTTGAACTGAAGAACAAAAGTGCAAAATTTTCTGCTAAATTTGAACTTTGTTATTTTTCCTTTTCGATTCAAAGTACAATTTTTCCCCTTTTCATGCTCAAAACAAAAGAATTCTAGAAAAAAAGTCATTGGTAATATTTTTCGAAAACGTTGTGACTAACCCCTGAATTTTTGAGTTTGCAACACAATTCTTCATTTTTGTTAAAATTGATTTTATGATTGATTCTTGTTTTAGACACAAAACAAAATAAATTTAGCTTAGATACCTATTTTTATTTTTCCCCTCCCCTTTTTTCTCAGGGTCCACGCCCAACATTTCAAACGCGTGTACCGCCCAATCTATGGGTCGTAATGAAAAAATTTTCAAACAAAAGTTGTTCCACAGCACCTAATGTACATTTTCATTACTTATAATAATCCATTTTGGAGCAACTCCTGCCCCCCCCCCCCAATTTGGAAACAAAACATGTTTTTGAGAAAACCTCAAAATCCACGTTTTCTTCATTTTAAACGAATAGTTTTGGAGATACGACAAAATTTGTAATCACAAAAAATATTCAGAATTGAATTTCCTTTCCAATGAGCTCTATCACGACCATTTTCACCAACTTTTCCCGACAGAGTAGATCTCTCCACCTTTCTCGTTTTCACAAAAACTGGACCCACGAGCAAAATTTGCTCCAAAATAAATCACGGTAATAAATGAAATTCTGCATTAGATATTGAAGAACAAAAATCGTTCAACTTTTTTTCATGGGTCCAACTTTTGAGATAAGGGGGAGGGGGAGAGATCCGCCCTGTCGGGAAAAGTTGGTGAAAATAGTCGTGATAGAGCTCATTGGAAAGGAAATTCAATTCTGAATACTTTTTGTGGTTACAAATTTTGCCGTATCTCTGAAACTTTTCGCTCAAAATGAAGAAAACGTGATTTTGAAGTTTTCGGAAACTGTTTTACTTTCAAATTTGGGTGGCAGGAGTTGCTCCAAAATGGATTTTTATGAGAAATGGAAATGTACGGAACGTGTTGAGGAACAACTTTTGTTTGAAAATTTTTTCATTACGACCCATAGATTGGGCGGTACACGCGTTTGAAATGTTGGGGGTGGTCCCTGGGGAAAAGGGGAGGGGGAAAATAGGCATCTAAGCTAAATTTATTTGTTTTAGTGTCTAAAACAAGAATCAATCATAAAATCAATTTTAACAAGAATCCCGCTCGGAAGCCTTTTTTTGTTCAATTGAAACCTGACTATTTGTGGATTTTTAGTAAAAATTTTAATTGAATGTGGTTTGGTAAATTTCAAAATCAAAATATTTGACTTTTCCAAGTCATATTTTAAGTACAAAAATTGCAACTGCTGGAACTGGTATAAATCTGAAATTCATTTTACTTCTAGTTCCAGTTTTCAGTTTTCAGTTCTCATCATTTCAGTTCTAGTTCCAATTCCAGTTCCAGTTTTTCAATTTTAGTTTCAGTTTTTTTCAATTTCCAGTTCTAGTTCCAGTTCCAGTTTTCCATCACTGAATGAGTGATTTTGATAGGGTTCCACGGCCTCCGGAGGCCCAGAACCCTAAAATATTTCAAACACGCCTACCTCTTTTCGAAACAAGCTCGAAACTTCGCACTGGAAAAGGTTAAAATTTGGTTCGAGGGTAACAAACTCTCCGAATTTTGACTCACCCGGTGATAGTAAGTATAGGTACTCATTATCTCGCTAAAGCATCGCATATTTTTTCCAATCGTACCATATTTTGTTAGATTTTTAAAAACATAAATGTGCAATGCATCTAACAAAATGCTATTTTCATTTTCATTTCAGAACATCTTATTTCGATTCGAGCAGAATTCCAGTTCCGTGAAATACCTACCTGGCATCGATCTTGGTGAAAATTCGTTTCCAGCATGGATATCAATACACCGACGTCTGCGTTTCTCAAATATCCTTCAAAAATTTTCATCACCATAGCATCGTTGGAAGACCTGGCTGCGACCAGTTTGGCATTAGATTTATGGCATCATAATCAGTTAGGCCATTTTTCAATGCCACAGGCCGAATACAACGCTCCGAATTTCAAATGTGGTCAAATTTTAAGTGTTTCACTTCCTCAATGCATAACGAAAAACATCGACACACGTATTCGTTCGGTAAGCCTACAAGTGAATTCTTTTTACAGAATTTTCGTTCAAAATGGTATTTTTCCCAATATTTGTACTTTTGTGAAATACTTCGATAGTTTTACCTACGGGCCTGATGGTGCAATGTGCCGCGAACGAACTGCTAAAAATCTCTTAACGAAGGATGATTTGACCCAGTGGGATAAATTCCAGATCGCTTGTGTATATTGGCTCGAAGACGAGATTAGAGAAATTTGGCCTACTGTATCTGATCATCCGGATCCAAACGAAAGTGATTCCTTTGAACCATTTGTTCGTTATTGGATGGTGAAAATGCGAAACTGTAGCACCGATTCTGTTCCGTATTCCTCATATTACGAATTTCAAAAAATGTCCGTTGCAGCGAAAAACTTGCGTAATTGGACAGCATTGGCGAATGTATTGAATGAATTTACAACAGACCAGCAGTACGATTCTTTCAGAACATTAGCAACCCGAGCCTACAGCGGTTTTAAGAATTTGCTGCCTAAATTGAATGAAATACAAGTCGATCATATTTTATCGAACTTTCCAGATAAAATAATTCTCAGATTAGCGTTGCAAAATGGTGGTTTTGAATATGCAATAAAAATATGGAATATTATACGAGATACCGTTAGCATGAAAACGTTTTATAATATTATTATATTCTTGATGAGATTAGCCTATGATGCTGATAAATTCAAACGTATTAAGGTTACGTTTGCTATGCGTACACAAGCACAAGCCGTTCTCTTGGAAATGTGGACTACATTGCCGAATCGATTAAAGATGGAACTTCTTGGTAAAAATAAACGCGTGGAAAGATTATTCAAATATTTGTCCGATATTGAAATACGACATAGTCACTGTCTCCATGATGACATAAATTTCATTTCGAGACTGTTTTCTGACTTGCCTGTAAAAATGAGATCCAGCATATGGTGTAAATATTGGCGCCACATAGTGTATTTTTCGCCGCCCAAAATATTTAATCGTTTACTAAGCCTGGGCTTAATAAACAAAAACTACAGTAAATTTGTCGTAAAAGAAATTATGAACTATACGAAAAATGAATTCATCATTAGTCGTTGGTTGAAAGGACGACTGTTCCAAGAAGTGATCAATTTTACGAAGCTGTGTTCGTGGAATGAGCAGCTCGTTCGAGAATTCAGAAAGCAGGTTTTTCTCAATTGTATTCCATCATCGGTCTACTTTAGTTTCAATGAATTTATCAAAATAGGTGCTGTGATTGATGAAAGTTTATCGAATGTCGAGGCAACAGAGGCCAAAAAATGTATCCTATTTTCATTGAATGGTCGAGGCCTTTTTAGGTCGAAATTGGAAGAAGGGTTGGCAATAGAAGCAATCAGTATGGTTGATGGTTTCTTATCGACTGAACGAAGCCTACGTGAAAAGCAGTTATTTTTGGACCACTGGTATCAATTTTTAAATTGTGTTGAGCCTACAGATCCCCCAGTCGTTGATCACCGATGGAAAGAATTTTTGTATTGGTGGGTAGACAAGACAGACGATTTGCCTATTTTCAAAGAATTTCTTCCTGTGGCTCAGATTTTTGAAGAATTATTGCTGAAAACAGTTCCAATGCTGGAAATACGATTTGGTGCTTTGGGAAAGGAAATATCCGAGCCTGTGCCATCGTCGATCGATAAATTGGAAGAGTTTGCTGAAGTGGACGAGTTCTTAATGTGGTATTTTGGTAATGACGAAGCGGTGAACAATTTTAAACGGGATAAGATATCGAATTATCAAAAAATTGTTGAATTGAATGATTTATTGTCCAGTAGTAACGAAAGTATTGTCAATCGTGTAATTGCGTGGTTTTTTAATTATAATATTATCGAAGTTGGACAATTCAAAAATGTATTCGATGAGAAGGATTTGCTGGATTAGTTCTTCTCGTCGAATTTCGTATTATTATTATTTATTATTGATTGCGTACTTGATTAGGTTTAATTTATGTATTAAGTACCTATCGAATCCTCAATTGAAAAAAGACTGGAAAATATTTTAGTCATTTATTGGTTTATATGTGACTTTTCTATTAATTTTTAATCAATCAGGAAATTTTTCTAATCGTCTATGAAAATTACGTAGATATTCAATAAATACGTCCTTCGTTCAACTTGATTTTTTTCTTTTTCAAGAAAGTTCTAGTCGTTCATTTTTATAGCGAAGGAAAATTATTGCATAGGTATTGGTACTCAGAAGCCTTCCGACCGGGGGGGGGGGGTTCACCTCCTCCTCCCGCCCCCCAGCATTTTACAGTTGGGTCATTCCACGTCAGTTCGTACGCAAAGTGGTAGGGTGGGTCGGCGATTTTTTTCAGTTTTTTTATGTGGTTAAACCTCGATGAGAGATGACGAATGCCGCAAACCGCAGCTCTCAAAGTCTTTTTGGAGGGCTGCCACGAGCATTTAAAGTTTTGAGGTAAAGATGGATATGGTAAAATTGGGACGTGGATAACTGGAAAACCATGATGGGTTGAAAGTTGAAACTTTTTCCAATGTGTAGGGCCTTTGAAGAGCTTTTTGACGATTTTTTGAAAATCAGTGTTGTCACTTTTTTTAACACGAAAAATTAGCTGTAAAAGTTGAAAAATGACATTTCCCCATGATGTCAATCGCCAAAAATTCTGAAAAAAATCTGTAAAGTACAATTTTACATGCTGATTAACATATTAAGGCTATTCATGGGCGTGCAGCCATTGTCCGGTAGGGTGGGTGGATGGGTAGTGGTGGTGTTGTAGGTGGCTGATGGTAAAAATAAGTGGAAGTTGAAAAATTCACAAAAAAACAAGATATGAAAAATGCAAAAAAATTATTAGTTTTTTTTTATCTTTATATCTTCCTTCCAATCGCATTATATTGAGTAAATTACAAATTGAGCTGTAGATTAGTTGGTGATTGATTTATACCTATCTGCTTTGAAAAATAGTACCATACTTAGATGACAACTCAAAAAAGTTTTTTTATACATTTTTTTCCCCCATTTACTACTAGAATAATAAGTTGTTCTTTCAATTAACAAACTTACCTATTTCTCTTACGAGTTGAATATCTCACGAATAAAAAAATTTCAAATTCGGCTTATAGTCAGTGGTCTTGATCGTACATCCGCGCGCTATTCCTTTTAAAATTGATTTTATGATTGATTCCGGTTCTGGACACTGAAACGAAGAAATTAAGCCAGTTTTCTTTTTTTTTCCCCCTTTTCCTTTCCCCAGGGTCCACCCCTCAACATTTCAAACGTGTGTATCGTCTTATCTATGGGTCGTAATGAAAAAATTTTCAAATAAATGTTGTTTTTCAGCACCTAATGTACATTTTCATTTCACATCAAAATCAATTTTGGAGCAACTCTTGCCTCCCAAATTTGAAAATGAAACATATGTTTTGAAAAATCTTCAAAATCACGTTTTCTTCAAATTAAACGAAAAGTTTCGGAGATACGGAAAAATTTGTAATCACCAAAAATATTCGGTATTGAATTTCCTTTCCGATGAGCGTTATCGCGACCATTTTCACCAACTTTCCCCGACAGAGTGGACCTCTCCCCCTTCCCCAGTATTACAAAAGTTGGACCCATATGAAAAATATTTGCTCCGAAATGAATTCCGATAATGAATGAAATTATGCATTGGATATCGAGAACAAAATTCGTTCAATTTTTTTTTCGTGGGTCTACCTTTTGAGATAAGGGGGAGGGGAGAGGTCCACCCTGTCGGGAAAAGTTGGTGAAAATGGTCGTGATAGAGATCATTGGAAAGGAAATTCAATTCTGAATACTTTTGGTGCTTACAAATTTTGCCCCATCTCCGAAACTTTTCGTTGAAAATGAAGAAAACGTGATATTGAAGTTTTCTCAAAACATGTCTCATTTCCGAATTTGGAGAGCAGGAGTTGCTCCAAAATGGATTTGGCGTAATTTACACTCTTTCTTTCTACAGAATTTATTTTTAATCTTAAGTTTTTTGGAAATTTACTTTTTAATGAGCTGTACTGAGAAAGAAATGTCATGATGCCCTTGACCACGATGTTGATAAAAAAAGGAGGGAATGGAACAAAAATCGAAATTATGGGCCATGTTTTGGAAAACATGAGTGAGGGTAAAGTGGTGAATTTTCATCTTTTGAAGATCTTTTTTCGCAAAAATTTTCGCACTCGCTTCGCTCGGGCTCAACACATTTGTATATTTTCATAAAATGATTTATATTTTACCTTCTCATTCACTTTTTCATTTATTGGTACAAACTAAAAAATTGCAAGGGATTTCGTGAATTTATAAATTTGAGACAAGTGTTTTTCATTTTGGAGGGGGGGGGGGGGGGTGAAATGTGAAGAAAATTTTGAATTTTTAGCCCGGAAAAATCGGAATTTTTATTCGCTCAATTTGGTAAACATCCTGGCATAATTTTTTTCATTTTTCAAAACTTAATTTTGCGTAGGAATACTTGGTTTTTCCTTTTTATTTAAAATTTTTTCTGTAGGTAATAAATTCAAATTTTCATATTATTGTGACGAGGGGGTGTTGGGTGGGCGGAAAAATTTTCAGAATTGAATTTGAATAATTTTTTCGACCCGAAGAAGGGCATCTAAAGATCTCGTAAAAAGTATCTAGTGATTTTGAAAAAAAAAATCGTAAGACCCTATGCATTTTATATCATTTTTATACAAAATTTCGGGATGTAAGTACATCACGGGAAAAAATCCCACCCTCCTCCTCCCTGGTTTACAAATATCATATTTATAAGGTCTGGAAAAATTCGAAAAATTGGTCTGGAAAACGTGGAAAAGTCGGGGAAAATCATTTCTGAAATATAGTGGACACCATGTTATATGTTTTCATAAAACAGGCATGCCACGGAGTCACCTTTTTTAGTGTCTTGTCCCCTATTTTCAGGGTTGGTCACTAAAAGTCCCTTTTTTGGCCAAAAGTCACTATTAGTCCGTTTTTTCACTCTTCAGTCACTTTTTTCATTCAAACGGCCTTCCGCTCTTGCATAAAATTTAAAAAAATACTTAGTTTATTTTTTAGAACTCGTAATTTTTAGATTACGATTTTTTTCAGTAAAAACTTATTTATAAAACAAGTTTATTCTTTTTTTCAGTTATTTGAAGCATATTTTTAAACTCGTGGCTTCAATTAAAGATTTATTAAGGGTAAATGACCTAATCTCGAGCGCTTTCTAATTTCGGCCGCTATAGACGCAATCTACCGGGAAAAAAATTTTCATGCTCCTTTTCACAGATAAACAATTTGAGACCAAAATGACAACCCTACTGGCAAAATTAGCGGAGAAAATTGAAAAAAACGAAATAGCATAGTAGTACAGTCATTTTAGGTTTTGACCCAAAAAAAATTAGCAGAAAGGGGAAGTTTCGTAGGAGGGTATGTATTTTAAGATTCCTGAACTTCCCTAAAATTGGTGCATAATTTAGTCCTCCTTTTGAGGAGTAAGGGAGTTCAAATTTTGTTTTTTCGTCGATAACTTTCGAAATTACGCACTAATGAAAAAAATAGTTGAAACAAAAGTTGTAGAGCATTAAAAAACGAACAATTTTGTCATTTACCATTTTCTCTCAGGATGTCATGGGGAGGAGCTAGGGCCTTCAGAAAAAAATCAAATTTAAAAATTTTCCATTACCTCAAATAATTACCAATAATCGGGTTAATCGAGTTTTAGGAGCGATTTTTTTTTTTACATCCCATTACTAAGTAGAATAAGAAAAATGTACAACCGACCCCTCATCTCAATATGGGGGGGGGCTGGTGGTCGAAATTAGGAACCCAAAATTTCGATAATCAATTTTTGAATTCCCTTAGAAAAAAAATTACAAAAAATGATCATATCGGCTCAGAATTTTATGGGGTGGTGGAGGAAGGACCAATGTATTTTTTTAAGCCATTTCTGACGTTTTTACCTCCATAAGTCTTTGATTGGTGGAATTTTGAAAAAAAGTGGTCGAAATATGGCACCCTTACCCTTGATGAAAAAATGTTTCGGAAAAAAAAGTATTTTCAGCACTATTGCAGAGAGAAATACAGTTTGAGTTATGATTTTTTTTTTGGAGGGGGGGGGGGGGGTATTTATTTATGAAAAAAAAATGAAAAATTGGTCACTTTTTCCAAAAAAATAGGTCACTTTTTGCCTCGTAAAAAGTCACTAAAGTCACTATTTTTCCCCAAAATCTGCGTATAGCATGCCTGTAAATAAAATTATTTATATTTTACCTTCTCATTCACTTTTTCATTTATTGGTACAAATTAAAAAATTGCAAGGGATTGCGTGAATTTTTAAATTTGAGAAAAGTGTTTTTCATTTTGGAGGGGGGGGGGATGAAATGTGAAGAAAATTTTTATTTTTTAGCCCGAAAAAATCCGAATTTTTATTCGCTTAATTTGATCAACACCTTGGCATAATTTTTTTAATTTTTCAAAACTTAAGTTTGCGTTGGAATACTTGGTTTTTCCTTTTTATTTAAATTTTTTTCTGTAGATAATAAATTCAAATTTTCAAATTTTTGTGGCGAGGGGGAGTTGGGTGGGCGGAAAAATTTTCAGAATTGAATTCGAATAATTTTTTCGACCCGAAGAAGGGCATCTAAAGATCTCGTAAAAAGTATCTAGTGATTTTGAAAAAAAAATCGTAAGACCCTATTCATTTTATATCATTTTTATACAAAATTTCGGGATGTAAGTACATCACGGGAAAAAATCTCCCCCTCCTCCTCCCTGGTTTACAAATATCATATTTATTAGGTCTGGAAAAATTCGAAAAATTGGTCTGGAAAACGTGGAAAAGTCGGGGAAAATCATTTCTGAAATATAGCGAACACCCTGCAGGAATATCGCGCGGAAACCTTTTTTTATTCGAAAAAAGATGGAAACTTCGCACTAGGAGAGGTCAAAATTTGGTTCGAAGCTTGTGTCAGTGACAAAATCTCCTAATGAACCAAATTCCGATTCACCCGGGTATAGTAAGTATATACTCATTATTTTGCGAAAGCTTTGAATATTTCTTTCAATCGTGCCTTATTTTGTTAGATTTTTAAAAACATAAAGCGTATTGTAACTAACAAAATGCTGTTTTAATTTTCATTTCAGAACATCTTTTTCGATTCGAGCAGAATTCCATTTCCGTGAAATACCTAACTGGCATCGATCTTGGTGAAAATTCGTTTCCAGCATGGATATCAATAATGCACCGACGCCTGCTTTTCTCAAATATCCATTGAAGTTTCACATCAACATAGCATCGTTGGAAAACCTGGCTGCGACCAGTTTGGCATTAGATTTATGGCACCATAATCAGTTAGGCCATTTTTCAATGCCACAGGCCAAATACAACGCTCCGAATTTCAAATGTGGTCAAATTTTACGTGTTTCACTTCCTCAATACATAACGAAAACAATCGACATACGTATTCGTTCGGTAGGGCTAGAATTGAATTCTTTGTACAGATTTTTTGCTGAAATTGGCATTTTTTTTCTCGAATTGTATTTTTTTGAAATGCTTCGATAGTTTTACCTACGGGCCTGATGGTGAAATTTGCCCCGAACGAACTGCTAAAAATCTCTTAACGAAGGATGATTTGACCCAGTGGGAGAAATTCCAGATCGCTTGTGTATATTGGCTCGAAGACGAGATTAGAGAAATTTGGCCTACCGTATCTGATCATCCGGATCCAAACGAAGTTATTATCTCTGAATCATTTGTTCTTTATTGGATGGTGAAAATGCGAAACTGTAGCACCGATTCTGTTCCGTATGGCGGATATTTAAAATTTCAAAGAATGTTTTTTGCAGCGACAGACTTGGGTAATTGGACAGCAGGGGCGAATGTATTGAATGAACTTACAGCAGACCAGCAATACGATTCTATCAGAACATTAGCAACCCAAGAAGACAGCGGTTTTAAGAATTTGCTGCCTAAATTGAATGAAATACAAGTCGATCATATTTTATCGAACTTTCCAATTAAAATAATTACCGGATTAGCGTTGCAAAAAGGCGGTTTTGAATATGCAATTAAAATATGGAATCTTGTACGAAATAACATCAACAGGGATACGTTTCATGAAATTTTTAGAATCTTGAGGAGACATGCGTATGATGCTGATAAATACGAACACACGCTACTAATACGTACACAAGCGCAAGCCGTTCTCTTGGAAATCTGGATTACAGCACCGAATCGATTGAAAATAGAATTTTTCAATAGAGATACGAAAGTAGAACGATTATTCGAGTACTTGTCTGAAATTTATACTGGCTACTATCACCGTCTCGATAATGAGATAAATTTTATTTCGAAACTGTTTTGCGATTTACCGATGGAAATGAGATTCAAGATTTGGGGTAAATATTGGAACCACATAGCTTTTTTTTCGCCGCCCAAAATGTTCGATCGTCTGCTAAGCTTGGGCGTGACAAACGACGAGTACAATAAATTCGTCGAAGAAGAAATGATGAATTTTACGAAAGCCGTAGTCTTCATCGAGTATTGGTTAGAAGCACGACGGTACGAAGAAGTGATTAATTATACGAAATTGTGTTCGTGGAATGAGCAGCTCGTTCGAGAATTCAGAGAGCGGATTTTTTCTAGCAGTATTCCATCTGAGGATCGTTTCGGTTTCGATGAATTGATCAAAATTGGTGCTGTGATTGATAAAAGTTTACCAAATGTCGAGGCAAAAGACTGCAAAAAAACGATTTTGTATTCGAGCAATGTTCAAGACCTTTTTAGATTAAATTTAAAATTAAAAAAAGGGTTGGCTATAGAAGCAATCAGTATCGTTGATAGTTTCTTACCGACTGAACGAAGCCTACTTGAAAAGCAGTTATTTTTGGACCACTGGTATAAATTTTTAACTTATGATGAACATTCAAGTCCCTCAGTCGTTGATCACCGATGGAACGAATTTTTGTCTTGGTGGGTAGGCAAGGAAGATGATTTGCCTATTTTCAAAGAATTTCTCCCAGTGGATCAGGTTTTTGAAGTATTATTGCTGAAAGCAGTTCCAATGCTGGAAATACGATTTGACGCTTTGGGAAAGGAAATATTCGAGCCTGTGCCATCGTCGGTCGATAAATTGGAAGAGTTCGCTGGTATGGACGAGTTCCTAATGTGGTATTTTGGTAATGAAGAAGCGGTGAAGAATTATAAACGGAATAAGATATCGAATTATCAAGAAAATTCCGAATTGAATAATTTATTGTCCAACAATAACGAAAGCATTGTTAATCGTGTAATTGCATGGTTTTTCAATTATAATATTATCGAAGTTGGCCAGTTTAAAAATGAATTTATATTATCGAATCTTCGATTGAAAAAAGACTGAAAAATAGTTTAGTCATTTATGATTGTAAAATGTGCCTTTTAAAATTATTTTTAATTAGGTAATTTCGCTACTCGTCTGTGAAAATAGTTTAAATATTTAATAAATACGTCATTCGATCAATTTGATTTTTTCATTTTCAAGATAATTCGTACCTATTGACTATTGTTCAGTTTAAAAGCGAATGAAAATTATTGAATAATTGGTAATAGAAAATGACTGAAATACTACATTAGGTATAACAGATTTTCTATATTATTTAATACCTAAGTAGTCCAGGCATTTTAGGAGTTGACCCCCCAAAAATTAAAGCCTGTTTTTTTTCGCGTTTTACGTTCGTAATGGTCCACTACACAACATACTAAAATGGACACCCCACAACCCTCCGCTACCCACAGAGGAGGGGTAAACGTCCGCTGAAACCAGGTTTTTCGTGAATATCTCCTCAAATAAGCCTCAAAATTGAAAAGTAGTTATGAACAATCTTGTTCTACGCGCAATTTCCTATCGGAAGGATTTTTTTCTTTTTCAAAAACACTCACGTCCTGGACCAAAAATTAAGGGTAAAAAACACCTATTTTTCAACAATTTACAGCATTTTTGAAAAAAATCGAAACTTGGGAATATCTCCTCAAAAAAGCCTCGAAATGGAAAAATGGTTATGAACAATCATGTTCTATACGTGTAATTTCCTATCAGACAGGTTCGTTTTTTTTTTCGAAAACATCCGCTTCTTTGCCCAATACTTAAGGGTGAAAAACGTATATTTTTCCAATATTTACAGTATTTTTGGAAATGATGGAAATACGAAGCTGAAAATATCGTTTTTGAATCCTTACGACGCAAAGAAATGTTTCGTATGACCAATAATCAGCAATAACATCGCGTTTATAGTACTTTTTCTTTCCACATCTTCGATTTTTTAAATACAGTATTCAATTTCAATAACCTCCCTTATAATTAACGGTAGGGTTGAAATTTTTGCGATGACTTTTTTTGGAAAACCCTACCAGCATGAATAAAAAAAAATACTCATTTTGGGTACTTTTAGCTTCGTATTTCCATAATTTCCAAAATTACTGTGAATATTGGAAAAATAGGCGTTTTTCATTTTTAATTTTTGGGCAAAGAAGCGGGTGTTTTCGAGAAAAAAAAAACGAACCTGTCTGATAGGAAATTACACGTAGAACATAATTGTTCATAACTATTTTTCCATTTTGAGGCTTTTTTGAGGAGATATTCCCAAAAGTTTAGATTTTTTTCAAAAAAGCTGAAATAAATTGTTGAAAAATAGGTCTTTTTTACCCTTAATTTTTGGTCAAGGAAGTGAGTGTTTTTGAAAATACAAAAAAACCTTCTGATAGGAAATTACACGTAGAACAAGATTGTTCATAACTATTTTTCAATTTTGAGGCTTATTTGAGGTGATATTCACGAAAAACCGGTTTTCAGCGGACGTTTACCCCTCCCCTGGGTGTAGCGGAGGGTTGTGAGGGCATCCATTTTAGTATGTTGTGTAGTGGACCATCACGAACGTAAAACGCGAAAAAAAATCAGGCTTTAATTTTTGGGGGGTTTGGTACATTTTTTCTCTTATTTGCCTGGACTAAAGTGAGTAAGATTGAACAAGACCTTTATAATTGAGTATTATGATGAAATGAACAAATTCATAAAACCCAAACGATTAGAAGAAAAATATTTCTGCAAGGAAATACGTACATTCAAAAACTGAAAGAGACAACACCTCATGACCTTCGTCCTCGCCTTGAAATAGGTACCTATCTCTTTGAATATAGTGAATTGAATTTCGAAATTATCGATAACTTGTAGGAATACACATTTCTGAGTTTTTCGGATCTTTCCAAGTGGAGTTAGAGGTGCTAAAATTAGGGTAATTTTTTTTTTAAAAAAAGAAAGTTAGTAAGAGTTTTTTTTACCCCATAAATCCCCCTTCCGCGCCTCTTCTCTTGAATTAAAAGAATGTTCACGACTTACAGTTCAAGCAAATAAGAGAAAAATGTACCAAACCCCCAAAAATTAAATCCTGATAAAATGGACACCCCACAACTCTCCGCTACCCCCAGGGGAAGGGTAAATGTCTGCTAAAAACCGGTTTTTCGTGAATATCTCCTCAAATAAGCCTCAAAATGGAAAAATGGTTATGAACAATCATGTTTTACGTGTAATTTCCTATCAGACAGGTTCGTGTTTTTTTTTTTCGAAAACTCCCACTTATTTGCCCCAAAAATTAAGGGTGAAAATCGCCAATTTTTCCAATATTTACAGTATTTTTTGAAAAGATGGAAATACGAAGTTGAAAGTACCCAAAATTATCCCAGTGAAGAGTAATTTTTTTATACATGCTGGTAGGGTATTCCAAAAAAAATCACCGCAAGAATTTCAACTCCTACGGTTAATTATAAAGGGGAGGGTGTAATTTTTTCAGTATGTTAATACTTATTACCAAACATTCGAAGGAAAAATTCTCCTATTTTCATTAGATGTGAATAAAAAGACGAAAAATTAAATATTAAAGAGTTTCAAAAAAACGTACCTACCCAAGAATAAACAAGTAAAAAATAATATACTTACTCAATAGAGAAAATTTTCAAATAGTTTGTCAAAAATATAAAAAATCTTTTATTTGAATTTTGGTAAAGGTGAAAAAAGAAAATTTCTCAAATTCATTTGTTACTTAATAGGTAATCCTTTTGTTGAAGGAAAGTTTACCCAATTTTGTGG
The DNA here is from genome assembly GCA_033439095.1 of Pseudococcus viburni. Lineage (NCBI taxonomy): Eukaryota > Metazoa > Arthropoda > Insecta > Hemiptera > Pseudococcidae > Pseudococcus > Pseudococcus viburni. The sequence continues at coordinate 45,948 of JAVBJF010000095.1, forward strand.
TCAATGATTTAGGGACGTGTATTAACTCAAATCGTAACTTTTTTAAGGGTAACCGAGATTTCTAGCTTGTAGCACTAAGTAGGTACTCAAAGGTGGTAAAAATCGTGATTTTTTCGAAACAGACCCCAAGTTAGGTTCTAGCTCTGTTAGTCTGCACAATCGATTTTGAATTTTTTGAAAACATTGAATTTTTTACCATAGGTGGCTCATCTCATGTCAGCTCGACCAGGTTTTGACGACCTTGGGCCTTCCGATTTCGCTCAATTTTTTTTTTTACGGATTCCCCTCGAAGAGTTAATGAAGGGATCACTACCATATGGATCCTAATCCTTCAGAGGACGAGAGATGGCCCTTATAATTTTCGTGTTGAGATTTTTTGCGAAACGGGTCAACTTTTCAGGCTCATATCTCGAGATCGGTTCGGTCCAAAATGAATCTGTTTATGCGGTTTTGTAGAGAATTGAAAGGAGATTCGAAATTGATAATCACTTTTTGAAAAGTGCAAAGTTGAACTTTTGTGATGAAAGCGCAACTTTCATGATGAGTACAAAACATGAGAGGCCTCATTTAAAAATCTGAAAAATTATTATGAACAGAACTTTTTAGGTATTTTTCAACCAATTGCTTTTTAAGTTGGGAGCTCAACAGTCAACACCACTAGAGAACACAGGGGTCCTAAATTTTTGTCAAAATTCAAAAAAATTCGTTACACATTGATTTTTACTAATTTGAAGGCGCTGAGTTCAAATATGTGCTCAGTTTTTTCATCCAACCCCTCTGGACCCCCATATCAGCCCCCTGATGAGGTCCAAATTCAAGAAAATGAAAAATAACGTGTGACGTGTCGTTTGTTGGGTTTTTGAGGGCGCTGAGTTCGAATATTTTCTTATTTTTGCGATTCGGCCTTCAAGTGCCCCCTTAGCCCTCCAATTTTGAGAAATGCATGCAAAAAAATGGAAATAGCATGTGTCATCGATTTATACCAATTCGAGGGTGCTGAGCTTGATTATCAACTTACTTTCTCGATCCGCCCCTCCCTGTTCCCCACGCTGACTCCCAAATTACTAAAAAATTCGAAAAATTAATGTTGTTTTTAAAAAATGGGAGCTAGGGGGCCCTGAAGGGTCGAATTCCAAAAATTAACAAATATTCGAACTCAGTGCCCTCAAAAACCCAACAAACGACATGTTACACGTTATTTTTCATTTTTTTGAATTTTGACCTCATCAGGAGACTAATGGGGGGGGGGGGGTCCAGAGGGGCCAGATAAAAAAAAACTGAGCGCATATTCGAACTCAGTGCCTTCAAATTAGTAGAAATCGATGTGTAAATTCACTTTTTGAATTATTTTGAATTTTGATAAAAAATTTAGGACTCTTGTGTTTTCAGGGGTGTTGAGATCCCATCTTGAAAATTAATTAGTTGAAAAACACATAAAAAGTTCTTTTCATAATAATTTTTTCAGATTTTTAAATAGGGCTCCTCATCTTTTGTACTTATCATGAAAGTTCTGCTTTCATCACAAAAGTTCAAATTTGCACTTTTTAAAATGTGATCATAAATTTTGAGTCTCGTTTCAATTCTCTACAAAACCGCATAAACTGATTCATCTTGGACGTAACTGATCCGGAGATATGAGCCTTCAAAGTTGACCCATTTTGCAAAAAATCTCAACTATACGAAAATTTCTAGGACCACCCCCGCCCCCTGAAGGATTAGGATCGAAATTACGGTAATTTCTTCTCTAGACCATCGAGGGGAACCCGTAAAAAAATTTTTTGAGCGAAATCGAAAGACCCAAGGTCAAAACCAGGTCGAGTTATTAACATGGAATTATCCATGTATATTAATTGATTTTGAATTTTTTCGGTATAATTTTGTATTCTCCTTAGCTCTCGTCTTTTTCGCTGTATTAGGACCCAAAATTCAAAAATTCTGGTTTTTTGGTCCATTCTGTTATTTAACTAAAATCGTAAAACAATTCAAACCAAACCTACGAATGTACTCGTGTGACGTGTACATGTTGAGCCAAATTTTTCATTCAATGCATGTTTTTTAGTCCTAAAGAGCCCTCGAGGGCCCCCACGGGCCCCCAAAAACTCGATCCAGAGAGATCCTCATTTTCTCCCTCTCTGCACAGGCCTGAGTGTATTGTAGGTATCTAACAAAATGATGTTTTGATTTTAATTTCAGAATTATGATTTCGATTCGGGCGGAATGTCATCTCAATAAAATACCACCCTGGCGTCGATCTTCGTGAAAATTCGTTTCCAACATGGCCGTCAATAACACGTCTATGCCTGCTGCTCACGAATATCCTTTGAAGTTTCTCGTCAGCATAGCATCGTTGAAAGACCTGGCTGCGACCAGTTTGGCATTAGATTTATGGCATCACCACTACCCTTGTTTCATCCTTAAAAAACTTTTAAATTTTCCACTTCCTCGACCCATTATGCAAATAATTAGCAAACGTGTTTATTCGGTAGGGCTAAAACTGAATTATTTTTACACAATTTGGGTCCAGATTGGAATTTTTTTCAAGGACGATTTTACTTTTTTGAGACTTTTCGATGCTATAACTTACGGTCCCGATGGTAAAATTTGTCCCGAACGAACTGCTAAAAAACTCCTGACGAGGAATGATTTAACCCATTGGCAGAAATTTCAAATCGCTTGTGTATATTGGCTCGAAGACGATATTAGACAAATTTGGCCTTCTGTATTTTATCATCCACATCCACATCCAAACAGAAATAATGCTTTCAAGCCATTTGTTCATTATTGGATGGCGAAAATGCGAAATCCTAGCACCAATTCTGTTCCAAATGACCAAAATCACAAATTAAAGAAAATGCTCGATAAAGCGCAGGATTTCGAAAATTGGACAGCATGGGCGAATATATTTAATTTGCTTAGAGCAGACCAGCAATCCGCTGCTATCAAATATTTAGCTTACTACCCCAGTGGGATGAAGAATATGCTCTCCAAATCAAACGGGTTGCAAGCCGATTACATTTTATCGAATTTTCCAAATCAAATAATCTTTGGATTAGCATTGAAGAAAGATGGGGTTTATGCGATGAAAATCTGGAATCTTGTACGAGATAGTATCGAATTCGAAAAGTTTTTTGAAATTTTTAATTCCTTGTTGATAAACACGAATGAAGCGCAATCTGTTCTTTTGAAAATATGGATTACTGCACCGAATCGATTGAAAAGGGAATTTTTTAATGACGATAAGCACGTAAAAATATTATTCGAAAGCTTGCCTGAAATCGAAAGAATAGTTCATCATTGTCTCGACAATGACGAGAGTTTTATTTCGAAACTGTTTTCCGACATGCCTGTGGAAATGAGATCCATGATATGGCATAAATATTGGTCCCAAATCGTTATTTGTTCGCCGGCCAAAATTTTGAATCGTTTGGTAAGCTTAGGCCTGACAATCGACGAATACAACGAATTCGTCGAAGGAGAAATGATGAATTTTTCGAAAGCCGAATCTATCATTAGGTATTGGATGAAACGACGATTGTACCACGAGGTGGTCAATTATACGAAATTGTGTTCCTGGAATGAGCAGCTGGTTCGAGAATTCAGAAGGAAGATTTTCTCCAAGTGTATTCCAGAATCGTATTTTTTTGGGTTCGACGAATTGATCAAAATAGGCGTTGTGATCGATAACGATTTACCAAATTTTGAGGCGAAAGATGTCAAAAGAACGATTTTATTTTCGATCAACGTTCAAATCCTATTTAAGTACAAATTGAATAGAGGTTGGACGAAAGAAGCGATCAGTTTGGTTGATAGATTTTTACCATCTGCACGAAGTCTACGTGAAAAACAATTATTTTTGGACCACTGGCGTAATTTTTTAGCTCATGATATTTATAAATTTCACTCATTCGATGTTGAACGATGGAAAGAATTTTTGTCTTGGTGGGTAGATAATAAAAACGATTTGCCAATGTTTAAAAAATCATTTCCTGTGGATGAAATTTTCGATGAAATATTGCTGAAAGCAGTGCTAAAGCTGTCGTTACGATTGGATCGTTTGAATAAGAAAGTATTCGAACCTGGGCCATCGTCGATTGGTAAATTGAAAGAATTCGTCGATGTTGATAATTTTTTAATGTGGTATTTCGGCGATGTTAGAGCGGTGAGGAGATATAAACGAAATAAGATACCGAAGTATCGAGAAATAGCAAGACTGAATAATTTATTGTCCATTAATAACGATTGTATTGTAAATCGAGTAATTGCTTGGTTTTTTAGTTATAATACTTTCGAAATTAGACGTTTTAAAAAGAAATCCGAGAAGAATTTATGGGTGTATAAATTATAGGTATACTTACAAGGGAGGTAGCCGAACTCAAAGTAAAATTTTGAGCCCAAACAAAAAAAATCGAAAGTGCATCATAACAGGACCCCCTATCCAAAATTTCAGGCGCTGAAGTTCATTTTTTGATTTTTGGCGAATTTTTGAAATTTCAAAATTACCTCCGCCTTGTGAAATATGAAAATTTGATCTAATCAACAAAAAAAGCTAAAATTTGGTATATACCCTATTTTCGACCTTCTGAATCGATTGAAAACGGTTTCGAGACGTTTCGAAGCCATTAGAAAAGTTTGGAATTTTCTAGTGCTGCAGAAAAGCCCATAAAAATGGTCCATATGAAAATCAGCATCTTTAATCGCGGATCACCAATATTGGTAATCTATTTGATCGAATAAAGTTGAATTTTCCGAAATTTTCAACTCTGAGTTCAAATTTATGTTTTGGCTGACAATTTTACTGGAAAAAATTAATTTTCTGTCAAAAAAATATATAAATTTGAACTCAAAGTTGCGAATTTCAGAAAATTGTATTTTAATCGATCAAATGTGTCACCAATATGGATAATCCGCGATTATAGGTGCTGAAGTGCATATGAGCCATTTTTATGGGCTTTTCTCCAGCACTGGAAAATTTTAAAATTTTCTTATTGCAACGAAACTTCTCGAAACCGCTTTCATTCGATTCGGGAGGTCGAAAATAGGGTATCATACCAAGTTTCAACTTTTTACCTCAATGTATGCACATTGGGTGAATTTTTAAATTTTTTCCAGGAAAATTTCTTCCCCAAAAATGCGAATTTGAACTCAAAGTTACGAATTTTGGAAAATTGTGTTTCAATCGATCATATAGATCACCAATATGGATAATCCGCGATTGAAGGTGCTGAAGTGCATATGGGTCATTTTTATGAGCTTTTCTCCAGTGCTGGAAAATTCCAAAATTTTCTGGTGGCTCTGAAATGTCTCGAAACCGCCTCCAATCGATTCGGGAGGTCAAAAATAGGGTATATACCAAATTTCAGATTTTTTCTTTCATTAGATCAAATTTTAATATTTTGCAGGGCAGAGGTAATTTTGAAATTTCAAAAAATTGCCAAAAATCGAGAAATGAACTTTAGCCTTTGAAATTTTGGATACGGGGTCCTGTTATGATGCACTTTCGATTTTTTTTGTGTGGGCTCAAAATGTTGCTTTGAGTTGGGATACCTCCCTTGTTAGATAGTTAAGTTATTCGAAATTTTTTGTGTGATATCATTGAACGCTTTTGCTTACTTAATGACAAATGCTGCTGCTTTGATTACTCAAAAGCTGCGAATGGATGTTTGAGTTGAGTTTTGGAAATAATTGATATCTTAGGTTTATTTTTATTTTTTAAATTGATCTGCTTATCTACCTAGTACCTACCTACCGAAGTATAAAAAGTACCTGTTTTTGTACCTAATATAAATTTAGCATTGTTAAATTAAACTAGTTCTCTTCTTCAAATTTTACATTTTTTCATTATTAATTGTACGTGTACCTAATTACCTAAAATTTACGTATTATCAGGCCACGAATTTATTTATAAAATTTGTGATTTGGATACGATAAGGTGGAGAAATGTTTTAATTATTTTTTTATCAATTTTTTTACTGGAATATGAAAATTACATGTGTATATTGTACTTACATAGATACTTAGTAAATGTTTCAATCGATAATTTGTTCCTTTCTTATTTCAATGAATATGCTGATTTTACATTTTAAAAGCAAACGAACATTACCTATACCTAAAGTGTTAAAAAATGATTGAATTTGGTCTTCTGGTATAGCCAGGGACGTGAATGGACAGGTATTCAAGGGGGGGGGGGGTCGTAAGAGAAAAATTGTTTTTTAATGTTAAAGTGAAATGGGAATGAGAACGATTCCATTATTTTATTGAAATGAAAGTATATTATAAGTACTTATTGAATGCAGAGGAACCGATGAAAAATATTTTTGCTGAGAAATGCATTTAGAAGCTGAGGGCCCAGCCCATTTCAGTTTTTTTGGGGTCGATTTTTAAAAACTCATTTAATCAAACCTGGAACAACTTTGGCAAATTTCGTGGATTTTTTGGCCATTTCAATTTACTGAATTTTCATAAAATTTCAGTTGGTACGTAGCACCGCTACCAAAAATTTCCAAAAAATTAATTTAAATGACCAAAAAAATGTTTGACCTTTTCTTCTAGCCTTTAAATGACCAACTTGAATTTTATGAAAATTGCGTGAATCAGAATACAGTTGGCAGCACTGGCGTGAAATATTTTTGAAAAATTTCGTAAAAAATTATTCGAAAAGACCAAAGAAATTTTGGTTTGATTTTGAGGCGTTTGAGTGGATAATTTGGATTTCGGTAGAAATCAATAAATTACACAGGTCGACATTTTCAAACTTTTGAAATGCTGTTTGAGGTTTGATGGGTGAATTTTATACTTAGTATTTTTCGCGCTGATCGCGAAAAAAGCAGTGAAAATATTCCATCACCCAAAGATTTTTCACAATTTGAATTTTTCGTTTAACGGTTTTTCTACTTTTTTTGATAACTTTTGACACTTCAAGTCGATTTTATGAGAAAAGGAAGGGTTCTACGAAAAAAATTAATGGACCATAAATTGTAGAGCGTCAAATTTCCTATCTGTAGAGTCCAATTAGTTTTTGCTTAGGAGGCTTAGGTTTCGAGATATTTTAGTTCAAAATTCAAATTTTTTTTTAAATTGAAAATATCTCGAAAAATAAGCCTCCTAAGCAAAAACTAATTGGACTTTGCAGATGAAAAATTTTACGCTCCACAATTTATGTTCTATTCATTTTTTTCGTAGGGCCAAAGGGTCAAAATTTGCATCAAAAAGTGTAAAACAAAATTTTCAACGAAAAATCTTCCAATTATGAAAAATCCTGACGTCCTGGAATTTTTTCACCCTTTTTTCTCTTAATCAACGTGAAAAATAATATAATAATTAAATTATCCTTAAAATTTGAAAATAGCATTTTCTTTCTCTCGTTTTAATCACTGTTTTTAGTCTAAAATGTAGCGCTGATTTAATAATTTTTTCGTCACTCATGTTTCGCTGGTAGGTGATTCTAATCAATTTTTTAGTGCCGAGCTCGAATAAGATTATAGTTTTTCTCGATTACGCCAGGATTTTTTATGAAAGATTTTTCGTTGAAAATTTGTTTTACACTTTTTGATGTAATTTTCGACACTTAAAATCGATTTTCTGGGGAAAGAAAGGGTTCTACGAAAAAAATGAATAGAACATAAATTGTAGAGCGTCAAAATTTATATTCGTAAAGTCCAATTAGTTTTTTCTTAGGAGGGTTAGTTTATGAGATATTTTCAATTTTTAAAAAAAGTTGAACTTCGAACTCTGAGCTGAAATTTCTCAAAAGCTAACCCTGCTAAGAAAAAACTAATTGGACTTTACTGATAGGAAATTTGACGCTCTACAATTTATGTTCAATTCATTTTTTTCGTAGAACCCTTCCTTTTCTCAGCAAATCGACTTAAAATGTCAAAAGTTATCAAAAAAAAAGTAGAAACTCCGTTGAACGAAAAATTCAAATTGTGAAAAATTTCTTCATATTTTTCTCATTATCAGCCCGAAAAATACTATGAAAATTTCCCATCAAACCTCAAACAGCATCTTCCATGTAAACCTGTGTTATTTAATTCATAATAATCTGCTACTTTGAACCCCACTTTATAAGAAGAAAAAGTGGTGTCTATAATTTAGAGGTAAATGGTTTGGGAAGGAACAGAAGTGAAATGGCACCTTTTTTGGAGTTACCCGATCCCTCCACCTTCAAGTAGCGTTTCCCAAAAACCACGTTTTTTTCGAAAATAACCATTTCGAGATAGTTTTTTTTGTCAAGCTTCATTATTTTTTTCTTAATTGTGCACATTCGAGTGTATCGAAAAAAAACATACTTATTATGAATTTTACGAAAATTTGTGAAATGGTTTACTTTGAGTGGGAGGCCCTGAAAAAATGTTGAATTTCCCAGCCCAAAGGGAACCAGGCTAGAAGGCTTCGAAGAAGAAAATCATTTTTTAAAAAAATGAGGTTTCTTATCACTTTTGGTCAGTGCTACCTGCTATGAATCCACCATTTTGAGGTTCTTTAGCTCCGTTCCTCATTGGTCTTGAGGGTTCAAATTCCATGCGAGGTTTTCCACTCAAAGTTAGCCTAATGAATAATTTCACCAATTTTTTAAAATTTTGGCCGCAAATGCCTTTTGAATAAAAATTGGATTAAAAATAACTTAATTGTATGTACATATGAAAAGTATTCTGAAAAGGAAATAGATTTCTGTTATACTTAATGATTTTTCATCCAGCTATAAACTAGAAGAGACTGAAAAATTGAAGTTTTAACAAACAAAAAATTGAGAAAGAAATAACCTTAAGAATAAACTAAATAATAATATTTGATGTGAAGGAGCTTGAAAATTTTCTTTTGAAGTTGATTTATAATGGTCTTGAGCTCCTTCATTCTAGTGCAAGGAAAAATTAATCATAGCATTTTTAATTTCGAAGAAGTCGAGAAAATATTTTCAGAAAATGAAAATTTATCATAATCCTGAACAAATTTCGTTCTATTTAACCCAACGTAAAATTCAACCAAGTATGAGGAAACTTCGTAAAAATATACTGAACTCGTATGGAAAGTTCAGCTATTGAGGTATCATGCTCTAATTTCCACGTTCGAAATAATTTTTTTGACTTATTCTTTTCAAAATCCTTTCGGACCTAATGTTTTGAAAATTGGCATCTTTTCTGAGAGGAAAAATCTAAAACAGAATTTTTTTAAAAAAGTATCAACAGTTTTTATTTTATGTACTTACTTACTTTTTTTTGTCTACGAAAATATTTTGTTTACCTACTTAGATAAATTTTCCGGAAAATGTTTTCAAAAATTCTCATTACAGCTGCACTGATCGTAATTTACGCCTTCGATTTACGTGTTCGCACTTTGAGCTATCAAATATCGAGATGCTCAAGTGCTCAAGCTCATTACTTAATCATTTCATCATTTTATTAATCCCTGCTTGTCGACAAATTAAATTTCCAAGTAGATAATTTGCATGATTAAGCTTTGTTGTGAATTAAAATCGTCATACGGAGCTAAAATTTATCAATTTTTGTTTTTTCAGGGTCGATGGTGCTGTCCATAAATTTGTGAACTTCGTTTTTCCATAGTCGATTGCATTTATCAAACTATGCCATCGGCCAAGACATAGAAGAAATATCCGTATGCAATATTGTATCTTATGCTGGTGAAAGTGTTTCCATTATCGGTGAGTGGAGAATTTTAATCTATTGTATTACTAAATTGCATGTACTTGAAATTTTGCCATCGATTCGAATATAATAATCGTAGCATTGAGAAAATTCTTCGTCGCGTCGCTTTGCTTGATTATTACTCGGGTATGTACAATAGTGTAACACAAATGCCGGCAGTGGTTCTCATTATTGGATTATTGGGAGGTGTGAAGGTGAACTACATAACACAAGTCAATACGATTTTTGTGTTTGGGTTCCGATTGCGAAATTTGGGTTGCTTTTATGTATCCAATGAAGGGAAAATTATTTTTTTTGTCCAAAGTTTGCTTGGGCGAGTGGCGGAGCCAAAAATGTGATTTTTCAAGAACAATACACACAAATTTGAGATGAATTTGAAAAAAAATTGAAAAAAAATTTTTTGATCCAATTTTTTGGAACTTTTACGCTGAATCGAATGCCGCAAACCGCAGGCCTCTATCTCTTTTAGAAAAAAAGTTACGGTTAAAACTTTCCTAAATTATGTGAAAAAATCGCATTTTTTTCGCCTTGCTCGCGGAAAAGTGAGATTTCTGAGAAATCTAAGCGACCATAATGATGATGACAAAAGTTGTAGAGAATTAAATTTCCTATCGGATAGGTGCATTTAGATTTTTCCGGGAGCCGTAGTTTTTGAGATATTCTCGAGTAAAGTTGAACATTAGTTGAGGCAATTGAGAAAAAAAAAGAAATGAAGCAATTTTTGGCTGTCAAAAGTCTTACAGCGAAAAATTGTGGAAGGTGACTAACCTCTAGGAGTTACCACGCCCTCGTGCTAATTTTTTCATAAGGGCGCACCCCCCCCCCCTCAAAAACGGGTTTTTCCAATATATATCCAGGGTTTGATTTTACCAAAGAAGTTGTTCAGTATTTTTTTTATTCTACGTTCAATTTCCTACAATTTTTGCCCGGAAAAAATGTGTTGTACGATCATTTGGAAAGGAGGTTTAATGCTTTACCTCACAACTGCACCAATAACATTCCAGCGCGTCTAAAATTGTAAAATGAAGTGAAAATCACAAAATTCTTTTTTTTTCTGTCTACAAAAAATACCTCGCACATTTCAGCGACACTGAAATAACAGGTTACTTGATTTTTTCACTGAATTTTGATCCTCTCCTCCCTTTTTTTGATTTCTCAACCGTACACAATTTCTGGGTACCATACAAAAAAGAATTTTGTGATTTTTATTTCATTTTACAATTTTAGACGCGCTGTAATGTTATTGGTGCAGTTGTGAGGTAATGCATTAAACCTCCTTTCCAAATGATCGCACGAAACATTTTTTCCGGGCAAAAATTGTAGGGAATTAAACGTAGAATAATAAAAGTACTGAACAACTTCTTTGGTAAAATCAAACCCTGGAGATATATCGGGAAACCCCGTTTTTGAAGGAGGAGGGGAAGGGGAGGGGGGGGGGGTGATCTCATGAAAAAATCAGTACGAGGGCGTGGTAACTCCTTGAGGTTAGTCACCTTCCACAATTTTTCGCTGTAAAACTTTTGACAGCCAAAAATTGCTTCATTTCTTTTTTTGAAGTGAAAACTTCTATGGTGGGGGTCTATTTTTTTCGACGCGTTACGCTTATACACGGTTGCCAACCACCAATTATTCAGGAATATCATTTATCTAGGGAAATTTCCCACATTATATTACAAAAATATCATTTATCCAGGGAAATTTCTCACATTATATTACAAAAATATCATTTATCCAGAAGTGAAAAAGGAAAATGTTGGCAGCACTGCTTTACCTTTTAAAAGTCATTAAAAAAATGTCACTCATTAAGTGTGACAAAAAGTCGAAATGTAATCTAAAAGAAAATTATTAAAAGTCAAAAAGAAAATTGTTGACAGCACTGCTTTACCTTTTAAAAGTCATTAAAAAAATGTCACTCGTTAAGTGTGACAAAAAGTCAAAATGTAATCTAAAAGAAAATTATTAAAAGTCAAAAAGAAAATTGTTGACAGCACTGCTTTACCTTTTAAAAGTCATTAAAAAAATGTCACTCGTTAAGTGTGACAAAAAGTCACAGCACTGCTTTACCTTTTAAAAGTCATTAAAAAAATGTCACTCGTTAAGTGTGACAAAAAGTCAAAATGTAATCTAAAAGAAAATTATTAAAAGTCAAAAAGAAAATTGTTGACAGCACTGCTTTACCTTTTAAAAGTCATTAAAAAAATGTCACTCGTTAAGTGTGACAAAAAGTCACAGCACTGCTTTACCTTTTAAAAGTCTAAAAAAATGTCACTCGTTAAGTGTGACAAAAAGTCAAAATGTAATCTAAAAGAAAATTATTAAAAGTAGAAAAGAAAATTGTTGACAGCACTGCTTTACCTTTTAAAAGTCATTTAAAAAATGTCACTCGTTAAGTGTGACAAAAAGTCAAAATGTAATCTAAAAGAAAATTATTAAAAGTCAAAAAGAAATTTGTTGACAGCACTGCTTTACCTTTTGTGTGTCATTTGGAATTTTTAATTGACGTGCGAATTTTAATTTTCGTTCAATATATTGTTTTTGAGTGGAAAATATATTTCAGTCGTTTATAGCACATTTTTTTCGCGTTTTTCTCACTTATATGTCCTAGATTACTAATCCTGAAATTTTCATTTGTTATAAATGACATTTATATGTTCTAGATTACTATTCCTGAAATTTTGTTAAGACCATATCCTGTTACTTATTTATTGTACAAACAACTAGGCACGTCTTTCCGTTCTCACTTTTTCAATTATTCATTCTCCATTCCTTTGTTTTCAAAACCTTAATATATTGTTCTCTTATTCTAAAATTCTTCATTCGTTTGCACCATATTGCATACGTTTTGTAACCTATCTATTACATAAAAACTTTCACCAAGTTTCTCATAATCTATACAGGTAATGCGATTTGTTTAACTTTTATCATTTGTTCCAAATGACATTTCCTTTTTTACAAAAAAATATTATCTATTCACCCACCTCTTATTATAGATTTCAAAATAAAAGAGCGAAACCTCTAATATACAAATCAAAAATTCAGAAACAAGTTTTCACTTCTGAGGTACGTCCCATGACGCACCCATTTTTTTTTCTCAATTGCCTCAACTAATGTTCAACTCAACTTTACTCGAGAATATCTCAATAACTACGCCTCCCGGAAAAATCTGAATGCACCTATTCGATAGGAAATTTAATTCTCTACAACTTTTGTCATGGTCATTATGGTCGTAGAACGCTTAGATTTCTCAGAAATCTCACTTTTCCGAGAGCAAGGCGGGAAAAAAAGTGATTTTTTCACATAATTTAGGAAAGTTTTAACCGTAACTTTTTTTCTAAAAGAGATAGAGGCCTGCGGTTTGCGGCATACGATTCAGCGTTAAATTTTCAAAAAATTGGATCAAAATTTTTTTTTTCAATTTTCATCAAATTTATCTCAAATCCGTGTGTATTGTTCTTGAAAACTCACATTTCTGCCCCCCCCCCCCCCCCAGCAAACTTTGGAAGCTACGAATGAGCATATTGGTGTATTATGATGTCTAGAATCAGAATTTGGCCATGAGAACTGAAACACAGAACACTTTTTTGTTGTTGAATTGTGTGATTGACATCTGCAGAGGCTGTGTATTAATTATTTCGAATAATACGTTCGTTAATTGATTTTTTTTTGAAGCTGATGAAAAAAAGGAGTAAAAATGGATCATTACGTGATCAAATATTTGTTGAAATTGGATTCTCGTTGTGTTGATATTGTGTCTATTTTACCTATCTGCTTATACCTGATTGCATTTCCTTATCAATGTAGCTATTGAAGATAATTTACGTATGTATAATGTACAGAAAATGTGGAGAGATAACGAAGCCTTTTAGATTGTATTTTTTTTTTTTTTTCCTAGATAAAATTCGAACCATTTATTTATTATTTGTATAGGTTCCTAAGTACATAAAACTGAGGAATCATAGAAGTAGACTGGTAAAATAACTGAGACTTCTAACGTCAATTTTTTGGAAAGGATTTTTTTAATGGTTTAACATTTAATTTTACTATGAAAACGTCCCTAATTTTTTTCAAGTACAGGTGAAGGAATCTAGAATCTTAAGGAAATAGTGTTTGGAAATTAAGATGCCTAGAAGACTAAAAAGCAATGAATGTAAATAGCTTTGACTAGAAACAGTGAACGCCTTCACCAGATGTACCTAGACCTATCTACCTGCTTATTCGCCTTTCGGAGTTTTCGTCTCTCCTTGTTGGTTTCAAAAAGTACAAAAGATGTGATGTATGTAGTTTGTTGTTCTCCTTTTCTACCCCAAGTACGTTTTTACTTTTTAGGTTTTTAGTCAATACATGATTCGATTTCAAACCGGTTTGTTTCGTGGTGTATTTCGATAGTATGTATTTTCAACAGTTACATTTTATTCACTCGAGGTCCCGATCGTTTCTGCCTCGAGAGTGTTTTAAATTTATTTTTCAAACACGTGTTTTAAGCTGAAGGAACTGCTCGCTATCACCAGAAAACGTGTAATTGGATGATAATTCCAATCTCTGCATTATTTGGTGAGTAATTTACCCGTAGATAAATTTATTTAATTATTTTTTAAAGTTTTCTAAAACCTATTTTTACATTTGTTCGTGTGATCGAATTTTGAAACTTTGTAAAAGGGTATTCTAAGGTGTTACGAAATCACATACCCTGCGTCTGACAGGTGTTTTCTTATTGAAATTTGTTCAATTTTGTGATTGGTATAAATTTAGAAGGAAGGGATTTTCGAAATTTTTCATCGGAAATTATTTGAGAAACGATGAAATGAGCTTTCTTATGATGAAATAATTTTAGATTTTGAACAATTTTTCTCTTTTTTGTGAAAATTTTTACACAGAGCATAATGGTTAACAGAACTACGAGAAATCAAAAGGTATCGTTTCATTCAAAAGCTAATTTTAGGTATCTTCTTTTTGAAATAGTTTTGTGAAAAATGTCAAAATTGGTTCAACTTCAAGTTGGGGGATTATTTTTTTTAAAATTAACTCCTGATTGGAAAATTCACCAAACCGTCAGGAGCAGGTTATTTCAATTTTTTATTGTGAATGACTCGATAGAGTGGGTAATCTTTGTTTTTTGAGTGATTTGTTTTGAATTCTGGTGTTTCGAATTTTCAATTTTTCGTTTCGAATCTTTTTTCGAAAATTTCAATTCGAGATAAAATGGTGGGAAAAGTAGGTATATTTTGTAAAAATAATTGATTAATATTCTGGGTTGGTTTCTTTTCATTGTGATTTTAAAGCAAACTTTACTTAGAAAAATGATGTGAATTTTAATTTTTATCAAATGAATCAAGTACAACAATATTTTAATATAATTTTACATCGATTTTTGTATCGAGTGAGTGGGTAATTGGGCATATTTACCTGGTTGATTATTTTTGAAAATTCTATTGAAACAATGCTTTTAATTTTTTTTTAATTTTTTGGCATTATCGAGTAATTTTAGAGGTGAATTTTCATTTCAGGAGAAAAAAAGAAAATTTACTTTTTTAAATACTACGACAATCAAATTGTTTCTTTCTTTGAATTTTGTGTCGATGCATAATATTGTCTCGAATTTCTGTCTGAACTCGAAATTTTAGTAGAAAATCTTCTAATTGAGGGCATTCGATTCTATGCACCTACCTAAATTTTCGTCTCCGCAAATTTTTGCTTTTGTCTAATGAAATGCTATAAATTCATGTGATTTTTTACGATATCATATCGAGGAATGAATGGCCTCCAAACTTGAGAATGAAAACTATGGTTTTCACGATTTTTTTTTTTCAATTTTTGGCCAACTCCTCGCATTTATGAAAATTAGGCGACATGCTGTTTATTATTTAGTGAATAATTTTTTAAGGCAACCTCCCTCTCTCTTTTAACTTTTAGATTCTGATATTTCTCATCATAAAAGTGTAGAACAATTTGTATGCAGGGTGTTCGGTGAAGAAAATTTGAATACAATCTGATACCACTACAAAAAAGTGTGAGATAAACATATTGCCTATCTTCAAAATTTTGAAGGGGGCAAACGACTGTTGAAAAAAATGAGCGCGTACGAGTGGATAGTAGGCGAAAGCTTCAAGAATTGAACAAATTTCAATATTATGATTTTTGTCCAAGCTAAAAATTGAAGGGGTTACAAAAAAAATAATTAGAAAATTAATGCAAGGAAATGAACTGTACCATGAAAATTGGACAAATTTTGTTCGAATGGATCAAAATTATAAGACCGGATCTTTCAATGTTGAGAAAATTTTTAAAAATTTTGGACTCCATTTATTTTGAATGATCCTTCAAATTTCAAAGAATCACATTTCGACACTTTCATGGCGAGTGTTTTTAATGAACAAGAAGTGGCTCCCTTCTCTCATATTTTGTGCCAAAATTTCTCTTAAAAAAATGAAGGAGGAGGTAATCTGAGTAAGACCTCCAATGCGTCTTTTTCTTCCATTCGGGTTCAAAACTCAAAAAAAAAAGTTGAGATTTGTGCCATACGTAAAATAGTATATTTTCTAAGATGACCATACAATACCAATTTTTTTAATGGGTCTGGTCTTGTGACGCGAGTCCAAGTTACCCACTTCATACCTACAAACGTTTTTTTTAAGTCCTTGATATTTTTCACATTTTTAACTGGTAAGTATAAAACTTTCTCAATATTTTTTCAAATCATTTTTTTCCGACAAAATTTTTTTCAACTGAATTTTTTTCAACTCCTGCTTTTTTGAAAAAATTTCAGACTTCGAATTTTTCTCTCAAAATCAAAACTTTATTAATCTCCAAATATTTTTCTAAAAAATTTTATCAGCTCTAAATTTTTTTCCAAACGTTTTTTCAACGCAAATTTTTTTAAAACGTTTAGTCCATGCGGTTAGCATGAAAAAACGGGGGCGTACTGGACTTTTTGAACACGGGTTGAAATGTTTTTTTTTTTATTTTAGTATGGCCCAAAAGAAAATTTTGGAGAAGTGGAGACGTCAAAAATTTCCCTTAGAAGTGGAGGGAGGGGGAGTTTTTTGGAGGGTTTACCCCTGATTTTTCACATGAAGAGGTTGGGGTAAATTTGGTGTCATTTTCATATAATTCAACCCTCCTGAACTCGAATCTGCGATTAGTTTTCCGATCTGAAGCGTAGAATTCGCACAGTCGTATGATTTGTGTCGCGAAAAGAGGCCAATTTTGAGGAAAAAGAGGTAAAATTGCGATTTTTTCATCTTGAGACGAGTGATGTGGTTCAAGTAAGGTTTGAAACCAGTTTTTTATATAATTCGAACCTTCTGAATTCGAATTTGTTATTGGTTTTCCCATAGGAAGTGAAATAGTTTCTTGATCGTCGCTTTTTGGTAGTAAAAAACAGCCAATTTTCGCTAAAATCGACTCGAATTCGCAATTTCCCATCTTCTCAACCCAATACCTCGAACCAATCCTGGTATGAAACCATTTTTAGACGTGATTCGAACTTCCTGAACACGAATTTATGATTAGTTTCCCGATTGGAAGTAGAGAATTCTCTCAATTGTGAAATTAGTGTAGGGTAAAATGCCCAATTTTTGCTAAAACCGACTCGAATTCGCAATTTCCCATCTTCCCAACCCAATACCTTGAACCAATCCTGGTATAAAATCATTTTTAGACATAATTTGAACCTCCTGAACACGATTTTTTGATTAGTTTCCCGAATTGTTAGAAAAAAATAAAACTGACCACTCGTCGTATTAAACCCGTGCAGATGCGGCAAATTTTCCAAGGAGCTCTCGTGGAAAGTACGGCGTTCACGGGCCAATGGATTTTACACATAGAAAATACGAAGAAACAGCTTCACTTTCGTTAAAACTAAAGAAAGTTGTAACTGATTAGTTGAGAATGTTCTAAACATTTTTTTAGATCCATGCGACTTGAAAGGGCTGAATCAATTTTTTTAAATGAAGTCCCTACTTTGAGAAGCCATGGCTCAGCCCCCTGGAGTCCTAAGAAGCTAAAAATTTTGTTCGTGCTTTCTCGGGGTCCAAAAAGTTTGAATTGGACAAAAAAAGATTTTACACCAGAATTGGGAGGACGTGTAGTGTTTTTATAAATTAAAAATCGCAATTTCATGTCAGTTTTGGCGAAAATTGGGCGTTTTACTCTACACTAATTTCACGATTGAGAGAATTCTCTACTTCCAATCGGGAAACTAATCATAAATTCGTGTTCAGGAGGTTCGAATTACGTCTAAAAATGGTTTCATACCAGGATTGGTTCGAGGTATTGGGTTGAGAAGATGGGAAATTGCGAATTCGAGTCGATTTTAGCGAAAATTGGCTGTTTTTTACTACCAAAAAGCGACGATCAAGAAACTATTTCACTTCCTATGGGAAAACCAATAACAAATTCGAATTCAGAAGGTTCGAATTATATAAAAAACTGGTTTCAAACCTTACTTCAACTACATCACTCGTCTCAAGATGAAAAAAATCGCAATTTTACCTCTTTTTACTCAAAATTGTCCTCTTTTCGCGACGCAAATCATATGATTGTGCGAATTCTACGCCTCAAATCGGAAAACTAATTGCAGATTCGAGTTCAGAAGGGTCGAATTATATGAAAATGACACCAAATTTACCCCAACCTCTTCATGTGAAAAATCAGGGGTAAACCCCCCTCTCCCCCCAAAAAAACTCCCCCCCCTCCACTCCTAAGGGAAATTTTTGACGTCTCCACTTCTCGAAAATTTTATTTTGGGCCATACTAAAATGAAAACCACATTTCAACCCGTGTTCAAAAAGACCAGTACGTCCGAGCTAACCGCAGGGAGTATAACTTCAAATTTTTCTCACAAAACTTTATTACTTTATACACCTCAAATTTATTCAAAGTTCAAATTTTTCCAAATTACGTTCGTAATATTTTCAGTATCTTCTCTGTTTTTTTCCACTGTCATCATGGAATCGGAAAGTTGGGGTTCAAAAATTAAACTGTTCATGCTCGATTGTTCGGAGTTGAAAAAATTTGTGTTTGGAAAAATTTTGAGTTGAAAAATCGTTAGAAAAAATTATCAAGAAAAATATTAGAATTTTAAAATTTATTAAAAATATGTAATTTGAAAAAACTAAGTCGAAAAATGTAGGTACTATTTAAAAAAATTGTAAGAAAATTTTTTTTGAAAAAATTAGGTCGAAAAATTTAAGAGTTGAACAAAATTAAAAAAAAATTGGAGTTGATGAAAATTTTGAAGGAAAATGGTCTGGAGAAAAAAATCAATGTGATTATGAACCAATTTTTTTCAACTATTCGAGTGTTAGGGAAGTAATGCAAAGATACTCGTGAAACATTCTAGTATAGGGTCTCAATTTCACGAAAAAACACATCCGCTCGACTGAGTTGTAAAAAGCAATTTTATGATTGATTCGTGTTCTAGACATTACAACAAACAAATTTAGCCCAGATGCCTTTTTTTACCCCTCCCTCTTTTCCGAGGATCCACCCCCTTTCTGAAAAACGCCTGTAGCGCTCCTCCTATGGGTTCTAGTGAAGAAAATTTCCCACAAAAGTTGTCCCTCAACATCTCAACTACAAATTACCTTCTATAGAAAATCCAATTTGGCGCCACCGGTGCCCCCCCAAATTTGACAAAAGTATTTAAAAAAATCATAAAAATCACGTTTTTTTCATTTTTACCGAAAAGTTTCCAAGATGAGTAAAATTTGTAAATAACCAAAAGAATTCAGAATTAAATTTCCTATTCGGTGAGTTATATTACGGCTATTTTCATCCCGCTCCCCGTTACATACAGGCCCACCCCCTCCCACACATCAAAAATTTCGGTCCTCTAGAAAAATTTTCCACCAAAAAATGATTTCTCACCACCTAATCTACAATTTTGGTCATTATAAAAATTATTTTTTGAGCAATCCCTTCCTCTTAAATTCGAAAAATATCCCTCAAAAATACATAAAAATACGCTTTTTTACGCTTCCAATTCAAAGCTTTAAAGATGATTATGTAGACAGAAATTGAAGGGAAAATGTCTAAAAATCGTAATTTTCAATTTCCAGTTTTGTATGAAGAAGCAACTAATGAATATATCTCATTTCTGTCTACTTAATTATCTTTAACGCTTTGCATTGAAAGTGTAAAAACGCGTATTTTTATGTATTTTTGAGGGATATTTTTCGAATTTAAGGGGTAGGGATTGCTCAAAAAATAATTTTTATAATGACCGAAATTATAGATCAAGTGGTGAAGAATATATTTTTGCTGGAAAATTTTTCTAGAAGACCGAAATTTTTGATGTGTGGGAGGGGGTGGGCCTGTGTGTAACGGGGAGCGGGATGAAAATAGTCGTGATATAACTCACCAAATAGGAAATTTAATTCTGAATACTTTTGGTTATTTACAAATTTTACTCATCTTAGAAACTTTTCGGTAAAAATGAAAAAAACGTGATTTTTATGATTTTTTGAAATACTTTTGTCAAATTTGAGGGGCACCGGTGGCCCCAAATTGGATTTTCTATAGAAAGGAATTTGTAGCTGAGATGTTGAGGGAGAATTTTTGTTGGAAATTTTTTTCACTAGAACCCATAGGAGGAGCGCTACAGGCGTTTTTCAGAAAGGGGAGTGGACCCTCGGAAAAGGGGGAGGGGTAAAAAAAGGCATAATGGCTAAATTTGTTTGTTGCAATGTCTAGAATACGAATCAATCATAAAATTGCTTTTTACAGCTCAGCCGAGCGGATATGAAATTGAGACCTGACTATTTACTTACAGCATGAAATCTACAATGTCCACTTACAATTGAATATCCAATAGTAATCGCCGATTTCCCCGATTCTTATTTCAGAGTATATGACTTCAAGTTGAACGAAATTTCGGCGCCCTCAAATACGTATCGTAATCACTCGGAAGGATTTGTTTTCAAAATGGGCATCGACAACTTGCCAGCTGAGAACGAATATCCCTTCAGTGATCTCATCGAATTAGCGTCGCTTGAAAAACTCGCAGTGACGAGATTGGCGTTAGATTTATGTCGTCAAAATATCCCACTGATATCTCGTCTAGTACAGGGAGGAAACGAAGATGGGCAGTATTTTAGCTGTCGAGAAATGTTACGAGTTGCACTTCCTCCAAGTATAAGAGAGCTAATCGATAAACGTATTAGTTCGTTGGGACACGGGTTTAAAATGCTGAGTCGAGGTTTTGATCAGTACCGATATTTGAATACTACTATCGTCCTGCAGTGCTTCGATAGTTTTACCTACGGACCTGATGGCGAACTGTGCGCTGAACGAAGTGCTAAGAATCTTTTGGCTTGTCCTGAGTTAACAAATTTGCAGAAATTTGAGATTGCTTGTGTGTATTGGTTTGAGAATGATATCAGACAGATTTGGCCTTCAGTATCACATCATCCGGCCATAACTTCGTTCTTAGTTTTCAATCATTCGGTATTCATGGTGAGATATTGGGAGATGAAAATGAGAAACAGTAGTTTTTCTATGCAGCGCCACAGTTATATGTACCAACGTGATATCGAATATTTTCAAAATTGGTCAGCACGCGTATGTTTACTAAATTCACAAATAGTGCAACTTCAATACCATCTTCTCTCGATAATGTTCGCAAATTGTACAAATAATGGTACCAAATATCTGCTGTCGAAGTTGAATGAAGGACAAGTGAAATATGTTTTATCGCAATACCCACATCTCATTATAAAAGCATTGGCACTCGATCACGATAGTTTTGAACTCGCGCTAAGAATTTGGAATCTTGTACGAGACACCATCGACGGTGAACGATTTTTCCTAATTTTAAAATCCTTATTTCACCTTGCGTATAATTGGAAGAACCGGCATTTCAGAGAAAATTCAACGCAGTGGCAAGGGATTCTTCTTGAAGTATGGATTACCGCACCGAATCGGCCGAAAATAGAACTTTTTGGAAGCCAATACGCGATAAAATTATTCCGGGAGTTGAGAATGACTGATCTTCAAGATCGTGAATTATGTTATCTTTACAATCACAATGATGAGAAGTTCATTTCAATGTTATTCTCCGACATTCCTTATGAAAGGAGAACCGAATTATGGCATTCTTGGTGGCCCGAATTTGTTCTCCATTCGTCGACCGAATTTCAAAATGATTTATTAAAATTGTGCTTGAGAGACAATGACGATATTAAAAGATTCGTCGAAGAGGAAATGTTGAATGTCACGAAAGTGATACCAATGATGTATTGTTGGTGGGCCACACAAATGTACGAACGAGCGATTAATTATTCAAAATTGTGTTCCTGGAATGAACATCTTGCTCGAGAATTCAGAAATGAAATTTTCTCATCGAGCATTCCATCGACGCTGAAATTCATGGATTGCGATAAATTAATCAAATTGAACCTTGCTATTGATAATTGTTTGCCAAACGCCGAAGAAGCAAAAGAAGCCAAGAGAACGGTTTTTCTTTCCAACAGCGTTAAGAAAATTTTAAAGTTGAGTTCGAAACTGGGCTCAGTTGAAGACACATTCGGTGTAATTGATCGTCTCTTGCCAGCTGAACGAAGTTCGCATGAAAAGCAGTTATTTTTGGATCACTGGCGTAGGTTTTTGACCTTTGACCGAAACAGTGAATTCGATTTTGGGCGTTGGAACGAATTTTTATCTTGGTGGATGAATAAAGAGGACGATTTGCCAATGTTCAAAAAATTCCTGCCAGTGGACAGAAATTTTGATAAATTACTGTCGGAGGCAGTTGGAAATCTGTCGTTGAGATTTGGTTCCTTGGCAAAAGAAAAAACCGAGCATGTGTCATCGTCGAATTGTAAAATAGAAGAATTTGCTCGTGTGGACGATTTCCTGATTTGGTATTTTGGTAATGAAGCAAAGATGAGGGATTATAAGCGGAGTAAAATATTGAACTACCGGCAGACAGCTGGGTTGAAAAATTTATTATCGAATGTGAAAAATGAATGTGTTTTTAATTGTGTCCTTGCGTGGTTTTTTAACGACGATCGTGCTGAAATTAGAAAATTTAGGCGTAAATACAATAAAAAGAAACGTGTTGTTTAGTATTTAATTTAACTGGAGTAGATTTGTCGAATTGTACATTTTGTGATAGGTATTTATATTTTATGGCATGGCCGCGCAGTGAATTTTATTTAACAAAATCTGCGAATAGTTTCTTTCAATTCATATTCTAATTTTTCTTACCAATTTGAATTCAGTCAAGTTTTTATCAAGTTTAATAAATGTGCCATTTTTTTTTGTTATTTAAATATTCATATTAAATTACTTGAGCAATAATTTACTTTGAATTATTTATAGACGTGACGTGACCTTTTGAGTAGGGTGTGCCAAAACTTTGGGGCCCTTAAATGAAATTTAAAAAAATATCCATGTCAAAAAAAATAATTATAACATTCGGAGTATCTAACAACTCCTGTTCGTCCTGTTTGTACTGTTTTGGGCTGAGTGGTCCTGTTTGTCCTGTTTTTGTACTGTTTTGGGGCTTTTTTAATGAAAAGTCCTGTTTTGTAACAATTTTGAAATTCCACCCGCCAAAATAGAAAAAAATTTCAATAAATGATCATAATCGAAAAAAAATTTAAAAAATTTAAAAAATATCTAATTTTTTGGAACTTTTTTTTTAGTATTACTATCTAATGTTCGTTCTTGTTTTTTATATACAGGATAAGATTTGTTTTTATTCTATCTTCCTTGTCCTTGAATTTTTAAAATACATTTTTTGCTCATTTCTAACAATTATTGAAAAAATTCGTTTTAATTTTTTTTTACCAGAATAGGATTTTTTGCGGGGGGGGGGGGGTACAAAATCGATCAGAACCGATTTTTTAAAGGTCCTGTTGAAGGTCCTGTTTGTCCTGTTTTGGGGTTTTGAAATTTTGTTAGACACCCTGACATTGAATTAAAATCGGAATTAAAATTTAAAATGATTTTTTTTCATTGAATGGATATTAGAACAAAGTTTATGAAACGATTTGAAATCTTTTGACTTGAAAAAATTCAATTCGTCAACTTGTCGAGTCGACAGAAATATTGGAGAGGACTTTGCATTAAAACAACTCTTCAACATTACTTACTTACCCACAATAACAAAAAATCGACAGTTTTCTTCGTGTCACAAAAACAAAATTTCAAATTTGAAGAGGTAGGTTAGGTACCTACTACCTACTTCAAAATGTGTGAAAGTGCCAAAGTCCATGGGACATTTTTATGGGCTCTCTTGCCAGCTGAACGAAGATTGCATGAAAAGCAGTTATTTTCAGACCAGTGGCGTAAGTTTTTGACCTTTGGCCAAGAAAGTCATACGGTAGATTATGGAACAGAAATTCGCAAAAAAAAAATGATAATTTTGACCACTTTTGCTAAAAACGCGATTTACTCGAAAACAGTGATCGACCAAATGGGCCATTTGCTAGCGGAATAACACATATGATGTCCAGAGTCTGTGATGAATTCGCACCGCTCCAGCCACTATTGATTTCGGGGGGGGGGCTTATGAGAGAAAAAATTATTTTCCATTGATTTCGCTCCAGTGGCGTCGTCAGAATCGAAAATTGGGGGGGGCACAAAAGGGGCCGTGTGTTGGACAACTTTTTTTTTGCTTTTTCGAAATGGAAAAGAGGGAGGGGAGGGGAGTGGAGACTGACTTTTTTCACCTGCTAAAAATGGGGAGGGGGTAAACAGGGAGCTTTTTCTGCCCTTTCGTCTCAAATTGATCGTAGAATTGTGATTTTGTTCATGCCCGAGCGAAGCGAGGGCGAAGCTTTGAAAAAATTGGATTTTTAATGCCCTAAAAATACATTTTTTCATGTTTTAATGCTTTGAAAATCCTATCTGATGTAAGTGTAATGTAAATTTATAAATACAACGTAACTTTTTTTGGGGGGGGCAAGCAGGGGCCAGAATTTTTTCCGGGGGGCCTGGTACCCCTGGACCCCCCTTGACGACACCTCTGTTTCGCTCAAATTCACGTAAAAGGTTCTGTATTTGTAAAAGTTCTCCCCAAAAAATTGTTAGCCCCCCTCGACCTCAGGGGGCTGAGCCATCGCTTCCCAAAGTTGGACATTTTTGGTTTTAAAAAAACGAGTTTTTCGATTATAAAACCCAAACTGAAATTTTAGGAAGCAATGGCTCAACCTCTCCCTCCAAGCCGCGGGAACCTAAAATTTTTTGGAGAATATTTCTATGTAATTTTTTAAAAACTGCTCGATTTTGGGAAATTATGGCTCAGTTCCCTGATGTGTCGGGAGCTAAAATTTGTAAAAAAAATATTACTGTACCTTAATAAGTTCCCATGTGAATTTGAATTTGAGCGAAATCGATGCGAAAAAATCAATTTTTGAAACGGGCTCCCTTAGCCCCCCCCTCATCTCTCCAGAAGAAAATACGAGGGTTAAGGGCAGTGTGTTTTTACCGCACACTCGAGACATCATATTGAACATTTTATATCAACAAATTTTCAATTTCTCGCGAAATTTCATTTTTGAGTCACCTATGTAACGAGGTCATTTTTTGCTAAAAAAAAACACGATTTGTGCACTTTCAAAAGTATCCGTAGGGGAGGGGGTCACAAGGGAGGGACAGAAAAATTTGTTGGTTGCACCTTTGAAAATGCAACAAAACTCACATGCAGAGATTCTAGAAAACGAAATAGATATTTCCGAGCCAATCGACATGAAAAAAGATTTTAAAAATTCTCTGATTCATCATAATTCATAAATTTTTGAAAGATAAAATTTTCAACAGGGTGGGCGTCTCGACGTCTTGACACTCTGGTTTGAGAGCAACCCTGTTCAATTTCAAATGGAGAATATCCCTAAAGACTTCTTTTGGGTTCTTTGTTTTCAAAAAAATGACAGCAGAAATGTGTTTGGAAGGTCAAGAATCGTATAATTTCATACTTTTCTCGAGGTAAAAAAATTCAAATTTTGGGCACAACTTTCGACTTCGGGAAGTCGTCTATCAGGTTCGAGGCAGAAACAGATTCGAGAATTTTCTTTGAATCGAACTGTTTTGAAAAAATCGATTTTCTAATTTTTAAAAATGTTTGCCTGGGTACCCGAAATGCGAAAAAATTATTTGAAATGTTGGAATTTCTCAAAACAGTGTTTTCTCGAAATTTTGATGTTTTAGGATACCTAATGACGGCCCATATGGCCGTAGACTGTGTACAGGCTCTGAAGGGGGGGGGGGGGGCATCGTTACCTCAGCCAAATGATGAGAAATGACATGAAGAACAATTCTGCACGTTTTTCTAGATGTTCTCACATGAATTGAAACATTTTTTATAAAGGGCCCATACGACCGTAGGCTGTGTACAGCCTCTGAAAGGGGGGGGGGTGCATCGATTTTTCAGCCAAATGATGAGGAATGACACGAAGAACAATAGTTAAAAACCTCAAGACGATCGGTTCAAATGCGGAAAAAATATTTCACTTTTTCACTAAAATGTAATATCTCGGCGAATTTTGAACCTTTTGGGCTGGGGTTAGTTTTATTCGACTACTTAGGGTCTCTAGTATTGCCCCATGGCAATAACTCCATTTCGACCATATGGGCCCTTTGATAGCAGAATGACACATATAGAAACATTTCCAGCAATAAAATTGCGATTAACATTATCTGTCTTTTAGTACGGACGATTTAGCTTTAAAAAAAGCCAAAAGCCAAAAAAATTCTCGAAAACGGGAAAGTTCATATATAAGCTTTGTAGAGGGTGTATTTCAACATACCCGACATTCCCTAAAATTGAGAGATATTTTGTCCCCCCTTTGGGGGGGGTGAGAGGTTTCAAATTTTGATTTTTGGCTATAGCTTTCGAAATTACGCTCTTACGAAAAAAAAGTTGAAACAAAAATTGTAGAAAATTCAAAAATAAACAATTTTTTTATTTACCATTTTTTTCTAGGACGTCGTGGGAGGGAGCTAGAGACTTCAGAAAAAAATCAATTTTGAAAATTTCCCATTATCAGAAAAAATCACCAAAAATCGTGTTAATCGACTTTTAGGAACGGCTCTTTTGCATAGTACATCCTATTACTATGTAGAATAAGAAAAATGAACAACCGACCCCTCACATCAAAGTAGGGGGTGGACCCCCTGTATGAAAAGTTGCATTTTCCCCTTGGAATATCTCAGCTACAGTGAAAAATTCGAAAAATTGGTTCAAACAAACGTTGTAGAGCGTTAAAAGACGAACATTTTACTTTTTTTTTTACATTTTTTCTACGTGGTCTTGGGGCCAAGCTATTGCAAAAAGAAAAAAGATCGACGCGGGGTTCGAAAATTTTTCATCAACTCAATAAATTACACGTGTGGAGGCCTGGTATAAAATCTAGCGAACCAATAACCCAACCCAACCATTGGGGCTCTGGGGTTTTCATGGTCGCTAAACTCGATTTTTATAATCATCTAGCCCTTGGACCCAAATTGGACTCCAAAAGAGAGGGTTTAAAATTTTGTGAGAAATTTTCGAACGCTGCGTCGATCTTTTTTCTTTTTGCAATAGCTCGGCCCCAAGACTACGTAGAAAAAAATATTAAAAAAGTAAAATGTTCGTCTTTTAACGCTCTGCAAGGTTTGTTTGAACCAATTTTTCGAATTTTTCACTGTAGCTGAGATATTCCAGGGGGAAAATGCAACTTTTCGTACAGGGGGTCCACCCCCCTACTTTGAGGTGAGGGGTCGGTTGTTCATTTTTCTTATTCTACATAGTAATAGGATGTACTGTGCAAAAGAGCCGCTCCTAAAAGTCGATTAATCCGATTTTTGGTGATTTTTTCTGATAATGGGAAATTTTCAAAATTGATTTTTTTCTGAAGTCCTTAGCTCCCTGCCACGACGTCCTAGAAAAAAATGGTAAATGAAAAAATTGTTTGTTTTTGAATTCTCTACAATTTTTGTCCCAATTATTTTTTCGTAAATACGTAATTTTGAAAGTTATAGCTGTTAAACCAAAATTTGAACCCCCTCGCCCCCCAAAAGAGGGACAAAATATTCCCCAATTTTAGGGAAAGTCGGGTATGTTGAAATACACCCTCTACAAAGCCTATATACGAATTTTCCCGTTTCCGAGATTTTTTTTGAGTCAAAACCTAAAATGACCGTACTATTTTTTCAAAGTGTATTTCTCAAGTATTAGGTAAAATGACAGATTTTTCGGGTTTTCAAACTTCACGTATACGCCACCAATCGAAAAAATTCTGAGTGGTGTAAAATCGAGTGAGAAACATAAAAATAATATTTTCTTTATACCACCCGCCAAAACGGTGCCCCCAAGGCGATTTGAAACTTTCAAGGTCAAATTTAAGGTCATTATAGTAGTCGGAAAAATCTGAAAAAATTTCAGGGCACTCCACTCGAGTACTTCTACCTACGTACCAAGTTTGAAAAAAATCGGTTAAAAACTCGCGGAGATGGAATCTTTAGCTTGAAAATTTCGTATTTTGAAGCCTCCGCCCACGAGGGTGTAGTAAAAGTTCGTTTTTGCGCGCTAAAATCATCTTCCACATAGGCAAGTCGAATGCCATAACAATTTGATCAATGTTCCACCAAGGGCCAAATGAGCCCCAAACCACACCAGAGGCTTTGTATGAAAATTCTCCGTTGGTTTTTTGCCAACAGATGTGATCAATCATTGACTTTCGTGCTCACGAATATAAAAATACAACATATGTCGCGTCTCGCGTTGCCAGGCATCATAGCGTGGTTACTTTTTTCGAGACAAGTTACTTTTGGTTACTATTTCCACTTCAAAAGTTACTTTGGTTACTTTTTACCTCTAAAAGTTACTTTTTTCCAAAATTTCTCAAAAAATTTACCTTTTTTTCACAATTTTTCTCTAAAAATTGATTTTTTCAAGCGTAAAGTGTCTGATTAGTTTCGGTTTAGTCGAGTTTTGGAGACTTTTTTGTTTCAAAAAATGTCGCCTTCGCTCCGCTCGGGCAGTACATTGATACCTCTGTTTCTTGAATACACTATCATTCCCTAAATTTGAATCAGTCAAAATTGGTGTATTTTCATTCTCTTGGTTAAGTATATAGTGAAATAATTTTCATCAAAAACTAGAAATTTTCACCCATATTTCAGTCAAAACTCCAATCAATTTCCAATTTGTCAAATAAAAATCAGTAATTTTGATTAATATTTCAATGAAAAATCACTGATTTTCATATAAATTTACAGGGTAGGTAGGTTAGATACTCACTTTTTTTACTGAATTTTGACACACCCTCATTTTTTTCAAATTTTTCCCCGCCCTTGCATAATGTCTGATTAAGTCCCGGAGTCGAGCAGATTCAATCCAAGCTCAATAAAAAAATGAAATTTTACCTCAAAAGTGTTCAGAGAAGTGCATTTTATTACTCTTCAAAAATAATTTTTCTTATTTCTTACATTAGAATATAACTTTTTAAATCTACATCAATCAAGTTTTATAAAAACTCTGCCTTTTTGAACCAATAAAATAATTTTCATTGATATTGCAGTCAAAAGTCGTTGATTTCTTAGTCGATTTTCAATTAACCAGAAAAAAAATCAGTAATTTTGACTAAACGATCAATGCGAATCACTGATTTTCATTTATATTCATCTCACTGATTCAGATTTAGAGAATTCTTGCAATTTTTCAGTTTTTCTTCGCTTTTATCTGTATTACATTTTTTCATCTGTCCACTGAAATTAACCTGACTTTACGAGCACTACTGTAAAAATAGATTTTGAAGTTTGTTACGAATTTTTACCCCACCCCCACCCCATTTTTCTCCATTTCTCAGCCCCTCCCTTACATAATTTCTGGGAGCGCTTATAAGTTATAATAATTGCATTAAGTACATACATGTTTTTTTTGTTTTTTTTTACAAATTTTACCATTAAAAATTGAGTTTTTGGTTACTTTTTGGTAATACATTTAATTGGTTACTTTTTTTCCCCAAATTGGGTTACTAAAGTTACTTTTTTCCCACCAAATTTCACTATGATGCCTGCGTTGCTTATGTAGTTATGTACAGTGTAAATATGTAATTTGAATACAATTGGGAGTAGGCTTATTGTTCTCAGCCTCAGTTTTCAAGCATGAACGCATTTAACTCACTCACACCCTTCCTCTTGATAAACTAAGTGCCCAATAGTAACTGGCCACTTGGTCAATTCTGATTTCAGAATATCTGATTTCTATTTGAGCCGAATTTCTACTCCGCCAATTACCTACCTCCATACAAATCGTTGATCTTGAGAAAAATTTGTTTCCAAAATGGACATCATTAACGCACCAGCTGCTGACGAATATCCTTTGAGTTATCCTACCCCTACTGCTCCAGCATCATTGAGAAATCTAGCCGCAAACACATTGGTATTAGGTTTATGGCGTCACCAGGGGTCTCTGGGCAACACTTCTCTCAGCTGTGAGCAGAATCTATCTGTTCCGCTTCCTTCGTGCCTGAGAGAATTAATCGACAAACGAATTCCTTGGATAGGACAACAGTTGAACAGATTGTATAAATGTTTCTGGCTGCCCGGAATTGTGAGAACTCCGGGCGATTTCTTTAAATACTTTGACAGTTTGACTTATACTACCGAAGATGAAATTTGTGCCGAAAAAAGTGCCACGAAATTCATAAAAAACGTCGAATTAACTGAGTTGGAAAAATTCAAAATCGCCTGTGTTTATTGGTTAGTAGACGATATTAGACGGATTTGGCCGTCTGTATCTGAACGTCCAGAACTGAATGACAATTCGAATCCTTTTTTGCGTTATTGGGTGATCGAAATGAGAGGCAGAGGCCCCAACGATGGTCAGTTTAACCTAAATTTCGCATTTTCTCTTATGCAAAAGACCTCGGGATGTGGAAATTGGACAGCTGTAATAGAAATACTGAACAAATTGAGCTTACAAGATCAATTCAAGGGTTTAACTCATTTCATCAGATTTCACCGCCCCATTAAATATCTACTGCCAAAATTAAATAGAGTTCAGGCCAATTATGTGCTGCAAAATCTACCTGATGAGATCATCAGTAAATTGGCATCGCAGAAAGAGTGTTTCGCAGACGTGCTGAAAATCTGGAATCTAGTAAAAGAATCCATCTCTGCTCGTTGCCTTGTTCAACTTCTGAATTATTTGTGCTACGGTGGGTACGTTTGTGATCAGTGGGGCAGATGTCACGAGGAATCTGCTCAAGTGCGATTGGTTCTTTTTCTAATTTGGGATACTACTCCAATTGAAAAAAAATTTGAAATTTTTGAAAATATTTTCCTGTTCACTGAATTGAAAGAATTCGCGTGGGTATCAGGATTTGATAGCAATGAACGTCCAGTGGGGTACTATAATGATATGAGTATATACAAACAACTGCCACAATTCTTTGGGGAGAGAAAAAGAGGTTCTTTGTATTATCCAATATGTTTCGCTCACAAAATGGATTTCTTTTTTAAACTGTTAGAAGATATACCGCCGGAAATGAGAGCCCCTGTAATGATAAATCATTGGCGCGGATTCGTTATTCGTTCGCGATCTGAAGTTTTGAATCGGTTTTTGAGCTTATGCTTGGCAGATGAGGACGAAATCAGACGTTTCGTCGAAAGAGAAATGTTCGTTTTGAGCAATATTCGATCCATTATTGAATCGTGGCTGAAACAGAAGCTCTATAACGAGGTGATTGATTACTCAAATTTATGTACTTGGGATATGCAACTTGTAGAAGATTTCAGGAGACGAGTTTTCTTGAAGATGGTTCCATCACTGGCGGATCTCAATTGTGATAAATTAATCGATCTGGCGGCAGATATTGATGGAAATTTGTCGGATGTTGATATTGCAAAAGACATCAAAAGAGGGATATTTCTGTCCGACGATGTTAAAAATTTCTTCATGTCCAAATTGAGAAAAGAATCGACCAAGGAAGCGATCAATGTGATCAATTGTTTGTTGAAAACTGAACGAAGCGAACATGAAAAGCAGCTTTTATTGGACCTCTGGTTTCATTTTTTGGTCGAAGGACAGAACAACGAATTCGACGGACGTTGGGAAGAATTTCTATCGTGGTGGGAAGGTAATAAAGAGGATTGGCCAATGTTCAAGCAATTCCTCAATTTGGATGAAATTTGCATAAAATTGGTGCAGGTAGCGGTGCCAACTCTGGTGTCGTGGTTGGACCCGGTGGAAACAGAGGAATCCGAAATTCCTCCATCGAAGAAAATTAAATTGGATGAATTTTCTTCTATCGATGATTTTTTGATGTGGTATTTTGGAACCGAAGCGGCGGTGAAGAATTATAAATTGGAAAAGATATCGAATTACCAGACGATTCCTGAATTGAAAAATATATTCAGAATGTATAACGAAATTATTATTGATAAAGTGCTAGAATGGTTTTTTGACGGTGATCTCGCCGAGGTCGGTAATTTTAAAACTAATTTTAAAAATACCCGTAAGTAATTGTAAAGAAAGCATGTGATGAGGGAGAAGCAGAATTGGAATTATAAGGGAGGGTAAAAAATGAAAAATTTTCAACATGGGGAACAGTTTTACAAATTTTCCATTTTGAAAACAATTTTCCTGGACTTTTTTTTTACTCGGAAAACAGAATTTAAAATATTTTCTTTAAAAGGACTATCATTTTGGTGATTTTTTTTAGGCAGGAGGTCTTCTGCATCCTATTTGTCTTTTGGTCTGGCTCTGGTTTGGAATAGGTAATTGGTAGTATTCGAATTAGGGAGTATTATCGAAATGCATCGTGAGATCGCTTTATCAAATTTGTTTTCCTTTTTGAATCAGTATTATTGGTGGTATAGGTACCTACCCAATGCAAGATTACAAAGGTGTCCGGAGATTCGTGTTGGGTTTATGTATTAGTATACCTATTTTTAGCTTAGAATCTATCTAAATTTAAATTTAATTTTTATTTGAATCGTTTTACTTCCTTATACAATAATTAAAAATTTATTTCTATTTTTTGAAGATTACCTAGGTTTTTTAAAAATACTAATTTAATACATGAATGAACCAGTGGCGGTTTTGGAAGGGAAAATCCGAGAAAGTTAAAAAGTCAGCATTGCCAGATGAAAAATTCAAAAAATCACCCTACCCTTTGTCTTTTTTCATAAAATCGCTATAAATTGAAAATTTAGAAATTATTCTTAGAAATTGAAAGAATTGATGAGCCCAAGCGGAGCGAGGGCGAATTTTTTTTTAAGTTGCATTTAAAATTCGAAATTTTACCAATTTTCCTAATATTTTGTTGTTTTGAGATGAAATTTGTAATGGACAAGTTGCACGAATTTTTTTTTGGAAAAAAATCATGAAAAATCGAAAGTAGACATTAAAAGATGAAGATTAAAAAAAAGAAAAAGAAATTTGGTCCATTAGAACTCTCGCAATGATTTTTTGAAAGTTGCGTTTTCTCGCAGTGTTCAAAAACGGGAATGTGGTAAAATCTGGTAAGGTGACGTCACACCATGAAATTTATCGCGAAAAATACTTGGCTGATTGACAATAATGAAGCGGCTTGAATTATTATACGTAATATTAAAGTTGTTGATAACTACTATCTTACCATGATTATCGACTATTTAAAATGCAGACGAATAATTAAAAACGTATTTGTAATAAAATATGTATTTGAAAAAAAGAATGTAAAACAAAAAATTCGTAAAAATTCTTATGCGCGGGTGTGCGCCATACGCCACATAAAAATTTCTAACGCGCGAGTGCGCGCCACGCCGCGAATTATAAAACGAACATTGCATGGTGTGACGTCACCTTACCAGATTTTACCACATTCCCGTTTTTGAACACTGCGAGAAAACGCAACTTTCAAAAAATCATTGCGAGAGTTCTAATGGACCAAATTTCTTTCTTTTTTTTTTAATCTTCATCTTTTAATGTCTACTTTCGATTTTTCATGATTTTTTTCCAAAAAAAAATTCGTGCAACTTGTCCATTTAAAATCAAAAGTTCAAAATCAGACAAAAAAATCATCAAATTCACCAATTTTTTGGAAATCACTCATT
The DNA here is from genome assembly GCA_033439095.1 of Pseudococcus viburni. Lineage (NCBI taxonomy): Eukaryota > Metazoa > Arthropoda > Insecta > Hemiptera > Pseudococcidae > Pseudococcus > Pseudococcus viburni. The sequence continues at coordinate 79,637 of JAVBJF010000095.1, forward strand.
TACTAGGTATTGCAAAAATAAAAATATGCGAAATCACCAAATCTGACTTCTGGTGACAAGTCACCACACCTAAGAATACTGCAAGAAGTTCAAAAAGAACATATAAAATATGAATATTACCAAATGAAAAAAAAACGATGAATCAATCGAACAAAAACGACAAAAAACAAATGCAATGTAAATGCCCATCTCAAGTCCTCTCTCTTCTAAGTTTTGAAAAAATTAAAGGAAGTCTGACTTCCCTGATTTCCCTTGAAAAACCGCCACTGGAATGAACATTATGACATTGTTGATAAATAAGTAGATAATATATCTAGGTACCTGTTTAAGCAAAGGTGGTTTGATTTTATGCAATAAACTATTTTTCCATTGTACATGTTTAGAAGTTGAGAGACAAATAAAATAAATATCAATTGATTATTTTTATAAAAATGTGATTGTACATTTTTGGTTAGATCATTAGCAACAAATTTTTGCAATAATGATTGATTATTATTATTATTCCTCTCAGTTAATTTAAATTAAGCCTTCCTCTATCATTTCCGCAATGTATTTTAGAAAAAAAATCGACGACCCAAGAATATGAAATTTCACTTCTATCATTAAAGGATTTTTCACACTTTGAATTTTTTTGTTGATGATTTTTTTTTACAATTTTTAATACATTTTGACACTTGAACTCAATTTTTTGAGCAGAGGAACTGTTCAACGAGAAAAATGAATAGAACACATAGGCGCACCCAGAAATTGTGTAAGGGAGGGGATCAGATTTTGAGAACAGTGGGGGGATCAAAATTCAATGAGTAATCTGTTATATTTTAGTGGGGCTGGAGTGGTTAGGGTATTTTCGGTAGGCAGAAAAATATATCTTACAGATTTGAGCGAAAAAAAATTGAAAAATGACGAGATTTTCTGAGTTTTTAAAATCAAAATTACTGACTTTTTCTGTAAAATAGGACATTTACTGAATAATTAGTAATTTTTGGCCGAAAAATCAGTGAAAAGTCATTGATTTTCAATGAAAATAATTTCACTGAATTAAAAAAAACAGAATTTCTGCAAATTCAACCGATTAAAATTTAAATAAAAATAGTTTGTAAAATACTGCCCGAGCGAAGCGAGGGCAAATTTTTTTATAATCATACTCTTCTTTGACATTTTTATGATAAAAAAATCTCCTTTCCGAGCTTAAGGAGGGAGATCGAACCCCCTGAGCCCCCCTGGGTGCGCCCCTAATAGAACATGAAGTTATTTTAAAGCGTAAAATTCCCTTTCAGCACAGTCCGATTAGTTTTTCCTTAAGAGGCTTAGTTTTTGAGATATTTTCAATAAAAAAAAGTTGAACTTTGAACTTTGAACTAAAATATCTCGAAAGATAAGCCTCCAAGGAAAAAACTTATTGTACTTTACCGAAAAGAAATTTCACGTGCTACAATTTGTGTTCAATTTATTTTTTTCGTTGAACGCTTCCTTTGCTCAGAAAATTGACTTCAAGTGTCAAAAGTTATCAAAAAGTGTAAAAAATTGTTCAACAAAAAATTCAAATTGTGAAAAATTCTTGAGCGATGGAATTTTTTCACTAGGTACCTATGTTTTTCGTGATCAGCGCGAAAAATACTAAGTAATTTCAATGTCAACTTGTGTAATGAATCAGTCTATAGCTTTTGCACTGTTTCATGCCTTTAAAACGAATTTTTATTCAAAAAATTTCACATTTGGTTTGCTCGAACATTAGGTATATCTGATTTAAAATCAAATAGGTATAAGTGCAAAAATTTTAGGCATTATAAAATTTTAAAGAAAATCAAAAATATTAAGTGAATTTTAAATCTATTTTTTCTTTGATAAACCTTTTTCTCGACTGTACAACAGCTATAGGTACCTTTTCATTTGATAATTTTTATTACCCCTCCCTTCCCTCAAAATTTTCACGTTTCATTAGCTCTGAAAATGCCAACAGTTTGAGGAGGGATTCGAGGAGTTATGAGAAAACTGTTGAAATATAAGTTTTGTTTTAAAATCATGACGTCTTCTTCAAGTGCTATAAAAATAGGTACTAAAATGTCTCTTGAATCGGTTGAATACGAGTAGGACAGACGAAGATCAATAAGAGGATGGGAAAATTCCGACTTCCCCAAGTAAAATGTTGAAAACTGACTTTTTGCTTCATCGCAAAAAATTCGCTCTTTTATAATTTCTTATTTGAGAGATCTTATTTGAGAGAGTAGAAAAAAATTACGTATCTAAAAAATTTTATTTTCCCAAAAATTGTCACCAAGATCTACTTCAGGTGTTGAAGTAATTATGGCTCGTAATCGTTGTTTACTTTTTATTGGAAATTCGCTTGAAGAGAGGCAGATAATACAGAAGTTGTGTCTTAATATTTCAGAAAGCTGGAAAAAATTAATTATTCAACGCAAACAATATTGAAAAGATAGGTACCTAGACTTAATGCTTTTTTAAAAATTTTAGTAGATATCAGTGGAAAATTGTCGTTGATGATTTTTTGAAGTATAAATATCCATGTTGAAGTTGAAGTTTTCTTGTCGAGTTTCATAATTTTTTTCTAAATTGTGCGCATTAGGGTCTTGGGGGGAATCAAAAAAAAAAACATACTTACCAATTATGAATTATACGAAAATTGGTGAAATAGAGGCCCCCGAAAAAATGTTGAATTTCCCACTCCCAGCCTAAAAGAAGACGGGTCTATAGAAGACTTCGAAGAAGAATTAATATTGTCAAAAAAATGAGGATTTCTTATCAGTTTTGATTTTTGATTAGTGCTACCTGCTGTGAACTCACCACTTTGAGGTTCCCCTAGCCATTGGTCTTGAGGGATCGAATTTTATGAGAGGTGTGGAGTCGCTCATCGACCCATCCTGCTGCCCTTTTTTTCTTCCGAAATGAATACGCGATCTCGACGATGTATCGAACGGAGAAGGTGCCGTTTGGATGGATTGACTCGGACTAATCTACCTGTCATCGACGATCGTAATTGTCGATGTCCACCGACAGTACCACTAGGTACACATTATTATGCCTACTCAGCGATATTGGATCCCCGATGTTCGGCGAAGCAGTCGAGCATTCGTCCATTCGCCGGAAATCGTAGATCCCGTTTTTTCTCCCTGAAATTGGCCAAAGCCGTCGTTACAGAGGGTCTTCTACTCAAAGTTAACCTAATCAATAATTTCACCAGTTTTTTAAAAATTTGGTACCAATTGCCTTTTGAATAAGAAATTAAGAAATAACCATAAAAAAATCTAAATAATATTTGATGTAAGGGAGCTCGTAAATTTTGTTTTGAGGTTAGGTAGTTTATTTTTAATGGTCTTAAACTTCATTATTCTGGTGCTAGGCAAAAATTCATCATGGCACTTAATGTCGAAAAAGAGCCAAGAGAAAATTTTCGAAAAATAAAAATCAATCATACTCGTAATACTGACCAAATTTCGTTCTGATTATTCTTACCCAACATCAAATTTAACTAATAAGGGAGGTATCCCAACTCAAAGTAAAATTTCGAGTCCAAACAAAAAAAAATCGAAAGTACATTATAATAGGACCCCATATCTAAAATTTAGGCCATTTTTCGAATTTTGGCGAATTTTTGAAATTTCAAAATTACCTCATCGCCCTGCAAAATATGAAAATTTGATCTAATCAACGAAAAAAACTGAAATTTGGCGTATACCCTACTTTCGACCTTCCGAATTGATTGGAAGTGGTTTCGATACGTTTTTTAGCCACCAGAAAATTTTTGAATTTCCCATGAACTGGAGAAAATACCATAAAAATAGTCCATATGAACTTCAGCACCTATAATCGTAGATTACCCGTATTGGTGACCTATTTGATCAATTAAAGCACAATTTTTCTAAATTTGTATTTTTGGGCAGGAAATTTATCTGTAAAAAAATTAAAAATACGCCCACTGTACACGTATCGGGGTAAAAAGCTGAAACTTGATAGATACCCTATTTTCGACCTGCCGAATCAATTGGAAGTGGTTTCAAGAAGTTTCGGAGTCACCAGAAAATTTTAAAATTTTCCAGCGCTGGAGAAAATCCCATAAAAATGGCCCATATGAACTTCAGCACATATAATCGCGGATTACCGATATCGGTGATTCATTTGATCGATTAAAGTACAATTTTCCGAAATTCGTAACTTTGCGTTCAAATAAATATTTTTGAGCATGAAATTTTTCTGGAAAGAGCTGGAAAATTCCAAAAAAATTTGTTGGCTCCGAAACGTCTTGAAACCGCTTCAAAACGATACGGGAGGTCGAAAATAGGGTATATAGACCAAATTTCAGCTTTTTTCGTTATTTAGGTCAAATTTTTATATTTTACAGGGCGATGAAGTAATTTTGAAATTTCAAAAATTCGAGAAATGAACTTCTGCACCTGAAATTTTGGATATGGGTTCTATTTTAATATACTTTCGATTTTTTTTTTGTTTAGGCTGAAAATTTTACTTTAGTTGGGATACCTCCTTTAATGATAGTCAGGTCTCAATTTCATACCGCTCGACTGAGCTGTAAAAAGCAATTTTATGATTGATTCGTATTCTAGACATTGCAACAAACAAATTTAGCCCAGATGCCTTTTTTTACCCCTCCCCCTTTTCCGAGGATCCACCCCCTTTCTGAAAAACGCCTGTAGCGCTCCTCCTATGGGTTCTAGTGAAAAAAATTTCCCACAAAAGTTGTCCCTCAACATCTCAGCTACAAATTAACTTCTATAGAAAATCCAATTTGGCGCCACCGGTGCCCCCCAAATTTGACAAAAGTATTTCAAAAAATCATAAAAATCACGTTTTTTTTATTTTTACCGCAAAGTTTCCAAGATGAGTAAAATTTGTAAATAACCAAAAGTATTCAGAATTAAATTTCCTATTCGGTGAGTTATACCACGACTATTTTCATCCCGCTCCCCGTTACACACAGGCCCACCCCCCTCCCGCACATCAAAAATTTCGGTCTTCTAGAAAAATTTTCCAGCAAAAATATATTCTTCACCACTTAATCTATAATTTCGGTCATTATAAAAATTATTTTTTGAGCAATCCCTACCCCTTAAATTCGAAAAATATCCCTCAAAAATACATAAAAATACGCGTTTTTACACTTTCAATGCAAAGCTTTAAAGATAATTAAGTAGACAGAAATTAGGTATATTCATTAGTTGCTTCTTCATACAAAACTGGAAATTAAAAATTACGGTTTTTAGACACTATCCCTTCAATTTCTGTCTACATAATTATCTTTAAAGCTTTGCATTGGAAGCGTAAAAAAACGTATTTTTATGTATTTTTGAGGGATATTTTTCGAATTTAAGAGGAAGGGATTGCTCAAAAAATAATTTTTATAATGACCAAAATTGTAGATTAGGTGGTGAGAAATCATTTTTGGTGGAAAATTTTTCTAGAGGACCGAAATTTTTGATGTGTGGGAGGGGGTGGGCCTGTATGTAACGGGGAAGCGGGATGAAAATAGCCGTGATATAACTCACCGAATAGGAAATTTAATTCTGAAAACTTTTGGTTATTTACAAATTTTACTCATCTTGGAAACTTTTCGGTAAAAATAAAAAAAACGTGATTTTTATGATTTTTTGAAATACTTTTGTCAAATTTGGGAGGCACCGGAGGCCCCAAATTGGATTTTCTATAGAAGGTAATTTGTAGCTGAGATGTTGAGGGACAACTTTTGTGGGGAATTTTTTTCACTAGAACCCATAGGAGGAGCGCTGCAGGCGTTTTTCAGAAAGGGGGTGGATCCTCGGAAAAGGGGGAGGGGTAAAAAAAGGCATCTGGGCTAAATTTGTTTGTTGTAATGTCTAGAATAGAACACGAATCAATCATAAAATTGCTTTTTACAGCTCAGTCGAGCGGATGTGTTTTTTCGTGAAATTGAGACCCTACTATGAGGAAACTTTGAATAAACATTTCGAAGTTTAGTGACAATCTTAGCTCGTTTATTCTAATATTAAATAACAATACCTACGTCAAAGCAAAATTTATTCACCGTTTTAAAAAATTACTTCCCTGTCATTGATTTTTCAAATTTTTCTTATTTTGTTTTTGCTGAAATTTGCATTCTCAGCCTCTTTAATTTCGAAATTGGTCGAAAATCGTCGTGTAGAAAGTTCAGCTTTCCAAGTATCAAGCTCGGGTTCCACCTTTGAAAATATTTTCTTGCTTTATTCTTTTAAAACACATTCGTACTTATTTTGAAAATTGGTATCAATTCTGAAGGAAAAAATCTGCATGTAAAATTATTGTAGAAATTTATTTTTTGGTTCTTAACAAAAATATTTTGTTTGAGTTAATTGCATGGAATTTTTTTTAAAGATTCTCATTACGGCAACACTGATTGTAATTTACGCATTCGCACTTTGAAATATCGAGATATTGTAATACTCAAGCGTTCAAACTCGTTAATATTTAATCATTTCACATTAAGTGTTGGTCTATGCGTGTCGAACTATTTGATTTCCTCGTAGATAACTCGTACGCTTTAACTTTATTGTGAATTAGGTAAAATCGTCTATCGAGTTAAAAGATATCAATTTTTGTTTGTTTAGTATCGGTGGTGCTGTTTATCAGTGAACTTCGTTTTTCAATAATCCGATTACATTTATCAAACCATGCCATCGGTCTAGAAATAGAAGAAATATCCATATGCAATATTGTATTTTATGCTGGTGAAAGTGTTTCCATCATCGGTGAGTGGAGAATTTTAACCTGCCTTTTGTATTGCCATAGTACTGCATGCACTGGAATTTTGCCACTAATTCGAATTTTATTTTAACATCGTAAAAAAAAATTCGTCGCTTTGCTTGATTATTTCTCGAGTATGAATAGAGGAACTCGTGAATGCCGGAAGTGGTTTTCATTATTAGATTATCACGTGGGAAACGTTTGTAATTCTAACAATATCTACGGGAACAGGTTGCCAGTTCGAACATTTTAAGTCGGTATTGAGAGGTGCAGATTGCAAAATTGCCATCTGCAGGGGCTGCGTGTTGATTATTTCAAAGGATACGTTCGTTGGTTGGATTTTTTTTCGAAAGATGGTGAAAAAATGAATAAAAATGAGAACAGATGTATCATCTTGATTGTGTACGTTGTTGTACAATTTTTATTGCCTACTTATTCTTAATTGCATTTTATCAATAGAATTATCGAAGGTGATTACGTATGTACGGAAAATATGGAGAGATAAGGAAGCCTGTTAGATTGTATTTTTGTTTCAGATAAAAGTCGAACCATTCACTTATCATTTCTATACCTACATAAAATTGAGGAATATGTAGGCTGGTGAAATAACTGAGATCTCTGGAGGGGATTTTTTGAATGGATTTTTCTAATGGTTTAATTTTTTTACCATAAAAACTTCCTTAAATTTTCCTCCAGAAAGGTGGAGAAATCTGGAGTTTTAAGGAAATAGGTAGTATTTGAGAATAAGACTCCTAGAAGACTAAAGCAATTAATGTAAATAGCCTCGACTAGATAACGACGAATGATGAAAGCATCACTAAATGTAGCGATGAACCTGGTGTGATTTTCATCTCCCGTTATTGGTTTCAAAAGGGACAAAAAATGTGTTGTGTTCAGTTGTTCTCCCTTCTACCTCGAAAGTGTGTTTTTTAAATTTATTTTTCAAACATGTGTTTCAAGCAGATGGAACTGTTCATCACCAGAAAACGTTTATTTGGATAAAAATTCCAATCTATGCAGTATTTGGTGAGTAATCTAAACGTAAATTAATTTATCTAATTATTTTTCTATGTTTTCTGAAACCTATTTCTACCTTTGATCGTGTGATCGGATTTTGAGATTTTGTAAAAGCCTAAAAGGGTATTATAAGGTGTTACGAAATCACATACCCTGCGTCTGACAGGTGTTTTCCTATTGAAAATTTTCATTGAAAATTATTCGAATTACGATAAAATGAGTTTTCACTTGATCGAAGTAATTTTCCATTTCGTTAAATTATTCTCTTCTGTGAAAATTTTTGAACAATGCACAGTACAGGGTGTTCCATGAAAAGTCTGCCAAACGTATTTTTTTTGGATGTAACCGGGTACCACTAAAAAAAACTTGAGATGAATATGTTGCCTATTTTAAAAATTGAAGGGGCAAATGCTGCTTCTAAAAAAATCACGTCAAAAATTTTTTTTCAACCATGGGAATGAATAGTACTTTGTAAACTGAGTAAATTTTCACTTTATGACTTTTTGCCTATCTTTAAAATTGAAGGCACTAGAGAAAAAATTGTTCAAGAAAAATTCTCAAAAAAATAACTGATCAAGGGAATGGATAGTACGTTGGAAACTGAAGAAATTTTGTTCTGTAGACTTTTTGCCTAACATCGAAAATGAAGGGACTACGGGTCACTCAAAATAAATGGGCTTCAAAAAATTTTCAAATTTTCTCAATTTTTAATGACCTTTAGCCCCTTCATTTTCGATGTTAGGCAAAAAGTCTACAGAACAAAATTTCTTCAGTTTAATCCATTCCCTTGATCAGTTAATTTTTTGAAAATTTTTCTTGGACAATTTTTTTTGTAGTCCCTTTAATTTTAAAGATAGGCAAAAAGTCATAAAGTGAAAATTTACTCAGTTTTCGAAGTACTATTCATTCCCATGGTTGAAAAAATTTTTTGACGTGATTTTTTTAGAAGCAGCATTTGCCCCTCCAATTTTTAATATAGGCAACATGTTCATCTCAGGTTTTTTTTAGTGGTACCCGGTTATATCCAAAAAAATACGTTTGGCAGGCCAGGATGTCCATTCTCTGAAAAACCGGGAAAAGTCTGGAAATTTTGAAATTTTCTCTGGAATTTTTCGAAAATCCAAAAAAATGATACATAAATTATTTAGAAAAGTGTTTCTTTGCTAATTTTATTATAAATTTTTCAAAAATTTCCGCCCTCGCTTTGCTCGGGCTCAACACATTTATATGTTTCCATAAAATGATTTATTTTTCATTTCCTTATCGACTTTTTTATTTATTGGTATAAACTGAAAAATTATAAGAGATTGCGTAAATTTATAAATTTGAGGTATGTGTTTTTCATTTTTTTTGGGAGGGGGGGGGGGAATAAAATATACTGAAATTTTTGATCTTTCAGCCTGGGAAAATCTGAATTTTCGTTCGCTTGATTTAGTAGACACCCTGGCATAATTTATTTCTTTTTTCAAAACTCAATTTTGGGTTGGAATACTTAGTTTTTTCTTTTCATTTGAAATTTTTTCTGTGGGTAAGAAAATCAAATTTTCAAATTTTTGTGGTGAGGGGAGTTGGGTGGGCTCAAAAACTTTCAGAATTGAACTATAATAATTTTTTTGACCCGAAGAGAAGCATCTAAAGATCTCGTAAAAAGTATCTAATGGTGATTTTGGAAAAAAAAATCGTTAGGCCTCCATGAATTTTATATCATTCTTACTTACCGATGCAAAATTTTTGGATGTACGTACATCACGTGAAAAATTACCCCCCCCCCCCCCCGTTTACGAATATCATATTTAAAAGGTCTGGAAATTTTTTGAAAAATTGGTCTGGAAAACCTGGAAAAGTCAGGGAAAATCATTTCTGAAATATAGTGGACGCCCTGTAGTTAATATCACTGTGAGCAATCAAAAAGTATCGTATCATTTAAAAACTAATTTTATCTTCTTTCAAAAATATTTTTGTGAAATGCACCAAAATTGTTGAAAAAATTATCATAAATACACCTCTACGATATATAACTTTGTGCCAAAGAACAAAAAATTTCTTTCACTTCCGTTGAAATTAAAAATTCTTGAAAATAATGCAATAAAATGGCCATAACTCCGATTGAGAGGGGGTAAGGATCCAAAGTTTTGTGAACATTTTTTTCTAGTCAATATACATCCCTCGAGGTGTTTTAGGAGTCCAAACACGCCTGAGGCTAAATCCACCCCTTATCCCACCCTACCCTTTCCATAATTTCATAAAAATTGCAAGGTTTTCCCAAAAAAGAAAAATTTCTCAAGAAATTGAGCTGTAGGTGAAGTCATTTCCGTTTAAATACCCATGTGAAAGAATGGACGAATAGATTCCCCCTTTTTTTCTAAAATATCTTTCAACTGTGAATTTTTTTCAAATTTCAACTCCAATTTTTTTAAAATCATTTTCAACTCTTAATTTTTTTCTCGAGTATTTTCAACACCAGAATTTTTTTCAACTGAAAATTTTCTTAGATTTTCCCATGTTTATATGCAATTTTTTCTTAAAATAGTTTTGAGTATTGAAAATTTTCTTGAAAAAAGAATATTGCCAGCAGGACATATCAGCGAATTTTATCAAAAAAAATTGTCCCTGGAGAGAAAAAAATTGAAAAACACGCGGGAGTCACGTCAATGAATTTATTTTTAAATTAGCATCACAAATATGATTAAAATCGCCTACCAGGAGTGATAATGAATTTTAGAACATGTCACTTCTGAGAAATTCCAACGTTTAGAACAATTTTTTCACACAATCATTCGATTATTTCGAGTATCTACTGTCAGCGTAACGACGACTTTGGCCACCAATTGCTAGTAAATTAGCAGGATATTCGGTTTCCGGCGAAATGGTCAAGAATTCGACTGCTTTGCTGGACACCGAAGATCCAATATCGCTGAATGCGCAAATCCATTGGTACCTCTGTTTCGAAGGAAGCGAGCTTCCCCCGGCACGTGAATAACGGTACTTTCGAAAGCCAATTAGCCAATCGCCATAGCTGAAGAACGACGATTACGATCGTCGATGATTGCGAAATCAGTCCGAGTCTGTCCACATAAACGGCACCTTCTCCGTCGATACAGTACTTCGTCGAAATCGCGTATTCGTTTCGGGAGAAAAAAAAACGACTCCACGACTGGCGCCCGAACGTAAAAAAAAGAAAATCGGTTGAATTATGTTTTTGGCACATCTTCTGGTTTAAATGATCGAAAATAATCGTAAAAGTTCGCCGACTACATAATCGTGAATATTAAACTGTGCTATTGGTGAGAAGTTGGAAAAAATCGCAGAAAAATCGTAAACGTGAAAGTATGTTTGGAAAAAACGGATAAAAAATTGTTTGCTCTCATAGAAAAATTTTCACGTCAATATCACAAAAAATATCTCGTTTTGTGGTGAAAAATTGAAAGAGAAATCGTGAAAATTCGTTGAAAAGAATCGTGAAAATATTTTGTCAATTGAAATAATCGTGATAATCGTTGAATCGAAAAATTGTGTAAATTAAACTGTGCAAATTGTGAAAATCTTCCATTTGAAAAATTGTGGAAAATTTTTACTGGAATAATAATCGTGAAAATTCGTCTGGAAAAATTATGAAAATTTGAGCAGCCAAAATTCGTTGGAGTCTGAGGTAGAAGGAAAAGGATATTAATTCCAAGGAAAATATTTTGCAGCCAAAGTTTATCGACGTCGCCGAAAGGCGAAAATCTTCTACCACCCAAAAAATCTCTTATTGCATTTTTCAAGAAACAAAAAACAGCAACGACTACCAACCGTGGATCAAACCACAACCACGGTATTTACTTTTATATTTTGAATGTCTTATTTATTTCTATCTGTGTCTTTTTTCCTTCTTCAATTTATTTTTTTTTTGTGAAAAAAATTGACAGTTTTAAGAAAACAGAAAATTTTCAAAATTTAGATTCATCACAAAATTTTTAAAATTTTCAAATTATTGTAATCAATATTTCCGGAAAAATTAATCTTCTCAATTATCATAGTTTCAGAATTCCATAAAAATTTCTCGAATTTTATGTAAAAAATTAGCCCATCAAAATTCAACAGTTTCAAGAAAAATATTTTCATAATTTTCAAAAACTTTGATAAATTTTTAAAATTTTAAATTACGAAACTCGAGTAGAAATTTTTGAAAAAAAAGAAATTTAAAACCTTAAAACGAAAATTGTTGGAAAAAATTAGGGCAGAACCAAAAGGGTTTAAAATTAAACAATTTTCCAGAAAAAAATCTGAAGATACTTTTTTTTAGATAATTCGAGGTAGGAGTAGAATTTCATGTATGGGGGGGGAGGGACCAAAAAAATTCGTAAATCAATACAGACAATTTGAAAAGTTTCATTACAAATACTATAATTTTTCCCCTAAATATTCAACACTGAATTTTCGACATGCTTCCAATCAAAAAAATCCAGAAATAAATCACATCCAAAGATCCATACGAAATCCACCAAAATTTGAAAAATTTGAAAATACAAAACAAGAAAGTTCTCAAATGAAAATTTTTAAGGCAACTGAAATTCCTAGAAAATCAAACCAAAAAAAAGTTGAAATTCCCATAAATTCAGAAATATAAGAAAATTCGAAAAATTATAGAATCCAAGTAGGTAGTTTCAAAAAATTCAAACAGACCATCATCATCAAAAAATTTAATCCTCTCAGAAAAAACGTAAATTCCCAAAAATTACATAAAAACTCCTGGTGAAAATTTTACAGAAAATTATACTAAAAACAGCAGCAAAAAATCAAAAATTCAAGGGAAAATACGGAAAAATTGCGAATAGTTTCCTTCAATTCATATTCTACTTTTTCTTACCAATTTAATGCAGTTGAACGGAGAAGAAACCCTTTTTTGGTTGATACTTGATTCAATTTTCTAAAAAAATAATACACAGAGACCTTTAATTATTTTTCAACAGAACTGAAAATCAAAATTCCGGGAACCCTATTGCCAGGTCGCCTGCGACCCTGCTTGTTTTAGAATCTGGTTTATAATCACATCTGAAAAAAAATTCAGAATCGCTACTGTGAAATAAAAATGCTGTTTATAATCGGTTATGCTTTTTTAAACCCACTAAAAACGAATTTATCGCACTAAAACAAAGTTTAATTCATAAATACATTCAAAAGTGAGAATCTACAATGCAGATTTTATTATTATTTACTTAATCAATCGTAAAACTGTAAAAAATATTTCGAAAAAATGAAAACTTCAAAGACTTCCATGTGATGTGAAAACAAAACATTCTCATTAACATTTTTCAGATCAAAAATAGAACTAGTTTCTAATTAGGATCTGAAAAATCAGATTTTCAGATGCGAGTATAAACGCCTCCATAATAAACAACGCGTTCAATTTCGGTTCAGCGTAACTTTGTGTTTTTCAGAAGTGATTAAGTACCGTATAAACCAGGCTTTACTTTTAGTCCAGGTAAATAAGAGAAAAAATGTACCAACACCCCCCCCTCCCTCCCCTCCCAAATTAAATCCTGTTTTTTCGGATTTTACGTTCGTCATGGTCCACTACACAACATACTAAAATGGGCACCCCACAACCCTCCGCTACCCCCAGGGGAGGGGTAAATGTCTGCTAAAAACCGGTTTTTCGTGAATATCTCCTCAAATAAGCCTCAAAATTGAAAAATAGTTATGAACAATCTTGTTCTACGTGTGATTTCGTTTCGGAAGGTTTTTTGTTTTTCAAAAAAACTCACTTTCTTGACCAAAAATTAAGGGTAAAACACCTATTTTTCAACAATTTACAGCATTTTTTGAAAAAATCGAAACTTTTGGGAATATCTCCTCAAAAAAGCTCATGTTCTACGTGTAATTCTTGCGGTGACTTTTTTTTGGAATACCCTACCAACAATACCAGCATGTATAAAAAAATAACTCTTCACTGGTATAATTTTGGGTACTTTCAACTTCGTATTTTCATCATTTCCAAAAAATACTGTAAATGTGGCATTCTATAAGAAAAGGGTCAACTTTGTCGGGGGGGTCAAAATTTTTTTCCCCATATTCTTAAACTAGATAAAATTACCTTTCGAATGAGCTATTAGTGACCTTTTTTCGTGCAAAATTCGCGGATTTATGACAGTTTGAAAATTAAAGTTGAAAAAACATAGTTTTGAGAAAAACGCATTTAAAGTTTTTGAATGTTTTTTTTTCATTAAAAAGCGTATTTATAATGCAAAAATTGAATTTTTTTTGTTTCTGTAGGAAATTTTGTGTAGAATCCGAAAAAGTTGGTTTCGGAGCCGTAGGAGGCCACCAGTGTTGCCAAAACAGCAATAAAAATGACTAATTGAACACAAATCTGAAATAATGTACAGCTTTTTGTATTCAAAATTATTTTAATTATTTAGGTTTAAATCGATTATCGAATCAATTCAGAATTTTTGATGATTTAAATCTGATGTGAGATTAGTAGTATTCAATGATTTTACTTCAATTCAAATTTTTCAGTAAAATTTGTTGAAATTGAATCGAAATCGAAGATACTCCGTTTCCTCTCCCTCCTCCCTCCCCTTCCATGATTGACAACAATTTCGAAAATCCAACTTCCAAGGAAAAGTTTAAATTTTGCAAAACGAGTCTGAAAGTACAAAAAGTTTCGAAAAAAGTACGAATTTTGGCTAAAAAATGAAATGCTGAAAAGAAAATAGTGGGGGAATATCGCGCTAATCACGTCACGACTCCACCCCTTCTATCGCAGTTTTACACTACTAAAAACTCGTTTCACATGTTGTGGGGTATCCCATATGAAAGAGGAAGGAGCAAAGTATCAAAATCCATCAAAAACAAAAAATCAATATTTTCGACCCAAATTTACATTTTTGTGTTTTTCTCGAAATCAACTTTGCGACAAAGTTGACCCTTTTCTTATGGATTGCCACAAATATTGGAAAAATAGGTGTTTTTCACCCTTAATTTTTGGGCAAAGAAGCGGGTGTTTTCGAAAAAAACGAACCTATCTGATAGGAAATTACACGTAGAACATGATTGTTCATAACCATTTTTCCATTTTGAGGCTTATTTGAGGAGATATTCATAAAAGTTTTGATTGTTTCCAAAAAAGCTGTAAATTGATGAAAAATAGGTATTTTTACCCTTAATTTTAGGTCAAGAAAGTGAGTGTTTTTGAAAAAACAAAAAAACGTTCTGATAGGAAATTACACGTAGAACAAGATTGTTAATAACTATTTTCCAATTTTGAGGTTAATTTGAGGAGATATTCACGAAAAACCGGTTTACAGCAAGCATTTACCCCTCCTCTGAGGGTAGCGGAGGGTTGTGGGGGTGTCCATTTTAGTATGTTGTGTAGTGGACCATTACAAACGTAAAACGTGAAAAAATTCAGGATTTAATTTTTTGGGGGGGGGGGGGGGGGGGGGGTCAATTCCTAAAATGACTGGACTATTTTGCCTATTTCATGAATTAGGCAATCGATTAGACCTAACAAATACACAACTCCAATTTATGAACTGAGTTTTCGATAGTAACCAACTACTTGGTCGATTCTGATTTCAGAATATCTGATTTCCATTTGAGCTGAATTTCTTCACCGCCGAATTCCCACATCCATACAAATCGTTGATCTTGAGAAGAATTCGTTTCAAAAATGGACATCAATAGCTTAGTAGTAGGCGAAGAATATCCATTACCTTATCCTATCCCTACTGCCCCAGCATCGTTGAAAAATCTATCTGCAACCGCATTGGCATTAGATTTATGGCGTCATAAGGGCTCTCTGAACAGTACTTCTTTCAGCTGTACAGAGATTCTATCAGTTCCAGTGCCCTCGTGCCTTGTAGAATTAATCGACAAACGAATTATTTCGCTAGGACAACAGTTGAAAGCATTGTACTCCAGTTTCACGAAGATCGGAATTTTGAGAAATGACACGTTCTTCAGGTACTTCGACAGTTTGACTTATGCCACCGAAGATGAAATTTGCCCTGAAAAAAGTGCCATGGAATTTTTAAAAAACGACGAATTAACAGAGTTGGAAAAGTTCAAGATCGCCTGTGTTTATTGGTTTGTAAACGACATTAGACTGATTTGGCCCTCTGTATCTAATCGTCCAGAACTGACTGGAAATTTGGATCCTTTTACGTATTATTGGGTTTATGAAATGAGAGGCAGGCGCATTAACAATAGTCTGATTGACCTAAATTTCATAATATCTCTTATGCGATTTACATTGGACTGTGGTAATTGGACAGCTTTAGTAAAGATGGTGAATAAATCGAGCAGGCAAGATCAATTCAATAGTTTAACCTGTTTCATCAGATTCCACCACCCCATAAAATATCTGATTTCGAAATTGAATAGATTTCAGATCATTGATATCCTAAGAGATCAGCCTGACGATGTCATAAGTAAATTGGCATCACAGAAGGAGTGGTTCGCAAACGTGCTGAAAATTTGGAATCTTGTTAAAACATCCATCTCCTCTCGTCGTCTTCTTAATCTTTTAAATTATTTGTGCTACGGCGCGTACATTTGTGACCAGTGGGCTCCCGGATGTCACGAGGAATCTGCTCAAGTGCAATTGGTTCTTTTTGAAGTTTGGAATACCATCCCAAGTGAAAAAAAGAGGAAAATAATTGAGAATAATCGCTGGTTCAGAGAATTGGAAGTATTCTCTTGGAAATGCGGGATTGGTAGTGATCAACGTCAAGGATACTATAAGAATGTCTACACAGCGCTGAGTAGATTCTTTGAAGGGAGAAAACACAATTCTTCATATTATCCGGTATGTTTCGCTCACAAAATGGATTTCTTTTTTAAGCTGCTAGAAGATATGCCACCGGGAATGAGAGCCACTATGTGGCGAAATCATTGGCGCGGATTCGTTATTCGTTCGCGATCCACAATTTTGAATCGTTTGCTGAGCTTGTGCTTGGTAAATGAGGACAAAATTAGACGTTTCGTCGAAGGAGAAATGTTTATTCTGGGAAAGATTGAAATGATTATTGATTTGTGGCTGAAACAGAAACTCTACAGCGAGGTGATTGATTACTCGAATCTGTGTACGTGGAATATGCAACTTGTAGAAAATTTCAGGAGACAAATTTTCTTGATGATTGTTCCATCAATGGCACCTGTCAATTGCAATAAATTAATCGAACTGGCTACAGAAATTGATAGAAGTTTTCCAAATGTTGATACAGCGGAAGATGCCAAAAGAACAATATTTCTATCCAATTATGTTAAAAACTTTCTCATGCAAGTGTTGAGAAAAGGATGGGCAAAAGAAGCAATCCATATGATAGTTTGTTTCTTGAAAACTGACCGAAGCCAGCGTGAAAAACAGCTTTTATTAGACCCCTGGTTGAATTTTTTGATCAATGGACTAGACGATGCATTTGATGAGCGTTGGAAAGAATTTCTATCGTGGTGGGAAAGTACTGAAGATGATTGGCCAATGTTCAAGCAATACCTCAATGTGGATGAAATTTGGATAAAATTACTGCTGGAAGCGGTACCAAATCTGGTGTCGTGGTTGGATCCGATGGAAACAGAGGAATCCGAAATTCCTCCTTTGAAGAAAATTGAATTGGATGAATTTTCTACTGTGGACGATTTTTTGATGTGGTTTTTTGGAACTGAAGCGGCGGTGAGGGATTATAAATTAGAAAAGATATCGAATTATCAGACGATTCCTGCATTGAAAAATATATTCAGAATGTATAACGAATTTATTATTGATAAAGTGCTCGAATGGTTTTTTAACGGCGATCTCGTGGAAGTCGGTAATTTTAAAATTAATTTTAAAAATATTTGTAAATGAAGTATGCATAGGGAAGAAACAGAATTGGAATTTTGAGGAAGGGACTAGATTGTTATTTGAATTGTTTTATTCATATGTACTTACCTATAATTTTTTTTTCGTTTTTTAACCGTTAAATAATTATTGTACCTAGCTACCGTAAGTTGTAATGAATGGAAATGGTTGAATTAAATGATTTTTTCTTCGATGAACCATCTTTTTGACTATAGTAGCTAAGAAATGTCATTTGGTCATTTCTAATCTCTCTCCCTTCCCTCATAGTCTCTAGAAATCGAAATCAGCGTGCTTTTTTGGGGCGCAAAAAAATCAGTTGGCTTATTATGGGTATGGGTCCCATGGTATGAAAAAAGCGTATTTTGGATTTTTGCCCTTGCACAATAGGGAGCTGAGGCTTAAAAACCCCTCTTTTTTCCCATTTTTTCAACTTGACCGGACGCAAAAAATTCTTTCACAGTGTGATAGTAGACACTCCCCCGACTCCAAATATATGTCACAACCCTGGTGAAAAAAGTAACGTTTTGTCTAATAACTGAGGCTAGGAGAGGAGTTGGGGACCAAAATTTTTACCACGTGGTTTTCAGATCCTAAGAATCAAATTCCATCGGTTAGTTTCGAATTTCAGCTCGGGGGCAGATTTGCCTATCTTAACAGTAGATGATAACAATTGTAACAAAACTTCATTTTTTAGCAATAAAGTTATTAAATTTATGAAAATTTCGTATAAATACGTGCAAAATGTATGTTTTTCCCACACCAGTTCATTACTTTTTGATAAAATATGACCTTGGATGACGTAGTTTCAACAGCCCTACACTTATATAAATACTTTTTAATAAAGGTAAATAGGTATACATAACTCAGAATTTATTCGAATTTTTTTCCAAATCATATTACTTATTTTGGATTTCAACAAGATTTGATAGTCTACAGTCCAACTGGCAAAAAGTCTTCATTGAGCGTGCTTTTTTGGGGCGCAAAAAAAATCAGTTGGCTTATTGTGGGTAGGGTCCAATGGTATGAAAAAAGTGTATTTTGGATTTTTACCCTTGCACAATAGGGAGCTGGGGCCTAAAAACCCCTCTTTTTCCCCATTTTTTCAACTTGACCGGACGCAAAAAATTCTTTCACAGTGTGATAGCAGACACTCCCCCGACTCCAAATATATGTCACAACCCTTGGACCACTTGCACAATGGGACGCTAGGCTCTCCAAAGTGCGATTTTTCGCCAAATTTGACCATTTTTGGCACAATAATGCCTCTGTATGCGACATGTGGTTTGGGGCGCAAAAAAAAATTAAACGAAGTGTATACCCACATTCATTCCGCATCCGATGAGCCAAAGTTTAAGGAAAATGGTTTGCACAATACGCCGCGCCGTGGTGGAATTTCAAAGTTGAGAAAATGTGTGATTTTCACCCCTTTTCATCATAAATTAAGTTATCAAAAAAATTCTGAAACTTGGGTTGCGACCTATCAAAATGAGTTAAAATTTTACGAGCAGAACAAAATTATTGGTGAAAATTGAATTTAAGCAATTTTGACCTTTTTGAGCCTCAAATTGAGCCCCATTTTTGATTATCTTCCAAAAATTGGCGTGTGACCTATGAAAGAGGGCTAGAATTTTGTCAAAAATTCAAAAATGTCATCCAAAACTATTTTTGAGCAAATTTTGAGAATTTTGAACCCCAAATAGGATCAAATTTTTAGCATTTTTCAAAAATTGAGATGTGACATATGAAAGAGGTATAGAATTTCGTCAAAAATTCAAAAATGTTATCCAAAAGCATTTTTGAGCAACTTTTGAGAATTTTGAGCCCAAAATAGGATCAAGTTCTAAGTATTTTCCAAAAAATGGTATGTAAAATATTGAAATGGGATAAAATTTCTTCAAAAATTCAAAGATGTTATCCAAAACCATTTTTGAGCAACTTTTGAGAATTTTGAGCCCAAAATATGATCAATTTCTGAGTATTTTCGAAAAATTGGTATGTGACCTTCCAATTTTTTGAAAATACTAAAAAATGTGCTCAATTTGAGACTCAACGTTTTTGAAAATTGCTCAAAAATAGCTTTAGATGACATATTTGAATTGTTGACGAAATTCTACCCTTCTTTCATAGGTCACATGCCAATTTTTGGAAAATACTCAGAAATTGATCCTATTTTGGGCTCAAAATTCTCAAAAGTTGCTCAAAAATGGTTTTGAATAACATTTTTGAATTTTTGACGAAATTTTAGCCCTCTTTCATAGGTCACGTGCCAATTTTTGGGAAATACTCAAAAATAGGACTCAATTTGAGGCTCAAAAAGGGTCAAAATTGCTTAAATTCAATTTTCACTAATAATTTTGTTCTGCTTGTAAAATTTTAACCCAGTTTGATAGGTCACAACCCAAGTTTCAGAATTTTTTTGATAACTTAATTTATAATGAAAAGGGGTGAAAATCACACATTTTCTCAACTTCGAAATTCCACCACGGCGTATTGTGCAAACCATTTTCCTTAAACTTTGGCTCATCGGATGCGGAATGAATGTGGGTATACACTTCGTTTAATTTTTTTTTGCGCCCCAAACCACATGTCGCATACAGAGGCATTATTGTGCCAAAAATGGTCAAATTTGGCGAAAAATCGCACTTTGGAGAGCCTAGCGTCCCATTGTGCAAGTGGTCCAAGGGTTGTGACATATATTTGGAGTCGGGGGAGTGTCTGCTATCACACTGTGAAAGAATTTTTTGCGTCCGGTCAAGTTGAAAAAATGGGGAAAAAGAGGGGTTTTTAGGCCCCAGCTCCCTATTGTGCAAGGGTAAAAATCCAAAATACACTTTTTTCATACCATTGGACCCTACCCACAATAAGCCAACTGATTTTTTTTGCGCCCCAAAAAAGCACGCTCAATGAAGACTTTTTGCCAGTTGGATTGTAGACTATCAAATCTTGTTGAAATCCAAAATAAGTAATATGATTTGGAAAAAAATTCGAATAAATTCTGAGTTATGTATACCTATTTACCTTTATTAAAAAGTATTTATATAAGTATAGGGCTGTTGAAACTACGTCATCCAAGGTCATATTTTATCAAAAAGTAATGAACTGGTGGGGGGAAAACATACATTTTGTACGTATTTATACGAAATTTTCATAAATGTATTAACTTTATTGCTAAAAAATGAAGTTTTGTTACAATTGTTATCATCTACTGTTAAGATAGGCAAATCTGCCCCTGAGCTGAAATTCGTAACTAACCGATGGAATTTGATTCTTAGGATCTGAAAACCACGTGGTAAAAATTTTGGTCCCCAACTCTTCTCCTAGCCTCAGCTATTAGACAAAACGTTACTTTTTTCACCCTTTCCATTAAAAATTTTTATTTCCGCGAGTTTTTCACCAATTTTTTTCAAATTTTCGTGAGGTGTGCCCTATACTGACAAACTAAAATTGATTTTGTTTCGACGTATCTACAATTTTGAAGAAGGAAATGCGAGAAAGAGGTAAAGTATCTCAAAAATATGGTCAATTCGCTTTTCCTACACCCCTTCCACACCTCAGCGACCAGATTACACCAGATTCTAAAAATTTAAATTTCTCAAATTAAAATTTTCTGAATCAATCGTTCTAGAAAAGGAAAATCAGTGCCTGTGTGATTCTGAAATTTATACGATTTTTTTCACTAGTTTTTTAAAAAATTTCAACGGTTCCTTTAAACAGCCTACATAAATAACACAGGACGACATGATTTTTGTGTCTAGGCTCCGTTTGCCAAATTATGGTTGCTTTTGCTTAACTAATGAAGGGAAAAATAATTTTTTTGACCAAAGTTTGCTTTTGGAGGTGTTGAGGGGGTCGAAAAATAGGGGGTTCAAGAACAATAAACATGGGCTTGAGAAAAAAAAATCACAATTTTTTTGGCCTAGTTTTATGGGAAATTGTAAGGCGAATCGAATGGAACAACCGCAGACCTCTATCTCATTTAGATAAAAAATGAAAGCTTAACCTATCATAAATTCTGTGGAAAAATCTCATTTTTTTGTGCCTTTCCTACCAAAAAGTTACATTTTTGAGCAGATAGCGTCCTACAACAAAAATGATGAGAACCAAAATTGTAGAGAATAAAATTTCGTATCTGATTAGAGCGGTTAGATTTTTCTTGGAGGCATAGTTTTCAATTGCCTCCAGTAATCATCTTTACTCGAAAATATCTTGGAAGTTATGTTTCCCAGAGAAATGTAATTGCTTCTATCGAATAAGAAATTTCATTATCTACAACTTTGGTTCTTATCATTTTTGTTGTAAGACTCTTAGTTTGCTCAGAAATGTCACTTTTTGGTAGGCAAAGGACAAAAAAATGAGATTTTTCACAGAATTTAGGAAAGTTTAAGTTGTAACTTTTTCAAAAAGAGGCAAGGTTTACGGTTTGTTCCAGTAAAATTCCCCATAAGATTAGGCCAAAAAAAAATTTTCTCAAGCTCGTATTTATTTTTTTCGAAAAACTTTTTTCGACCCTCCCCCCCACTCAAGCAAACTTTGAATGCCACGAATGAGAACAGATTACTCAATTTTTTCATTGAATTTTAACTGCCCCCAATTTTTTTTGAATTCCTAACCCCTCTCTTACATAATTTCTGGGTGCTCTTATGAATGAAATGCTTACAATATCCAAATAAAAAATTTTCATTCTAATTTCTCAGCATGATTTCTTAACAAATATGATTATTCTATATCTATGTACATTCATGCACGTCACTAAAAAAACAATCGTTTTACTTCCTTTTTTTTTCGAAATTTCTCGAAATTTCAATTGGAAGGAGCAGCTCAAAAGCTATAGATATCTACAATCATGGATATCAAAACAATTTGATAAAAAAATTCTCCTTCATTCAAGTCCACCTCTATCCCTTCAGGGATGTACCTACTTTTAAAAATGAATTTCAGATATTCAAAAAATTTTGAATTTGGAAAAAAAATGGAAAATATTCTTAATATGGATGTTTTTAACAAAAAAAAAATCGAAAAATTTGTATCTATGAGTATTTTAACCCATAGATACGTACAATGGGAAGCAATTTTTCATTAGTACCTACTTAATCTGGACTATTCCATACTAAAACAGACCAAAAATAAAGTTGGGTCTTCCGATTTCGCTCATTTTTTTTTACGAATTCTGCTTGGTAGTCTATTCACAAAACCGCGATCATTTCTTTTTTAATCTTCAAGGTGACGGGGGGGGGGGGGCTCGTAATTTTTATGCAATTGCGATTTTTAGACAAATGTCCCAACTTTGAAGGCTCATATCACAAGATGGGTTAGACTTGGGTGAAAACTGTTTGCAGGGTCTGAAAGAGAATCAATAGGAGATTCAAAAATGATTATCATATTTTTAAAAGCTCAAAGTTGAACTTTGGCGGTGAAAGCTCAACTTTCATGATAAGAACAAAAGATGAAAGCTATCATTTAAAAATCTGGAAAAATTACAGTGAGTAGACCTTTTCACCCTTTTTTCAACCAACAAATTTTCGAGATGGATCTCTACACCTCTGAAGGGTACAGGGGCGCATAATTTTGACCAAAATTCAAAATAATCAAAAAAGTAAAGTAACGCATCGATTTCTATACTAATTTGAAGGCGCTGAATTCGAATATGTACTCAGTTTTTTCATTGAACCCCTCTGAACCCCGTATAGCCCCCTTGATAAGGTCAAAATTCAAAAAAATGAAAAATAACGTGCGACATCCCGTTTGTTAGGTTTTTGAGGCCACTGAGTTTGAAAATTTGCTTATTTTTTCGATTTGACCCATCAGTGCGTCTCTAGCCCCGCAATTTTGAGAAAAAGTATGTTGAGAAATGAAAATATCGTGTGACATATCGCTTCTAACTAATTTGAGGGCGGAGAATTTGAATATCGACTTTCTTTTTGATCCAACCCCCTCACCGAATTTTTTTGAAAAATTGAATTCCGTGAGCAGGAGGTTGATCAGAGCACAGAGAGGAAGTCGCATCAAAAATTAAGTCGATATTCGAATTCTAAGTCCTCAAATTAGTTGGAAACGATATGTCACACGACATTTTCATTTCTCCTCATATCTTTTCTCAAAATTGCGAGGGCTAGGGGGGGGGGCACTGATGGGTCAAATCCAAAAAATAAGCAAATTTTCAAACTCAGTGCCTCAAAAACCTAACAAACGACAGGTCACACGTTATTTTTCATTTTTTTGAATTTTGGCCCTATGAAGGGGCTGCTAGGAGGGTTCAAAGGGGACGAATGAAAAAACTGAGTACGTATTCGAAATCAGCGCCTTAGAATTAGTAGTAATCGATGTGTTACTTTACTTTTTCGATTAATTTGAATCTTGGTCAAAATTGAGGACCCCTGTACCTCCCGGGAGTCCAGAGATCACATCTTAAAAATTTGTTGGTTGAAAAAGAGGAGAAAAGGTCTACTCACTGTAATTTTTTTTTTGATTTTTAAATTATAGCTTTTATCTTTTGTTTTTATCATGAAAGTTGAGTATTCATCACCAAAGTTCAACTTTGAGCTTTTAAAAATATGATAATCGATTTTGAATTTCCAATTGATTCTCTTTCATACTTTGCAAACAGTTTTCACCCAATTATACCATAACTCATCTTGTGATATGAGCCTTCAAAGTTGGGTAATTTGTCTAAAAATCGCAATTGCATAAAAATTACGAGCCCCTCCTCCCGGCCACTTCAGGATTAGAAAAGAAATTATCGTAGTTTTGTGAATAGACCACCAAGGAGAACTCGAAAAAAAAATTGAGAGAAATCGGAAGACCCAATTTCATTTTTGGTCTGTTTTAGTATGGAATAGTTCATCTGCCATCTTACTTACAATTTTCTTTCAAAATTTTGGTGAGTAATGTAGGAAAATTAGACAAAAATCAACATTTCTGGCCAGCAAAACTTTTATTGCGGAAAACTGTCGAGAGAGGTCCCCTGATTAACTCCTAAAAGTTACCCCCTCCCCGAACCCCTTGGTAATTTTTTTAGGGGTTTCACCCCCCTAAAAAACGGGTTTTCACTTCTATCTCCTTTGGATTTGATTTTTCGGTAAAAATAGTTCAGTACTTTTTTGTTCTACAGTCAATTTCCAACATTTTTTGTAGGAATCATTTTTTTGTACAACAATTAGCAGAGGAGATAGAGAGCCCTAAAGAAAGGGGGTAATGTGAAAAATACTATCATTTAAAAACGTGATAATAGGTATAAAATCGTACTAAACTGCATGTTTTGGCCATGAAAATAGTAGTAATATGTAAATTGGTGGTATTAATACCCACTCGACCCCCCTCCCCTTTCTATGAGCCAACCCCACCCTACCCATTTGTTTTTATTTAGCAGTGACAATATGATTGAGGGGTGAGGTGGGATGGACTCGTAGGAGGGGGAGAGAGCCAAGATACCTTTTTGAACCTATCCCCCCCCTTACAAGTCCATACCATCTCACCCCTCAATCATATTGTCACTGCTAAATAAAAACAAATGGGTAGGGTGGGGTTGGCTCATAGGAAAGGGAGGGGGGTCGAGTGGGTATTAATACCACCAATTTACATATTACTACTATTTTCATGGCCAAAACATACAGTTTAGTACAATTTTATACCTATCATCACGTTTTTAAATGATAGTATTTTTCACATAACCCCCCCTTTCTTCAGGGCTCTCTATCTCCTCTGCTAATTGTTGTACAAAAAAATGTTTCCTACAAAAAATGTTTCCTACAAAAAATGTTGGAAATTGACTGTAGAACAAAAAAGTACTGAACTATTTTTACCGAAAAATCAAATCCAAATGAGATAGAAGCGAAACCCGGTTTTTTAGGGGGGTGGAACCCCCATAAAAAATTAGCAAGGGGTCTGGGGGGTGGTAACTTTTAGGGCTTACTCAAGGGACCTCTTTCGACAGTTTTCCGCAATAAAAGCTTTGCTGGCCAGAAATGTTGATTTTTGTCTAATTTGCCTACGCTATGAGTATGAAAAATCAATGCCAATTTTTATGGTTTAAATTTTGGCCAGTAGGTCAAGGAACATAGTTTTTCAAGGGTAATATAAGTATGCATCAAGACCATTTCTAAAAATCAGAATTTGTTTTTAATAAAGAGTAAAACGATCGCTCATATCATTCATTTCTAAAACAGAATCTAAAACTCTGCTCTAATCAAACGCCCAAGGTAACAAAACCCTTCCTTGCTTCTGATTTCAGAACATTAAATTTCGATTTGTGTCTGGGCAGAATTTCGACTCCTTAAAATATCACAATCCTTACGTAAATACGTTTCCAAAATGGACATCAATAACCCACCAGCTGTAAACGAACATCCTTTAAATTACCCTTTCAGACCAGCATCTTTGAAAGAACTGGCTACGACGAGCTTAGCGTTACATTTATGGAATCGCAACGAGCATTTGTTAAGCCGTCTCAACATAACACGGAAGACTTCGCCTGAAATGAAATTCAGCTGCTTAGATTTTCTACAACTCACACTTCCTCCTGTCATTAGAGCAATGATAGACGAGCGTATTCTTTCTTTGCGACCAGAGGTGAAAATGGTGCTCACGAGTTTCATTAAAATTGGTATTTCCTCGAGTAATATCGTCAGCTGTTTCGATAGTCTTACTTATGGGCCGGATGGAAAAATATGCTGCGAACGAAGTGCTAAGAATCTATTGGCGAGAGACGAGTTAACTCAGCTGGAAAAGTACAAGCTCGCTTGTGTATATTGGTTCGAAGAAGATGTGAGACGTATTTGGCCCTCGGTATCTGTATATACAGAGGTAAATCATCCCTTCTGTGGCCTTTCGGGAGCAATATTGTACTACTGGAGAAGTAAGATGACAAACGTGCATTTCGATCGTTTGAATTTTCTGAATTTTCAGCAATTGTTCGGACCTGATTTTGATTTATTGAAAATCTGCGGTAATTGGACAGCTTTCGAATCTGTACTGAATATATTGAGCGTAGATGACCAACATCAGGTGATCGCCTTTTTCACAACATTTGGTATTGGAATAAAGTACTTTGATTATGAATTAAAGTACATGCTATCGAAATTAAACACAGAGCAAGCTGATTTCGTCGTGCGAACGTATCCTCACGAAATCATTCGTATTTTGGCACCGGATGAACAATGTCTCGAATGCGTGCTGAAAATCTGGAATTTCGTGAGACATTCGATGGATTTAGTTATGTTTTCCGCTGTGTTGAAAAATTTATACAGTCTGGCGTATGTTTGTAAAAAAATTAAAGTGTGTCGTAAAAAAATTAAAGTGTGTCGTGAAAAATCTGCTAGAATGGGAGAAATTCTTCTTGAAATTTGGACTACTGCTCCGAATGAGTTGAAAATTCAATTTTTTGATAACGACGACGCCATCAAAAACGTATTCGCCGACATGAGAACTGAAGGTGCGATTATCACACATCATCGGTTTATCATTGATCCGATGAGAATAGACTTTCCGATCAATTCTCCAATAGAAGTATGTTACGATCATGATTTGAGTTTTTATTCTCAATTGTTTTCCGACATGCCTCCGGAAACGAGGTCCAGAGTGTGGCGTACACATTGGCCCGCATTAGTGATTCATTCACGGCCCTGGTTTTTGAACCGGTTGTTGAGCTTATGCTTGGAGAATGAAGATGAAATTAGGCGTTTCGTAGAAGAAGAAATGTTTAATTTGGCGAAAATTACGCCTATCGTTGGTTCGTGGCAGACACAGAAACTCTACAACGATGCGATCGATTATTCCAATTTATGCAGCTGGAATGAGAATCTTGTTCGAGAATTCAGGAAGCAATTTTTCAAGACGATTATACCATTCGTGGGAACTCTCGAAGATTCGATATTAATTAAAATGAGCGAGAGTATCGATGGTCGGATATCAAATGCTGATGAAGCAAAAGAAGTCAAGAGATTTGTATTTTTTCTACAAGTTGTTCAAAGATACTTGGGATACGAATTAAAAGTTGGTAGGATAAAAGAAGTGTTCCATTTGACTGAATGTTTCTTGCCTTCTGAACGTAGTCAGAATGAAAAAGACCTATTTTTACCCCACTGGCATAGGTTTTTGTTCAAATCTAGAGGAGGCTTCATATTCGACAATGAAAAATGGCGAGAATTTTTATCGTGGTGGGAAAATACCGATGAAGGTTGGCCATTATTCAAAGCAGACCTCCCTGTGGATAAAATCGTTGTTATACTGCTGCTGAAAGCGGTTCCCAGTCTGTCGTTGTGCTTGGGCCCGGTGGATATGAAGAGATCCGAACCTATGCCTTTGTCGAATAGTGAATTGAAAGAATTCGCTTCCGTTGATCAATTTTTGATGTATTATTTTGAAAATGAAGAAACAGTGAAGAATTATAAATATAATAAAATATTGAATTACCAGGACATGCATGGGCTGAATTCTTTACTCAGCATTAATAACGAATGTATTATTAATGATGTACTTAGATGGTTCTTTAATGGCGATCTTATTGGAATTTCTACTTTTAAAGATCATTTGCAGAAAAAATGCGGATAATGTTTAGATTTTTAGTACAGACATTTTAGCTAAAATAAGGCCCTAACCCGAAAAAAAATTAGCATTAAGGGGAAGTTTTGTATATAAGCTCATATCCCCGAACTTCCCTAAAATCGGTGAATATTTTGATCCCATTTTGGGGGTGAGGGGGTCCAAATTTTGGTTTTTCGACTATAACTTTCAAAATTACGTATTTACGAAAAAAAAGTTGAAACAAAAATTGTAGAGCATAAAAAAACAAACAATTTTGTTATTTACAATTTTTTCCTAGGACGTCATGGGAGGGAGTTCGAGTCCTCGAAAAAAATCAATTTTAAAAATTTCCCATTAAGTACCAGAAAAAATCACCAAAAATCGGGTTAATCGACTTTTAGGAGCGGTTCTTTTGCATAGTACATCCTATTACTATGTAGAATAAGAAAAACGTATAACCGACCCCTTATCTCAAAGTCGTTAACTCAATAAACTCTCCTTTTGAGACTCAATTTGGGTCCAGGGGTCAAATTATCATAAAAATCGAGTTCAGCGCCCACGAAAACCTCAGAACCACACTAGTTCGACCATTGGTTCGCTAGATTTTAAATTTACCAGGCTTACACACTCGTACTCTATTGAGGTAATGAAAAAATTTCGAACGTCGATTTTTTTTTGCGATAGCTCGCTTCCAAGACCACGTAGAAAAAAAGTAAAAAAAGTAAAATGTTCGTCTTTTAATGCTCTACAAAGTTTGTTTAAATCAATTTTTCGAATTTTGCACTGCAGCTGAGCTACGCTTGGGGAAAAAATGCGACTATTCCTTCGGAGGGTCCACCCCCCTACTTTGAGATAAGGGGTTGGTTATACAGTTTTCTTATTCTACATAGTAATAGGATGTACTATGCAAAAGAACCGCTCCTAAAAGTCGATTAACCCAATTTTTTGTGATTTTTTCTGGTACTTATGGGAAATTTTTAAAATTGATTTTTTTTCGAGGACTCTAACTCCCTCCCATGACGTTCTAGGGAAAAATTGTAAATAACAAAATTGTTTGTTTGTTTATGCTCTACAACTTTTGTTTCGACATTTTTTTTAGTAAATACGTAATTTTGAAAGTTATAGTCGAAAAACCAAAATTTGAACCTCCTCACCCCCAAAAAGGGGTCAAAATATTCACAGATTTTAGGGAAGTTCGGGGATATTAAAATACATACCTTACTGAGCTTATATACGAAACTTCCCCTTCCTGCTAATTTTTTTTGGGGTCAAAATCTAAAATGTCTGTACTATTTGTGATACGTTATTGGATTTATTGTGTAGGGTTTTTTTTTCAGTTGAATTTATTTACTTTGAGGCCGCATTATTTTTAATTTTTTGTGTATAATTGAACTTGAAAACATCGCTGTACCTAGGTATCAATTTTTAGCTATTATCTGTTGAAATTATTTTGAAAAGCATGCTTGCTGGGAAATCTCAACCTCTCCTTATTTTTATATCTAGTTTTTTTTTGTATTGTTTATTACACTTTTTTATTATCTTCTTATTTGGTACAAATAAGTTTGATCTCAGAGGGGTATCCAGGATCTTTTTAGGTGGAGGGAGTGGGAAGGGCGAAACGTATCAAAAGCTGCAATGGTTTTATCAAAAAATCAAGATTCAAAAACTATAATACTTTTTTTCCAATTTATCAAAAAGTAATATCCATGGTACTTACTTAATTTCTTAATAATCAAATTGACATTTCTGTAACCTTTCGATATCACAGGTCGACATTTTCGAACTTTTGAAATGGTGTTTGAAGTTTAATAGGTGATTTTTATTTGTAGTATTTTCCATGCTGATCACGAAAAAAACAGTGAAAAAATTCCCTCAATCTCAAGGATTTTTTGAAAAAAAAAACGATTATACGAAAAAAATAAATGGAACATAAATTTTAGAGCGTAAAATTTCCTTTCTGTAGAGTCCGATTAATTTTGTCTTAGAAGGCTTAGCTCTCGAGATATTTTAGTTCAAAGTTCAATTTTTGTTTTGAATTAAAAACTAAGCCACCTAAGAAAAAATTAATTGGACTTTACTGAAAGGAAATTTTACGCTCTACAATTTATGTTCTGTTTATTTTTTCGGTACGGCTCTTTATTTCGCCATAAAATCGATTTTTTGTAATGAACCACATTTTTACCATTTCACATTTGCAACAATGAGAATATCAAAGGGCGGGCGGCGAGCGACAATTTTCTTTCTACGTAATTGATTCTGATTGGTGTTTCTGACCTAATTTTTAGTGCAGAGTTCGAATATGATTTCAGTTTTACCCCATAGCATCAGAATTTTTTATAGGTGATTGGAATTTTTTATTGAAAATTCGTTTTAAATTTTTTATGAAAATTTTGACCATTAAAGTCGATTTTCTGGTAAAAGACAGAGTCCTATGAAAAAAATGAATAGAACATAAATTGTAGATCGTAAAATTTCCTTTCAGTAGAGTTGAATTAGTTTTTTCTTAGGTGATCAAGTTTATGAGATATTTTCAGTTTAAAAAAATGTTGAACTTTCATCTTTCAACCAGAATATCTCGGAAGCTAAGCCTTCTCAGAACAAGCTAATTGGACTCTACAGAAAGGAAATTTTACGCTCTACAGTTTATGTTCCATTCATTTTTCTCGTAGAACCTTTTCTTCTGCCAGAAAATCGATTTTAAGTGTCAAAAGTTATTAAAAAAAGTAGAAAAACTGTTCAATAAAAAATTCGAATTGTGAAAAATCCTCGGGTGATGGAATTTTTTCACGATTTTTCTCGTGATCAGCGGGAAAATGCTATAAAAATCATTCATTAAACTTCAACAGTATTTTCCATGTCGAACTCAGACAGTTAAAAACAAAACAATTTTCTGACGTAGCTTCCAATCTCACATCATTCTATATTTTTTAGCCCTTTTTTAAGCTTCTTTTTGGACTGAAAAATTTCTAGACGATTCCCAGCATTGAAATATGTTTCTATTAAAATGACATAATTTTTGACAAGTATTTCTAAGATGAATCTTTTGGTGAGGTGATTGCCTCCCCGTTCCCATCATGGGTACGCCTCTGCTTGATCTATAATTTTACTCTATTATCAATATAACTTTTTGTTTTGATGAAAAATAAATATTTAAAATGAAAGAAACCAGTTATGTTGCTCCATTTAGCTATCAACTGAAATAATACGTGTAAAATTTTCATCAACAAATTGTAATGTGTGAAGAAATCCCATCCCAGTGACGTAATAATGTAGAAATGCAATATAATGGTCATAACTCCGAAAAGAGTGGGGGGCTGAATAATTTTTTGAGGATTTTTTTTACATCAAGGTACCTACACCATCTGAGGGGGTTAGATCGAAAATCAGAACGGGGGGTAAATTCACCTATAACACCGAAAATTGGTAATTTTTACTGGTTATTCAGCATTCAAAAATTATTGATTTCTCAGCCAATTCCCAATTTGTGAAAAAATCAGTAATTTTGAGTGGAAGGTCAGAGAAAAATCATTGATCTTTAACTAAATTAATTTTACTGATTCAGATTTAGAGTGTTTGTTCGATAACATGTACTAAAAATACCCTTACCAGTTACCACTTATGCCGTTGAAATACCTAACATATTACTCAATTTTTTCATTGAATTTTGACTGCCCCCATTTTTTATTGAATTCTCAGCCCCTCCTTTACATAATTTCTGAGTGCTCTTATGAATGAAGTGCTTAAAATATCCAAATTGTAAATATTTACATAAAAAATGTTCATTCTAATTTCTCAGTATAATTTTTCTTAACACATATATTCATCCACGTTGCTGGACTATTCCATACTAAAACAGACCAAAAGTGAAGTCGGGTTTTCCGATTTCGCTCAATTTTTTTTTACAAGTTCCCTTCGGTGGTCTAATTACAAACCCACGATCATTTTTTCCTAACCCTCAACGAGGCGAGAAGGAGGGCCTCGAAATATTTATGCAATTGCGATTTTTACCCAAATTACCCCCTAATTTTGAATATGTAGGTACTTATTCAGTTTTTTCATTCGACCCCCCTGAACCCCCATATAAGCCCCTTGATAGGGTCAAAATTCAAAAAAATGAAAAATAACGTGTGACCTGTCGTTTGTTAGGTTTTCGAGGGCGCTGAGTTCGAAAATTTGCTTATTTCTTGGATTTGACCCTTTAATGCCCCTTTAGCCCTCTAATTTTGGGGAAAACTATGTTGAGAAACGAAAATATCAAGTGGTGTATCGATTTTAACTAATCTGAGGGCGTAGAATTCGAATATCGACTTACTTTTTGATTCGACCCACTCCCTGTAATTTTTTGAAATATTTAATTCCATATTGATCACCGATGACTGGAGGAAGGGGTCAGTTGGAGCACGGGAAGGGGCTCGGAACAAAAAGTAAGTCGATATTCGAATTCTACGCCCTCAGATTAGTTAAAATCGATATCCCACACGATATTCTCGTTTCTCAACATGGTTTCGCTCAAAATTTGGGAGGGGGGACTAAAGGGGCATTAAAGGGTCAAATCCAAAAAATAAGCAAATTTTCGAACTCAGTGCTCTCGAAAACCTAACAAACGGCAGATGCCACAATATTTTTTATTGTTTTCGATTTTGACCCTATTAAGGGGGCTAATATGGGGTTCAGGGGGGGGGGGGTCAATTGAAAAAACTGAGTACATATTCGAAATCAGCGCCTTCGAATCAGTAGTAATCGATGTGTTACTTTACTTTTTCCTTTTTTTTCAATTTTGGTCAAAATTGTGGACCCCTCAACCTCCCAGGGGTCTACAGATCCCATCTTGAAAATTTGTTGGTTGAAAAAAGGGTGAAAAGAGCTCTTCGCCTGTAATTTTTTCAGATTTTTAAATGGTAGCTTTCA
Source organism: Pseudococcus viburni (assembly GCA_033439095.1). NCBI lineage: Eukaryota > Metazoa > Arthropoda > Insecta > Hemiptera > Pseudococcidae > Pseudococcus > Pseudococcus viburni. The sequence continues at coordinate 112,632 of JAVBJF010000095.1, forward strand.
TTTTTTGTTTTTATCATGATTCATGAAAGTTGAGCCTCCACCACCAAAGTTCAATTTTGAGCTTTTCAAAATGCGATTACCGGTTTCGAATCTCCTATCAATTCTCTTTCAGACGCTGCAAACAGTTTTCCTCCAAGTACAACCTATCTCGAGATATGAGCCTTCAAAGTTGGGTAATTCGGGTAAAAATCGCAATTGCATAAAAATTTCGAGGCCCTCCTCCCCGCCTCGTGGTTTTGTGATTAGACCACCGAAGGGGACTTGTGAAAAAAAAAATGAGCGAAATCGGAAGACCCAACTTCACTTTTGGTCTGTTTTAGTATAGAATAGCTCTGCTGAAAAGGCAATCGTTTTACTTTTTTTTTCAAAATTTCTCGAAATTTCAATTGGAAGGAGCAGCATAAAAGCTATAGATATCTACATGGATATTAAAACAACTTAATAAAAAAAAAATTCAGGGATGTAAGTAGGTACTTTAGAAAATGAACTTATGTAAGATGTTCAAAAAATCTTGACTTCGAAAAAAAAAATCTAAAATGTTCTTAATATGAATGTTTTAACCAAAAAAAAATCTGGGAAATTAGTACCTACGGATATTTTAACCCATAGACACCATGGGAAGCATTTTTTCATTAGTAATTACACAGGGTGACAAAAAATTTTTTGTTCTGTGTCTGGGTTCTCATGCCGAAATTCTGTTTCTAGACATCAAAATACATCGCCTTGCTCAATCCTGGCTTCCAAAGTTTGCTTTGGGGGGTGGGGGGCCAAAAAACTGATTTTTCGAGGTCGATAAGCCTGAGCATTACAAAAAAAATTGAAAATTTTTTTGGACTAATCTTGTAGGAAATTTCACGGCGAATCCAATGCCGCAAACCGCAGACCTCCGTCTCTTTTTTTAAAAAAAATTACAGCTCATTCTTTCCAAAATTTTGTGAAAAAATCACATTTTTTTGTTTTTTTTTTCGCAAAGAAGTGAAATTTGAGAGAAAAGTAAGGGTTTTAAGGCCATAATGACCATAGTGAGAGTTGTAGGAAATTTCACGGCGAATCGAATGCCGCAAACCGCGGACCTCTATCTCTTATTAAAAAAGAGTTACTGCTCATTCTTTACAAAATTCTGTGAAAAAATCACATTTTTTGTGCCTTTTTCGCGAAAAAGTGAAATTTGAGAGAAAACTAAGGGTTTTAAGGCCATTATGACCACGGTGAAAGTTGTAGAGAATTAAATTTCCTATCGAATAGGTCCTAGATGATTTCTCTGGGAGGCATAGTTTTCAAGATATTTTCGAATATAAGTTTTGCTGTTTGTAAGTTTTAATAAAATTGAGCAACAGACACACATTTCCACATTTAAAAAATTTCTCTAGTTGGTATTAGCTTGGTACCTAATAAATTCGAGAATTCACTACTCGAAAACGTAATAGACACATCTGACTCTTGGAAGAAATCTAACCATCCTTAGCAGTTTTCTGACTCGTAACTCTCAAGGTAATGAATTTACACAGGAAAACTTTTTTTTTCAGAAAAGAATTGCAAAAAATTAATGTAAAACAAAAAAGTAGTGAACAACTTTTACAGTAGAACAAGACCCTAAAGAAGGGGGGGGGGTTAAAATTGGTATTGGGTCGTGATACATAAACGATGGTCATAATGGCTTTAAAACCCTTAGTTTTCTCTCAAATTTCACTTTTTCGCGAAAAAGGCACAAAAAATGTGATTTTTTTACAGAATTTTGTAAAGACTGAGCTGTAAATTTTTTTTAAAAAAGAGACAGAGGTCTGCGGTTTACGGCATTGGATTCGCCGTGAAATTTCCTACAAGATTAGTCCAAAAAAAAAAATCAATTTTTTTTGTAATGCTTAGGCTTATTGACCTCGAAAAATAAGTTTTTTGGCCCCCCTACCCCCAAAACAAACTTTGGTCAAAAAAAATATTTTTTCCTTTATTAGTTACATAAAAGCAACCCAAATTTGGCAATGAGAACCCAAAAACAAAATTCGTGTCGCCCTGTGTTATCATTCCCTCCCAATCTGCCATCTAGATTATTTTCTCGAAATAAAAAAATAAAAAATACATAGTAAGTAACCTAGGTACTTAATTACGATTTTCTTTGAAAATTTTGGAAAGTATGAAAAATTCATGTCAATTTTTATAGTTTAAATTTTGTCCAGTACATAGTTTTTTTAAGGATAAAATAAGTATGCATCGAAACCATTTCTAAAAATCAAAATTTGTTTTTAATTTTTCAACATTTTTTAAACCTAGTTAGATTTCTCCCAATTTTCAAAAAAAAAAGAAAAGAAAACGATCGCCCATATTACCTATTTATTCATAAAACAGAATCTAGAACTCTGCTCTAATTAAACGCCCAATGGTAACAAAACCCTTCCTTGCTTCTGATTTCAGAACATTAAATTTCAATTTGGGCCTGGGCAGAATTTCCACTCCTCAAAATATCACAATCCTTACGAAAATACGTTTCCAAAATGGACATCAATAACCCACCAGCTGTAAACGAACATCCTTTCAATTACCCTTTCAGACCAGCATCTTTGAAAGAACTGGCTACGACGAGCTTAGCATTACATTTATGGAATCGCAACGAGCATATGTTAAGCCGTCTCTACATGCCACAGATGACTTCACCTGAAATGGAATTCAGCTGCTTAGATTTTCTACAACCTACACTTCCTCCTGTCATTAGAGCAATGATAGACGAGCGTATTCTTTCTTTGCGACCAGAGTTGAGAAAGGTGCTCGATAGTTTCATTAAAATTGGCATTTCCTCGAGTAATTTCGTCAGCTGTTTCGATAGTCTCACTTATGGGCCGGATGGAAAAATGTGCTGCGAACGAAGTGCTCGGAATCTATTGATGAGAGACGAGTTAACTCTGCTGGAAAAGTACAAGCTCGCTTGTGTATATTGGTTCGAAGAAGATGTGAGACGTATTTGGCCCTCGGTATCTGAATATCCAGAGGTAAATCAGCCATTCACTGGTGATTTGGGACCAATATTGCATTACTGGAGAAGTAAAATGACAAACGTGCATTTCGATCATTGGAATTTTATGAAGGTTGTGGAATTGTTCGGACGTTATTTGGATTTATTGAAAATCTGCGGTAATTGGACAGCTTTCGAATCTGTACTGAATATATTGAGCATAGATGACCAGCGTCAGGTGTTCGCCGTTTTCAGAACATTTGATATTGAATTAAAGTACATGCTGTCGAAATTAAGTACAGAGCAAGCTGATTACGTCGTACGAACGTATCCTCACGAAATCATTCGTATTTTGGCACCGGATGAACAATGTATCGAATACGTGCTGAAAATCTGGAATTTCGCGAAAGATTCGATGGATTTAGTAATGTTCTCCGCTGTGTTGAAAAATGTATGCAAACTGGCGTATGTTTGTGAAAAAATTAAAGGGTGTCGTGGAAAATCAACTAGAATGGTAAATATTCTTCTTGAAATTTGGAATACTGCTCCGAATGAATTAAAAATACAATTTTTTGATAACGACGACGCCATCGAAAACGTATTCATCAATTTGAGTTCTGCAAATCCGATTTTCATAAATCCGGAGGAAATATTGACATTTCGGAATTTTCCAATACAAGCATGTTACGATCACGATTTGAGTTTTTATTCTCAAATGTTTTCCGACATGCCTCCGGAAACGAGGACCAGAGTGTGGCGTTCACATTGGCCCGATTTAGTTATGCGTTCACAGCGCTGGTTCTTGAACCGGTTATTAAGCTTATGCTTGGAGAATGAAGAAGAAATTAGGCGTTTCGTCGAAGAAGAAATGTTCGATTGGGCGAAAATTAAGTTTATCGTCAATTCGTGGGTGGCACGGAAACTCTTCAATGATGCGATCGATTATTCCAATTTATGCAGCTGGAACGAGAATCTTGTTCAAGAATTCAGGAAGCAATTTTTCAAGTCGATTATGCCACACGCTGGACCTCTCGAAGATTCGTTATTAATCCAGCTGAGCGAAAGTATCGATGGTCGGATATCAAACGCTGATGAAGCAAGAGAAGCCAAGAGATTTGTATTTTTTCTAGAAGTTTTTCAAAGTTACGTGGAGAACAGATTAAGTGCTGGGATGATAAACCAAATGTTTCATTTGACTGAATGTTTCTTGCCTACTGAACGTAGTCAGAATGAAAAAGACCTATTTTTACCCCATTGGCGTAGGTTTTTGTCCTATAGACCAGACAACAAAGTCGATGTTGAAAGATGGCGAGAATTTTTATCGTGGTGGGAAAATACCGATGAAGGTTGGCCAGTATTTAAAGTAGACCTCCCTGTGGATAAAATCGTTGTGGAAATGCTGCTGGAAGTGGTTCCCAGTCTGTCGTTGTGGTTGGGCCCGATGGATATGAAGAGATCCGAACCTATGCCTTTGTCGAATAGTGAATTGAAAGAATTCGCTCCCGTTGATCAATTTTTGATGTATTATTTTGAAAATGAGGAAAGAGTGAAGAATTATAAATATAATAAAATATTGAATTACCAGAACATGCCTGGGCTGAATGATTTACTCAACATGAATAATGAATGCATCATTAATGATATACTTCGATGGTTCTTTAATGGCGATCTTATTGGAATTTCCACTTTTAAAGATCGTTTGCAGAAAAAATTCGGATAATGTTTAGATTTTGTGATACGTTATTGGATTTATTGTGTAGGTATTTTTTTCAGTTGAATTTATTTACTTCGAGGTCGCATAATTTTTAATTTTTTGTGTATAATTGAACTTGAAAACATCGCTATACGTTATCAATTGTAGGCTGTTATCTGTTGAAATTTAAATCTTCTCAACCTCTCGTTATTTTTGTATTGAGTTTTTTTTTTTATTGTTTATGAGACTTTTTAAATTTTTATTATCTTCTTATCTGGCACAAATAAGTTTGATCTCAGAGGGGTATCCAGGTTTTTTTTTGGTAGAGGAGAGGGAAGGGCGAAAAATATCAAAGGCTACAATGTTTTTGTCAAAAAATAAAAAACTCGAGATTCGAAAACTATCTCAAATGCAATTTTTTTTTTCAATCTATCAAAAAGTAATACCTATGGTACTTACTTTCTTAATAATCAATGGTAAATTGACATTTCTGCAACCTCTGCAAATTTTCGATATCACAGGTCGACATTTTTGAACGTTTGAAATGCTATTTGACGTTTAATGGGCGATTTTTATAGTACTTTTCACGCTGATCACGAAAAAAGTAGTGAAAAATTGTCATCGCTCAAGGATTTTTTACAATTTGAATTTTTCGTTGAACAGTTTTTCTATTTTTTTTGAAAAATTTTAACACTTGAAGTCGATTTTTTGAAAAATGGAAAGATTCTTCGAAAAAAATGAATAGAACATAAATTGTGGAGCGTAAAATTTTTTTCTGTAGAGTTCGATTAGTTTTTTCTTAGAAGACTAAGCTCTCGAGATATTTTGGTTGAAAGTTCAGAGTTCAACTTTTTTTGAATTGGAAGTATCTCAAAAACTAAGCCTTCTCTGAAAAAACTAATCGGACTTTACTGAAAGGAAATTTTACGCTCTACAATTTATGTTCTATTCATTTTTTTCGTAGGGCCCTTTCATTCGCCAGAAAGTTGATTTTTTGTAATGAACCGCATTTTTAACAATTCCCATTTGCAAAAATGGAAATACCAAAGGGCGGATAATCGACAATTTCCTTTCTACGTAATTGATTCTGATTGGTGTTTCTGGCCTAATTTTTAGTGCAGATTTCGAATATGATTTCAGTTTTACCCCGTAGCATCAGGATTTTCTATTTTTTGTTGAAAATTCGTTTTACATTTTTATATAAATGTTGACCATTGAAGTCGATTTTCGGTAAAAGAAAGGGCTCTACGAAAAAAATGAATAGAACATAAATTGTAGAGCGTAAAATTTCCTTTCAGTAGAGTACAATTCGTTTTTTCTTGGGTGGCTAAGTTTATGAGATATTTTCATTTCAAAAAAAAAGTTGAACTTTCAACTAAAATATCTCGAAAACTAAGCCATCTAAGAAAAAACTACTCCAACTCTACCAAAAAGAAATTTTACGCTCTACAATTTATATTCTATTCATTTCTTTCGTAGAACCTTTTCTTTTTTCAGAAAATCGACTTCAAGTGTTAGAAGTTATCAAAAAAAGCAGAAAAACTGTTCAACTAAAAATTCAAATTGTAAGTAATCCTTGTGTGATGGAATTTTTTTACTATTTTTCTCGTGATCAGAGCGGAAAATGCTATAAAAATCACTCATAAAACTTCGAACAGCATTTTCAATGTCGACCTGTGTATTTTTTCAGACAGTAAAAAACAATACAATTTTCTGACGTAGCTACCAATCCCACATCATTTGATATTTTTTGACCCTTTTTAAAGCTTTTTCTTGGATTGAAAAATTTCTCAACGATTCCCAGCATCGAAATATGTTTCTGTTAAATTTATATAATTTTTGACAGGTATTTCTAAGATTAATCTTTTAGTGAGGTGATTGCTTCCCCCTTCCCATCATGGGTACTCCTCTGTTTGATCTATAATTTTACTTTATATGAATGTAACTTTTTGTTTTGATGAAAAATAAATACTTAGAATCTAAGAAATCAGCTGTGTTGCTTTATTTAGCCATCAACTGAAATAATACGTGTAAAAATTTCATCAACAAATTGTAATCTGTAAAAAAAATTCCACCCACTGACGTACGTAATACTGTAGACAAATTAACCGGTTGGACGACAGTTTTACTATGCTGAAAAAAAAATGAATGAATAAAATTTGCCCCTCAAATTCGAAAATCTTAGCTTTCAAACTAGAATTGAAGATGAATGTAAAAATTGTAATTTTCTGATTGGTCCCTCTGTTTTTTTCAATTCAGTTGGGTCCTGCTGAAAATGATGCATACTTATCAATCAGCTTTAATTATTAATTTCCTCAGAATCTAAGTAGGTAGGTAGGTAGGTAAGTACCATATTTTTTTTAAAAAAACTCAAATTTTGTAATCAAATTTACCCCCGGATTTGGACTTTTTTCTGGAAAGAGAAGTAAGTGATAAGGTAGTACATAGTACATACATATGTGGTTAGTGGAGAATCTAGGGGAATTTTTTTGGGGGAGGAATACGATTTTTAATGACGAAAATTTGAAAAAATTCGATTTTTGAATTTGGGTTTATTAGTTTGGTGAAATTTACATATTTGAGGTACCTACGTGTTTTTTTTGGGGGGGGGGGGAGATTGAAATTTTTGAATTTTCAGACTGGAAATATCTGAACTTTTAGTCTCACGATTTGGTTGGCACCAAAGTTTTTTCTTTTTATTTAAAATTTTTTCTGTTATACATAAATTCAAGGTCTCAAGTTTTTGTCCCGAGTTGAGAGGGAGGTGGCGTCAAAAATTTCAGAATTGAATTTTAGTCGTTTTTGTGGCTGAAAAAGGGAGCATCTAAAAATCTCTGAAGAAGTAATGATTTTTGAAAAAAAAATCGTTGGACATTATGCAATTTAAATCATTCTTCTGCACAATTTCATCGCGCTTTCTGAGAAATCTAAGCGTTTTACGACCATAATGAACATGACAAAAGTTGTAAAGAATTAAATTTCCTATCGGATAGGTGCATTCAGATTTTTCCTGGAGGCGTAGTTTTTGAGATATTTTCGAGTAAAGTTGAACATTAGTTGAGGCAATTGAGAAAAAAAGAGAAATGAAGCAATTTTTGGCTGTCAAAAGTGTTACAGCGAAAAATTGTGGAAGGTGACTAACCTCTAGGAGTTACCACGCCCTCGTGCTGATTTTTTCATGAGAGCTCCCCCATCTTTCAAAAGCGGGGTTTCCCAATATATCTCCAGAGTTTGATTTTTCCTAAGTAAAGAAGTTGTTCAGTACTTTTTTATTCTACGTTTAATTTCCTACAATTTTTGCCCGGAAAGGAGGTTTAATGCTTTACCTAAATTTCAATTTTTTTTTCAAATTTCTCTCAAATCCGTGTGTATTGTTTTTGAAAAATCACATTTTTGCCCCCTTCCCCCACCCCCAAGCAAACTTTGGAAGTCACGAATGAGCATATCGGTGTATTTTGATGTCTAGAATCAGAATTTGGCCATGAGAACTGAAACACAGAACATTTTTTTTTTTGTTGATTTATGTTATTCGATATTGTGTTCGTCGAAGGAACATCTTGCTCGAAAATTCAGAAATAAAATTTTCTCATCGAGCATTCCATCGTCTGCAGAAATCTTGGATTATGATAAATTAGGCTCATTCCATGTCAACTCGACCAGGTTTTGACCATGGGTCTTCCGATTTCGCTCAAATTTTTTACGAGTTCCCCTTGATGGTCTAATAAAGGAATTTCCGTCATTCTGATCGTAATCCTTCAGGGGGCGGGAGGTGGTCCTTGTAATTTTCGTATAAATGAGATTTTTTGCGAAATGGCTCAACTTTGAAGACGCCTATCTCGAGATCGGCCAAGTCCAAGATGAATATGTTCATGCAGATTTGTAGAGAATTGAAAGGAGATTCAAAATTGATAATCGCATTTTGAAAAGTTTAAAGTTGAACTTTTGTGATGGAAGCTCAACTTTCATGATAAGTACAAAACATGAGGGGCCGTATGGAAAAATCTGAAAAAATTACTATGAAGAGAACTTTTTATGTATTTTGCAACTAATTACTTTTCAAGATGTGATCTCAATACCCCTGGGGGGCACAAGGGTCCTCAATTCTGATCAAAATTCAAAAAAATGAAACACGTGAAGTAATACATTGATTTCAACTAATTCGAAGGCGCTGAGTTCGAATATGTGCTCAGTTTTTTCATCCGACTCGTCTGAACCCTCCTATCAGCCTCCTGATAGGGTCAAAATTCAAAAAACTGAAAAATAACGTGTGACGTGTCGTTTGTTAGGTTTTTGAGGGCGCTGAGTTCGAATATTTGCTTATTTTTCGGATTCGACCCTCTAATGCCCCCCTGGCTCCCAATTTTGAGAAAACACATGCAAAAAATGAAAATAGCATGTGTCATATTCATTTGTACTAATTCGAGGGTGCTGAGCTTAATTATCAACTTACTTTCTCGATCCGCCACCCTCGTGCACCGCACTGATTCCCAAATTACTAAAAAATTTAATCAATGTTTTTTTCAAAAATGGGGGCTAGAGGTGCACCCAAGGGTCGAATCTCAAAAATAAGCAAATATTAGAACTCGACGCTCTCACAAACCCAACAAACGACACGTCACACGTTATTTTTCATTTTTTTTAAATTTTGACCTCATCAGGGGGCTGATGGGGGTTCAGACGAGTCGGATGAAAAAACTGAGCACATATTCGAACTCAACATCTTTGAATTAGTAGAAATCAATGTATTACTTTACTTTTTTCATTTTTTTGAATTTTGACCAAAATTGAGGACCTCTGTGCCCCCCAGGGGCGTTGAGATCATTTCTTGAAAAGTAATTAGATGTAAAATACCTACATAAAAAGTTCTCTTCATAGTAATTTTTTCAGATTTTTCCATACGGCCCCTCATGTTTTGTACTTATTATGAAAGTTGAGCTTTCATCACAAAAGTTCAACTTCGAGTTTTTCAAAATGTGATTATCAATTTTGAATCTCCTTTCAATTCTCTACAAAACCGCATGAACAGATTAATCTTGGACTTAACCGATCTCGAGATATGCGCTTATCCCAATTATATGAAAATTACAAGGGCCACCTTCGTCCACTGAAGAATTAGGATCGGAATGACAGTGATTCCTTCATTACACCATCGAAATGAACTCGTAAAAAAAATTTGAGCGAAATCGGAAGACCTAAGGTCAAAATCTGGTCGAGTTGACTTGGAATGAGCTACATATATTAATCAAATTGTACCTACATTGCTATTGATATCACTGTTCGTCAACGCCAGAGTTGGATCCAAAAAAATTTTTTAAAAATGGGGCAGTCCACCGAGATATGCAGTTTTGATCAGGCCACTTCATTTCATTTAGCCCCCCCCCCCCTCCAAAACAAAAAAAAATTCTGACAAAAATTTAATTTTGGAATTTTTTTCGAAAAAATAATTTTATACTGTGAAATGGGTATTAGGGAGAATAGAGCAAATCTCTCGTTATAATTGAATTTTTTTTAGAAATAAATTTTTTGAACAAGTAATAAATTTACAAGACGTTCTTTGAAAAATTGATTATTTCAACAATTTCTACAAAAATGAATATTGGAGGTTTTTTTTCAAAAAAATAAATTTTACAAGAGGTTTTTAAATTTAGCATTTTTTGCATACTTATCTAATTAATTTCAGTAATTTTTCAAAAAATCAATTTTAGAATTTTAGGCACTGAGAAAGTTATTTTAAAAATTTGTTTGGTAAAATTTAGAAAATTTCCAATTGAACGAAGTCTTCATGAAAACCCGATTTTTTTTGTACCAGTGGTGTAGATTATCGAATGTGAAAAATGAATGTATTTTTAATTGTGTTCATGCGTGGTTTTTTAACGACGATCTTACTGAAATTAGAAAATTTAGATGTAAATACAATAAAACGAAACGTGTGGTTTAGTATTTAAATTAAGTAACTGGAGTATATCGAATTGTAAGCTTTGAGGTACCTATTAATATTTTTTGATATGAAAGTTCAATGAATTTTATTCAACAAAATCTTCAAATATTTGCTTTAGGTACATTCATATTTTAATTTTTTTTATTACATTCTCATTATAAGTGCCAATTTGAATTAAGTCGAGCTTCTATCGAGTTTGTGTCATATCTTTTTTTTAAAAAGTTTTTATATTAAATTACTTGAGCAATTATTTGCATAGATTTTTTTTTTAAATTATCGTTTTAAATACGGTCAAGATCGCCTACCGGGACCCGAGTTGATGACTTACTGATTCATGATCTGAGGTTTTTACCCTAAAGGAAAAATTGCGTTGATTTTTCGAAACGTTTCGATTTGAGGAAATCCTCGAATCCATTTCTAAAGATGATCTCTTGAAGTCGAAAGTTGTGTCCAAAATTTAAAACTTTTCGATAATATTGAGCAAAGTATCAAATTATAAGTTTCAGGTTCTTAATCTGCCACATAAGTACATATATTTCTTATTTCAATATCCCAATCTATAAAAATAAAAGTTTTTCAATTTTAGTTCAATCCCTACGCCCCTCCCCGAGGTCGGATTTTAAGATTGGAATAAAAATAATCCCAGAAATGGGGTGCTTCAAAAACCTCCTTTTATCCATTTTTAAAATTTTCTTTTCATATTTTCCTTTATGTTTTGTTGTGTTTTAAAATTTGATTAAACTGGAGGGACCACCTTTTACTGAAATTATCAAGTATAGGTGATGTTGATCGAGGATCTGCGGTTTCAGAAATTGCCAAAATAAATTGGCGATTGATGTCGGTTTTATTTCCTGTTTCGTAGTCATAATAGAATTGTATTTTTTTGGGGGAGGGGGGAGATGAAGGTTTATTGTTTGTTTACATATTCTGGTGATTTTAAACTTTTATTTTATTGACTACATGATCCCTTCCATCAAATGTTAATAAAGTTGCATAATCGGGTTGCCATTGATAAATCGTTTCTTAAAGAATTTATTGAGTGAGTAAAGTCTAAAAATCAAACATCATTTAAATTTTAGAAAAACGTCCATGCGCTGAAAAATGTTTCAAATCTTGAAAAATGATATAGGTATTTGAAAAAATTATCCACGGTTTGAACATATTTTTAGTTTTTGGAGAATCGTTCGCGGTTCGAAAGATTGTCGAATTTTCTTAAAATTATTCAGATTTTAAAATTGTAGTTTTTGTATTTAAAAATCGTCCAAGTGCTGGAAAATTTTTCGGTTTCTGAAAGTAGTCCCAAGTTATTGAAAAAAATTAACCAAGTTTTGAAAAAACTTTCCAATTTTGAAAAAAAAATCGTTCCAAATGTTTAGGATATTCTTTCTTTTTTTTTTTTTAGAAAATCAACGTTGTTTTGGTACTCTTCAAAAAAATTATCCAAGTTTTCGAAAATTTCTCCGATTTTTAGAATGTCGTCCAAGGTTTAAAAATAGTCCAAGGTTTGAAAATTGTCCAGTTTTCTAAAAAATCAACCAAAGTTTGTTAGTTTTTTGGGATTGTTTCCATTTTTTTCGAAAAATGATCGAGTTTTGCTAGTATTTCTTTTAAAATTTTCGAAACTCGTACAATTTAAAAAAATTGTTCAGGTTTTGGAATAAAACAAAATAAGTACCTCCCCCGATTTAAGATGGTGAAATCGGCCTTTGGCCTGAATTTGGTCGAAAGTGATGCCAAATGTTACTTGGGACCTAAAAACATTCCACCTACATTTTTGACCCCCTTCCCCACCCCTTTGGGAATTATTGTACTATGTATGCTGAAAATAAGGGGAGGGGGAATTTTTTGAAATTTTCACAGATTGCAGGTATTACGTGGATGTACCTAAACTTATGGTAATTTTTAGAACTTTTTTTCCATTTTTCCCTCATTCTGGGGGCTTGAAACTTTCTAAAACATTTGGGGGGGGGGGTGACATGGCTGATTTTTTTAAATGTTCGTTATGTAGTCAGGAAAGTCTTGATTTCGCTCATGGAGTATTTTGAATTTTTCTCCCATATTTTTCATTTTTCGAGAGGTTTGAAAATTTAAAAAATAAATAAAAATTTTTTAATCCAAATTCCATGAGCTAAAATAATGAAACCCCATAAAAAAGCACGTTTATTTTTTTAATTTTCATTTTTTTTGCAAAGTTGCAACTATTTTGGGGATCTGGGGGGGGGGGGGATATACCTACGTTATATTCGACTACATAACGAACGTTCTAAAAAAAAATTCCAGAATGTCAACTTCCAAAAATTTAAAACTTTTGAAATTTTTAATTTCCCCTGCCCCCTTCCAAAATGGGGAAAATATGAAAAAAATTAAAAATTACCAAAGGTACACCTACGTGATAACTACAATCTGTGAAAATTTCAAAAAATTTCTTCCTTTCCGTCTGAAAATATCGCCAATTGAATATTCTTCTGCCAAACGTATTTTTTTTAATTCAACCTAGTAAGTAGCTAAGTACCATTAAAAAAACTTGAGATGAACATGTTGCCTATTTTAAAAATTGAAGGAGCAAATGCTATTTCTAAAAAAATCACGTTGGAAATTTTTTTTCAGTCATGTAAGTACTTTAAAAAAACTGAACAAATGTTCACTTTATGACTTTTTACCTATCTTATAAATTGAAAGGGATACGAAAAAATTCTTAAAAAATGAACTGATCAAGAGAATGGATAGAACGTTGAAAAATGACGAAATTCAGGTCCGTAGACTTTTTGCCTAACATCAAAAATGAATGGGCTAAGGGTCATTAAAAATTGGAATTTGAAAATTTTTTGAAGCCCATTTATTTTGAGTAGGTAATCCTTAGCCCTTTCATTTTCGATGTTAGACAAAAAGTCTACAGAACAAAAATTTTTCAGTTTTCTTGATTTATTTTTATTTTTTTAGAATTTTTCTGAACAATTTTCATACAGTGCCTTCAATTTTAAAGTTAGGCAAAAAGTCATATTATAAAAATTTGTTCAGTTTTCAAAGTACTATCCATTCAAATGATCGCAAAAAAATTTGACGTGTTTTTTTAGAAGCTGCATTTGGCCCTGTCCCTTCAATTTTCCAAATAGGCAACATGTTCATCTCAGCGTTTTTTTAGTGGTACCCTATTCCTATTTTATCCAAAAAAAAAAAAAAACGTTTGGCAGACGATTCATGGAACACCCTGTATATAGTGCGATAATTCCGAAAGGGGTGGGAGTAGGGGGTCGAAAATTTAGGTGGAATGTTTTCAAGTCCCAAGTAACATTTGGTATAACTTTAGACTAAATTCGGGTCAAGATTCGATTTTACCATCTTATCGGGAGAGGCCCTTACTTGAAACAAAAAAAAATCGGAATAGACCGAGGAGAGAACTATGAAATTCATTCTCAAATTATGGTAATTTTGTGAAAAAGTGGTAAAAATGACAACTTTTTGAACTTTAATATTTGAAAAATGGAAAAATAGGTTATTGACCCGCCAACTGCCTGGTAAATACGTAGCATTTATGATGAAATCAGATTCAGATAAGATGTGTTTCATACTTAATTGCGGATGTAATTGCAGATTCACTCTTACTAATTAAATATACGTTTGATTCTGATTTCAGACCATTTGGGTAATTTTCCGGGACCAAATCGAATCAACGGCAGCCATTTTCATTCCAGCACCTCCTCCGATAGGCGATAAGTTCGTTTCCAAAACAAACACCTTCCCAGAATCAGCATCCAAAATGGATTTCAGCCCAATCCACCTAGTCAAAGAATACCCACTTTATTATCCTGCAGCACCCGCGACATTACGAGAATTCGCTTCGACAAAACTAGCCATAGATTTATGGCAATACCACTATCGATTCGATTGCAATAATTTAGGAGGCCGGATTAACCATCGTTTCGACACCAAACAGATATTTAAGATTACCTTGCCTCCTCGTATCAGAGAAATAATCGACCAACGTATCGATTCGGTTCGCTTAGCAGGTTCTCAACTGGTGCAGCATTTTATCAAATTTGGCATTTTTGAGCCAAATATTGCCAATAATGTGAGCTCGAAATTCGACACCATTGTCTATGGACCAGATGCCACAATAAGTGACGAACCGAATGCCAAAAAATTATTGTCCAGTGATAAATTAACTCCAATGGAGAAATATAAAATCGCTTTTACGTATTGTTTCGAAGAAGAAGTGAGAAAACTTTGGCCTCTCGTTCGGTACCATCCGATCGAGCCTTTAGTCGGGTTTTTTCAAAACAATCAACGTATTATTATTCAATATTGGGATAACGAGATGCGAAATTCATTCCGTGAGATGGAATTTCATCGAGGAGATATCGATTGGAGCAAATGGAAAGTTTGGACCGCCTTCGAATATTTTTTGAACGAAGTGATCCCTTCTGATGAACGATTTACTATGATCGATGAAGTATTGCAAAAAGAGAATTTCACGAACGTCGAATATCTTTTGCCAAAATTAAACCAGGCACAGGCTGATTGGGTTTTAGAAAAATATCCTCATAGAATTATCGTGCAATTGGCATTCCTGGAGAAATACTTCGATTACATGATGAAAATTTGGAATCGTGTTAAAGAATCCATCACCGAGGAGAATTTTTCTCATATCATAAAAACATTGTGTAGCAGATCGTACCAATGCATTAGAAGGCACCCGAATCGTAATAAATCCACAGAACTCGATGACAGCACAGAGGTGATCATCAATAACCTCTCGCAATTGCGAAACGTACTTTCTGAAATTTGGATCAGTGCTCCGTTCAAGCTAAGGAGCAGTTTTGCGAATAATCGAGCCATCGAAATAATCGTAGAATTGAAAAATTACGACGATGAGGTAAATGTGTCGTGTTACGATTATGGAATGCAATTTTTCTCGCAGCTTTTGGCCGATATGTGTGCGGAATCGAGGGATAAAATTTGGCGAAAATATTGGCTCGTGTTTTTGACTCGTTCTCGGCCAAAAAATTTACAGCATTTTTTGAATCTGTGCTTGAAAGAGAAGGATATCGAAGAATTTGGCGAAAACGAGCTGATGAATTATGAGAAAGTCTGGCCTTATATTGAATTCTTGTTGAAGAAGAGATCCTTCGACGATGTGATCGATTATACGAATTTCTTTCCAGTTGATCGACCTTTCGTGAGGAAATTTCGGAAACAGATTCTCGAATCGAATTCCTTCCTGATAGTATTGTTTTTTACGTCCTACAATAAGGGATATTCGAAGCTGGAGTGGTTTGTCAAATTGGCCAAATTCATCGATGATTGCAGCGATAACGCCGAAGATGCGAAAATTTTAAAGAATAAGGTGTTCATTCGCGCGAGCAGCAATGGCGTATTATTGACGATGCTGAACGATGGTTGGGTTGATGATGTGATTCGTTCCAGCGAACTGTTTTCCCTTTCGGAGAAGGATTTGCTTAGTATAAAACAAAGGCTTTACAAAGCTCACGAAAGTCACGTATTGAATGATGCAAATAAAGGAGAGTTCTGTTTGTCTCTATGGATAGTGTTTTCTTCGTGGAGTGATCCTGGAAAACGCCATTTGCCAAGGTTCATGAAATCGATACCTGTGGATATAGTTTTCAAAAAAAAACTGCATAATGTTGTTGAAATGCTGACTATGTGGTTGGGTCATTTGGAATTGCAAAGAGCCGAACCTGTGCCATCTTCGGTTCGTAAATTGGAAGAATTCGATGTGATTGATGATTTTCTAAAGTGGTATTTCGGGTGTGAAACGGAGGCGAAGAATTACAAATGGAATGTGATATTGAATTGCCCGGAGAAATATGATTTACAAGTTGTGCTGAATGCCAAGAACGAATGCATTGTTAATGATGTGCTGAAGTGGTTTTTTAACGGAGATGTTATCGAAATTGGTTACTTCAAGGAGAAGTTGAGAAGAGGTCAGGCGGTGTATTAGTAATCGTAGATGAATTGGTCAATTCGAGGTTTTTTCTGGATGTTTTACTATCCGGTTGGAATTTTTCGGGGTTTTATGAGACTTAAGATTATTTTGTAGTTTTAATAACCTACTGTATTACTTGAAAATTTTTTAATCAAGTTGTTGGTAAGTTTCAGACTGTTTTATTTTATGAAGAATGAAGTCATAAGTACATTACACAGGGCGACACGAATTTTGTTTTTGGGTTCTCATTGCCAAATTTGGGTTGCTTTTATCTTTTATGTAACTAATAAAGGAAAAAATATTTTTTTTGACCAAAGTTTGCTTTGGGGGTGGGGGGGGGGCCAAAAAACTGATTTTTCGAGGTCAATAAGCCTGAGCATTACAAAAAAAATTGAAAAAAAAATTTTTGGACTAATCTTGTAGGAAATTTTACGGCGAATCCAATGCCGCAAACCGCAGACCTCGGTCTCTTTTTTTAAAAAAGTTAAAGCTCATTCTTTCCAAAATTTTGTGAAAAATTGCATTTTTTTGTTTTTTTTTTCGCAAAGAAGTGAAATTTGAGAGAAAAGTAAGGATTTTAAGGCCGTAATGACCATGGTGAGAGTTGTAGGAAATTTCACGGCGAATTGAATGCCGCAAACCGCGGACCTCTATCTCTTTTTGAAAAAAAGGTACAGCTCATCCTTAAAACCCTTAGTTTTCTCTCAAATTTAACTTTTTTGCGAAAAAGGCACAAAAAATGTGATTTTTTCCACAGAATTTTGTAAAGAATGAGCTGTAACTTTTTTCAATAAGAGATAGAGGTCCGCGGTTTGCGGCATTCGATTTGCCGTGAAATTTCCTACAACTCTTACCCTGGTCATTATGGCTTTAAAACCCTTACTTTTCTCTCAAATTCCACTTCTTTGCGAAAAAAAACTAAAAAAATGCGATTTTTTCACAAAATTTTGGAAAGAATGAGCTGTAACTTTTTTTAAAAAAGAGACGGAGGTCTGCGGTTTGCGGCATTGGATTCGCCGTAAAATTTCCTACAAGATTAGTCCAAAAAAAAATTTTTTAAATTTTTTTTGTAATGCTCAGGCTTATTGACCTCGAAAAATCAGTTTTTTGCCCCTCCCCCACCCCCAAAGCAAACTTTGGAAGCCAGGATTGAGCAAGGTGATGTGTTTTGATGTCTAGAAACAGAATTTCGGCATGGGAACCCAGAAACAGAGCAAAAAAAATTTTTGTCGCCCTGTGTTATAGGTAGAGAATGACTTAAAAGTCTTGTCCACATGAGATACTTCTTAATATCTCGATACTGGAAAGAGATACGGGGACGCTTGAAACGTCATAGTGTTCCTAGCGATGAAGGATATTTGGGGGGGGGCAATGGTCATATTTTCAGGTCTGCACGCAGGGAGCCCACCACTAAAGAAACCGGGTTGAGTAAAAAAATGAGGGTCTCGATTTTTTTGTGAAATAAACTCTACACACTGAAGGTTGAAACCGGTTCAGCAGTTCCGAACCAGTTGTCAATAATATCCAAAATGTGGAAATATGACAAAAAGTTTAAAACAAAAGTTGTAGGGAATTAAAAAACAATCATTTTTTGTTCCATAACTTTTTTCCCATTTTGCAATGGAGGGAAGTTATGGAACAAAGGACTCGAGTGTAATTTTCTCTTTTTTAAGCCATAACTTTTCTCCATTGCTAGTTGAAAAAAAAATCATAGAACGTGAAATGTTCAGTTTTCAATTCTCTATCAAAAAAAACCTAGACCTAATTTTTTTGACTCAGGCCGGTTTCTCAAGGGGTGGATCCCGTGTGAGTAGACCTGAAAATATTACCATCGGTCCTCAATAGTTTCATCACTAGGAACACTGTCGTTTCAACCCTCCCTGTACCTCTTTTTAGTCTCGATATATTGAGAAGTATTTCAAGTGGACAAAATTTTTGAGTCATCCTGTATACTGTATATCCTACGCTTTTGTTACTTTACTGAAATAAGTCAAGAAATAAGAATAATTATACTGATTTTACGATCAATATGACTGTAAATAATTTGTGGAAAATTCAATAACTTTGCCACAGTGGTCCTTGAGACCATTTAATATATTTTTTTCATTGATGTAAGCGATGCTTTTTCATTAAGTAGGTACCCTTATCTTTCAAAATGCACCTTCCACCTCTTATGAAAGAAATTCCATGAAAGGTCCGCCTATTTCTCATTTTTTTTAAATTTAATTCTTAATTTAAGATAGTCATTCGAATAATTTAAAAAGTAACTATTTCTTTTTTCTATTCAGTTCGAATTTTATAGTTACTTATTTTATCTTTAGTGAACAAGTACAAATAAATTATTGTTTTTTTGTGATTGTAAAATTTAAGTAACAAAAAAATAGACTGACGTAAATATATCAATAATATTTAAGTTTTATTGAAAATTAGATATTGTAATTTATCATTAACTGTATTTAAATTTTTGGATGCTTTACTGATAATATACACATTTATTGATTCTGTTTCATCAAAGTTTAATACTTACTTATTTTTTTTACTAAGGTACCTACTGTATCTAATTATTCATTGTTGAATTGGCTCTACTTATGAAGATGATGAGAAAATGTAAAAAATTCATTATTATTCTACTTTCCTATTTTAAAAAAACGTTGAGCTTTGAGCTCTATTTCCTTTCAAGTTTACCCTCGCATTTTCTTTTCCTTTCCAATGACTACTAACTAGGTACCTAGGAACCTCATTGAATCTAAACTTCACTAAACTTAAAAACTATAGAGGGACTAGGTTTTTGAAATCTCGTCTTCATTTTTTTCTCAAATATTCAATGAAGTGGCATGAGCGAAAATTCTGATTTAACATAAATGGTCGCCATAAAATTTAATTTTAAGGCCTAAATCGGTCAAGTAATTGTATATTTACATATGAATTGGGAGTATGTCCAACATTCGATTTCATTTACTTATTGGTGTATTCATTACAACCAGTTTGTTGCTTTGAAAGTTGGGTAAGTTTAGAGTGGTGGTTTTTTTCTTCAAGTTTTGACGACTTGAAAAGTTGTTGTCACACTTTTTTATCGAGAGTTGAATAAGGAAATGAGTCATACAAACCGTATAAAAATTTACTCCCCCATGGTTCGAATTCAACTGATAGATGTTCAAAATAATTTTCCCAAAGTGGAAAATATGAGTACCTAGTTTTAGCATTAAAATAAAATTGGGGAAAATAAATATTATTTTTGAGAGAATTTTCATTGAAATGATCCTAATATGAATATTTTTACTTGAGCAGATCATTGCTGAAGAATTCTCAGTAAGTGCTCTCCTCTTTTTACCTCTCCCATCTATTTTTCAAAATTAGAAAAAACGCCTAGTGCTTTTTTTTTGATGAGAGTAGGTATATGGTGAAACATCTCATCCAATGATCTATTTCAGTAAAATAATCTGCATTGAGCAGTCCTGGATGTAAAAGAATATTTTAGGCGAAGTTGAAATTTTCGTGTAGAAATTTCTTTGGATTTATTTGAAAAGGACACGAAACAGACATTTTCAGTTTTTTCAGGGGAAGGGGAAACTCCTCTTTCTTCCTTTCTTGGATCAACACTTGAATAATCATACACTTATCAGTGAAAATTTTCTCCGCAATAGATACCTTCTTCATTTTTCAGGTCGGTTTTCAAAATATGAAAATAATGTTTTCCTAAAGCCGAAAAATGTGGTGAAAGTGAGAAATAGGTCCGCAGGTAACTTTAGAGGACACCTCTTGAAGATCTATTGAGGTCATTTTCGTCGAATTTTCATTTAAAAAATCTTTAGGTAGATTAAGTATGTAAATTAAAAAGATTTTTTCAAGTCTTAGGAGTACTTAATTAAAGAGAGATAAGGTTTGAATGATGATGTAAAATTTACAAAAGATCATTTTGAAGTTCTGATTCAACTTCCATACCCCCCCCCCCCCCATTCTCCCACCAATTCAACTTTCGAAAAATGTAGAAAACAAGAACAACCCATCCAGTGATCTCACCTGGCAAAATTGTTGCATAATGAGAAAATAATATCTGTTTTTTTTTGTTGTTTTTTTTCATCTTTTAAAGATAAACCTTCAGTAATATTCAAAGGTCTCAAATTATCTTTTTGAAATAAGTACGATTCTACGCCTAAAGTTCACTATGTGGTGAAAAAGCAGGTATTAAAATATAAATAAAATATAGGTAGGTAAGGAATACAATTTTTTTTTAAATTTTCAAAATTAAAACAAGTTTTACTCTTAAATTATTTTTAAAAAGGCTGAAAAAATTTAAGAGAGTTTGAATTTTCCCAAATTATCAAAATAAAATAAAAATGATCACAATTTTATAATTGAGTATTTGTATCCATCATCTCAGAGTAGGGGTTTTCAATAATGATACTTCTAAAAAAAAATTTCTGCCACCCACAAAAAATTAGAGATTTTTTTCATGAAATTCCAGAATTGACCACTTATTCATTTCTTATTGTGTCGGAGAACTGAAATTTATCGTTTCATTCGACTCAAGAATACTACTTTGAGTGAGAAGATATTAGGTTACAAAAATTTAGACTTTTTTGAATTTCCAATTATTTTTTCATGTTTTCTGTTTTGGTAGTTTTGCTTAAAACTCATACTAATTTCAATGAAGGAGAAGCAATTCTTTCCAATAGTCATTTTTTGTTGAAAAAGACTACAATGAGGAATTGAAACTTTACATAATAAAAGGTTTTTTGAAAAACAAATTAATCATTCCTATCTCTAAGCTCAATTTGTATCTTATTTGTGGAAACCGAAATTTTTTCAATCTTCGTTTTTTTTTGTCAAATTTTACTACCTGGCTCATCCCATGTCAATTCGAGCAGGTTTTGACCTTGGGTCTTCCGATTGTGCTCAAAATTTTTTTACGGCTTCTCCTCGATGGTCTAATGAAGGAACCACCTTCATTTCGATCCTAATTCTTCAGGGGGTAGGGGTGGCCCTCGTAATTTTCGCACAAATGGGATTTTTTACAAAACGGCTCAACTTTGAAGGCTCATGTCTCGAGATTGATTTCGTCAAAAATGAATCTGTTGATGCGTTTTTGTAGAGAATTGAAAAGAGATTTAAAATTGGTAATCTCATTTTGAAAAGTTCGAAGCTGAGCTTTTGTGATGAAAGCTCAACTTTTATGATAGTTACAAAAGCTAAGGGCTACCATTTAAAAATCTGAAAAATTACTGTAAGGAAGTACTACTAAATAGTTTTTAAATAAACTAGATTGTAGTAAAAATTTGAATAAATAAAAAATAAAAAAAATGTATTTTTCAACTAATTACTTTTCAAGATGGAATCTCAACATCCCTAGGGAGCACAGGGGTCCTGAATTTGGGTCAAAATTCAAAAAAAATTGCAAAAATGAAGTAGCATATCGATTTCTAATAATTCTAAGGCGCTGAGTTCGAATATGTGCTCAGTTTGTTCATCCGACCCCTCTGAACTCCCTATCAACCCCCTTGATGAGGTAAAAATTTAAAAAAATGAAAAATAACGTGTGACATGTTGTTTGTTAGGTTTTTGGTGGCACTGAGTTCGAATATTTGCTTATTTTCTGGATTCGACCCCTTAGTGCCCCTCTAACCCTCCCAATTTTGAGAAACCCTTGCAAAAAAATTAAAATATCGTGTGGCATATCGATTCTACTAATTTGAGGGTGCTGAGCTCGATTATCAACTTACTTTTCCTATCGGCCTTCTCCATGCCCTGTAATGACCCCCAGTTCATCCTACTTTTTGTGGTTTAAAGCTTTATCCTTATTTTTTTTTAAATGCCATCATTTCCAGTCTTTTGATGAATTATTGGTCATTATAGGGCATGGGGGATAGGTACTTGTGGTATTTGGTATAAATTTATTGTAGGCACCTACTTGAAAAAATGAAGCACTTATCCATTATTTAATTCTGATTTCAGACTATCGAATTTTGATCTGGCGAGAATCTCGATTCCGGAGAATTCCTTCTACTCGATCGAATTGAATTTGGAAAAAATGGATACCGAAGAATACCCTCTGTATTATCCTCCTTCACCTTCATCGCTGCAATACCTCGCCACAACCGAATCATCATTGCTCATAATTCGTGCAAAAAGCTTCACTCCGATCAATATTCTGAGCTTAACCAAGGAAGAATCATTTTCCTTATGCGATGAAGTCCTCGGACCATTATCACCCGTTATCAAAGAAATAATCAGGAAACGATTACGTTCACTGGGCATCGAACTGGAAAAGCTATTCCATTACTTTTACGGGGAGAGTCAAACTGCTATTTTTTTCGGCACCGGCGATTATCGTGACACTTTCTTGAGATGTTTCGATAGTTTTACGTACGGACCGGACGGCACAATGAGTTGGGAACGAACTGCCCGAAAGTTTTTGGGTGATGAAAAAATCACCCCAGTGGAGAAGTACAAAATCGCTTGTACTTTCTGTTTCGAAGAAGACGTTCGTAAACTTTGGCCTTTGGCGTGTACCGATCCAACTGTAAATTCTCCCCATTACTTTACGGAACCTTTGTACCATTATTGGGCTCGTCGTTTGAGAAACGATAAACGCGAACCTCCGACTCATCGTTATGTGTTCAAAGGGTTGAACATGAATTGTGATAATTGGGCTACTTTTAAATACATGCTGAATCAGAACAGCATTGAAGATCAATTGAAAGATATCGATAATATGCTTCGAAAAAGATTTTCCGGTAAAATCGAATGTCTCCTGCCGAAATTAAATTCCGTTCATGTCGATTATATTTTTAAGGAGTATCCTCATCAGATCATTTACGAATTAGCCTGGAAGGAAAAATATTCGGAATATTTGTTTAGAATTTGGTCCCTTGTTAAGGAGACGATCACCGATGAGAAATTTTACCAATTGCTGAATTCTCTGTCCTGCGAGGCCTTCAGATGTGTGACTAATCGTTCCCGAATGGGATTGATGTATAGATTCAGAGGTGTAATTCGACGTCACGATTTCCCTCCGCCGGGATCTTTCATCTGCGAGTGTAAAAAATTGACCAAAGGAGGAGGTATCCTTTATGATCTCTGGATCAGTGCTCCGGATAATTTGAAACGCGAGTTTATTCAAAATCAGGCTGAAAAATTTTTCGTCGAGTTTAATAATTTTGATCGATATCAATTCGTGGGATGCTTCGATCACGATTTGAGATTTTTTGCTCATCTGTTGATCGATATGCCTGTACCGATGAGAGAATCAATATGGCGCAGATATTGGCACGTGATCGTTATTCGATCGCGTCCAAAATATTTGAATTATTTCCTACGACTTTGCCTGCCAACCGAAGCTATTCAGGGATTCGTGGAACAGAAGATGATGAATTATGCGATTATCGATCATTTTATGGAATTTTTATTGGAAAATAATTATTACGACGATTTGATCGATTACGTGAATTTATGTTCGTCAAATGAACCACTGGCTCGTAAATTCAGAAAAAAAGTCCTCAAGTCGAGTAAAGAATTGTTGGCCGAGCCAGAATTCGATAAGTTAATCCAGCTGAGTCAATTCATCGATGGTACTTTCGTAAATGACCAGAAATCGCAGAATTTCAAAGTAACTCTATTTTTTTCCGACAAATTCCAAGATCTTCTGACATCCAAGTTAGAAGACGGATTGGCAAATGAGGTCAAAGGTTTAACCGAGATTTACCTTAATTCGGATCCAAATGTGGATTCAATGAAACGATCATTTCTCGAACGTTGGGTACAATATATTTCATCCAAGGAACGTCCCGAAGATTTCGATTTCCTTCTTTGGAAAGAATTCTTATTGTGGTGTGGCGGTAATCGGGAGATTTTGAACCAGTTCAAAGAATCTTTACCGGTGGATAAGATTTTCGAAACGTTGGTGCTTGATGCAGTTTCGAAGCTGGAATTGTGCTTAGTCCCGTTGGAGGAAACGGTCGATGCGTTTTTGAAATGGTATTTTGTCGACGAAACTGCTGCGAAGGATTATAAATTGAGCAAGGTGATCGATTTTCAACGGATGGAAGGGTTGAAGAATACGTTGGAGATGGATAACGAATGCGTTGTTGATAATGTATTGAAGTGGTTTTTCGACGACGATCAAGATCGAATTGTGAATTTCAAGAGGGATGTGTTGAAACGAGGCGTTGACGGGGAATAATTTGGAGATTATTGATTGTAATAATTTTGACTTTTTTTTGTATTTGTAAAATATTGAGCATTTGTGAATTAGTTACCTATGATGAATTTAATTGATATTTTTTTACGTAAGTATAAAATGAATTATCAGCTGTATCAGGCGCAGAATTACAGGCCAAGGTATTATTTCCTCTGAATAGTCAAAAAATAGCCTGTGAAATTTTGAAGAAATTATCGTTTGAAACTTTTTGTCCTTGCTTCAATCAGAATACAATTTTTTGGGAAATTCTTGCCAAAAATACGTTACCACAGCTTTATTTTGACTTTTTTTTAATGGTAAAAAATTGCAGAATTTTCAACATATTTTTACATGGTACCTTTGACAAATTTTAGAATTTTTTTTGCATATTTCTCAAAACTTCCGTAAAGGGTACCGATGGTTAAGATAAGAGAATTTGCCCTCGAGCTGAAATTCGAAACTAATCGATGGAATTTAGTTCTTAGGGTCTGAAAACCATGTGGTGAAAATTTTGGTCCCCTACCCCGCTCCTAGCACTAGTTATGGAGCAAAACGTTACTTTTTTCAGCCTTTCCATTAAAAATTTTCATTTCCACGAGTTTTCGACCAATTTTTTTCAAATTTTCGTGAATTGTACACTATGCTGAGGGGTGTTGGTGGGTGGTTTGAGAAAAAAATTTTGATGATTTTCTCTGGCCAAAAATCGCGTTTGAAAACTTCAAATCGGGTTTTCTGTATGATTTTTCAGAGGTGCAATTCTGAAAAAAATATATTTCATGTATCTAGTTCCTATGTACAACGTGATATTTTTTTCAACATTTTTTAGGTAGTGGGACATCTTGAAAAATGCGAAAAACCATTTTTTTCATCACGTTTTTCACTCATAAAAATGGTAATTTTTGGCCGAAAAAATTTTTCTCGTAATTATATCCCATAATATGTATTTATACACCACTTGACCGATTTTCACTTTATTTTATATCTTTTTCGTAATTTTTGCAATTTCAAGTTCAAATAAGTACAGCACGAGACTCAAAATTAAATATCTCACTTTCTTTGCATACGAAATTGTCATACGACAGGGTGTCTAACGGTCCTGATAAGTCAAGATTTTTTCAAAAAAGTCACGTGGTACTGAAAAGACAAGCTTTTTGACCAATTTACCCTGATTTACTCAAAATGTCAAACTTTTTTTTTCAAAAATCAAAAAAAAACTTCCATTTACCCTTAATAATATTTTTTTTAAAAGTGAAAAAAATACAAATTTTTCAGTTAATATTCGTTTTGGGGCTCTATTTTTTTTTTGAAAATCGACAATAATGCCTTTTTCTTTAAAAAATTTCACCCTCGCAAATTTACACCATTTTATTTTCAAAATTATGGTAGGTATAACCTTCTTCTTTTCCAGCCCAGACAATTAATATTTTCAAATGAAAAAAATTGTCTTTCTCATTTATAAAAAGACTCGAGGTAACAATCTCGATGGGAATTTCCAAAAATGTTTCGATGGAGATGAGTCCATAGATATAGTTTTTTTTGGAAGTCAAAAAATCACACGAAAAAAAGCACGAATTTTAAATAAAAAAATTTCAGATTTTGGGTGCCCTTTATTCAAAAAAATTCGCCCTCGTTTCGCTCGGGCTGAGTAATTTCACACAATTCTTCCTAAAAATTATGATTATGATCCCTTCTCTTCCATTTTAGACAATTGAATATTTTGAAACGAAAAAAAATGTATTCTTTTAATTTTATTGGAAGACTTGAAGGCGATCTCAAATGAAATTTTCAATTTTTTACGGCGGGGGGGGGGGGGGTTATTAAGGAATTTATTATCTTTTTTTTTCAAGTAGCACATAAAAAGCAAGAATTATTGTTTTCCATAGTTTCAATATGACTGGTCAGAAAATTTTTCATTCCCCCCCCCCCTCCCCCTGAGATTTTTGCCCAAGTTTCGTGAGATTGCCCTCAAAAAATTCGTGCAAAAAGTCATTCCAGAAGGTCAAGCTAAGTCAAGCTTTTTGCTCTACAAATTTTGTTAGATAGGTACCCCGTACGAAAAAGTTTGCAACAGATTCATGTTTAGCAGCTCAAACTACTACAATAAACTGCATTTGTACGATCAAAACACTCAAATTTTGAAAATTCAGTTTTGAGTTGACGAATTTTTTAAAATAAATCTCCCCGCCCCTTACATTTAAAAAATTGAAATATAAGGTCACCTCTATTGGAACTGTTTTTTCAAAATCCCAGTTTTAAGAGCATTTTAAAAATATTTGACCTCAGTTTGAAACTAGAAAAAAAAATTTTGGACAAAAATTACCATTTTTATGAGTGAAAAACGTTGTGAAAAAATGGTTTTTCGCATTTTTCAAGATGTTCAACCACCTAAAAAATTTTGAAAAAAATATCACGTTGTACATAAGAACTAGGTAGGTAGCTAGGTACATAATTTTTTTTTCAGAATTGCACCTCTGAAACATCATGCAGAAAACTCAATTTGAAGTTTTCAAACGCGATTTTTGGCAAGAAAAAATCATCAAAAAATTTTTCTCAAGTCATCCACTAACACCCCTCAGTGTAGTGTACAACTCACGAAAATTTGAAAAAATTTGGTTGAAAACTCGTGGAAATACATGACAATTTTTAATGAAAATGCCGAAAAAAGTAACGTTTTGCCCCATAACTAGGGCTAGGAAAGAGGTAGGGGTGAAAATTTTCACCACGTGGTTTTCAGACCCTAAAACTAAATTCCATCGATTAGTTTTCGAATTTCAGCTCGGGGGCAGATTCGTCTATCTTAAAGGTACCCTTTTTGTAAACAATTTTTTTGTTTGGGTTTACGTAGTCATGTAAATTAGGAAAATTCTGCATTTTTTATAGTGGTTTTGATCCTTTTTGAGAAATTTTAAAAAATCAGGAAATGATTTCTCCCTTCCCCTCTAAAATATTTGACTGGATCTACAGATGCTTTATTTATCATTATTTTATTTAATAAATTGAGTTTACTGGTCAATTTCCTAATCGAGGTATTGCATTCAAAATTTTTTCAAAGATACCTACGAGTAGTTACCTACCAAACCTTCTAAAAATCACTATCATTTTTATATGCCTATCTATTTATTTTGTTTTGCGATGAATATTAGGTGTATGTACCTAATTATGATTATATTAAAATGTGACACCAATGCATATTGATTATTTGAATTCATTTTCGAATTTTTTTAGATTTTTGTAAATTATTCTGCAAATTATAGGTATTGAATTTATTGTGTGAATTAGGAAGTTACCAATAAAAAAATGTAGGTAATTCAAGTTTTCTTTGAGTAAATATATAAATTCAAATATTACCTACTCGAATATTTAATATTTTTTTATTATTAAGTACGTGCACAATGCATATTTTATGATAAACGTTTAATTGTAATTTTCAATAGGTAGGTATAAAATAATAAATATTTTTGATGGGAAATGAGAAAATATTGTTATTAAATATTTTAAAAAAGATTTCCATAGGTGTACGAACCTTAGAACATAAAATATGAAAAAATTATGATTAAAAAAATTTTCATTCCGAAGTCGCTGCGGACAGGGTTCGAACCTGTGCGGGCAGAGCCCATTGGATTTCAAGTCCAACTCCTTAACCACTCGGACACCGCAGCACCAATGGCAGGATGTCGTAAAATGAAAGCATACTTATGCTTACGTACTACCTGTTATGATTTTCAATAAAAATAATGATCGTTATTGTGATGAGAATGAGAATATGAGAATGGTTTGGTTTAATGTTTTAAAAAAAAGGCCTCGACAGGTTAATGAACTCCAGATTAGTAAGAATTTAAGCAAAATTAATGAATAAAAAATTTTCAACGTGGCGCCGCTGCGGACAGGATTCGAACCTGTGCGGGCAGAGCCCATTGGATTTCGAGTCCAACTCCTTAACCACTCGGACACCGCAGCATCAATGGCAACCGGTCGTTGAACGAAAGTATAGGTATAAAAGAAGCAGGGTTTATCAATGAATTATGAAGGTTTTACGATAACTTGTTGCAGAAAAATTGAGAACTGGAATTGACGGTAGGTAGGTACCAGGTGGGTATTTTTGTAAATAATCCAATATCTATCCTTGATCTGCATAAATTTTGATATTTCTGTCATTCAATGTGATACGACATACTTACGACTGCTCTTATTAAAGTAAAGGTTAAAAATTTTTAATGGAAAAGTAGGTACCTACTCCGTAAAATTTTCAGCGACTATTGACATCACCGTTTTCGCCCTTCCCCTCCCTAAAATCATTTTTTACAGGTACATTTTGCATATTTTTCTAAAAAATTGAGGTAATAATTCCTTGTGTAGAAATTTTTATGCTACAACAGGTCATTTTAACCATAAATTTTCCACAGATGAATTTTTCTCAATTTTTTCAGAAATTTTATAAATCTATGCGAAATAGTTTTTTTCAAGTACTTCGGTACCCATGCAGGTTTTATTTTTTTTCGAATTTTGAGGTTATGGGAGCAGTCAAGTTCAGACCTCGAACCCTGCAATAAAAACTTTTCCCTTTGACTCAACCTTCTTCTGTTTGAAACCGGACTACATTTTTAAAATGTTGAACAGCGATGAGCGACGAGTAAGAGAAAATTCGATGAGATGTTTAAAAAAATTTTCCAAACACAAATCTGAAAACTTCACAAAATTGTGAAAAAAATTATAATTCGTCTTACCTGAAATATTTTTTAAGCCTATTGGTACCTATTTTCTCTATTTTTTTTACAAAATACCTACCTAGATATCTCTCAAAAATGGAATACCTATTACCTACCTACAATGTAAAAAATTGAAATAAAACTTTTTATAATCACCCTCCTTCACTGAAATTTTTAACCTCGAAATTTTTAAATCGAATTCCTGAAAAAAATAAAAAAATTAATTTACTGACCAAAAAAAGTTTGTTAAATTATCAAAAAAATTTGAGCTGACCGAAAGGTAACTCCCTTGTGATGAAAAATTATACTAAAAAAATTTTAAAAACAGGCAAATTTTCAAAAATGGTTAAATGTTTTAAAAAATTTTGTTAAATTATTTTTTCAAAAATCAATCTAAATTATCGAAAAAATTTAGTCAAAATTTTAAAAATTACTCAAAATTTTGAAAAAGTTGTCAAATTTTTAAGACATGAGAAAGTTGGAAATTTTTTGAATGATTATGTTTTGAAAATTTATACAGACTCAACATTTGTAACTAAGAATACCTATCTTTTGTGATCATTTAAATAATTGGGTAAGAAAATCAATGCCAACTTGAAATTTAAATTTTCTGTGATAAATATGGCAAAAATAGTTTTAGGAAGGTACTGTATAGGCACCGATTATACATATACCTAGTACCTACCTACGTTGATATTTTTACCAGAAAATAAATTACTAATTTTTTCTCGTTTTTTGAAATAAAATTCAATTTTTAATTCATTGAGGTAGGTAGGGTATAGATAACTCAGGTCGACATGGAAAATGCTGTTCGAAGTTTAATGGGTGATTTTTATAGAATTTTTCGTGCTAATCATGAGAAAAATAATGAAAAAATTCTATCACCCAAGGATTTTTCACAATTTGACTTTTTTGTTGAACAGTTTTTCTACTTTTTTTGATAACTTTTGACACTTGAAGTCGATTTTCTGAAAAAAGAAAAGGTTCTACGAAAAAAATGAATAGAACATAAATTGTAGAGCGTAAAATTTCCTTTCTGTAGAGTACGATTAGTTTTTTCTTAGAAGGCTTAGCACTAGAGATATTTTAGTTCTAAGTTCAACTTTTTTTTGAATTGAAAATATCTCATAAACTTAGCCACCTAAGAAAAAAATAATTGGACTCTATTGAAAGGAAATTTTACCCTCTATAATTTATGTTCTATTTATTTTTTTCGTAGGACCCTTTCTTTTGCCAGAAAATCGACTTTATTGGTCAAAATTTCCATTAAAAAATGTAAAACGAATTTTCAACAAAAAATTTCAATTAATAAAGAATTTTGATGCGATGGCGTAAAACTAAAATCATATTCGAACTCTGCACTAAAAAGGAGGTCAGAGACACCAATCAGAATCAATTATGTAGAAAGAAAATTGTCGATTTGCCACCCTTTGATATTCCCAAAGTTGCACATGAGAAATGTTAAAAATGCGGTTCATTACAAAAAATTGATTTTCTGGCAAAAGAAAGGTCCTACGAGGAAAAAAAAAAGAACATAAATTATAGAGCGTAAAATTTCCTTTCGGTGGAGTCCAATTAGTTTTTTCTTAGGTGGCGTAGTTTTTGAGATATTTTCAATTCAAAAAAAAAGTTGAACTTTAAACTTTCAACCAAAATGTCTCAAAAGCTAAGCCTTCTAAAAAAAACTAATCGGACTCTACAGAAAGAAAATTTTACGCTCTACAATTTATGTTCTATTCATTTTTTTCGCAGAACCTTTTATTTTTTTAGAAAATCGACTTCAAGTGTCAAAAGTTATCAAAAAAAGTAGAAAACTGTTCGACAAAAAATTCAAATTGTAAAAAAATCCTTGGGCGATGGAATTTTTTCACTGTTTTTTTCGTGATCAGCGTGAAAAATACTATAAAAATCATCTATTAAACTTTAAACAGCATTTCAAAAGTTCAAAAATGTCGACCTGCGAGTAAAATACATCCTGTAGATTAATAGGTAGTTAGGTACCTACATAAAAGAGTCAGAATGGAAAATTTTTATTACGTAGGTAGGTAAGTAACTCTAAAAAACATGGACACAGATTTGCTTTACTTCCCTTCTCTCCCCCCTATCTTCATCCATATTGAAAAAAAATCTAAAATGATTCGATTTAAAAAATAAAAAATTGAAAATCTCATTTTTGAAAATGATGAAATTTCAATTTAAAATTAAGAAGGTATGTGCAACAATGCTTTTTTTTTGGTGAAATATTAAGAAAAAAATAAAGGAAAATGCTCCTTTCAAACTCAACGATAGATTAACTTTCTATTCACTAGTCGTCGATGGCACGACGTGACGCACGTAACAGAAAATATGAAATGATAAACAGGTAAGTTCCTTGGAATTATTTTGTTCTATAGGTACATATTAATTATATGGCATTGGATTGAAGATTGAACGAATAAAAGCATCTGAACGTAAGCTGGGCGTATACTCAATACAGATACTAGCCAGGCTACATTTATAATATGTAAATGAGATGAGAAAGACCCTCACTCTTTCGATTCAATCCAATCAAAATGAATCCTTCATGAACGGGTTATAGTTGTACCAAATCATGCGAATTTACCCGAAGTTATTGGGAAATAAGCTCAACCTTCGGCCGTTACCATGGTTACCACATGAAAGTTTCGAATGTGGTACGTTCGCAAAATAGCAAATACCTACATAAACGAGCTTCAAAATTTTTTTTGATTTTCTGAACTTTGAATATTTCGTGACTGCTCCTTTAATTTTGATGTTAGGTAGAAAATCACCAAAACAAAAGTTATTTAGTTTTCAAAGTACTATCGATTTCCTCAATTGATTAGGAAAAACGTTTTGTGTGAATTTTCTTTTGTAGTCCCCTTCAATTTTCAAGCTAGGCAAAAAATCTCAATATGGATGTTTTTTTTTTCAAGATACGAGTTAATTGGTTGTAAATATTTTGTTTATTTGACCTTTCACCAGACACCCGTGTATACTTAGTTGAAATTTTCTTATCTATTGGAACAATGATCTTTTGTACACGAGTTTAAAATGAGCGATTATTCTTTCTTTCAGACGCTTTTTTTATCTTACTTTATCGTGTTTTTTATGAAAGTTTCATAGGTCATACTTGTTAATGAACCTACCGATGACTAAGAATAGTCGAACGAATTGAAATCTTTCAATTTTATCACGATTTATTCAAGTAGATAATTATTATGATCAATAATTACATAGGGAATGGAAAAACATTCTGAGTTCTTACACGTTGAAATTGTACTCGATCGAGCGTGGTTTTGTATGTTTTGATGCGCTCGCTGGTGTGAATGTAAATTTGAATATTTTACTGAAAAAGTAAGTCTTATATTTTAATTATTCAAGTACTTTATTCACAAATTATGTAATTATTTTCATAATTTGCATTTTAGCATAAGCGCACCCAGAAATTGTGTAAGGGAGGGGCTCAGATTTCAAGAAAAAATAGGGAGGGGAGGTCAAAATTCAATGAAAAAATGAAGTAACCTGTTATTTTAGTGGGGCTGGAGTAGTTAGGGTATTTTCAGTAGGCAGATAATACATACCTACAGATTTGAGCGAAGAAAAATTGAAAATAACGAAATTTTCTGATTTTTTTCAGTCAAAATTACTGATTTTTTGTGATAAATGGGACATTGATTGAAGAATTGGTAATTTTTGACCGAAAAATGAGTGAAAAATCACTTATTTTCAATTGAAATTATTTCACTGATTAAAAAAAAACAGAATTTTTGCAAATTAGTCTACAGTCCAAGAGACAAAAGGTGCTATAGAAATCGAAATTAATGTGAATTTTCGCTGGACAAAAAAATCAGTTGGTTTATTGTAGGTGTGAGTCCCGTAGTCTCAAAAAACCGCATTTTGGATTTTTGCTCTAGGACAATAGGGAGCTGAGGCCTGAAAACCCCCTTTTCCCCAATTTTTTAATTTGACCTTGGACAAATTTTTTTTCACATTCTGGTAGCAGACACTCCCCTGACTCCAAAATATATGTCACATCCTTTGAGTCACGGGCACAATGGGGTGCTGGGCCCCCAATGTGCAATTTTTTGCCTAATTCGATCATTTTTGACACAATAATGCCTCTGTAGGCGTCATGCGATATACTGGACAAAAAAAATAAAACGCAATGTATTCTTGAGTTCATTCCGTGGCCAATCAGCCAATGGTTGAGGAAAACTGTTGGCTCAATAGGTAGTAGGGGAATTTCAAACTTCAAAGTTTTGAAAACGCGCGATTTCCTCCCCCTTTCATTAAAAAAAAGTTATGAAAAAAAATCTGAAACCAGGGACGTTCCAAAGTCCGAATATGGGGGGGGGGAGATTCCAGAATTTCCGACTCGATTTTCGAGGGGAGAGGGGCAAATCTCAAAATTTCCGACTCAATTTTTAAATGATGGTGTAAACAGTGGCGTCGGAAGCTTTGGGGGGGGGGGTACAAAATGAATACCAAGACTTAGAATACCTACCAGAATGATTTTCGGGGAAGGGGGAGAAAAGAAGAATTTTTTCGCTATGCTGCCTTAAATTAGTTATATATTTGTGATTTTATTTATGCCCGAGCGAAGCGAGGGCGAAGCTTTAGAAAAATTGAGTTTTCAATGCTTAAAAAAAAAAACATTTTTTCCATGTTTTAATGTATTAAAAATACCTATCTGATGTGATTTGGGGAGAATATGAATTTTTCGTTTAATGGTTTTTCTACTTTAATTGATAATTTTTTAGTTTTGACTTTTCAAATCGATTTTCTGAGAAAATGAAGGGTTCTACGAAAAAAATTAATGGAACATAACTTGTAGAGCGTCAAATTTTCTATCTGTGAAGTCCAATTAGATTTTCTCTTAAGAGACTTAGCTTTCGAGATATTTCAGCTCAAAGATCGAAGTTCAACTTTTTTTAAAATTGAAAATATCTCAAAAACTAAGCCTCCTAAGGAAAAACTAATCGGACTTTTCAAGTAGGAAATTTGACGCTCTACAATTTATGTTCTATTAATTTTTTTCGTAGAACCCTTTATCTCTCCAGAAAATCGACTTTAAGGGTCAAAAGTAACAGAAAAATGTAAAACAAATTTGCAACAAAAAATCGTCCAATTATAAAAAATCCTGGCGTAATCGAGAAAAACTATAATTTTCAATGTTGTAAAATTAAAATTGTCAGTTTTATGTGAAGCTTTTAATTAAAAATAAAATTAGGGAATATGTGTTCATTTTATGAAGAAAAAATTGTTTTTGCAAAAAAAAACTCAAGTGATGGAGAAATTTTAAAATCAGCGCTACATTTTAGACTAATAACAGTGATTAAAACAAGAAAAAGAAAATACT
The DNA here is from genome assembly GCA_033439095.1 of Pseudococcus viburni. Lineage (NCBI taxonomy): Eukaryota > Metazoa > Arthropoda > Insecta > Hemiptera > Pseudococcidae > Pseudococcus > Pseudococcus viburni. The sequence continues at coordinate 147,392 of JAVBJF010000095.1, forward strand.
GTTTTAAATTAAATGGATAATTATTATATGTATTATTTTTCAAGCTGATCACGGGAAAAATATTGAAAATTTCCAGGAGTCAATATTTTTCATAATTGGAAGATTTTTCGTTGAAAATTTGTTTTACACTTTTTGATGTAATTTTTGACCCTAAAAGTCGATTTCCTGGGGAAAGAAAGGGTCCTACGAAAAAAATGAAGGGAACATAAATTGTAGATCGTCAAATTTTCTACCAGTACAGTCCGATTAGTTTTTCCTTGAGAGGCTTATTTTTTGAGATATTTTCAATTTAAAAAAATCCAACTTTAAACTTTGAGCTAAAATATCTCGTAAATTAAGCCTCTCAAGAAAAAACGAATCGGACTTTACAGATAGGAAATTTGACGTTCTATAATTTATGTACTATTAATTTTTTTCGTATAACTCTTCCTTTTCTCAGGAAATCGTCTTGAAGTGTCAAAAGTCAAATTGTAAAAAACCCTTGGGTGATGGAATTTTTTCACCATTTTTTTCGTGATCAGCGCGAAAAATACTATGAAAATCACCCATCAAATCTCAAACAGCATTTTCCATGTCGACCTGTGTAATTGGTATCGATTACGCATGTTTCAATATTTTCAAACTTCAAATTTTACCGACTTGAGTCGGCAAAATAATGATCTCAGTCGGAAAATTCAAAAATCTCGATTTTTGAGATAAGTTGCAAATTTTCGACTGAAACCAGAATTTTCCGACTAAATTGGAATTTTCAAACATGGGGGGGGGGGCAGCTTGCCCTCCTTTCGGTCCGGCCCTGTCTAAAACTTTGGTTTTGAGCCCCAAGTTGGGTCAATTTTTGAGTATTTTCAAAGAATTGACATGTGACCTATGGAAGTGGGGTAGAATTTCGCTAGAAATTCAAAAATACCATCCAAATTTTTTTGAGCAACTTTTGTGAATTTTGAGCCTCAAATTGAGTCAATTTATGATTTTTTTTCAAAAAATTGGCACGGGACCTATGAAAGTGGTGTAGAATTTCGCTAGAAATTCAAAAATACCATCTAAAACTTTTTTTTAGCAACTTTTGAGAATTTTGAGCCTTTGATTTAGTAGATTTTAGATAGACCTATCAGTATGGATTAAAATTTCATAGAGAAACCAAAAATCAAAACCGAATAATAAAATATTTCGCGCTTAAAATTACTCAAACTTGAAAGTTGTTTGAAAAAGTTTTGGATTACATTTTAAAATCTTTGGCGAAATTCGGTCCCTTTTTCGTGGGTCACAAGTCAATTTTTTGAAATGAATAAAAAATTGAATCAATTTGAGGTTCAAAATTCTCAAAAGTTGCTCAAAAAAATTTTGAATGGTATTTTTGAATTTCTACCGAAATTCTACCCACTTTCATAGGTAGGTCACATGTCAATTCTTTGAAAATACTGCCCAATTTAGGGCTCAAAATGGGACAGTATCCAGTGAGTAATTTACCTACTTAAAATTGATTTAATATGAACCATTATCATTTAAAATGACTTTTGAAGAAATTTTTTTTTTAAATCCTATTTTTGGGAGTAAGTATAAAATATTATTTTTTGCACATATCAAAGAAAAAAATTATAAACATTACAAAAAAAGTTCTTATTTTCAACTCGACTAGTCCATCATCCCATGAAAATATCCCTTCCTGTTTATAAAATCTTGATATTACAAAAAATAATCATGTTTTATCAAAATATCCTAGTTGAAATATTTATGAAGTCTCGGGGGAATATTTTTTTTTTGAACTTTTCAAACGCCATAGTGTACTTACCTACTTATCAAACTTTTTTCAACTTGTAAAAGAATACATAGACTACCTATAGATTTACGAACCATTTTGACAATTTTTTCAGATCATGAAATCGACATTTTTTTCGTCGTTAATTTTATTTAGTGTGTCTTGGGTGACTCCCTCGACCATAACATCACCAATCTCAACTCCAGCACCGCATCCAGCTCCCAAAATATGGGCACTTTTGGTCGCAGGATCAAATGGGTGGTATAATTATAGACATCAGGTTTGTATCGTGCTTTACTTGAATTAATCCTTTTGAAAATTATCATTGATATTTGGATGTATTTCTGAAATCAAGCACATAATGTGGGTAGATAATTAAATTCTGTAAAGGGTATCTCAAAACTATTCTTAGTTGACCTTCTCTTTTTTGCCATCGCCTTATTTTTTTCTTAAATGTAGGTATCTATTTTCGAGTTCTATTGGTCCAAAAAAAAACTCGGAAAAGGGTCTCAAAAAGTCTTAGAATTTTTATTTCACAATTTAAAAAAAAATTTAAGTCCCCTCGTAAACATTTTTTAACCGATAAAAATATTTATTGGAATCCATTCAGCAAATTCTGAAAATTTTATCTTGAGCCAAAAAATCGTCTTCTCTTTTTTGAATTATTTTGTTTAATGGATTGTCGTCAAAATTTTCAAAACATGATTAAAAATACGAGCTCCTCGTAACTTCAAATTACCCCAAAATTTCAAAAGTTTGAAGCTGAGGGAGTAAAATCCTAAAAATTCAAATCAACCCTATTTGAAAATATTGCGAACGAGAGGCCATAAGGTATTTCAAACTTGGTATTTTTTCACCCTCCCCCTCTCCACACATTTCAATTTTTAGAATTTTGGCCTAAATTTGAAATTACAAGAGACTGGAGGTTAATTCAATCCAGAAATTGAATTGAAATCAGATCTCAGTATGGCATTTAAAAAATATCGATTTTTTTATAGTCTGATGTTTGTCACGCGTATCAAATTCTAAAAAAACATGGCATTCCGGAAGAAAATATTGTTGTTATGATGTACGACGATATCGCCTACAATTCAGAGTAAGTGCATAAATGCTTACAAAATACCTACATATAAACTCGATTTTTCGAATTCATTCGATAATCAATAATATCTTCTGTTTTGCATTTTATTTTACATTTACGTAACAGTAATCCTAATCCTGGAGTCATCATTAATGAACCAAACGGTCCCAATGTTTACGAAGGTGTTGTCAAAGATTACATTGGAAAAGTTTGTACAATTTGAGACATTCTCTTCAGCTAATTTACGAAATTTTTCCTGAATTGGTCTCTAATTTTGGACATTTTTATATTTGCTGCGTAGGATGTCACGGCGAAAAATTTTTTAAACATTTTGCAAGGTAAAAAGGAACAATTGAATGGTATTGGTAGCGGAAAAGTGATCGAAAGGTGGGCTGAATGTTTTTTTCTCTCATATGTAGGTACTTATTAAATTTTTTCCCAAGTTGTAAGTCTTGATTTGAATTTTTGTTTGATAAATATTCCAACAGTGGTCCGAATGATTACGTTTTCGTAAATTTTGTTGATCACGGAGCTACAGGGATTTTAGGGTTTCCGGATGGAACTGATCCGTTGTATGCGAAAGATTTGATTGATGCTCTGGAAAGTATGACGAGTGAGAATCGTTTTTCTAAGGTAATGGACGAGAAATCATCGAGAAAGTTCTATTATTGAATTTTTCAACATTGAGCTAGATATAAGCCTATGAATAATATTTTTGGTCACTTTTCAGATGTTTCTTTTCATTGAAGCATGTAACAGTGGTTCGGTATTTGATCAAAACGTGCAGGAAGACACCAATAGTAGGTTAAATGATATTCGCCTATTTTTAAATTTTGGATGCTCCTAACGAAGGAAGACATCCCCACCAGATGTAAAATTTTTGGGCTGGAGCAAAAATATATTTAAAAATACATTATACTTAAAAAAACTTCTACTGAAAATTTAACTTGCTAAAAATCATTTTTCGAAATTTAGCGAATTTTTGAAAACAGAAAATCACTCTATGACTATGAAATAAAGGCGTCGTCAAAAGAGGCCCGGGGCCAGCCCCCCCCCCCCCAAAAAAAAAAATCTGCCTCCGTTTTCCTCCTCCCAATAAAATTATGTTTTATTGATAAATTTAGGTACATTACACTTACATCAGATAGGGATTTTCAAAGCATTAAAACATGGAAAAATGTATTTTTAGGACATTGAAAATCCAATTTTTTCAAAGCTTCGTCCTTGCTTCGCTCGGGCATGAAAAAAGTCGCGATTCTATAATCTATCTGAGACGAAGGTGCGAAAAAGGCTCCCCCTTTACCCCCTCCCTTCTGAAATCCTGGTATTTTAAGTCTTCATACCCTCTTTGTACCTACCTTCCCAAAAAAAGCTTCCGACGACTCTGAGTATGTGCATTTTTAACAGGTAAAAAAAGCCAGTCCCCCTTTTTCACCTCGAAAAAACAAAAAAAAGTTGTCCAACACACGGCCTCTTTTGTGCCCCCCCCCGCCAATTTTTTAATTCTGACGATGCCACTGCTTTGAAAGTGCAAAATAGGTACTGAAATTTGATCATTTGATCTAATCAGCGTAAAAATCAGAAATTTACCTAAACTCTATTTTCGACTTCTTGAATCGATTGAAACCAGTTTCGAGACATTTTGGAGCCTTCAGACAATTTTTGCTCTCTTCAGCTTTGAAAAAAAACCATCCTATATACCTAGGTATGTTTGATCTGTTTCATCAATTAGGTAGGTACACAGGTCGACATTTTTAAACTTTTGAAATGCTGTTTGAGGTTTGATGGGTGATTTTTATAGTATTTTTCGCGCTTATCACGAAAAAAGCAGTGAAAAAATTCCATCACTCAAGGATTTTTCACAATTTGAATTTTTCGTTTGACGGATTTTCTACTTTTTTTGATAACTTTGATACTTCAAGTTGATTTTCTGAGAAAAGGAAGGGTACTACGAAAAAAATGAATGGAACATAAACTATAGAGCGTCAAATTTCCTATCTGTAGAGTTCAATTAGTTTTTTCTTAGGAACCTTAGCTTTCAAAATATTTTAGCTCAAAGTTCAACTTTTTTAAAAAAATTGAAAATATCTCAAAAACTAAGCCTCCAAAGAAAGAACGTATTGAACTTGACAAGTAGGAAATTTCACGCTCCACAATTTATGTTCTATTCATTTTTTTCGTAGAACCCTTCCTTTCTCCCGAAAATCGACGCTAAGAGTCAAAAGTTACATAGAAAAATGTAAAACAAATTTTCAACAAAAAATCTTCCAATTATAAAAAATCCTGGCGTAATCGAGAAAAACTGTAATCGTATTCGAACTCGGTACTAAAAAATGGATTAAAATCACGTGCCAACGAAACTTGGGTGATGGAGAAATTTTAAAATCGGCGCTACATTTTAGACTAAAAACAATGATTGAAACAAGAAAAAGAAAATGCTGTTTTAAATTTAATGGATAATTATTATATTATTTTTCACGCTGGTCACGAAAAAAATGGTGAAAAAATTCCAGGACTTCGGTATTTTTCATAATTGGAAGATTTTTCGTTGAAAATTTGTTTTCCACTTTTTGATGTAATTTTTGACCCTTGAAGTCGATTTTCTGGAGAAAGAAAGGGCCCTACGAAAAAAATGAATGGAACATAAATTGTAGAGCGTCAAATTTCCTACCTGTAAAGCTCAATAAGTTGTTTCCTTTGGATGCTGAGTTTTTGAGATATTTTCAATTTTAAAAAAAGTTGAACTTGAACTTTGAGCTGAAATATCTCGAAAGCTACGCCTCCTCAGGATGAACTAATTGTACTCTACAGATAGAAAATTTGACGCTCTACAATTTATGTTCCGCTCATTTTTTTCGTTGAACTCTTCCTTTTCTCAGAAAATCGACTTGAAGTGTCCAAAGTTATCAAAAAAAGTAAAAAATCCGTTGAACTAAAAATTCAAATTGTGAAAAATCCTTAGTTGATGGAATTTTTTTACTATTTTTCTCGTAATCAGCGTGAAAAATACTATGAAAATCACTCATCAAACCTCAAACAGCATTTTCCATGTCGACCTGTGTTTATTGGAGCATAATTTTGCAAAATTCGTTATGACCAGGTCAAATCCAAATTTTTTTGATTTTTTTTCAAAGCTCCGGATTATTAAAATTTTCTGACAGCTCTAGATCAGCTCGAAACTGTTTCCAATCAATTTGGCGAGTCAAAAATAGGGTATAATACCAATTTTTAGCCTTTTTCCTAAATACGAACGTTATTGGTGTATTTTTCAACTTTTACCAAAAATTTTTGCTGGAGAAAAATATGAATTTTAATAACAGTTATACGAGTTTTCTTTCAATCGTTTCGGGAGGTCAAAAATAGAGTATAAACTAAATTTCAGCTTTTTATTTTGATTTATTCAAACTTTCATTATTTGTATTTTTGCAAAGCCATGAAATAAGCACTTACCTACTTATCCACTTACAGAGATAATTTTGAATTTTCTAAACTTAAATTTTGGATAGTAAGTTTTTTTGAGATGTAATATAATATGCGAAATGAGCATTTTTGTTTCGGTCCAAAATTTTACTACGGTAGGCCTCCCTTGTAAGCATGCCTAAATCTGTTTTTGTATCATATTTCTGCACGTTTCCTCGTTATTTCAGTTTTTGTTATGACTGCTGCTGATCCAAATGAATCGTCTTGGGCTTGTTATTGCGACAATCCGATGAATAATTGCCTCGGAGATTTGTTTTCCGTTAATTGGATGCATCAAGCTGAAATTGTAAGTAACTTTACAGTTTTTCCCCTCGACGAAGCAAAAAGAGTTTTAGAGGAGTTTTGAAATTTCAGAGCAAAATAATAAAAGTTTTTTATATGTGACCTTCCATGACAAAACCGACCTTCGGGCTGAAAATTGAGTTTTTCACTTTTCTTATAATTTTGGTCTCCAAACCTTCAAAATTCATTTAAAACCTTCTCGAACACCTTAGGTGTTTTCGGCCCGAAGGTCGGTTTTATCATGGAAGGTCACATATATAGAATTCCATATCTCTGCTCTGGCTTTGAGTTCTACTCAAAATTTCAATTTTTTAATAAGAATATCTAAAGTTCAATTTTTTTGAATTTAACGAAATTTATCGAATGAAAATTTAACCTCTTAAAATAATAGATTTTTTAAATAAACTATATCGTTACTTGTCAAATATAATTTTCTGAAATGGAATATTATCAGGAATAATGAGAAATACCTAATATTATTCTCCACTTATCCCTTCAGGGTATTGAGGTCCAAATACATATTCATACAGGTATTTAAATATTTTTTTTTAGGAATTATTGTCGAACACCACAGCTCACCATTTATTCGAAAAAGTACGAGCTTCTACATTGACCAGTCACGTCGAAGAATACGGTGACTTAGATATTGGAAATATTACGAATGTGAATATTATCGGAGAATCGAAAGGAGTTTCCGAGGAAAAATCTAGGCCTTTTGTGGATCCAAATCTGGTACCTACACATTTATTTACTCAGATTCATACATTATTCGCCTACCTTTCTATTCTATCGATATCTTAATCACCTACCTATTTATATTTTATGATATGCAGAGTTCAGCGCCGCAGTATGAAGCAACATTGGTAGCCTTACGAAATGCGTTGCAAAATGCGTTGAAACAAGGGAAAAAGGCCGAAGTTAGAAAATATAAGAAATTGTTATCTGATGAAACCCACGTGAGCATCTTGAATATAATTTAATTGGAAATTAATAGGAATCATATGATTCGTAAAACTTAATGTGATACCTATTGACTTTTGCTTAACAGAGAAGACTTATGCATATGAAAAAAATGGATAAAATATTAGTAAACATAACCAGCGGCGATTTAAATAAAATACAAATTCTGGAAACAACTAAAACCACGAGTAGGAAAACTGAAGTATCGAATTGCTTTAAAACTGTGGTGAATGATTATTTCGCCAAATGTTTGAATTTTGCGGATGTAAGTAATAAAACATCATTTTTAATCAATTTTCATGAAAATATGGATTTTAGAAACTCACATATTGAGAAACTTGTGTGAAATCAAAAGTAAGCCCCTGCCTAATTAAATGATGTGATTTTTTTTTCAGAACGAATTCATGTATCCGTCGTTAAAATATTTCCGAACTGCTTGCAATGTTGAATGGACAGATGTTGCGAAAATCAAAAATGCAATTCATTCGGTCTGCCAATAAATACACGAACAAAATATTCCTCCGAAATTTATAAATTGTTCAGCGTTCTAGTTTGTTATCTTTGGATATGTTTAATTTAAATTTTGTGATTACTCATATGAAAAATGAATAAATTTTTATCATTTATTTACATTCGTACGAACCTTGTACCAATCTACTTACGTTTGTTGATTTTAAATCTAAAAAATTCCTTAGTTTCATTTTTCAAATCAAAGGTATCACCTCTTTACTTCTTGGGGTAAAAGGTGAGAAAATGACTCATGAAGAAAGTCTAAAACAGTACCTTATAAGCACAAATGATTCCTAAAATGGAATGCTTTTAAAATTGTCTTTGTCAGGTTGGTTGACAAAAGCAGGATTACAATTTTATTCACTTTAGGGCAGAAATTTGAATACCTAGATCTAAAAATAACTGAATACCATTGCCAATTGGATTTATTTTTCACCATTACCCAATTTTTCAGGGCTAAGTACGGGAAAAAAATCGCAATTTCTCATGTTTTGTAAAATTTGAAGTGAAAAATGGGAAAAATCTTAAATTTACCTAGAAAAATTATCGTCTGGGATTTTTTTTACCAATAGCCTCTTTTTGAAAGAAAAATCGCTCGATTAATTTTTTTATTTTTGAGAAATATCGTCAAGATGGGAAGGAGGAAGAAGTAGGTACTTGAAAATCGAAGACTGCGAGGGGGCGCTAGTAAATCGGAACCAAAAGATGAATAGATTTTTGAGCTCAGAACCATCGGTAAGGTACCTAACCCACGACACGCTACTCAAATTTTTTCGTTTTTTCATTTCTGGAGCTAATTTTTAAGGAGTGGATCGAAAGAGCAAATTTTATGTCGTTGTGAATTCGTTCTTTTGAACGATTCTTTCGTCTCTGCTTTTGAATATTTTGAAAGATCAATTTTTTTCAAGATTTTACTTTTCCCCACTCCAAAATTGTTTTCATTCCAACAATATTCCAATTTTTTTCAACTTCATGTTTTTCGAAATTTTCTTGAACTTGAAAATTTTTTTTCATCTAAAAATAATTTGTTCGAAACTTACCAATCTTTAATTTTTTTTGATATGTATGTATTTCAACCATTGGTTACTATCGTGATCAATTTAAAAAAATGGCTTTGAAAAATCTTGAACTTGAAACTTGACCATTGAAATTTTAAACTCAAACCCATACCTTTTTGTTCGGTTCATAAACTGAACTTCTATTTGGTAAATAGCAATGAAGCTATAGGATCACCAATGATAATGATTAGCCATGAAAAAAAAGAAAATATTCGCAAAAAATATTTTTTTAATTATAAAAACGATTGAGTTTTAGGAAACCCTTCATTTGAAACTTTTTTCCAACTTGATTTAGCTAGGTATTTTTATCCAAATTTCCAAAAATTATAAACCTTTATACATTTTTCAACATTTTCCCCCTTTTCAAATACCATTTGTTACGTCAAGACTTGGGAGCCGAATTCGGACTAACGTAAGACTCATTTAGTGACTTTTTAGGATGAAAAAAATTTCCAAGTCCAAGGTACGTAATTTGGAAAAATATGAAGTTGAAAAAAATTGAAATAATGTTGGGATGAAAACAATTTCGGAGCTGGAAAAAATCTTGAAAAAAAAATGGACTTGAACAAAAACGTAATAATTTGTCATATTATTCAAGAGCGAAGACGAAAGAATCGTTCAAAAGAACGAATTCACAACATAAAATTTGCTCTTTCGATCCACTCCTAATTTATACATTCCGAATCCAAAAACTGAGTTGATATTCAAACATATAGCGTCTCAAAAATCATAGCGAAGGATATGCCACGTACTTATAATTCTCAATTTTTTTGAATTTTGCGCCAAATTTTTGGGTGCTTTGCCCCCCTGGAGAGTCAAGACCTCGTTAAAAAAAAATTATCTGAAAAGGCTCTGGTGTGATTAGGGGGTCATTTGGCCTCTGGTGGAATTTTATAAAAATGTTTATGCCATTCGATTTGTCTTGGTAGAAGATGATTTTAGAGTACATGAGCGAACTTTTATCTCATGGGGGGGGGGGATAATACGTGATTTCCTAACTAAAAATTTTGTCTCCGCGAGTTTTCAGCCAATTTTTTTCAAACTTGGCACGTAGGTACAGGTACTAGAGGGGAGTACTCGGGAATTTTTCAGATTTTTCCGACCACTTTAATGACCTTGAATTGGACTTTGAAAATTTCAAATCGCTCTGGGAGACAATTTTCATTTTTCAGATTGACAGAAAAATAATTTTTTCAAAGTTTTTCATTGTATTTCACACCTCTGAGAATTTTTTGAGATTTTTTCGAATGGTGGAAGTTGGTCAAATATTCAAAAAACTAATGTAATTCGTCATTCAGTCCAGGAAAAATAGTATTGAAAAAGTGCATTAAAAAGATATATTTATGTAAATCGCAATTTTATCGTTTAAAAAGCTTCTACATATGTGATGTCCAGAGTCTATGATAAAGTCGCACCGTCCCAACCACATTGCTTTTTGGATTGGGGGGGGGGGGTATATGGAGGAGAAAAGTTTTTGGCATCGATTTTGTTCAAATTCACGTGGAGGGTTATTTAAGTGTAGAAGTATACCCCAATAAAATTTTAGCTCCCCTCGGCCTCAGGAGGCTGAGCCATTACTTCCCAAAATTGGGCATTTTTGACTGAAAAGACAAAAAAAACTAGTTTTTGATTTTAAAACCACTTCAAAATTTTAATTTTGAAAAATTTTGGTATTTTTTATACACATTTTTAAATGGCAATTTCGACTAATTATTTTGAAAACTTTTTAATCATGTACATACATATATGCTTCAACTTTGGTGTACCCATTACTGAAAATTGAGCTTTAAAAATTTTTATTTAGGTTTCTGGGTCTCTGTTTAATCCTCTATCCAATTTTCTAGGCTAAATCGTGATACAGGAGAAATCATTCAAAAAATAGTTAAATCAACATTGAATTACCCTTTGCAACACTATTTTCAAAAAAAAACAATTTTTTAGATTATTCAAATTTTTTGGGACTTCAAAAAGTTATTGGAACAAAAATCAAGTTCAATGGTATATATTTTTAGGTAAGTATTGCATATGCATACATCTTCATTTAATTATTATCTATAAAGACTAAGTACTATCGGGATTTTTTTTTCAAGTTATCGCACCACAACACATCCTCTGGCTTTATTTTTGAAAGTCAATGAATCATATTTTTTAATTATACACCATACCTATTAAATCGTAAAAAGCAATACAATGTTATCGCTGAACGTGTCCATAATTATGAAAAATATTCTTATATGTATTTATTTTAGTCTTTCACGCTTTGTACAAAAGTGGACTTCGTCTAGATGTAGATACGAATTGGAATTGTATTCATTCTGACGCTGTTTGTATTCTAAGCAGCTCGTGTATGATGGGTATATCTAATTGAGCCTAACTCCTCAATTTGATTTTGATTTTATTGATCGTTTATTTTTCATATTACTAAGAAGGTTACAGGCTTCCATTTTTCCAATCATGAATTCTGTATTTATTTTATCTTTGATTGCGTTTTGCCTTTCGGGGGCAAGTTGCTCGACTATATCCACTACAACCCCTGTACCCGGACCCAACGTATGGGTGCTTTTGATTGCTGCATCGAATGGATGGGATAACTATAGACATCAGGTATTTCTATGCACTTATTTACTCTCTTTTTAAAATTTTCTTACAAAAACATATTCCATATCCATACTATACGTATTAAATGCAAAAACTTGGTAAATTTTTTGCAAAGGGTGATATCTGTCGGGCGTATCATATTTTTAAGAAGAGTGGTATTCCTGAAACAAATATTGTGCTGATGATGTACGATGATATTGCCAACAATCCACGGTAAGAAATTTTTTTCGGGTTTTAAAAATAATTTAATTTTATACGATCGGAAAATGAGGCCTTTCCTACAATAGTCAGGTCTCAATTGAACATCCGCGCGGGATTCTTGTTGAAATTGATTTTATGATCGATTCTTGTTTTAGACACTAAAACAAATAAATTCAGCTTAGATACCTATTTTACCACCTCCCCTTTTTCCCAGGGTTCACCCCCCCCACATTTCAAACGCGTGTACCGTCCAATCTATGGGTCGTAATGAAAAAATTTTCAAACAAAGTTGTTCCCCAACACGTTCCGTACATTTTCATTTCTCATAAAAATCCATTTTGGAGCAACTCCTGTCCCCCAAATTTGGAAACAAACCATGTTTTTGAGAAAACCTCAAAATCACGTTTTCTTCATTTTAAACGAATAGTTTAGGAGATACGACAAAATTTGTAATCACAAAAAGTATTCAGAATTGAATTTCCTTTCCAATGAGCTTTATCACGACCATTTTCACCAACTTTTCCCGACAGAGTGGACTTCTACCCCTTCCTCGTTTTCACAAAAGTTGGGCCCACGAGCAAAATTTGCTCCAAAATGAATCCCGATAATAAACTAAATTATGCATTAGATATTGAAGAACAAAAATCGTTCAATTTTTGTTCGTGGATCCAACTTTTGAGATAAGGGGAGGGGGAGAGATCCACCCTGTTGGGAAAAGTTGGTGAAAATGGTCGTGATAAAGCTCATTGGAAAGGAAATTTAATTTTGAATACTTTTTGTGATTAAGAATTTTGCCGTATCTCTGAAACTTTTCGCTTAAAATGAATAAAACATGATTTTGAAGTTCTCTGAAAACTGTTTTATTTTCAAATTTGGGAGGAAGGAGTTGCTCCAAAATGGATTTTTATGAGAAATGAAAATGTACGAAACGTGTTGAGGAACAACTTTTGTTTGAAATTTTTTCATTACGACCCATAGATTGGGCGGTACACGCGTTAGAAATGTTGGAGGGTGAACCCTGGGAAAAAGGGGAGGGGAAAAATGGGCATCTAAGCTAAATTTATTTGTTTTAGTGTCTAAAACAAGAATCAATCATAAAATCAATTTTAACAAGAATCCCGCGCGGAAGCCTTTTTTTGTTCAATTGAGACCTGTAATACGGGCTTTTTAGCTAAAATAAAGCCCAAACCCAAAATAAATTAGCAGAAAGAGGAAGTTTCGGATATAAGCTCAGTAAGGCATGTATTTTAATATTCCCGAACTTCCCTAAAATTGGTAAATATTTTGACCCCTTTTTGGGGAGTGAGGGGGTTCAAATTTTGGTTTTTCGCCCATAACTTTCGAAATTATGCATTTACGAAAAAAAAGTCGAAACAAAAATTGTAGAGAATTGAAAAACAAATAATTTTGATTTTTACAGTTTTTTCCTAGAACATCATGGAAGGGAGCTGGGGTCTTTCGAAAAAAATCAAATCAATTTTGAAAATTCCCTATTAACAGAAATAATTACCAAAAATCGGGTTAATCGACTTTTGGGTTACGGCTTTTTTGCATAGTATATCCCATTACTATGTAGAACAAGAAAAATGTGTAGCCGACCCCTCATCTCAAAGTAGGGGGTGGACCCTCCGTAGAAAAAGTCGCGTTTTTCCCCAAGCATAGCTCAGCTGCAGTGAAAAATTCGAAAAATTGGTTCAAACAAACGTTGTGAAGCTTTGAAAGACGAACATTTTACTTTTTGTACTTTTTTTCTGCGTGGTCTTGGAAGCGAGTTATTGCAAGAAGAAAAAAAGCGGCGCGGCGTTCAAAAATTTTTCATAAACTCAATAAATTACGCATGTGTAGATCTAGTATAAAATCTAGCGAACCGATAGCCCAAAAAGTGGAGTTCTGAGGTTTTTGTGATCACTGAACTCGATTTTTACAGTCATTAAACCCTTGGACCCAAATTAGGCCTCAAAAGGCGAGGTTCAAAATTCGTAAAAAAAAATTTGAACGCTGCGCCGATTTTTTTTCTTTTTGCGATAACTCGACCCCGCGACCGCATGGAAAAGAAATTTAAAAAAAAGTAAAATGTTTGTCTTTCAACGCTCTACAACGTTTGTTTGAACCAATTTTTCGAATTTTCTACTGTAGCTGAGCTATGCTTGGGAAAAAACGCGACTTTTCCTACGGAGGGTCCACCCCCCCTACTTTGGGATGAGGGGTCGTCTACACATTTTTCTTGTTCTACATAGTAATGGGATGTACTATGCAAAAAAACCGTTCCCAAAAGTCGATTAACCCGATTTTTGGTAATTATTTCTGTTAATAGGGAATTTTCAAAATTGATTTTTTTCGAAAGGCCCCAGCTCCCTTCCATGATGTCTTAGGAAAAAACTGTAAAAATCAAAATTATTTGTTTTTTAATTCTATACAATTTTTGTTTCAACTTTTTTTTCGTAAATGCGTAATTTCAAAAGTTATGGGCGAAAAACCAAAATTTGAACCCCCTCACTCCCCAAAAAGGGGTCAAAATATTTACCAATTTTAGGGAAGTTCGGGAATATTAAAATACATGCCTTACTGAGCCTATATCCGAAACTTCCCTTTTCTGTTAATTTTTTTTGGGTCAAAACCTAAAAAGTAACCTTTCAATGAACCTCCTCCTGCCCCTTCAATGGGATTTGGTGATGACCTCCCAGGCTCATAAAATTCCTTATAGTGTCCTGATTCACCATACCAATAATTTGCTGCTCATGGCCAAAAAAACACACTTCTCGCCACTGGACTATCAAAACAAAAGCAATTTTGGGGAGGGGTGGACCCTGGAGGTGAGGAGTGGGGGAACTACGATGAACTTTATTGATGTGAAATTTTATTTTAAATACTTTTTGTTATTACACATTTTGCGCCATCTTTGGTGTTTTCCATAATAAATGATGATGCCTTGATTTTGAGTATTCCATAAGTACATTTTTGAGATTTGGGGTGCAAGGGTGGCTCCAGAGCGAATTTTTGTAATAACCAAAAATGTGGAAAAGCTTTCAAGGAAGAACTTTTACTTGAAAAAAATTTTTGTACATCGAATAGAAAAGGAGATACGCGCATTTTCAAGAAATGGAGGGGTGTGGACCCTAGGAGAGGGGCTGAAAAAATGGCACCCGAGCTTTTTTTTTCTAAATACATTCTAAATTAAAAATCAATCATCAAATCGCTTTTTACATTTGGTACGAGCGGAAGCATTTTTTTGACATAATCCGAATACCTACCTATACTTTTTTTAATGTTTTTCGAGCAGAAATCCTACCCCTGGGATCATTATTGGACCAGACGGTGACAATGTTTACGAAGGAGTTGTTAAAGATTACACTGGAAAGGTCGGTATAGGTACTAGAAAGAGAACATTTTTGGCCCAAAAGTGAAATCTGACCAATTGTGAGAAATGAAATCCGAAAATAATTTTTTTTTAAATTTTTATTACCCAGGATGTCACACCGGATAATTTTTTGAACGTTTTGCAAGGTAAAAAAGAACTAATGCGTGGTATCGGAAGTGGCAAGGTAATCGACAGGTACGAATTTGTGTTTTCAGCTACGTTCTTCGAAGAACATAGCTGAATTTGAAATTTTTGTTTGAAAATTTTGAATAGATATGCCTAAAAATAGGTATAATTTTAAGCTGTATGTTTATTTTGATACAGCGGTCCTGATGATTACGTGTTTGTGAATTTTGTTGGTCATGGAAGTCATGATATGTTACTATTTATGGAAAAGTACATTTTATTATCAAATCGGATACTTGGTAGTCTGGTTGAATTAACCAACAATAAACGTTTCGCCAAGGTAGTATAAGTACATGTTTTTTATACTTACTTAATACTCGTATTTGCTATTTAACTATGATAAAGGTGGAGGAAGGGTATATTTATATTCGATGAAAACATTTTCGTAGATTTTTTTCCATTTCCTTCATCAATATTGTTTGTTTTTGGAAAATAATTTTTTCTATCGATGGTGCTGCTAAAGGCCTCAAATATTTAAAAAAAATTATATAAATTCAAAAATTTTGCATCAATTTAAGATCTCTTGAGAGAAAATATGTACCTACGTATGTGCAGGTAAAGCAGCATATTACATTAAGACTAGGGTGGTCCACATTAACACAGGAAAATTTTTTTTGTTAGATATCGGCCGTGCCACCCCCTAAATTTTTTCCTTTGTAGGTAGGCATTACACAGAAAAAATTTCAGCCCAATCGGAGGGGGTTAACCCGTGCCTCTCCCCCCCTGAAATTTCGACTTTTCATCAAAAATCACACAATTCATCACATAACTTTTTTTGCGAGGGGAAAAACGGGGTCATGGTAATAACAAAATTTGTTCACTGGAGTGTAAGGAATCGAATGACACCATAGTCACCCTCGTAGACGTATTAGGGGAATCAATACTAGCGGGGGAAGTGCCTAAAACGCGAAAATGAGTTGTTCCCTGGAGTTAATTACATTTACATGGGGAATTTTTTTTCTGATAGATATCGATCGTACCACCCCGCCAAGTTTTTCCTTTATGGGTAGGCATTACACAGAAAAAATTTCAGCCCAATCGGAGGGGGTTAACCCGTGCCTCTCCCCCCTTGAAATTTCGACTTTTCATCAAAAATCACACAATTCATCACATAACTTTTTTTGCGAGGGGAAAAACGGGGTCATGGTAATAACAACAATTGTTCACTGGAGTGTAAGGAATCGAATGGCACCATAGTCACCCTCGTAGACGTATTAGGGGGCTCAATATGAGCGGGAGAAGTGCCTAAAAGTTGTTCACTGGAATTAATTACATCTACATGGGGAATTTTTTTTGATAGATATCGATCGTGCCACCCGCCAAGTTTTTCCTTTATGGGTAGGTATTACACAGAAAAAATTTCAGCCTGTTCGAGAAGGGGGAACCGGTGCCTCGCCCACTCCCAAATTTTGACTTTTCATCAAAAATCGCACAATTTACTGAATAACATTTTCTGTAAGTGGAAAAACGGGGTCACGGAAATAACAAAAATTGTTCACAGGAGTATAAGGAATCGAGTGACGCCATAGCCACCATTGTAGACATAATAGGGGGCGTGATACGCGCGGGGAAAGTTCCCAAAATGTAGAAATGATATTCTTTTTTCTATGCCAATCGAGTCTTTGAAAATACAGTTCAATATTATTTCACTTTCATTTCTCTCTACAATTCATGAAACACACATGCTTGTATTCTTAATCAAAGAAGGAAATATGAATAAACCCCCCCCCCCCCCAAGGTGACCGTCATTTATATTTTTTCAGTGTTCGAGGGAGGGAGGAGTACATTTTGAACAGCATACTCCGAATTCAGAAATGCAAAAATTGTATTTTCAAAGACTCGATTGGCATAGAAAAAAGAATATCATTTCTGCATTTTGGGAACTTTCCCAGCGCGTATCACGCCCCCTATTATGTCTACAATGGTGGCTATGGCGTCACTCGATTCCTTATACTCCTGTGAACAATTTTTGTTATTTCCGTGACCCCGTTTTTCCACTTACAGAAAATGTTATATTCAGTAAATTGTGCGATTTTTGATGAAAAGTCGAAATTTGGGATGGGCGAGGCACCGGTTCCCCCTTCCCGAACAGGCTGAAATTTTTTCTGTGTAATACCTACCCATAAAGGAAAAACTTGGCGGGGTGGCACGATCGATATCTATCAAAAAAATTTCCCATGTAAATGTAATTAACTCCAGTGAACAACTTTTAGGCACTTCTCCCGCTCATATTGAGCCCCCTAATACGTCTACGAGGGTGACTATGGTGTCATTCGATTCCTTACACTCCAGTGAACAATTTTTGTTATTACCATGACCCCGTTTTTCCCCTCGCAAAAAAAGTTATGTGATGAATTGTGTGATTTTTGATGAAAAGTCGAAATTTCAGGGGGGGGGGGGTGAGGCACGGGTTAACCCCCTCCGATTGGGCTGAAATTTTTTCTGTGTAATGCCTACCCATAAAGGAAAAACTTGGCGGGGTGGTACGATCGATATCTATCAAAAAAAAATTCCCCATGTAAATGTAATTAACTCCAGGGAACAACTCATTTTCGCGTTTTAGGCACTTCCCCCGCTCGTATTGATTCCCCTAATACGTCTACGAGGGTGACTATGGTGTCATTCGATTCCTTACACTCCAGTGAACAATTTTTGTTATTACCATGACCCCGTTTCTTCCCTCGCAAAAAAAGTTATGTGATGAATTGTGTGATTTTTGATGAAAAGTCGAAATTTCAGGGGGGGAGAGGCACGGGTTAACCCCCTCCGATTGGGCTGAAATTTTTTCTGTGTAATGCCTACCTATAAAGGAAAAAATTTAGGGGGTGGCAACTTGACATTTCAAAAATTTTCTAATATGGACCACCCTAATTAAGACGGATTGAAAAAATATATATTCTGGATTTTGACGAAAATTTGTGTGTATTTTACTTTGAGTGGAAGACTTCCCAAAAATGTTAGGCCCGCCAGCCCAACGGGGGATGGAGCAAAGGAACCTCAAAGTAGGGAACGTTTTCAAAAGAATGCGATTTTTGCCACTTTCATGTAGTGCCACCTGCTGGGAACCTCAGTCACTTTTTAAAAAAGTGCTATTTTAGTTTTTACACCCCCTCGATCCATTATGGGCGTCGAAATCGGATACCATTTT
This sequence comes from Pseudococcus viburni, assembly GCA_033439095.1. Classification (NCBI taxonomy): domain Eukaryota; kingdom Metazoa; phylum Arthropoda; class Insecta; order Hemiptera; family Pseudococcidae; genus Pseudococcus; species Pseudococcus viburni. The sequence continues at coordinate 166,010 of JAVBJF010000095.1, forward strand.
TTGCTCTCCACAAGAAACTGAAAAGTTTCAGATCACGAATTTGATGATTTTTTTTTTACCAAATTCAATTCGTTCACTCAAAGATTTCAAAATCGAGCCAAAAACGTTTTTTCAGTCTCCTTGAATAATTTTTGATGAAATTTTTCCAAAAATTTTCATGACTGTAGGAACTATACCAACTGCACTTTGATTTACGCAATTTTCATAGAGATTTGAAAACAGGGACGGTTCGAGCACAACTATGGGGGGGAGGGGGGAATGAAAAGAGAAAATTTCTGACAAAAAATGCAACAAAACACTGAATTAGCCAACTGAACATAATTTTCACGAAGGACTTTGAAACACGTCTGGAGGTCGTCACCCTCCCCCACCCACCCCCTCGAACTGTCCCTGCTTAAAAAGTAAGCCATAACAATTCTTGGTCATTAAAATAAATTTCTGTTGGTTTTTTTGAAAAAAATTTTTGTAGGAATGATACTTGAGAAATTGTAAATTGGGTACCTAACCTATATGAAGTGTTTGAAAAAAATTCAGCCTCCTCGAATGAAATATAAGGGAAGGCTTCAAGCTGACTCAAATTTTCAAAAAATTAATAAATTGATTAAAAATCGAGAAAATGTTAAAATTACTTTTCAGTCTAGTCAGATTTAATATGTAGAAAACAACTGAGAAATTTTTTACCTACTTATCCGTCCCTTTCCCATCTCTTTTTATCACTAATTGATGAATTGAAATAAAAAATGTAAATCATGTACAGTACAACCATTTTTTGAAAAAAATTGTTTTTCGTGTTTTTATCCGGAAGTCGTTCCCCCTCTTTTTCCTGATAATTCCAACAGAGTATTTAAAAAATGTAATTCTATCTTTTTTCGTACTACTAGTTTTTTAATAGGAAAAAATTCAGTTTTCCCTATCAAATTCTGGTTTGTAGTTGGAACTCTGCCGGTGGATGGGGAGGGGGGGGGTCGAAATTAAAATTTATCATGATTTTTGAATTCAGTGTGAAATTTTAAACTGTTTTGATATGTCACATCGCTATTTTTGAGCAAGTATTTCTGGATTTAATTTTTTGGGGTGGGGATAAATGACGAACCTATTTTTTCCTTCATAACTTCGCACTGATGCGCAGATATTTTTCAGTCATCTTTGCAGAGTTTGACTTCAAATGGGTCCAACTAACAAAATTTACGAGTATGCTTTGGTTCCCAGCCATACTTGGGATAAAAGGGCGGTTTTACTCTCAAAACTTGCCAAAAATGCATAAAAAATGCATTCAAAGTGCAATAAAATGCAATTCTGCAGGGTGTGACAAAAAAAATACATATTCGGTATCAAAAGAAGTCCCTCATCATAAATCCGTCAATTTTTTTTAGTTTCGACCATGCCCATAAAATTAAGTTTTCAAGCCCCCCCCCCCTCCGTGAGCTAAGTGAAAATTTCGAAACTGCACTTTTTCGAATAGGACAGATGGTGTCAACATTTTTGCAGCTAATTTTTTTGGTTCCCCAAAAATTTCAAGATGATTTTTACGTGTTTGAATTGTAATTCATTACCTGAAATAGACAATTAGGTACCCAGTTTTATGAACCCATATTACCATTCCTATTTGTTGAAAAATGCTTAAAATTCTATGAAGCAGGATTTTAACTCAAAATACCACGTTCAAAAAAAAACTAACAAAATAAGAAGTTTTCAGTAAATTTTACTCCAGCATAATTATGTAATAATTCCTGCTAGTTGCTACATGTGCTTAAGTTCTGAATTAATTTTTTTCAGTTGTTTATCTTCGTTGATGCAGAAGAATCCGGTTCAATTTTTAATGAAGTATTGGAAGATAATACTAATAGTAAGGCAATCAGTTGATTTAAATTTGAAATATTGAGTATTTTTATGCAATCTTTTGGAGCAGTTTTGCTAACTGCAAAATTTCGTATGTTTACGTGTGAAAATATCTGTCTAGAGAAAGTAGGTACAATTCAGATACAAATTACGTTTTATTTTTGTTTGCAGTATTCGTTATGACATCTTCAGATTTAATGGAAGGGTCCGCGGCTGAAGCTTTCAACGCAACGTTGGGAGTTTTTCTTACAAATTGTTTTTCTGAAAATTGGATATTCGCCGTTAAAACTGCAGTAAGTTTTTTTATATGTGGTATGATATGATTGACACCATGTACAAATAGGAAATTCAAAAACAATAATCACATTTTGAAAATCTCAAAGTTGAACTTTGGTGGTGAAAGCTCAACTTTCATGGTAAGAACAAAAAATGAAAGTTGCCATTTAAAAATCTGAAAAAATTACAGTGAGGAGCCATTTTCACCATTTTTCAACCAACAAATTCTTAAGATGGGATCTCAACACCCTTGGGGAGTAGAGAGGTCCACAATTTTGACCAAAATTTTAAAAAATCGAAAAAGTGAAGTAACACATCGAATACTATTAATTCGGAGGCGTTCGAATATGTACTCAGTTTTTTCATTTGGCCCCCTAAATCTCCCTATTAGCCTCCTTGATAGGGTAAAAATTCAAAAAAATGAAAAATAACGTGTGACCTATCGTTTGTTAGATTTTTGAGGGCGCTGAGTTCTAAAATTTGCTAATTTTTGGATTTGACGCTTTAGTGTCCCTCTAGCTCCCTAATTTTGGGAAAAACTATGTTGAGAAACGAAAATATCGTGTGGCATATCGATTCTAACTAATTTGAGAGCGTAGAATTCGAATATCGACTTACTTTTTGATTCGACCCACCCCCCCTAATTTTTTTGAAATATTCAATTCCGTATTGATCATCGATGACTGGAGGAAGGGGTCAGTTGGAGCACGGGGAGGGGGTCGGATCAAAAAGTAAGTCGATATTCGAATTCTACGACCTCAAATTAGTTGAAATCGATATCCCACACGACATTTTCGTTTCTCAAGAAGGATTTCCAGAAATGGGGGGGGGGGGGTTAAAGGGGCATTAAAGGGTCAAATCCAAAAAATAAGCAAATTTTCGAACTCGGCGCCCTCAAAAACATAACGAACGACAGGTCACACGTTATTTTTCATTTTTTTGAATTTTGACCCTATCAAGGGGGCTAATATGGGGGGTCAAGGGGATCGAATGAAAAAACTGAGCACATATTCGAAATTAGCGCCTTCGAATTAGTAGTAATCAATGTGTTACTTCACTTTTTCGATTTTTTTGATTTTTTGTCAAAATTGTGGACCCCTGTACCCCCTAGGGGTTTAGAGATCCCATCTTGAAAATTTGTTGGTTGAAAAAAGGGTGAAAAGGGCTTTTCACTGAAATTTTTTCAGATTTTTAAATGGTAGCTTTCATCTTTTGTTTTTATCATGAAAGTTGAGCTTTCACCACCAAAGTTCAACTTTGAGCTTTTCAAAATATAGTAGAGTTGCCTGCTGCACTACGACTTTACGTAATTTTTATAAAAATGGAACAGGCAATATATCAATATAAATTTTTTTTTGAAAAATAATAACAATAAGGTCTTTTTTTTGTGACCAAAAATTGTTTAGCTTATCTATCTGACCATTGAATGATGCTATTGGCGGATTTACCATCGAAATTGATTCTTAGTGAACGAAAAAAATTGAATCAAATTTGAGCTGATTAAGTAAACGGTTTGAAATTGAAAAAATCCAAAAATCTGTAATTTTGTGATCTACAATATTTCAACTTCCTTTGTAGAAAAAATTGCAGTATCTTAAAATGGCATAAGTAAATTAATTTTTTCAATAGGTAGTGACACTACTTTGAGTACCCAAAATTCTACCCTCCGTATGGCTAGGGAGCTCAAAATTTTTTAGGGAGGTCTCTGTCTCAAATTGAACCAACTCACCAATTTCAATCAAATTTCGAAGAGTTTTTTAATCCATCTTATATTTTTCGATTTATTAGGGTGACTTGTCAACTATTTCATTCCATCACATATTTCAAAAAGTACGATACGAAACTTCCAGCAGTCATGTTCAAGAATTTGGAGATTTGGATATAGGAAATACGATGGTGGCCGAAATTATCAAAAAATGGAAACAATTCAGAAAAAATGAGTCTGATAGTGAAGTGAGCCTAAACCTGGTACGTGATTAATTACTAAGGCATGTTTATACACAAATGACGACTATAGCTGATAATTATGTAAACTAAGTAAACAAACCTTTGGACTTTTATGATAGCAAAAGAACAATGCAGTACCTCAAACTGAAGTTAAATTGGCTGCTATGGAATTATTATTGGAAAATGCGATAAAGAAAGGCCAATTTACTGAAATTAGAAGATTGAAAAAGATGATAACGAATGAAATTCACGTAAGTGTTTCACCCGAGTTCACGACCGAATAAATAACAAAATATAGTCAAAAGGTTTTAAAGTCCAATGTACCATGTTTAATTGGGTTAAAATTCAATAGAGACGACTCACGCAAATGAAGAAAACGGAAGAAATTCTACGGAAAATAACCAAAGGAGATCCTGATAAAATGAAGTTTTTAGGGAAACCTCGTAGACGTTCGAATGATAATGCATTGGAATGCTATAACATTGCGGTGGAAGATTATTTCACCTCATGTTTGAATTTTCCCGATGTGAGTAAATTAGCTGTCACATTTTTATATTTTTTTAAAAGTAGGTAGGGCATAAATTACACAAGTCAACACGATTTTTGTGTTTGGGTTCCGATTGCGAAATTTGGGTTGCTTTTATGTATCTAATGAAGGGAAAAATAATTTTTTGTCCAAAGTTTTCTGGGGAGGGGAGCCAAAAATGTGATTTTTCAAGAACAATACACATGGATTTGAGAAAAATTTGAAAAAAAAATTTTGGTCCAATCTTATGGAAAATTTTACGCTGAATCGAATGCCGCAAACCGCAGACCTCTATCTCTTTTAGAAAATAGTTACAACTAAAACTTTCCTAAATTACCTATGTGAAAAAATCGCATTTTTTTCGCCCTGCTCGCGGAAAAGTGAGATTTCTGAGAAATCTAAGCGTTCTACGACCATAATGACCATGACAAAAGTTGTAGAGAATTAAATTTCCTATCGGATAGGTGCATTCAAATTTTTCCTGAAGGCGTAGTTTTTGAGATATTCTTGAGTAAAGTTGAACATTAGTCGAGGCAGTTGAGAAAAAAAGAGAAATGAAGCAATTTTTGGGTGTCAAAAGTTTTACAGCGAAAAATTGTGAAAGGTGACTAACCTCTAGGAGCTACCACGCCATCGTGCTGATTTTTCATGAGGGCACCCCCTCCCCCCTCCTCCTACAAAATTCATTTTTTTCTGTCTACAAAAAATACCTTGCACATTTCAGCGACACTGAAATAACAGGTTACTTGATTTTTTCACTGAATTTTGATCCTCTCCTCCCTTTTCTTGATTTCTCAACTGTACACAATTTCTCGGTGCGCTAATGCTGGCATGGTCTTGCAAAAAAAAAAGAATTTTGTGATTTTCACTTCATTTTGCAATTTTAGACGCGCTGGAATGTTATTGGTGCAGTTGTGAGGTAAAGCATTAAACCTTTCCAAATGATCGCAGGAAACATTTTTTCCGGGGAAAAATTGTAGGAAATTAAACGTTGAATAAAAAAAGTACTGAACAACTTCTTTGGTAAAATCAAACCCTGGAGATATATTGGGAAAACCCGTTTTTGTAGGAAGAGGGGGGCGGGGTGCCCTCATGAAAAATCAGCACGAGGGCGTGGTAGCTCCTAGAGGTTAGTCACCTTTCACAATTTTTCGCTGTAAAACTTTTGACAGCCAAAAATTGCTTCATTTCTCTTTTTTTCTCAATTTCATCAACTAATGTTCAACTTTACTCAAGAATATCTCAAAAACTATGCCTTCCGGAAAAATCTGAATGCACCTATGCGATAGGAAATTTAATTTTCTACAACTTTTGTTCTGGTTATTATGGTCGTAGAAAGCTTAGATTTCTCAGAAATCTCACTTTTCCGCGAGCAGGGCGAAAAAAATGCGATTTTTTCACATAGGTAATTTAGGAAAGTTTTAGCTGTAACTTTTTTCTAAAAGAGATAGAGGTCTGCGGTTTGCGGCATTCGATTCAGCGTAAAATTTTCTATAAGATTGGATCAAAAAAAAATTTCAAATTTTTCTCAAATCCGTATGTATTGTTTTTGAAAAATCACATTTAAGCAAACTTTGGAAGCCTCGCCACGAATGAGCATATTGGTGTATTTTGATGTGTAGAATCAGAATTTGGCCATGAGAACTGAAACACAGAACTTTTTTTTTTGTTGACTTGTGTTATAACTTGGATTGCCTCTGATTTGAATGAGTTGGTAGGAAGCATATTACAAAATATTTTCATAACATGATTTTTTTTTCAGAATGAATTTATGTACCCAGTATTGAAATACTTTCTGGCTGCTTGCAACGTTGAATGGACAAATATTGAACGTATCAAAAGTGCTATTTCTTCAGTCTGTCGGAATGAATAGATTTTGTATACCTGTGAGTTCCCACTTGAATCAGTGACATAATTTTTCGTACCTACATATTTTAGCTTCAACATATAATTTCTCAGTCGATTTCTTAGATAATGTTGTATTTTAAATTTTATCCATACGAATTGTATACCTAATCAAATAAATCTGTCATAAAAAATCTTAATTGTTTCGCAATCAGTAAAATAAAAAATTAAGGTTTGAATCAGACTTTTCGATTACGTATTTTTTAAGCCTAACTGTATTTTATTATGTAATCCCTTTCATTGATGTTAATAAAATTGCCTAACCGAGTCGCCGTAAATACGGGAATTGAAAGCCTGACTCACGCGAAACAGAGTCAATTGAAAATATTTTTGATCAGCTCGCTCATTTTTTGAGAAAAAAGTTAGGGAAGGATTTTTTTCTTCATTGTTTTTCAATGTTCTTTCAAAAAATGAAGATAGGAAAAACTTCGAATCCAATTGCGAAGGAGGAATTTGTAATTTTTGTTGGTGTGAGCCAAGCCAAAGACTCAGAAGCCCCATTTTCATCAAACATGAACTTTTATAAATTTCATATCAACCAAAGACTTCTAATAAAAACTAACATTTTTTCATCAATGGTAACTACCAAAATCGATTTTCTTTCATTTTGGCAATTCAATGGAAAACCTAGAAACTAAAATCCTTCGGGACCTCTTTAAAATGATTACAAGTCGTTGATGACGAATTTGAAAAATATGAATTTAGCATAAGCGAACCCAGGAATTATTTATGGGAGGAGCTGAGAATTCGAGAAAAAATAGGGGGGGAGGTTAAATTTCAATTTAAAAAGGTGGCACTGGCGTAGTCAGGGTATTTTCAGTAGGCTGATAATACAATGAACAGAGAGCAAAGAAAATTTCCACAGAACGTTCAAACCTGGAACTCAAAATACCTTCATGACGTCACTACTGATAGCTGACGTCACTAGTCATACCGCTGAACGTCGTTTTTTGGCTGTGTCGCTTTCCTGAAGCTCGTTTCTATTTGTATTTCTCTGAAATGTACTCGATAATAAATTACCTTTTCTCATTTTCAATTTCAGTCATTTTCTTTTCGATGTTGCAAAATTTGTTCTTAAATTTTTATGATGAATTTTTTTCAAAAATTTTTGTCATGTAGTTGATGTAGTATTCAATTCAGGAATGTTTTTATTTCGATTAATACTCTGATATTTTTTCCAAGAAAATTTTCTTCGTGGAAAACTGCTACTTTTCTCAAATTACTGTTGTGTAATGAGTTTTCCTAAGAATATTTCAATTCGAAATTGAATACAACTCTCAGTTTTTTCTCAATAATAATGTCTAGATCTAGAATATGAAATTTCGAGTTGGAATTTTGAAGTTCCTTTGTGAAAAATGTTTAAAAAATTGTAAATTGTCACAAATTTTACTGTAGAGACGTATCTAATATTTAGATTTTGCCGATACCGAATTATTAATTTTTGGAAAGTGTTACTAGTATTGCCAAATATATACATTTAATTTTAAAAAGTTATGAACGTGGTTAAAATTGCATTGTTGGCAACACTATTGAATTTCGAATTGATATGGGCAACAATTATAATGTAAAAATGTCTAATTTATTCAAACAAAAAATAAAACTAAGAAAAAAAAATGGAAAAGTATTGAAAAATAATGAAAAAGTAGAAAAGAGTGAAGATAATTCATTCAAATGCATTGTCGTTTTGATAGAAATTTACGAAGTTCAAAAAACTTTGCCTATTTCTAAAAAAAAAAGTAAAATATGCGGAAAATTGGGGTAAGTATGATTTGAAGAAAGTTTGAAAAATGAAAAAAAAAATTGTAAAAAGTACTGAAATGTTGAAAAATGATTTTAAAAATTTGTGAAATCGTATACGTACCTATCAAGTAATGTTTAAAAAATTAAAAATTGAGAAAGATATATTCAAGTGAATTTTCTAGAAAAAAAACAAATTGAAAAAATGAAAATAAAAAATATATTTAAAAAATTGGGTCTTATTTCGAAAAAAAAAGTAGTAAAAAATGATTGAAGAAATTGAAAAAGTACTGAAACATGTTTGAAAAATGAGGAAAAATATTAAAAACCTTAGATCATGGACATGTTTAAAAAATATTCACTTCGCAGACGAGACAATGTTTCTTATTAACATTTATGAAAAGAAACGAAAATTCATCATGTTTTTTCAATTTCATAATTTTTTATTAAAATGATCCGAAATCAGAAAATAATACGAAATGATCTGAAATGATCAAAATTCATCAGAGGTGATCCGAAAATAATCAGAAATAATCTGAAAACATTGAAGTCTGAAAAGGATCAAAAATCAGTCAAAATGCGATCAGAAATGATTGAAATATGACAATAAAATAGTCAGAAAATGACAAAATAAAATCAAAATTAATGAGAAATTATTAGAAAATATCACAAAAAAGGCTGAAGCAAAAATGGTGAGTCCAAAATTGAAAACTAATTGGTAAAAAATTTTCCATTTTTGTCCCATCCCATCTCCAAAGGTTACTTTCAGGGCTTGGAGTCGAAATGACCACAGAAATGCATTCGAAGAATCAAAGCTCATGGATCTGGGTAAATATTCTCACTCGATGAAGTTGAAGAATTTTCGATTCTGGTCTCATTATACTCCCTCTTTCGAGATTCCACTTTCAAAAATTTGGGTCGAATGTCAAATAACCTTATAAATGGATTCGAATACGTGTGCAGCGATCAAAGTAGTCGGAATCGTACTTCAGATTGCTAAAGGAGTGAAATTGGTTCTAAGACCGTTTTGATTTTCACTGATCAAGTACCTATGTGGAAAGATGCTCAATATTTGGAAAATGGTCCTAATTTTGGAGACCCGTTCAATTTTTATAAAACAGATAATTTTTGAAAAACCCGTTGGAAAATTGTTCTATTTTAGTAATAAAATGAACCGACTGTTTGGAAATTATCCATGTTTCAAAAAATTTAGATTGTTTACGGAGAATAATTTGATTTTCAATTCATTGAAGATTTCCCAATTTAGGTAAATTATTGTTCAATTTTCAAAAAAATCAGGTTTTAGAAAACTGTAATTTAAAAAAAATTGATTGTGATCCACGCTTTGGAAAATTGTCAATGATTTCAAAAAATTGTCTTTCTTTTGAAAGAATTACGTAATATTATCATGTTTAAAAAAATTCTCTAATTTATAAACATTTTTTCCGATTTTTAAAAATTCTTGGAAAATTTTTCTATTCTTAGAATATTGTTTAATGTGTAAAAAATCTATTTTTGGTAAATTGTCCAAATTTTTGAATAATTCCCAGAAAATTTTACATCTTGGAAAATTTTCCTCGTTTTGGAAAATTTTTTGTCTTAGAAAATTTACCATTTTTTGAAAAATTGTGAGCGTTTTCGAAAATCCAGAAAAAATTTTCAATTCGAATTCAGTTTGGAATTTTTCAATATCTGCCCGAGACCAAGACAGACCTGTCCAGAATTGTCTCTTTTTTTTATAAACCAACCCGTATACAATGCAATGAGTCATTACATCACTGCTCAATCTCGATTTGGAATTTTATTTTTATCGAATTCAGCTTGGAATTTTTCAAAACCTGTCTAAGACCCATACAGACCTGTCCAAAATTGTCTCTTTTCTATAAACCAACTCTTGTGCAATACAATGAGTCATAATTCATAAATCACTTCTCAGTCTTGATTTGAAATTTTATTCGTCAAAATTCACCTTGGAAAGTCTAAAATTCCGACTGATTTAATTTTTATTACCCTCAAACCCTCATACTATAAAATCCACCTCGAATTGGAATTTTATAATTTAAAATTCTCCTTGGAATTTTTACCCATCTGTCAAAAATAGACTCGTTTGATTTTCAACCCTGTACAATAGAATGCCTTATTTCGTCATATCTCAATTTCGTCTTATCTTTATAAACCTCATAAAATATAGAATACTTGTTAGTCACCTCTCTGCCTCGAATTGGAATTTTATTATTCAAAATTCATCTTAGCGTTTTAAACCAGTTGTCAAAAATAGACTCGTTTGATTTAAAACCCTGCACAAGATTGCCTTATTTGGACATGTCGTCACAGTCCTTAAGCATTAGTCACCTCTCTGCCTCGATTTGGAATTTTTGTTATCGAAATTCACATTGAGAAGTCTGAAATCCCTACTTGTTTCTTTTTTATTATCCTTGTAATATGAAATGCATTTTTTTGGTCACGTCTCTTCCTCGAATTGGAATGTTATTCAATATTCGAAAGTCACCGTGACATTTTTAACCACCTATCAAAAGGCTTGTTTGATTTATAACCCTGTAAGTAGGTACAATAAAAATCCTTATTTGGTCATGTCTTATCAGTCTCGTTTTATGTTTGTAATCCTCACACAGTCACACAATATAAAATGCTTGTTAGTCGCTCTCTGCCTGATTCGAAATTTTATTCATCGATATTCAAAAGGAATTTTCACCACCTGCCCAAAGCCGACTTATCTTTTTATAACACTCGCACAATAAAATGACTTACTTCGTGACGTCACCCTTGTAAAATTTAATGCCTTATTTGGCCATGTCTCGGTCTTCAATATTTGCATCTTTTGTTATCTGCTTTTTTGAATAGCTTCATGAACAGAATTGGAAAAACCTAACACGTAAATAGGTACCTAACTACCTACCTAAGTATTCGTCATCCTGTTGGAGTTTTTGTTCAATGAGTCATCCTTTCATTAAATCTTTTCACTGTACCTTTGAAGATGTGAGGGGAAAAGTGGGAGAAGTAAATTGTGGGATGGATCCAATCAGAGAGATTTATTCTACGTCACCATTTTTTTTTCGAATTTTGATTGGAGGTTTAATTTTTAGGGTAGGAGTATTGAGGTGATCAGCTGGGTTTGGTGGTGCTGCTTGTGTGATTTTCAAATTTCAAAATCTTGCTCATTTCTTCGATGTTCTGGCTGGTGATAGAATCTAGATGGTTATATTCTCGAATGTTGGTGTCGTTTGTTATTTTTTCGGTGTCGGTCGGTCGTTTCGTTTGATTTTTTTTTTAATTACTTCATGTTGGTCGTTGTTTCGTCTCGTTTTCGATGTGGTTGTTGAATTTGGGGCTTTTATCGTAATTTTGGTTGAATTTTTAGGGTTGGTAGTTTGATCTGGAATTTTTCAATTTCGATGTGGTTTTGAATTTGGGGCTTTTGAGGTGTTTTGATTTTGGTTTTTGGTGTAGGGAAAATACACAGGCCTGTGCAGTCTTTGGTTGGTTTTTCTTATTGAGGTTTCGAGGTATTAATTACATATAGGTATTAATATTTAATCATTTTTAATTTTTTAAATAGCTTTTAATTAGGTAGCAATTTCAGCGTCACGTCGCCGGCTGCCATCTCGAAATTTGGATACCGATACTTGGGATGAAGATTTTTTGATTAACGAGAAAACTTTTCGCATAGGAATTTCAACATTACACGGTGAGTTTTTGCTTTATTGTATTTTATATAAAGAATTCTTCGGTAATTATTTTCAATTGTTCGTTTATTTGTGGTGAATTTTTTTTCGTGCATTTTTAAAATAATTAAATTTCTAATTCGAACTTCAGTTATTAGTGATAAATAATTCAAATATAATTTTTTGGTTAAAATTTTTTCAAAAATTATTGATTTACGATTTCGGATTTTTTTAATCATTTTTTTTAATTGATTTTATTTTCGGTGATTTTTTCATTTTTGATTTTTTTGGTAAATGTTTTCTTTTTTTTTTCGTCTGTTTTATTTTAGTTTTTTTTAATTTATGATTTTTTCGACAAAATTTCAATTTGATTAGGTACGTAGTGGGAATTAAATGAAATTTTTCACAATTTTTTTTCGAAATTCACTTGCATTTTTTTAAATTTGTGGTTCAAAAACTCTCGAACTTGGATATTTTTTTCGTATCTTAATTTTATGTTTGAATTTCAGTGTCGAGTTACCAGCTGCCCAATTGGATTTTGGATATTAATGCTTTCCGATGAAGATTTTTTGATTTTCAAAAAGGATTTTCGTATAGGAATTTCAACATTACACGGTGAGTTCTTCTTTGTTGTATTCTGTAAAGAATCATTCGGTAATTATTTTCAATTATTATTTGTTTGTTCGTGTTGAATTTTTTTCGTGCATTTTTAAAATTCAATTTCCAATTCGAACTTCAGTTATTAGTAATAAATAATTCATTTATCATTTTTTGGTTAAAATTTTTCAAAAATTTATTGATTTATGATTTTTGATTTTTTTTTTAATTCTGTTTTTTTAATCGGTTTATTTTCGGTGATTTTTTTAAATTTAGGTATGTTTTTTTCGACAAAAATTTTAATTTGATTAGGTACGTAGCGTGAACTAAATGAATTTTTCACAAATTTTTTTCGAAATTCACTAGGTATCATTTTTTTAAATTTGTAGTTCAAAACTCTCAAACTTGATATTTTTTTTGTTTCTTAATTTTTTTTTTTTGAATTTCAGTGTCAAGTTATCGGCTGCCCACTTGGATTTTGGATATTGATACTTTCCGATGAAGATTTTTTGATTTTCGAAAAGGATTTTCATTCAAGATTTTCGACATCATTACATGAGGAATTCTGCTGTGTTGTACTTACGTCTTGACGAATTATTCGGTAAATTATTTTCAATTATTCATCCGAGTTGAATTTTTTTCCTTCATTTTTAAACTATTTACTATTCTTGTTCACTTCGATTTAATTTGAATTCCAATTATTTTTGATGAATGATCCACCTATCACTATTGTTTCAAATTTTTCAATTTGTTGAATTATGATTTTGGATTTTTAAAATTCTTTGGTTTTCAATTGATTTGTTTCGGCAATTTTTTTCATTTTTGATTTTTTTCAGGCAAAATTTTAAATTTGATTAGGTATACAGATAGTGAGAAGGAAATGAAAATTTTCAATTACAATTTTGGTTCTGTTACAAATTTTCTTCGAAATTCACTTTTACTTTTTTTTCATTTTCTGTTCAAAGTTTCTCGAATTATTATGGTATCCAATTTTTTTTAATTTTGTTTGTTTCTTAATTTTTTTTCGATGTTTAGTGTCAGGTCACCAGCTGCCCATTCGGATTTTAGATACTGTTTACTTGCAATGAAGATTTCATGATTTTCGGAAAAGTTTGGGTTTTCATTCAAGAATTTCAACCATCCTTAAATTGTGAGTCCTTTGTATTTTTTTTATTTATTCTGTAATTTTTTATTGTTGAAATTTTCTCGTTCATTTTATTATTGAATTTCACGTTTCTTTCATTCCATTTTATTTGAATTTCTATTTTTTTCTATGGATAATCTAATTTTCAATTTGCTTCAAATTTAAAAAGAAAAAATCATTTTCGTAAAATTTTGATTCATTTATGTACCTAGTGTACATTATAAGAAATTTCTCTTCCGTATTTTTCCATTAAATTTCGTTTTTATTTCAATTTACTTTTTGGATTTCAAATATTTTTTTAGATAATACTTTTTTGTTAATTTTTGTTTCAAAATTTCTCTAATAGGTAGATTTTCTCTATTTGTTCAATTTTTTTCGTTTCTTTTTAATTCTGTTTTTAAATTTCAGTGTCACGTTATCGGTTTCCCCTTCAAATTTTAGTTACCGATACCTGATATGAAGAATGATTTTCAAGAAGAAACTGCACATCGTATGAAAAGAATTCCAACTCGTTACCATAAATTGTGAGTTCTGCTTTTATATTCTCAAACATTTTTCAAACAATTTGTTTTCGATTTTTTATGTATCGATTTTTATGTTGGTAGAATATTTCACGTGTATTATTTCACAAAATTTCGCGCTCATTTCAATCTCATTTGAATTTCAATTTTTTAAATGGATAATTATTAATTTTTGGTTAAAATTGTCTCAGAAAAAATCTCGATATTCGATTTTTTTCTTATTTATTTTCGTTTTTTTCGTCACTTTTGGTTAAAATTGTTTCAAATGAATTTCTCGATATTCGATGTAAGTATTCTTATTCAGGTATTTTCGTTTTTTTTTTTCGTCAATTTGTTTTTGGTAATTTATTATTTTCCTTTTTATTTTTTGAGAAAATTTCAACAAGAACCCCATATTGTTTCGTCAGTTCATTTTTTTCGATGCTCGAAAGTTTTTTTTATTGGCTAGTGAAAATTTGTTCATTCATTTTTGGATTAATTTTTTCCCCAAATTGATATTTTTGTGTATTCTTAAATTCTGATTAATACCTGTGTTGAAACGATTCAGGTATTCGAGCATTTTTATTAAATTTACTCTTGCTAATTTTTGTTTGATACGATGTTGGTATTTTTTTCAATTTTTGGTCAGTGTTGATATGCTGTCAAAATTTAACCAATTCTGTCTAAAGTTCAGGTTTATTTGTTGTAAGTATTACTTTTGCTTTGATCTCGAAGTCGTTTTTGGTGAATTTTAATTATTTTTCAAAAATTTTGCTTGACTAGTTTATTCGTAAATTCTGTTTTTTTTTTTCACAATTGTTTTTTTTTGGTTACCTACTTACCTAATTTTATTTTTCAAAATTTACTTGACCAATTTATTGGTAAATTCGTTTTTTTCGCGATCTTGAGATTTCTTTTTGGGTAATTTGAATTATTTTTCAAAATTTTGATTTTTCGTTAATTTTATTTTTCAAAAATTGTTTGATCAATTTATTTCGCGATTTCTTTTTGGGTAATTTGAATTATTTTTAAAAATTTAGGTACCTGACCAATATATCAGTACCTATAGTCCGTACAACGAAAGAAGGCACTTTTCCCCTACTCGACTCGTAACGCGGAAACCAACGACGCGCGTTGATTTCAAATTTCGTCTAATCACAACTCAACGTTTATAAATTTTATTTATTAACGTGGTGTCAATATTTGTTGAATTTTTTTTAGTGAATTTTTGCATTCGGTTTCACATTTTTTTTTTAAATTCCGATTTTAATATTTATTAACCCTTTCGCTCCCGTCGTCACAGCATATGTGACGGCAGCTTAGTCCCGTAGTAAGACCGCCGTCACACCGTGTGTGACAGTGAACTAGTTGATTCTTATGTACGATTTATCTGCGGCGGTCTGTGCAAAACGCTTTGAAAACTTTAGTGGTAGGCTACCAACACCCCAAAGAACCAACTTCGGGGTTGGGCTCGCGCAGTGTTACCAACATACACGAAAATTTGGTAAAATGAAAACTTTTTTAAAATAATTTTTCTTTCTTGAGAATTTTTGTTTTTTTTACGTTTGTGGTTGCACTTTTTGGAGCTCCAATTGATAAAATAATCACTTATAAACAAAAAAATATGCTTTTTGATGAAATTTGGAATAAAATTTGAATAAATTATTTTTTTTTTGTAATTTAGCATCAAGTGGCGAATGATGATGATGACTACGTTGTTGTGCTTTTAGATATTTGAATAAAACTTGAATAAATTATAACTAATTATTGAAGTCAAAAATGGTCAAAAGAAAAAATATTTTTAGGGCAGTCTCGTCACACATGTTGTGACAGGGGGTTTTTTTTTTCGGCCATACAATTCTATGCACACCCCAACTGACCCAAAATGCAAAAAAAAAAAGTTGGTTTTACCCCATTGAAATTTTGACGGGAGCGAAAGGGACGTGGTTGTCTGAGTAATTTTTGCATTCGGTTTCACTTTTTTTTTTTAAAATTACGATTTTTCATTTTCGACTGATTATTTTTTAATATTTATCGAATTCAATTTCTAATTTTGATTTTTTTTCAGATTTATGAAAAGGATGCCATGTCCTCAAGAAGTCCAGAACCAACTGTGAATTCCTCATCGAGAAAGCCTGCCATTCTGAAAATGAAAAATCCAGTTCAAAAGTGTATGGTATTTGGTAACGTAGTCTTATTTTCTTTTTAAATTCAGTAAGTACGTATGCATGATGTTAGCAATTTTTATTCGCGATTTCGAATTTCGCTAGTGAACCCCTCTCCCCTTCCTCACCTATTAATTGATTTTAATTTTCTGATCTTGAAATATCGAAATTTTCTTAAACTAAAATCTGTCCAGTTTTGATAATATTATTGCCAATTTTTTAAAAATTTTCCTATTCGGACATTTTTTTTATTCGATTGCGATTTTTTATTCGTGTTTTATTTTCTCAATTTATTCGTGATATGTTTTTTTGTAAAATTAATTTTTGAGACCGAATTTTTGAGTTTTAAATTGACATTTTTCTGTTCTTGATTTCGAGGTTTTTAAAATTTTTAGAATTTTGGCCCATGATTCGGCTACCTAGCACCTAATTACCCCCCTTGTTGGTGAATGCTACGTACGACTATGAGCAGTTGGTATTTATTGGAAAATTTTCATCAAGATCGTGTATCATCATTATTTAATTAAGCACCATTGTCTCATTCCTTTCGCAATCCTTTTTGTTTTCCATTTACAGAGAAATTACTACTGATGACTGCTTGTTAATATAATGGCATATCGTGTTTATTATTTTTGGTTCATAACTGTGTATTGACGAACAATATTGGTGCATGTTTCCTCCTAAATGACTATTTTTTATTCTCCATTTCAGGAAATTTATAAAAGGTATTTGAAAGTGTATTGAAAATAGGCATATACACTTGAAGCATGGACAATTTTAAGCGTCATTTTCTCATCCCTTTCCACAATTCTTTTTTTTTTCCATTTCAGCATTAGTCTCATCCCTCTCACAAAATCCTTTTTTTTCAATTTCAGCATTGTTTTTTGAATAATATGTAATTATGAATAATTATAAAAAATATTGGCGCATGTTTTTTTTCCTACATGATTACCCCTGTTCTCCATTTCAGGAAATTAGTGCAAAGTGCACCTATGAAGATTTTTGCTTCTCTACTTATCCTACAAGAAAATCCTGATCCATTTGGCGTGCATTAATTACGATTAAAGTTCGTTCGAATCGCTGGTCAAAGGTTTTGAAGATTGAAGGTGCTCAGTGTGTGAGGACAGTAGGGCTGTCTGCTGTTTTTTTTTTTTGATTAGGTAGTTAAGGAGAAAAAGTTCTTTCTAGTCTGTCCAATGTCGAGTCTATAGGTAATGGGTAGGTAATGCAAAATTTAATCGGTTTCATCTCTGGGCTTCTGGTTAGACTCCCCCCAACCATAGTAAAACTTTCATTAGGAAAGTATTACGTTGGAGTAGCCGGTGCTTTCGCAGATCAGAGATTCAGGAATCCAGGGTCTGCTCCCTGGGTGTTTCGCTGATGGGGAGACAAGGAATCCACTGCGAATGCCAGGGTTATCGTTGGCGTTGTTGTACGGATACGCTTGCCGATAACCGGTTCGCTCACCCCTCTATACTCCATGGCAGGTTGGATCGGATGATCATGAACAGCTCGTTGGTAACCAAAGGGGGTGCGTGGGATTCCGGAGTCGTTAGCACCGTAGGGAGCCAGTATCGCGGCCCGCGGTATGGGGTTTACAGTTCCGGCCTGCCAAAGAGGGTAAAATCCTCGATGACCAGGGCGCTGCCGCGGTCTATAATGTTGTAGTCTACCCCCTTAGGTTCTACGCAACATTGGGTAAGAAAGGAGTGTGTTGTGTGAAGCGGCCTCTTTGTTGTCTTCAACATCCCAGGCCATGCAGGAAAATGAAACGAGCAAGTGGGTGGGATGATCCGGGTTCCTAACGACCTTTGATTGTAATTAAGGCACGTTTCCAATTTTTTCCCATTTTTTACCCGTTTAATCTATCTCTTCTCCAACGTGATAATTTCGGTTTTCATTTCAGCAGAAGATTACGAGGTAGGTGAACATTATTTGTTCCGATTTTAATTTCAATTTACGCGAAACGTAATTGAAGGTAGTTTCAAACACCCGATTCAAGAAAATTTCAATTTCTAGTTTTTAAAAAAAATTAAATTTTTTATACATTTTTTTAAACACAATTTGTTTGATACTTTTTTTGATGAATTTTTGATACTTTTTTGATGAATTTTTGATACTTTTTTAATGAATTTTTGATACTTTTTAGTTTTTAATAATGAATTTTTTGATACTTTTAAATGAATTTTTGATAATTTTTTGATGATTTTTTGGTAATTTTTTTTAAAAATAATATAATTTTTTGATCGAGTATTTTTGAAGCAGGTAAGTACCGATTCCTTCCTCCATCCTGACAAATATTTTACCTCTTTTCCGTCGCGGATTATAGGTTCCTTCCTAATCTCTCCTATTCGAAATAATTTCTTCTCTTTTCAGTCCCAATGTCGAAGAATCCAGGTTTGGTATTTATTATGCATTTTTCTCCCAATATGTCTAGGTAGCCCAAGAAATTACTCTTTTTTAACCCCCCCCCCCCCCACACATTGGCAACAATTTTTCATTTTTCTAAAAATTTACTCTTGTAGTTTTTTTTTGTTGGTTAATTTTGTATACATCGTGCATACGGATAATTTAGGTTAATTTATTTAATAATTTAGTATGTAGTGCACGTACGTATTTCATGGGTAATGAAAAGGACGAATTTTTAACCACACCAGGCTCAAAAGTCTGACAGTCCGAAGTCTGTTGAAGTGGGACGGAAAAATTCGCTCTTTTTATTTAAATTCACTCTAGGCAATTAGGTACACGTCATTTTTTCAAGTTTTAATCTTTTCAATTTTTTTTTTCAACTCTAAACATTTTCTTAACTTGAAAAAAAATCAAAAAAAATGAAAGTCCAGCGGAGTAGAAACAAATGAAAAATAAAAAAAATTTTGAATATTTTTCAAAAATTTTTTCATTTGTTCTATTTTTGAAAAAAAAATGAGATGTATACTTATTGTATTTTTGATTATTCGATCCATTCATTTATGATTTTATTTTCTTTCAACTTGGTTTGATTCTGTTTTTTTTGCCAAAATTTTACTAATAATTTCATTTTTCTGCGAGTATTTTTCCTCGATCATTTATCGCTCATCCGTTTTCATCATCACGTAAGTATATTCGCAATCAATTTCGGAAAAATAACTCTGAAATTTTTCCTAACTTGAAAATTTTTTTTTTTTTAAATAACAATAAAACGTCCTGTTGAGTTTTTTAAAAAAAATAATGAAGAAAATTATGAATATTTGAACTACATATAATTTTTTTTCAAAATTCAACTCGGAAAATTTTGAACAGAAAGAATGAAACATTGAAATGTTGTGAAAATACCAACCAAATTCTAAGCAAATTTTTTCCAATTTCTCCAAAAATTTTCCAGTTAAAATTTTCATAGCTTTCTTAGATTGTCTACTTTTTTCCGAATTTAAATAAATTCTGAATTTTTTCGACTCGACAGGACCTGAAAAATTTGATACCTAATAATTTAACGATTGAATGATCAATTTTCCAATATCTGACGTTTTCAAGTTGGAAAAATTTTGAACAAATTTTTCAACTCATCCAATCTGTTTATTCTTTTTCTTTTTATGTTAGGTATCTAATTTTATGATTCTTATTTAGAATTAATTTACATTGGTAATTTTATGTTTTTGTGAAAACGGATCAAGAGGTTTTTCCTTTTTCCTCGAAGCGACCGATTCGGAGTTCCAATTTCCATATAATCGTATTAAAATTTAAAAATTGCTCTGCTTCGTAAGCATTTTTATTTTTTTACACTAGCTTTGTTGAAAAATAAATGAGATTTATTGTATTTTTCGATTATTCGATCTATTTATTTGTTTATTTGTAATTTGTAACTTATTTTTTTCAACTTCGTATGATTGAATTTGAATTGATTGATTGTTTTTTTTTTTGCCAAAATTTCGTGAAAAATGATCATGTCGTCGACGTCGTAATCATTTGTCTTAATTAGACAGCTTTAAAATTTCTGTATGTATGTTGGCAACATTGTTTATTATTGTTTACTATTGTTTACAATCCTGTGGGCACTTGTTTTGATTTTGAATTCGGCGACTGATATCCGATGAGATAATTCGTTTATGCGAAAATTTTAGCAGGTTTATTTACAAGACAGTCAAACCTGGAAACTCGAATACCTTCATGACGTCACTACTCATACCACTGAATGCCGTTGAATATTTTACGTCAGTTTTAAACAGTTTAGAATTTTTTGAAAAAGTTTTCCAGCACCAAATTTTTTCCTCAGAATTTTTTTCTCCGAATTTTCTCAACTGAAATATTTCTGACATATGTAATTTAATTTTCTCCACTGAAATTTTTTTCTGAAGAATTTTTCCATCGTTGAACTTTCATCTTTTTTGAAAAGAATGATTTTTGTTTGATTGACGCCATAAAAATTTTGAGAAAAAAAATTCGAGTTGAAAAAATTATGATTGGACGTGGAAAATTTTCAGGTGTGAAAATTGCGAGAAAATAAAATTTTTACGACGTCAATCAAACAGAAGTCATTCTTTTCAAAAAAGATGTAAGTTCAATAATGGAAAAATTCTTCAGAAAAACTTTGGTCGTGGAAAAATTACGTCAGAAAAAAATTCGGTCGTGGAAAAATAACATTAGAGAAAAATTTCAGTTGAGAAATTTCTGAGAAAAAAATTAGGAGTTGAAAAAATTACGAGGAAAAAATTTGGAGTTGGAAAACTTTTTCAGAAAATTCTAAACTATTTAAAATTACGTAAAATAATCTGGACTTTGAAAAAAAAAGTCGAAACGGCATTCAGATTCAGTGGTATGAGTAGTGACGTCATGAAGGTATTCGAGTTTCCAGGTTTGACTGTCTTGTAAAATTTCCAAAATTGCGCAATTTTTCAAAACAAACGATCAATACACTTCTTAAATCTGAATTAGTAAAATTTACCTGTTTGAATCAGTGAAATGAATTTAACTGAAAATTAGTAATTTTTCACTGATCTTTCAGTAGGGGTGCAGTGAGGGTATATTTTTGATGAGCAATTCATCGTTGATTTTTTTTTTTTGGGGGGGGGGGGCTAACTAAAGCTTCGAAAATGCCGATTTGATGTGATGGGGGGGGGGGTACCAATGATACTTTGTACCCCCGTCAGGATTTGGGGGGTACAATGTACCCCTTGTACCCCACTTTCCGACGCCACTGCGTGCTTGATTTAACAGAATTTTGAAATTCAGTCGTAGTTTTTCAACTGACGAGAACTAGAAAGTGTTACGAGTATAAATGATTGTCAAATGACTGAAAGTGAAAACTGCTTAGGAATTTCAATTATCACAGTCAAGTAGAAATGCGAAAACAATGATTAATGATTCCATGGTTTCCCCAAAATCACATCAAAATTCAAAATAAAAGGGTTGTACCGGTTGAATTTCTGAGAAAAAAGGGTTCAAAACCCCTTTCCCTTCAAAATTGCGCAATTTTTCAAAACAAACGAATACACTTCTTAAATCTGAATTAGTAAAATTTACCTGTTTGAATCAGTGAAATGAATTTAACTGAAAATTAGTAATTTTTCACTGATCTTTCAGTAGGGGTGCAGTGAGGGTATATTTTTGATGAGCAATTCATCGTTGATTTTTTTTTTTTGGGGGGGGGGGCTAACTAAAGCTTCGAAAATGCCGATTTGATGTGATGGGGGGGGGGGGGTACCAATGATACTTTGTACCCCCGTCAGGATTTGGGGGGTACAATGTACCCCTTGTACCCCACTTTCCGACGCCACTGCGTGCTTGATTTAACAGAATTTTGAAATTCAGTCGTAGTTTTTCAACTGACGAGAACTAGAAAGTGTTACGAGTATAAATGATTGTCAAATGACTGAAAGTGAAAACTGCTTAGGAATTTCAATTATCACAGTCAAGTAGAAATGCGAAAACAATGATTAATGATTCCATGGTTTCCCCAAAATCACATCAAAATTCAAAATAAAAGGGTTGTACCGGTTGAATTTCTGAGAAAAAAGGGTTCAATACCTTTACCCCTTTCCCTTCTGAAAAATAGCGTTTCTGTTTCTGTTCTTAAATGCTCGCTCCTGATTGGTGTATCGAAATGCTGTTTCTAGTTATTTTAAATTTTATATTTTTTTATTGTTATAATAATTTAATCGAAACGTTACAACTTATTTAAACTTTTACCAAGTTTGAAATTGTCAAAATTATAATTAAAATGTTTCAGATGTATTTTTTAATATGAAAAAAAAAAACTTTAAAAAAAATATTTAAAAAATCCAACTTCACGATAAAGTTACGAATGCGACACTAAACCGAAAACCGTCAACTTTTCCATGTTCAAAGCCCAAAACAAGTTTTAAAATTTTTTTGTTTTGAAAATTTTTTCTTTTTTTCTCAAAAACACTTGTAAATTTTTCAAAATCTGTCGTAATTTTCTAAATTGTTTCATAATTTCTGTTTTATATATTTTTTCCAACATTCTGAAAGTACGTTCAACTTGAAAATAACAATCGTTGCTGTCAATTTTCGCGTTTATTTAATTCGCGAAGTTTGTTTGCTGATCTCCAACTGTTGCCGATTCCTGTATAAATTTGTTCGGTCGGAATGAAATCGTCTATTTATTCGACAAATTTGAGAACTGAAACTTAATTTGGTAAGTAGACTTTTTCATTGACTTGAAATTGAGTATATTTTCCATGTATTTTCTACTAAATGATATAATATCTTGTCGAACTCTGTACTCTGTGGAAGCCTCAAGTAAGCCAAATGATATCGTCTCGTCTTATTTATACTTAATAATTGCATCATTTAACTACAGTAAATTAAATTTCCTTGCATAATATGACAAGTATCCGTTATTTTTGATCATTAAACGCCCAAAATTCTATGCATCCAACTGAAGGAAGTATTGTGTTTGTTTTGAGGTGCCTGATGAGTGTTCTAAATCAGCATTTGATCAATAACCATAATTTAATTATTGATGGACGTATAAATGGGGATTAGATATCGGTACCTGTGTTCTGTGTGACTAAAATTTAACCGATTCTTGTACATTTTGTGTTTCTGTTCTTCAAACGGTGAGCATTATTGTGTATTAGATAAGCTTCGAAGAAAATATTGCATTATAATTGTTCCATTTGGTGATTGCGATTGGAATATTCATTGTTTACTCGAATACTTGAAAAGAGAATTGCAAATTGTGAAGTAAGTACCAATTCATATTTTCGTACTTGTACAGAAAATTTATTATTCACTTTGTGCCCGAAAGAAGTATTCATCTATGTTATCTTATCTTGGTCGGATATTGGTCGCTCGTAAGTCGTAAATTCTTGAGTACTTCGTATCTGTATGTCTAATTCTTTTAAATCGATTTTTTTCTGATTCTGTTTATAGGTATAAGAATGAATTCGCCAAGAAACGATTCAAGTTTTCCCAATTCGTCGAAGGACGAAAAATTAATTCTCTGTAAGAAAAAATGATTACTTATCTCGCTTGTTCAAGATTTGATTTATTATGTGTATCAAAATGACACTCATATTTTTCAATATTAATTTGTATTTTAATTCAGATGCGGATGGTGAAACGAAAAAGCTAATGAAATACACAGAAAGTTCTTGTTTAAATCAAGGTAATTGATATATGAAGAGCTGAGAGTCGAAACTCACATTATCCCAAATTTTTTCCCCGATTTTATGACGAATTCTGAAGAAGTCCTACACCCTCTACAATCTCGTTTTTTTTTTCATACTTACTATCCTTTTTATCTTCTTACGTTATCGACGAATGTAAGAAAATTGCCACCATGTGATTTTACTGAGGGGCAGTTATCGTGGCGAAAATCCTGAAGAATCTAAGTTCACTGAATATCAAGCTTTTTCCTCGTCGGGATTTTTCACAGCGGAGGAATTGAATTTGATAAAAACAGAAATTACTTAGAAAGTTTATGTTTTCTTGTTAAGAATAATTATTAAGGAAACCTTGTACCTGTAATTTTTTGATTGTAAATAATTAAATTCATGTGAAGGTAAAATAAAATTAATATTAAATAGATTAAGTTGAAAATATGGTCTCCGGGTAGGGATAATTACTAAGGAAACCTTGTACCTGTAATTTGTTCGATTGTAAATAATTAAGAATTTTTTTCATTTTTCTATTCATCCATAACGTTGTTTTTCGAAATATATTTGTCATTCACGCCACCGAACGATAAAGATAACATTATCGAATAAAAAATAATGGTGAAATTAGGTTTATCTTTGATGAAAATCATTACTTCAATTTATACCCCATGAATAAAATTTTAAGGGTATCTCTACCTTGTCATCAGTGAAAAATTTAGGATCGAGTATCTTAAGCATTATTGAATATGTGCTTCGGAACAACATTATCTTTTGAGGACTTTTAGAATTGAGATATTTTCAAAATTTTTCTTCGATTTAAAATTTTTTCAAAAATACGCTGGACAAAAAATGTTATTTGTCCAATTTTTCCCGATTTTTTTTTTCAAAAATGGAATGGAAATTTTGAAAATATCTCAAAAGTCCTCAAAAGATAATGTTGTTCCGAAGCACATATTTAATTTTCAGAACATTTTATTCAATGATGCTCAAGATATCTCGATCCTAAATTTGTCACTGATAACAAGGGTGATCGTGAGTGGCTTGACGGTATGAATCGAACCTATCTTTTTTGCAACCGATTTTTTTCCCCAAGTCTATAATTATTGTCAAAATTTTTTCTCTTTCCTCGGAATTTTTTCAACTCCAGTATCTTTTTCTTAAGATATTTTTCGACTCCTAAAATTTTTTTTCCAACATTTTTTTCAACTTCAATGAAATTTTTTTCTCAGCCCTGAAATTTCTTCCTCGAAATTTTTCCTCAAACCTAAAATTTTTTCATTTCTGGTATTTTCTTTTCAAAATCCATATTATTCAATCCTAGAACTTTTTTCAATATATTTTTCAACACTAAAATTTTTACTTGAATTTGTTTCAGCTCGCAAGATTTCTTCTCAAAATTCTAATTTGTTCAGCATAATGATTTTTTTCAAAGTCAAAAATTATTTCCTCGATTTTTTTCAGCTTTATGATTTTTTTTTCACTTTTCATTTGCTAAATTTTGTTCAACTCGTAAGATTTTTCCATTTACAAATATTTTTCTCAACTGTCGACCCTAAAAATCCATTTCTGGTTTTTAAATTTTTAAAAACTTGAAATTCTCTTGAAGTTTTTCATCTTGAGTTTTTCAAACTTTTTTCAAATCCAAATTTTTTCATTCCGAAAATTTTAGAGTTGAAAAGTGATTTGAGAAAATTTTTTAGAACCAATAACAAAATATCAAAAATTGAAAACATTTTGAGAAGAAATTTTAGCGTGGAGAAAATTCTTTATCAGAATTTAAGGTGGGATTTGAAAAAAAAATTGATAAAATTTTACAACAGCATAGAAAAATATTTTAAGAAAAAATTTCAGCTTTGAAAAAAAAATAAGAAAAACTTTCGCTGAAGAAATTTGAGAGTTGAAAAAAATGTTGAGAAAAATTCCAGGGTTGAAAAAAAATTTGACTTGAGAAAAACTTTACCTGAAAAAAAGATGTTTAGAAAGAAATTTCATAACAGTTGAAAAATATAATGAGAAAAAAATTGTTGAAATAGGAGAATTGGGAATGAAAAATTTTCTGGGGAAAAAAATTACTAAGAGTTTTGGAGACAAAATCTCAAGAGTTGAAAAATGATTCGAGAAAAAAATTTAGAGCTGAAAAATATATTGAGAAAAGAGTTACAGAGTTGAAAACTTGTATCATGGGGGAAAATGCCAGAGTTGAAATCACTCGACATGGGCCCATACACAATTTACACATGCAAAATTTTTCCGTCGATTACGTAACATCTTCTGATCACGCATGAGCCTCAAGTTTTCAAAAATTGGCAAGAGGGAAGCTCGTGAAACGAGCTTTCTTTTCGGTTATACTTAAGTATACTATTTTAAAATTTGAAATTTAACGAACCAAACCCCTCAAAAGTCAAAATCACTTTAATACTGGTACTACATAGTGGATTTGGAAAAAAAAACCATTATTTTCTGTCTGAGAACTTTAGAACCGAGAGTAACTAGTGATGGCCAACCTCTGAAGTAATTATGGAGTATTTTACACTCAAACCAAACATTCCACCTCGATTCGAAAAAAAAATCACTAAAAAAGAAACTGAATGAAGGAGATTTAAAATTTCTCAAAACTGTGATGGCAGTTTTGGAGTACGAGGGGGAATGAGGACTTACTCTCTCATTTATAAGTCAGTGAAAATTATCGAAAATCACTGGAAAGCAGTCAGAATTGCAGCGCAGGAATAAATCAGTGAAAAAATTTTCACTGAAAGCAAACAGTGAAAAAAAATTTTGAAAGGGCATGGCCGGGTAAGAATGGTAAATCGGCCCCCGAGCGATCTCGAAATGATACTTACAGGGTATAGAGGTACCCTAGAGATACATTATTACCCCGAGTTTCAGACCCCCAACTCAAGTGGTTCTTGAGTAATGACTCAAAAAGTGAAAAATGAGTTTTTATTTTTTTCTCAGGATTGACTTGACCGATTTTTTTCAAACTCGGATATTCATGTAGGTATATGTAAGGGCTCATTACAAAAAAAATCCAGCTCCCCCCTCCACTTTTTTCCCCTCCAAAAATTCGACTCAATATTTTGAGGCCCTCCTTACCTATGAAGGACTCGAGGCAAAATTTTCAAAAAATAATTTCTAGGTACCTTATTGATCCTAGAATAACATATAATTTTTTCAAAATTTTGCCTTGGGTGCGCCATGGTCAAAATTGACCAAAACCAGAGTTATCTTTGGCTATATTGGAGAATATTTGAAAAATAACACCTTTTGATCATTAGATACAACAATTCTTTTTTTTTCATTTCTACCCCTTGAATTGATACAAACCATTATTACGAGATATTTTGCGCCACAACTTCCAATTTTGAGGCCAGTAGCACCCCCTCCCCCATCACATCATCATTTTGAGATCACAGTAAATCTGTCAATATTGGTATCGTTTTCATATGAATCGAACATTCTGAATGTGAAAATGAGGTTGGATTTTTGATTGGACTGATATCCACCCCTCAAGAAAATGAGGGGTCAGGCCATTACAGTGTTTTCACTTTTCAAAAAAAAAAACTATGTTATCTGGGTAAAAATGATGAGTATTGGGTTTTAGTGCATCAGTTTTAATATAATAGCGAACATAAATATTCATTTTTATTCGAAATAATGTTTTAATATAATATTTTCATCTACTTTGCTTCATTTCATAAAAAATATTTTTTTTTACCCAGATAACATAGTTTTTTTTTTTTGAAAATTGAAAACACTGTAATGGCCTGACCCCTCATTTTCTTGAGGGGTGGATATCAGTCCAATCAAAAATCCAACCTCATTTTCACATTCAGAATGTTCGATTCATATGAAAACGATACCAATATTGACAGATTTACTGTGATCTCAAAATGATGATGTGGTGGGGGAGGGGGGTGCTACTGGCCTCAAAATTGGAAGTTGTGGCGCAAAATATCTCGTAATAATGGTTTGTATCAATTCAAGGGGTAGAAATGAAAAAAAAAGAATTGTTGTATCTAATGATCAAAAGGTGTTATTTTTCAAATATTCTCCAATATAGCCAAAGATAACTCTGGTTTTGGTCAATTTTGACCATGGCGCACCCAGGGCAAAATTTTGAAAAAATTATATGTTATTCTAGGATCAATAAGGTACCTAGAAATTATTTTTTGAAAATTTTGCCTCGAGTCCTTCATAGGTAAGGAGGGCCTCAAAATATTGAGTCGAATTTTTGGAGGGGAAAAAAGTGGAGGGGGGAGCTGGATTTTTTTTGTAATGAGCCCTTACATATACCTACATGAATATCCGAGTTTGAAAAAAATCGGTCAAGTCAATCCTGAGAAAAAAATAAAAACTCATTTTTCACTTTTTGAGTCATTACTCAAGAACCACTTGAGTTGGGGGTCTGAAACTCGGGGTAATAATGTATCTCTAGGGTACCTCTATACCCTGTAAGTATCATTTCGAGATCGCTCGGGGGCCGATTTACCATTCTTACCCGGCCATGCCCTTTGCTAAAAATCAAAAAATTTCACTGATTTTTCCTGTGCTACAATTCTGACTATTTATCAGTGATTTTTCACTGATTCAAAATGGAAGAGTACGATCGCGAATATCAGAAGATAAAAAATTCCAGCTAGCGAAATGAAAAAAAAAAAAATTGTTGAAAAATCACAGTTTTTCGAATTTTTTTCAATAAGGTTTTTTATAAAGCTTCTTATGTTTATTTTGTTTGTCAAAAGAATGAAGTTGACAAAAATTTTTAGAAAATAACTTATCTATACTTGAAGAAAAATACAAAAACTACCTTATGAAATTTAAAAAAATAAAGAGTAGAAATTTTAAAAATTTCCCTCTCTTTATTTCATTTGTAGGAATTTATGATTTGAACTGTGACATTTTTCTTTTTTTCGGGGTCAAAAATTGATTTTTGAGTTGGCATTGATTTTGAGCCTTTCTGAAGGAAAAGAATCAAGCAGGAATCTCAACTCGAAAAGCAATTTTTGACCCTTTTAATGGTGGTTTCTATATCCAGGCTCACATTATGTCGCTTGGTATCTAGGAAAAGGGCTGAAGGTCTTGTTCTCTCTTCAGGACCAAAGCGTTGAAAAAATAATGAATTTTAAGCTTCTGATTTTAGTGTATCCTTTTCCTTCGAGGTTAATAAATTTGCATATTTATTTTAAAAATTTAAAAACTAGAAATTTAATTTTTAAGTAATTGTAAGAACCTCTGTCTCTCTGTCCTTCGCAACCAAAAAGTTTTTGAATATTCTGAAGCTAAAGAAAATCTCACCCTTCTAATATTGTTATTAAGGGGCTTAATCCTGATTCAAGTAAAAGTGCACTTTCGTTTCTGTCTACGTATTTTACATCAGGAAGTCTAGAAAACTTGAAAAAATTGATCTGAAAATTATAAAAAGGTCAGAAAAAATCATTTTTGAAAAATAATGGCACCTTTCTGCTCTAATTTTTTTCCAAATATCAGTTAAAATTTGATTTTCTTATCCCGTTTTTTTATTGTATTGATAAAATTTTAAAATAATTTGAACGGGTACGTAAAACATTGAGAAGATTTCAATTTTTTCTGAAAATAAATTTTTGGCAGGGGAGGGACGGTGGAAATATCTGGAAATTCTTGCGAAAAATACTAAAAAAATAATGCATTTTGAATTTTTGATTCGAATGATTTTGTTGGGCACTTGCCTAAGCTAAGCTACCCTAAAAATAATTTTATGGTTCATTAGTATTTAAAAGACTTACATACCAAAATTTGAGTGCATACTTAATGAAAATTCTTGCTGGTGCTTAAAAATTCAATTCTTGATTTTTTGATAACTAGGTGATTTAATAACAGACATGGGATTTTTATTTTTATTTCAACGAGTACCTTATTCAGAAAATTTTTGTAACATTTCAAAATGAAAAATTTTTACAAAATTTTGGATTGAAAAATTTTCATAAAATTTTGGATTGAAAAATTGCATAAAATTTTGGATTGAAAAATTGCATAAAATTTCAATTGGAAAATTTTTCTCTGTAAAATTTTTTTTTTTATATTCCAAAATATGCAGTAAAACTCATGTATAATTTTTGTTGAAATAGAGTAAAACATGAATTTTTTCTCCCTATAATTCGAAGGTCTGCCACACACACATAATTAGCCTCTAGTAAAATACGTTGCCAATTCTCACGAAAGTCGAAGGATACCTCAGACACCAACCCCTTGTATAAAATCACCCTTTTCTCACCTCCGAAACCCAACTGAACCGTAGTCGTTTCCATTTTCAGATACCTGACGATGGAAACGTGCGGCAGTACATCCGAACCGGGGACAAATCTCGAATCAGGCATGGAAACCGATGACACTCCGGCCGAAAACGATTTCCACTTCAGTTACTTGACAGTAGACACATCCACCGAACCCCCCGCTCAATTGGACCCCCCTGGTGAATCAGTTGCTCAAAATTACGGTTTCGAAGAAGGCGATATTCCGATTTTCTACGAGATCGTACCCAATTTGAAAGAAATGGCTTCGGTTGTGGTCGCGGTGGCTTTATGGCGACGAGTAATAAGTCTGAAAAGTACCAATCTGAATCCAGATTCGTGTGCTATTTGCGACGAAGATCAAACTGAGGTAGAAAAATTACTCGAGTGTTTGCCAGGGCCTCGTTTAATTCGAGAAATGATCAAAATTCACCTCGAGCCGGTAAAAAATCAAATGAAAAATTGGCTTTTTTATTATAAACATAATTTACTCACTTCGAAACGAGCTACCGGCGAAGGTAGCATCAATATTGGTGATTTATTGTTCTGCGAATGGCTGCCTAATGGAAAAATAGACGATAGACAGAGTGCATTGAATATGATCTCGAATCCCAGACTCAGCCAAGTAGATAAGTTCAAAATCATGTGCAGGTATTGTTTAGAAGACGAGATAAAAAAACTGCCAGCTAATTCGTTCCCTTCGTATTTTACCAAACGAATACAATTCAGTAAAAATGCTCTGGTTTATTATTGGCTCTGCTACGTAGAAGGTAATCTCGATTTGCCCAAAAGCAAAGACCAATCTATCGAATCGTTCTTGGTCACCGCATTCAATGTGGATACGTGGCCGGCCATCGAGTACTTTTGGGATCGTTTGAACGTCAACGAACAATTAACCAAAGTCGAAGAAATACTTAATCGAAGACCCGAATTTCAATTGAAATTGTTTTCGAAAATGAACGAGTTTCAAAAACGTCACCTATTGTCGAAAATTCCGATCAAAATCGCGTTGAATTTTTGGAAACTGGAGGCTCAAGAACATTGCACCCTTTTGACCTGGATTTATATTGGAAATTTTTTAAATTACGAACAATTCAAAGAATTGATACGATTACTTTTATACGAATGTCTGTCCAAAGATTCCCATAAAATTCCATGGCTCGTGGAAATTTGGAATTACGTTCCTGATAATTTGAAAACTCAGTCAGACGTTGCTCGTATGATTATCAAATTGCATACGAATTATTACGTAAATCCGTGTCGTAATATTGATTTTTTATTGATTACTTTATCTAATTTTAGTATCAAGAACAGGAAAAAATTATTATTCGGGCACGCTTATGATTTGGTATTGAAACTCGAACCATCAATGATCGATCCTTTGATGAAATTATGCCTGCCAGAGGCCGAAGACGTTTTGAAATTTAAAAATTATTTACTAGTGTCTAATTTCGTGCAAGATCGGTGTTGCTCCATGTTTCACGATAATGATTTGCGAAATTTGAATATATTTCTGGATTTTTACTGCCCCGATTCGAATTCCAGGAGTGAATTTTGTAATAAAATTCTGAATTTATTTTCTGTCCGGGGCTGTCCTTTTTATTGCTTGCCTAAATGGCTCGAGATGGTCGAATTCATCGATGACAATCTTCTAGATTCTCTGCCTCATCTGGCATTAAGGCATAAAAAAAGACTGGCGTGGTCATTCGCTGGATTCTGTTGCGAGCTTTGGACCAATGACAGTCGAGAAGAAATGAACAAAATGATCGAAGTAGTTACTCAGGTTCTCGATAACGAGGAAGTTCTAGTCTTTAAAGTGGGAGCTTTGGAGCAAGTGCAGACTCGTTATAGGTGGGGTCATTTTGATGAAAGTGTTATTGGAGGATTTCTTCGTTGGTGTTGTGATAATGATGATCAGAGGGCGAGAGATTTTAAAAAATCGTTATCGATCGATGGTATTTTTGATTATGCCTTTAATACGATGAAATGGACTCGTGTTTTGGAAAATGAAATCGTCGACGAGGAAACGGTTTTTAGGTTATTTGATCCTATGAGTAGAGCTTTGGTTTGGTATTTTGAGGATTTCGAAGACGTCAAGAGGTACAAGTTGAAAAAAGTGTTTGGCCATTGTGATACCGGAGTATCGATTTTTCGAAAGTATACTCAAATGAAGAACGATGTTTTTACGAAAAACGTACTACCTTGGTTTTTTGACGGTGATAGAGAACAAATTGATAAATTTAGAGAACAATTTAGGGACGAGGAGATTGGTAAAATGATTTGAAATTTTAATTTTGGAGAAATATCGTCGTGTTGGGTTTTTTTCAAGTATTTTGCACCATATTTTGATTTTTCTTTGCTCAAATTTGTACTTTTCTGAATTATCAGATTATATTTTTTCTAGTCTAGTAAAATGAAGATGAAGTATTGAGAGCAAAAGCTCTATAAATTTAAATATTCGTATTTTTTTCGCCGATTTGTACCTATTCGAGTATTTTGTTGTTTTCTATGTTTTTGTACGTTTTTGTGTTTTTTAAAAACAAAAATAAACAAATATTTATCTGCTGATTGTTGGGAATTTCTTATTCATATTTCTGATTTTTCAAAGTGGTTCGAATGAAACTGATCGTGTTGAAAGTGATTTTCATGAACGAGATTGATATTATCATTTATTATAGATATGTTCAAAAATGATGAATTGAATGATAAATCCTATATCAGATTGTGTGATTATTTTGTATAAAATTGGTTCTATGGAAAATTCCTGGAAAATTCGGTGAAAATTTTTGGGGAAGGAGAAGATGTTTAAATAGTTTTCACAAAAAAATCAAAAGATTATGTAAAAGTTTTAAATCTCTCATTGGAATTTGAATTTTCAAAAATTATTGAAAAAAATAAAAACAATTTTGGCCAAATGGGTAAAAAATATCCCCCATCCCCCATCCCCTCCCCCATCGCATTTTATAAAATAAACACATTCATATCTTTCGTTTTTCAGCACAAACTGAAGATAAAATTAGAATATCAATTCTCAACAATTTTTTAATTAATCTTAATTTTTGCTTTTTAATTTTTCAAACATTTCAGTAAATTTTGTTTTTGCCCATTTCTATGTATATTATTTCGAAAAAAAGTTGTCAAGTTATAAACTTTTTTATTTTTCACTTATTTGAACAGTTTTTCAAAATTCCGATTTAGCAACAGATTAATCTGACTTTCATAATTTTTTACGACGTATTCGATTTTTTGATTAGAATTTTTTCCAATAATTTGACTAACGTTTGTTTAATTATTAACAAGAGTACCTACTAAAAATATGCAAATTTTTGAGAAAACGAGTATAAAAAATACAAAATTTCGACAAAATTTAACCAACAAAACCAGTTGTCTTTGAAAGGTACGAAAAAAGCTCGTAGAAAGTGTACAATGTTTTGGTTTTTTCTTTCATTTTTGAACTGAAAAACGTTATTGAAAAAAAATTCAAGTTGATTACAAATTTCTCTCTGTGAAAATGACTTGGGGTAGGAAGGAGACGTCGGGGAGTGGTTCTAAAATTTCCAGATCCATTTCTCAACTCAGAATGGGTCTTGAGGTCTCGACAGGGTGAGGTAAAATAAAAGTGAAATGTAAGAACATGTAGGTATAGGTACGAAGTTGGAGAGCTATGTTTTAAATGGCCTCGAGGAACTTTAATCTCGTTAAACGGGTCAATTTTGAAAAATTTTGTCTTAGGTTTTAAAATACATGTTTTTAGAAGTTTGTTAGGTACTCTCCCATTTTGAATCAGTGAAAAGTCACTGATGGATAGAATTTCAGCACAGGTAAAATCAGCAAAATTCTTTAGTTTTCAGTGGATTTCCTTGACTTTTCAAAGCATTTCACTGATTTTTCAGCGAATTTCAAAGATTTTATTGACTTTCTTGTGAATTTTTCACTGATTTTCCAGTAAATTTTCACTGATTTTCCAGTGTATTTTCATAAATTTTCCCGTGAATTTTCACAGATTTTCTAATAAATTTTCACTGATTTCCAGTGGATTTTCACTGATTTTCCCGTGGATTTGCAACGATTTTCCAGTGAATATTCACTGTTTTTTTCGTGAATTTTCACGATTTTTCCATGCATTTTCACTGACTTTCTTGTAAATCTTCACAGATTTTCTAGTGAATTTTCTCAGATTTTCCTGTGAATTTTCACAGATTTTCCAGTGAATTTTTATAGGGTTTTCCGTGATTTTTCACAGATTTTCTTTCGGTTTTTCCTGGTTTTTCCAATGAATTTTCACAGATTTTCTATTAAATTTTTACTGATTTCCAGTAAATTTTCACTGATTTTTTTTCGTGAATTTTCACAGATTTTTTTCGTGAATTTTCAACGATTTTCCCGTTAATATTCACAGATTTTCTTGTAAACTTTCACAGATTTTTCAGTGAATTTTCACAGATTTTCCAATGAATTTTCACAGACTTTCTTGTAAATTTTTACAGATTTTCCAGTGAGTTTTCATATATTTTCCCGTGAATTTTTTACAGATTTTCTAGTGAATTTTCACTGATTTTCTCGTGAATTTTCAACGATTTTCCAATAAATTTTTAGCAATTTTCCCGTGAATTTTCAACAATTTTTCAGTAAATTTTCACTGATTTTCCAGTGAACTTTCATAGTTTGCCTCCGTGAATTTTCACAGATTTTCCAGTGTGTTTTCATGGAAATCCAGTGAATTTTCTCTGATTTTCCAGTAATTTTTTCACGGTTTGGTTTTAGTGAATTTTTTTACCGATTTATTATCTACTGTGCTGCAATTCTGACTGTTTTTCAGTGATTTTCGATAATTTTCACTGATTTATAAATTCCTATAATGGCTAGTTTCATCTTTTCCCCAGGACATTCTTTCGAATATGAGACTTGAGAAATCCTAAAAACGGATTCAGGGACTTCAGAATGCTCCATTGAGTACTTTTTTCATTTTAAATAAAAGAGTTTTCGATTAATTTTTTTTGAACAATTCCTCGTGTTTTTTTTATGGTACAAAAAAGTCTCCGGTTGAATTTACGTTTTTTGAATTAAGCATGCGTTTTTTAAACCGAATTGTCTGAAAAATTATTTCGATTTGCAGATACTCGATAATGGACACCACATCCATTCGTATTTCCAACCATATGAAAAATCTCGAATTGGGTGACGAAAAGAATGACATTTTGACCGACGACGATACCCATTTCGACCACTTAGCCAAAGAAACATCTGAGAAAAGGCCTGCTCATTCGGAAACCTCCAACGAACTCGATATGAACAGCAACAAATTCGAAGGCGATTCGCCAAAATTTTACGAAATCATTCCCTCATTGCAGGAGATCGCTTCGTTCGCCGTGGCCGTCGAATTCTGGAACAGAATAATAAAGAAAAAAGATATCAGAGGTCGTAACAACCAGTCGTTCACGTTTTTCTACGAAACCGAAGCTTTCGAAGCAGGGAACAAGTTTTTAAACGAATTTGTACCTTCGGAGTCGTATCTGATTCGAGATCTTATTGGCAAATCACTTCCAGCTGTGAGACGTGAAATGATCAGATGGGCTGATGATTATATACGAAGTAATTCCAACCCTAAACAGAAACGTAATTGGGAATGGATCGATGTATCTTATTTATTGTGTTGCCATTGGTTACCTAATGGAAAAATCGATGATCGAAGAACTGCTTTGAATATGTTATCTGGTGCCTCGCTGACCCCGGAAGATCAATTCAAAATAATGTGCGATTATTGCTTGGAAGACGAATTTAAAAAATTATCCATCGATTCGCTTCCAGATTATTTTGTCCAAAAAATTAGATTCAAAAATAATCCCCTGATGTATTATTGGCTTTGTTTTAAAAAGGAAGGTAATCTATATAAATATCCCAGACGAAGACGCGAATCCATCGAATCTTATTTGGTCTCATCATCGAACGTGAACACATGGTCAGCCATCGAATACTTCTGGGATAAACTCACCGATGTCGAAAAACTATCCAAAGCTTTGGTTTTGCTCAAAATAAGACCCCAGTTCCAGAAACATCTGTTTTTCAAAATGAACGAGTCCCAGAGATGCCACGTCTTGTCGACGATACCTTACGAAATCATGTATAATTTTTTCATCCTCGAGTCCTGCGAACGATTCGCATTCGCTGTTTGGACTCGCATTCTGAATACGATGAGTTATGAAAAATTTACCGAACTGATCGGCGATTTTTTAACTATCAGTCTTCCGGATCATTTCGAACGAATTAGATGGCTGGTGAAAATGTGGGATTGTTCGCCTTCCAATTTCAAAACCTCAGCTGTTCAATCGATGGTTGAGAAAGTCGTATCGCTGCATATTCAAACTCATCGGCCCGAATGGAGCGATAGGCCTGTGCCTCTGCCTTGCAATCCTGATTTTTTGCTGACTTTTCTCTCCTGCGCCAGTATCGAATTACGTAAAAATATGTTGTTCGAATTCGGAGATGAATTAGTGTTACATAACGATTCGCCCATGATCGATCGAATGATAGAATTATGTCTGATGGAAGCCAGCGACGTCTCTGAGTTCAGAAATTACCTATCGAAGTCGCCCAAGATACGAGAATATTGTTATCAAATGCTGATCGAGTCTTCTGATCGATACGATCTTCAACAGTTGGCTGGATTCGTCACTTATTACATTTCAGAGTCGAGTATCCAGGCTGATTTCATCACTGCCCTGAGTTCGAGTGATTTTTCCATGGAAAGCTGGACCAGCGTGATTAAACTTATCGATAGGTATCTCGATATTCCGCCTTGTGAAGCTGTCACGCTCAAGAAACGTGTAATTTGGTCTTTCGCCACCTCTCACATGCAACTTACCTGGAGCAATTACTACGTTCGAGAGTTTACAACCAACGTGATTGCTGAAATTCTCGATGCTGAAGAATTGAAACGATATAAAAATGCAGCTGTCGATACATTTCGCATCAAGTATAAATGGCATAATTTTGAAGAAGAAAGTGTTCGAGGATTTTTACAATGGTGTTTTGACGAAGACGACGTGAAAATAGCGGAATTTAAAAATTCGCTCTCGGTTGACGACGTATTTGAGTATTTTTGGAGGTTTAAAAAAAATGGTCATTTTGCTGATGATCCTGATGAAAATATTGGGTTTGATGCAGCTTTTGGCATTTTGCATAAAATTTTACTGTGGGTTTTCGAGAAATTCGAGGATGTTGGAAATTACAAGCTGAAAAAAGTTGATGAATTTTTCGAACGTGAAAATTTGAAAATTGAAGAAAACGAGGCGTTTTTGTGGTGGGGGTTCGATGGTGATCGGGAAGAAATTCGTAAATTCAAAGTACGATATTCAGATAAGGATACTTGAATTCTGAAAGTATAAATTTTGAAGAGGTATAAGACTGATTTTAGTCAATTTTTTCAATCGTTTATGTAAATTCGAGTTAACTTAATTGCGAGGTTTCACCATGGATGGAAAATTTTTATTTTCATGAAATGCAAAATCATTGGTTGTATTTTTGAGCCTTTCCAATTTATTCACTATTTTTCTTAATTAAAATTGATGATAATTTGGTTTGCCAAATCTTCATCTCCATTCGTACTTATTATTAAGGTCGACATTTTTGAACTTTTGAAATGCTGTTTGAAGTTGAATGGGTTATTTTTATAGTATTTTTCACGCTGATCACGAAAAACGCAGTGAAAAAATTCCATCACACAAGGATTTTTCACAATTTGAATTTTTTGTTGAACAATTTTTCTACTTTTTTTGATAACTTTTGACACTTAAAGTCGATTTTCTGAGAAAAGGAAGGTTCTACGAAAAAAATGAATGGAACATTGTAGAGCGTCAAATTTTCTACTTGTAGAGTCCGATTAGTTTTTTCTTAGGAGGCTTTAAAAAAAAGTTGAACATTGAACTTGGAGCTAAAATATCTCGGAAGCTAAGCCTTCTAAAAAAAACTAGTCGAACTCCACAGAAAGGAAATTTTACGCTCTACAATTTATGTTCTATTCATTTTTTTCGTAGAAACCATTCCTTTTCTCAGAAAATCGACTTTAAGTGTCAAAAGTTGTCAAAAAAAAGTAGGAAAACTGTTCAACAAAAAACTAAAATTGTGAAAAATCCTTGGGTGATGGAATTTTTTCACTGCTTTTTTTCGTGATCAGTGCGAAAAATGCTATAAAAATAACCCATTCAACTTCAAACAGCATTTCCCAAGTCGACCTGTGTTATTATTATAATGTAAGAATTAATTAAAATAAGTCTGGCTTTCAAAACTTCGACGAATTTGTTATAAAAGTATCGTAAATAGACCTGAGATTTTGTTATTTACTTAAATGTTTAAATATACAGAATATACAGTTGTGAAAAAATTATTGTAACGCCATAAAAATTGTTTAAAATTTAATAAGTCTTTAAACTTCAAGTAGAGTTGTTGAACTGTGTTGAAATCGCTTAAATCTTGTTGAAAATTGCAATCCTTTAGAAAATTGTTCAAACCTACCTAAAATTCGTTTAAAAATATTGTTTTAGAATATAAAATTTTAAAAGGATGAAAATGACTTTTTTTTTCATTAGGAATGCTGAACAATATTCAAAAACAAAATGACCTGGCCTAAAAATTGACCTCTTTTTGGGGGCGAAATTCAATTCTTTTCTGTTCCAAATCAAAACGTGAAAGTACCGCCTACCAAAACAAGGTGAAAAAATATTATGGATTCGGTAGGAGAATTGATTGAGGAATAGAAGTTTTCTGGCTCAAGATCATCTTCTTAGAGAAAGAATCATATTGCATGATGTGATAAAAGCATCAAACTTCGATTAAAACTTGACAAAAATCGATCGAGATCAAAAAAATTCCTGAATTCGATTTTTGAATAATTTGTTTCAAATTGTCACAATTCATTAGGCAGGCGGACTATAGTGCCGCAAGAAGTGGAAGGGCAGGGTCAACTTGCCTCCACCTAAAAATCACAAATTACATTTTTACCCGGAAAATAATTGTGTTTAGGTAAGTTTGAAATATGTGCCGAAAAGTTTGGAAAATTTTGAATTTTAGGTCGAATAGATCATCATTTCAGTTGAAAAAATTGGAAATATTTCGTACGAGTTGGGAAATTTTAATTATTGTCCCCATCTTTTTTCATCTATTGAAAATATCATGAAAATTATTTGAAATTGAAGAAAATTGATTCATTTTAAAAATTTAATTCGATAGATACTTACATAAAAATACAAAAGATGAATGTGAGTAAAAATTACTCAAGTTGGCTGAGCTGAAATATTTCAAAGATTGTTTTAATACCTATCAATATTGTATGGAAATTTCTGAAAGTGCGAATTGTTGAAATTGAAAAATTTATCGTGAAAATTGATCAAATCGACCATCGACCCATAAAAATTCAAAATGCCCAAAATTTGTTTACTGATGAAAATTGAAAAAAGTGGCCTTCAAGTACAAACATTATTAAAAATCGGTTGAAATTTCCTGAAAAGACGAAAAAGTAACACGAAAATTGCTCAAGATATCACGTTTGAGAAATTTTGAGAGGCAAAAAAATCGAAGAAAATCTACGTTGCTAAATTGAGTAGAAAAAATTGGCAAAATTCCTTATCAGCTTGGGAAATTTCCCCTACCTATGTTTCCTTTTCCTATATGAACAGACCCTATTTTTTTTTTTACTGTGCATGAAACAAAAGTAATACCTATTTATGCATTTTCAAAAATGAGATGTTGAGTAAAATGCTTCGAGGGGGCATTACAAATTTTTTGAAATTGTTCATAATGCAAGAAGATTATCAATTTTACGAAAACTGTTTAAAATGATGTAAAAGATTACACAATTAAAATTTTGTCAAAAATGGAAAAAAATGTGAAAAAATTAAAAATATAATAAACCATTTTTAAACGCTGAAAATGGTGCAGAAATCACTCCAAAGTGCAAAAAACTTGAAATCGATTTGAAAATTATTTCTAGGGCTGTAAATATTGGCAAATCTTAGATAAAATGATGCAAAAAATCTCAAAAATCGTTTAAAATCGTAAGATTAATTTTGGTGGGCAAGTATCTTCTTCCAGAATGAAAATACACGATTTAAATTTAAAATTGAAAATATTTGGGGAAAAAGGACCCCTTTCTCAGCTTGAGAAAAAAATCCAAAATTGAAAAAATTCTACTATATTTTTAGCAATGTAAGATCAATTTTTCAAGGTCACTACGAATATTTTGTTAATTTTTATTCAATTTCAACGAAGTTTGGAGAAAATTTGAACAGTTTTCCTTACAGTTGAATGATTTTCATATTTTTAAAAAATTTTACGAAATTTCTTGTAATTTTATCAATATTACTTGAATAATTTTCAATATTTTTTTCTCAATGAGCAATGTGAGAAAATTTTACGATATTTTAAGCGATTTTGGCCTTATTTTAATCCACTTTGTTATCTTATAGATTTCAAGAGATGGAAGAATCAGTTTGAAGGAAACTTCGTGATAGCTTGCTTCAAATTTTCAGTCATCGGTAAGTCGAAAACCTTTTACTTTCCTATAATCATAATTTTAAATTTAGGTAAATTGATTTTTTTTTAAGAATGTAAAATGCATCGATTTCGATTTCATAAATACCTTACGTAATTTTGATCAAATTTCGAAAAATCGAAGCCATTAAGGAGTCGTGAAGAAGGCAAGGCGAAAACGGGTAACTGGGGCACATCAACAGATGAAAAGTTTGATTTTGGAATTTGATGAATTTCCAAAAAAAATCTCAGAGTGGAATATGGATGAAAAATTCCTAGACCCAATGATTATAATTTTGAATGAATTTAAGGGTGCCCGAATAATATTTTTTGTTTGATTTGGTTAGAAATGCATAAAAAAAATCAATGAATGCCCTATTTGCTCAAAAATCAATGAAATTTCACATTTTATCAAATAGGTATATTCAATAAAATTACTTGAATATTTTGATAAAATTATATGAAAAGTGCTCAAATATTATCTCAAGGTGAAATTTTTTTTGAAATTTGTGACTTTTAAAATGTTTGTAAAAATCCCTGAACACGAATTCAGAATTGATTTTTCCATCTGGTCATTCTTTTTTTCTTCAATTACAATAAAATTTGAAGTAAAAAGTAGTTTTCGAGAGATTTTCGAATGTGCCATCGATCCAAAAAAAATCTAAAAAAAGTTCAGATGAGTGTAAAACACGTTCAAATGCCTATTTGTTACATTTTTTCGACCTCTTGGATTCGTAATTATGATTTTTACGAGCTTTTGAACATTCAAAACTCCTTTTCAAAGTCATTTTTCGGGTAAAAAGAGCAGAAAAAATTTATAGGTTTTCAATTCATATTTAATGTCTTATACTATTTACAAAGGTTCACCTAAGTTGATTGAAAAATGTAAAAAAATCACATTTTTCACAGTCATGCCTCTCTGGGGAAGGGTGTAGAGCTATTCGGAAGCCTAAATTTATTTTTCACTGTACCAAATTGATTTGTGGAAAAAAACGAGAAAAATGCATCTTTAAATGAGTCATCTATTTTACCTTGCTCAGGAAGGGTCTTTTTGTAAAAGTTTTTGAAATATTGCTTGATAATTCTCAAATTTGTAAAAAATTATCTAGAATTGTTAAAAACTTGAAATATTGTGAAAATAAATTTTCAAATTGTCCAAAAATAATTCAATGTGGTGTAAAAGATGCTAAATGACGAAAAATTTATTGAAATAAAGCCTGAGAAAATGTTAAGTGCATTGGAAGTGTTCAAAATTATATGAAAGCAAATTGAGTGAAAAATGTTTAAATATTATGAAATTGTGGAATAATAGCCGAATATCTTGAGATTTATTGAAAATTTCAGTTTATATGAATATTGTTGGAATTTTTCGATGTTTTTCAATACATTTTAAGAAATTTTTAAACTAATTTCAACGATTTCGCAATTTTTGAGTTTTCAACCAATTCAGTTATATTCTGCAATCAATCTCTCCTCCCTCCCCTTCCAATAACATTTTTTTACCTTGTTTTGATGATTTATTTATTTTTTTAATTTGAACAAGAAAAATTGCCTTCAAAAATAAGCCAATTTTTAGATAATTTTTTTTTATAAAAATAAATAATATTTAAAATACCTATACTAGGTATTTCAATTTTCTGAATTGCGAATTTCAACTAAAATGACCTTTCATTTTTCAGATACCAGAAAATGGAAGCATCCTCTCCCGATCTCATATCCAATCAACTTGATAACCTCAAATTGGACTCAGAAAATGGCGAATTCAAAGACGAAGCTTCGTTGGAATTTTACGAAACCATTCCTTCCCTCCAAGAAATGTCGTCGATTGTGGTAGCCATCGAATCGTGGCGTCGATTCATAAGCAATGAGAATCCCCAACGTGATACGTATTTCAACCCCGAATACGTTTTCTATTTCCTCAACGAAGAGGACGAAAAAGGGGTGGAAAATTTATTACAAGATTTATCTCTGCCCAGGCTAATTCGAGACCTTGTAGTTGAATCTCTCGGTCTAGTCAAACGCGAGATGAACGAATGGGCTCGTTATTACGTACAAAGTGTATTCA
Source organism: Pseudococcus viburni (assembly GCA_033439095.1). Classification (NCBI taxonomy): domain Eukaryota; kingdom Metazoa; phylum Arthropoda; class Insecta; order Hemiptera; family Pseudococcidae; genus Pseudococcus; species Pseudococcus viburni. Next base: position 208,782 of record JAVBJF010000095.1, read on the forward strand.
CCAGTAAAAGATACGATCTCGAGGGAGCAATTAAGATCACAGATTTGATGTTTTGTTATTGGTTACCTGACGGGACAATCGATCATAAAAAATCCGCCTTAAATATGCTGTCTAATTCCAGGTTGACCTCGACTGATAAATTTGAAATCGCGTACAAATATTGTTTAGAAAACGAGATGAAAAAATTCCCTCCTCACACGATCGTTGAGAAATCCTCCATGGTTAAAATGTTCTACAAAAATCCATTAATGTGTTATTGGCTTTGCCATGCTAGCGAAAATCTCGACATATTACCAACAAAAAATGGCGAATCGGTCGAAGCGTTTTTGATCACTGCCCCCTGTGTGGATTCTTGGTCAGCCATCGAGTACTTCTGGAATCGTCTGAGTGTCGAAGAGCAAATCGCTAAAGCCATAATAATTCTGAATCGGAAATCGCAATTCCAGAAGCAGATCTTTTCCAAAATGAACGAGTACCAGAAACGTCAAGTTCTGTCGGCGATTCCGATCGATATCGTGAAGAATTTTTGGAGCAAGATGTCTCGCGAACGATTTGCGTACCTGAGTTTCGTCCGCGGTGTCCATTCGATGACCTGCGAACAATTCGCAGCCCTGATCGACGATCTTCTATCTGTCAGCTTGCCTTATCTAGAAGAAAGAATAATGTACTTGGTGAAAATGTGGAATTGTGCGCCGGAACATTTTAAATCCCAAGCTGTCCCTATGATTAGCAAAAAAATAATTTTTCTGCATACCGAAATAAGCTGGACGTGTTTTGAAGATGAAACCTTTTTACCTACCAATTTGGATTTCTTATTGGCCTTTTTGACTTCGGCCAGTGTCGAGTTCAGGAAGCAAGTCTTGACCGATCATGTGGATAAATTCGTGTTACGTAATGATTCGCCTATGATCGATCAGCTGGTCAAATTATGTCTTCCGAGTGCCAGCGACGTCGCAGAATTTAGAAATTTTCTGTTCAGTTCGCCCAAGGTCCGAGATGACTGTTACGATATGCTCGTCGGATCATTCGACGATCGCCAGCATTTGGCCAAATTCCTCCTAAACCATTTTCCCGATCCGGTTGCCAAAGCTGACTTTATAAATATGTTGGTTTCGTCGCAGATGTGGAGCGACGACTCGATGGAAAATTGGATCTATGCGATTACACTGATCAAGGTGAACCTGAACGTTGAACCGGACGAAGCGAAAATTCTCAAGAAACGTATCATTTGGTCATTCGCTGCCACTCGAGTCCAATTTACGTGGAATCTCCATCACGTACATCAGTTTATCGCCACAGTTACCTCGGTTCTCGATACCTCGGAATTGGAAAAATATAAAATCAAAGCTCTGGATACATTTCGAACCAGATACGAATGGTTTGAGTTTCGCGAAGATGATATTCGAGGATTTCTTGAGTGGTGCTTCGATAAAGATGAAGAGAAAATTGCTCAGTTCAGGAGATCTCTCTCGATCGATGATATTTTCCAATATTGTTGGAAAACCTGGAAAAGAGCCGGGTTTTTTGAAAAAGATCTCGGAGCCGAAGAAGTGTTCAAGGAGTTTAGCCTTTTGGATAAAATATTCGTGTGGTATTTCGAGAATTCCGACGATGTGAGGGGGTACAAGTTGCAGAAAGCTTTTGACTTGCTGGATTGTACCAGTTCGGATAACGGCGTTTTTGCCAATAATGTTTTGTCTTGGTTTTTCGACGGTGATCGAGGCGAGATTTTGAAGTTCAAGGAGCGTTTCAAGGATCATCCGGTGTCCGAAATGATCAATTTTTTGTCACTGCCAACTGATTAATGGATTTTTAGAATGTAGATTTAGAAAAACTTCGAATTTGAAAGAGAAGTTTTGATGTTTTTAATCCTTATTTAGATATTTTTCGAATGTGATCTCTTAATAGTTATATTTTTTAAATGAAATTTTATAGTTTTTTTTTACCTCTTACCCTTCTACCATTCGTCTTCTGTAATTTGAATTAAGTTTTTTAAACCAATTTTTTTTGCATAGATTGCAATTTTTAAAATTGTCTATTTTATTTAATGAATTTTTTCTATTGTTATGCAATCGTTGCGACGCAGCGCCTTTTTTTTATTAGTTTGTTGTTGGTTGTTTTATTATTTTTAATATTTTTAGTTGAATTTTTCCAGAGGGTTTATTATTGTTTGAACGAAGTTTTCTGATTTTGTTTTATTTTTGCTTTTTTATATCAGTTATTACGAATAATTATGATTGAAGTAATATTTTCACGATGTATTTTTATTTTCTCAAATTGAAACCTATTTTGTGGAATTTTTTTGAGCTGTCCTTCAACGAAACACGAAATTAACTTCCTGAAATGAAAAATTTGATCATGTTCTTGACACGTACACGTACCCACATTTTCAATTTAACTTTTAAACCCGTGCATTTCTACTTCAAAGTGGTGGTTCATCTTTTAAAAAATACGCTAAAATGTTGGTAAAATAATAGTAGAAAAACTTCCTAAAAAAAAAAGAGCAATTTGCTTAGATGATTTGAATTTATGATTTCTGATTAGTGATTACAAATCGCGAAAAAATGAAATAAATGATGAAGGATTCGCAAGAAAATCATCTTGAAAATTTCTGGTCATTGCTGACCATATTTTTCGAACTGTTCATTTTTTTTCATTGAATAATTTCAATTTGAATGTAGGTACAATTCTCTTTTTTCATTTTCAAAATCATTTCCTTTAGTTATCTCACACGAGAGTTTTAAGTTATTCACTATTCCACTCTACTAGAAGTTGGAATTCGATGAAACATGTGCTAGAATGATTTTTTTTAAGCAAGTTCAAGCTTTTTAAAAATTTGTTCCAAGTTTACAAATTTTTCGATCTGACAAACTACGAAACGAATTCTCCTTCCAACTTGAAATGGCGTTTAAAAAAATTGATAGTTTGTTCAATTTTCTTTCACATCTTTTCAGGTTGGAATTAAAATAATTTTCGAGTTGGACAAAATTTTAAAACGCAAAAAAATTATAAAAAATTAAAATTAGAATCATTTTAGAGTTGAAAAAAAATCTCAGCAAGCAGTGGCGTCGGAAGCTTTTTTTGGGGAGGGTGCAAAGTAAGTACAAAAACTTGGAGTGACAGAAGGATTTTCGGGGGAGGGGGCAAAAATGAACCTTTGTCGCACCGTTTACTAAAATAATTTATATTATAATTGTGATTTTGTTCATGCCCGAGCGAAGCTTTGAAAAATTTGAGCGTTTAATGCCCAAAAAAGGCCTATTTTCATGTTTTTCGTTTTTCAAATGCTTCGAAAATTCCTATCTGATGCAATGGTGGGGGGGGGGGGGGGGGGGGTAAAATGCACCCACTGTACCCCACCTTCCGACGCCACTGTCAGCAAGCAAACTTCAAACAAACTACCTACATAGGAAAAAGGAAAAATGAAAAAAGGGGAGAAAATTTTTTTGAACTTGCAAAAAATTTTGGAGTTGAAAAACTTCTGAGAAAATTTCAACTCGAAAAGAACTTTGTATTAGCAATAACTAAAGGTACTTCTTATTCTTAATTTCTTAATAATTAGTTAAAATAATTCAATTTTCATTTATTTAAAAAAAATAAAAATTGGAAAATGAGAAGTTTTAAAATTCATAAATCTTTTGTTAGCGCTCCTAGCGAACTTGAAATAAACTAATGTTTATTTTCTATGCGCAAATTCAAGTCTCGTTTGTTTTGAAATATTTCCTACTCTTTTTGCAATAATTCACATTTTCCTTTCGTGTTTTGTAAAATTTCTACATAGTTCGAATGTTCGAATTAAAAAATACTTATTGAATACGAATTATTAATAATGTTACGTTATTCGAAGCTTATTCGCGTTTGAAACATTCTATAATTCTAGTTGCCATAGCATCAGTTACATTTCGGTTCTGTGATAATGTGAATATTTACTCATGTGCATCGTCCGCCGATTTCCAGTGATCGCCGCCGTTAACAACTCGGATATTGCTGTTTGTTCGAAATAAAATAGATTTTAAAAAATCTGCAACTGTTTAATTATTTTTTTGCATAGAACAATGGATATTCCCTTGCCGGAGGATATTCCGTTTCCTGGTGATGAGGAATCTCCGACGGTTACTGCACCAAACGAAGATGTTTGCAATATACAGTTACCAATGAAGGCGGAAGACGAATTGATAGAAACATCGTGCAATCTTAACAATAATGAAACATCGAACGAATGTCACGATGTTCTAGCGGATGGCTCTGGCGGTGTTGAAGTTTCTGTAGTAGGTCAGTATGACAATTTTCAATTTTCTTACGTTGGTAGCTCTATATTTATATGATTTTCCAATTCAAACGATCAAATTTTTTCACCTTCGTACGTATTTATTGTTGATTATTGGAATTGTTTAGGCGAAACAGAGCCCACGCTGCAGTATCCCAACGTAGAAGAAGTCGAGACGAAGGTTTCTAACGATATGAGTTGCCTAAATGTAGTACCTATGGACGAAGTCATGCCGGTTAAAGTGTCCGTTGACGAACCGCCAGCTCCGGTATCTCTATCTAACGAACAGATTCATCCAAATGAAGGGAATAATTTGCCAACCGAACCTGCGCCATTACCCAGCAACCAGTTACCGTATTCTGCGGCAGCGACTGCTGCGACGGCTGCTAATTACATGCAATACGATCCGTCGATGATGTCGCATAACTATTCGTATATGACGGCCAACAATTACGCAACGCATGATTACGTTTCGTATTATAACAACCAACAGCAAATGACCGCTGGTGGATCGTACGCCACCGGGTACTACCCTTATCAAAGTTATAACCATTATCCATACATGACGACTACCTCGCAGCAGATGTACGATGGACGCAATATGAACGTATATACCAATGCCAATTACGCTCAGCAAATGTTACCTCAAAATCCACCGCTTCCGCCAGGTCAGCCGGTAAATACGAGTAATTTTAATCCTCCGTTGCCTACTGATTACCAAGCCCCTGCTTTTCAAACTGCCACCGCGGCCGCCACCGTCACCGCCGTTCCTTCGGTAGATAACGAGCAAAGTGGTGCTCCTGAGAAGAATGTTACCAGCGATGCGGCTCGTGAGAATTATCCGACAGTCCAGGATAAAGAACAAAATGAAACCGAAGAAATGACCGTGCAATATGCTGCGGATACCAGCAATTTGACAATCGAATCTGTCGAGCAAACTGCGGATAACGTTGATAAAAAGTCGATAACAGACTGTCGAACCGCTGCAGAAAACACGCTTTCCGAAGATATAAATAGGCGAGTAATTGATTTATTTTGATTGTTTTTTTTTCTGTATGTTTTTTAAATCGTTTGTATTGCATTTTGAGATTTCATTACAACGATACGATTTTTATAGATATTCGCCTAGCGTACCGATGGAAGAAGACGAAACTAATAACCAGCCTGAAACCGTTGAGATATCTGTTCAAAATCGTCCAACCAAGGTTTCTTCCGTATTAGGCAAAGCCCAAGCAAAAAAACGTTTGATGGCGTTTTCTATTTCAAAGCAGGCAGTCGCGGCTAAAAAACAAGCGCAAATTGACGCCAAAGAAAGAAAAGAGAATGAAGATGCCGATGCCAAAGCAAACGCTACAGAAGATGGGCGTTCTTTATCAGAGATCAAAGGAAGCGGTTCTGGTGCTGTTGGCGGAGTTTTCGATGAAAAACATTCGAAAAGAAAGCATAGTAAGAAAGGTATCAAACAAGATCTGTTTAATTACGCGGACTTTTAATTCAGGGTGTCTACAGGTCGCGAGAATCGTGAAAAAGTCGCGAATTTTTCCCAAATTACTCAAAAAATTTTCGATTTGTTGAAAACAAAAAGATTGAAAAAATTTCAGCTTTTTGAACACTTTTTCTAAAGATTTTCGCCCCTAACACATCGATTTCTACTAATTCGAAGGCGCTGAGTTCGAATATGTACTCAGTTTTTTCATCCGATTCCTTTGATCCTCCCTCCCCTCCTATATTAGCCCCCTTGATAAGTTCAAAATTCGAAAAAATGAAAAATAACGCGTGGCCTGTCGTTTGTTAGGTATTTAAGGGTACTGAGTTTGAATATTTGCCTATTTTTTTGATTTGACCCTTCAATGCCTCCTACCTCCTCCCCTCCAAATTTTGAGAACGTAGAATTCGAATATCGACTTACTATTTGATCCGACCTCCTCCCAAAATTTTCAACTAGAAGTTCTTACATTTTGAAGTAATGCCTATACCGAATCAAGCCGTAAATTTTACATAAGTCATTCTTAATTTATAAACCTTCCCTAATTCAATATTTTGAAGGGGGAAAATGTGTCCTTCTGGGAAACTTAGGGCCATATTTATAAACGATACCTAAGTATTCCTCGGCTATGTAATGAATTTCAATTCAATTTTCTGAATTATTGAATAAAAATTTTATGATTTTTCAATGAAAAATCGATACCTGAGGATCTGATTATTTGATTTCTATATAAAATTTGTATCCAAGACTTCACTACTCCTGGAAAAATAACTCTAAAATTTATTACTTAGCCTAGGAATACTTGAACATTGTTTATGAATATGGTCCTATATAGCGATCACGATTGGAATTTTCAAAATTTTTTCGACTTTTTTGGGGAAAGGGAGCATCGTGTCCATTCTTTGAACAATCTGATAAAATCATCGAAGAATTTTGGATTTTTCGCTGGGATTTTTTAAATATTAATAAGGAGAAATCATTTGGAAATATGTTTCTTTTTTGCTGTTTTTATAAGAAATTCTTCAAGAAAAATATTGGTACCTAATTCAGACATCATAGCAGGTCACTTTTTTAGGGTGTTTGTCACTTTTTTCGGTGTTGGTCACTAAAAGTCACTTTTTTCCGCCCAAAGTCACTTTTTCGCATTTTCAAGCAAAAATTCAAATTTTCACGTAAAAATTGCTTTTTTTTAAAACTCTTCAAGAAAAAAAAATTAAGTTGATAATGATTTTTCAAAAAAAATTTGCCTTCCCTTCGCTCGGACAGTATTTCAATAATTCTATTTCTAAATTTGAAAAAATTTTGTTTTTCTAAATCAGTAAAGTAATTAATTTTTTAATCAATTCCCCATTTGACAGAAGAAATCAATAATTTTGACTAAAATAAATCAATCAAACAATTGAAATATCACAGATTTTCAAATAAATTCATGTCACTGATTCAAAAAGACACAGTGTTACGAAAATTGACTGATTTAGATTTAGAGAGTAAATATAGGTCATATAGGTAATATATTAATAGTGTGTTCCAAAAATCACGTCATTTTTCAATTTTTCTATGCTCAAACCTGTATAATTAAATTAATTATGTATATCTGCCTCCTAAAGTGCCACTAAAAAAATTGGATTTTTAGATTACTTAATTTTTTTTATTGAATTTTGACCCCTCCCCTCATTTTTTATTGAATTCTCAGCCCTCTTTTAACTGTAAAAAAATTCCCCCAAAAAAATCGAATTTTTGGTTACTTTTGGTCACGTTTTGGTCAATTTTTGGTCACTTTTTGATCACTTTTTTCTCAAAAAAGGTCACTAAAAGTCACTTTTTTCTTCGGAATTTCGCTATGATGCCTGTAATCTGCTAATGCCCCAGACTTTCCATGAATTTTTTTCTCAATTTTAGGTTCAGAATCCGCGAAGTCTTATCAGTCCATGCCAGTTCTCCATCATGTTAAAAATACCTTATTAAATTTAGATCAATAAGCATCCAAAATTTTATCTGTTCTAACATGAGTTTTCGTAGAAATTTTCACCCTCGCTTCGCCCGGGCAATAACTATATCTTCTTTAACATGAAATAACCCACTTTTAGAAAATTTTATTGGAAAATTGTCCTTTTTTTGATTTTTTTTCATTTGACCCTAGTTTTTTTTTGACTGTTCCACCTCAAACTGTACAATACGAGAATAAATTAATTCTGCCGCCTCCATTCTTCATATATGTTAATATTTGTATTCCTCGTATAATGGAGTGAAATTTTAAAAAAAATGTTACTTTTTGACCAATTTTTAGTTACTTTAGGAATTTTGAAAAGTTACATAATGTGTTCATGTTTTTATTATTTTAATTTAAAATTTCCTTCCAATTTGAAATTTTTCTGTAATAAATTTGATCTCGTGGATGGGGGGGGGGGGGGGGTCAAATTGAGAGGTAGATACCATGAAAAAAAGTTGCGAATTTCGAATTTTAAAAATCTGTAGACCCCTGTAATTTTGAAAACTGCTACGAATCGACTTTGTACCCTACTTCGATGTCTTGTTCTTGTAGTTTATGCTCATTTTAAAACTATTTTCATGTTGCAGCTACTAAAACGGAGAAAGCTCGTGAAACCATGAAACAAATCGAAGAATTGAAGAACGAATGGATAGTTCGAGACAATTCCACGCTGTATCGACAAACGTTGATGAACGATAACTCAGGTAAGACGACGATCTTATCAACGATACTGTATTTTATTTTATTATTTTCTGTAAATTATAACGAAACACTCGCCTTGTTTTTCAACTTTTCCCGTAGACGTGGACAGCCGACGAAACGACGGTGATCGAAGGAAAGACAAAAGTAGCCGAAGAAAGAGCCGCAGTCGCAGTAGACGACGAAGCCGAAGTCGAGATCGCAAATCGAAACACAGCGATAGCAAAAAGAAACGCCGCAAATCTCATACTCGTTCGCCTTCTCGCACCAAATCACGTTCGCGGTCCGGTTCCCATCAACGAGGGGATAAAAGTAAAAGTAAAATTCGAGCTTCGGAACTGAAAAGTTGGGGTGACTTCAAAGATGCCGGATTCCAGTTGGACCGATATAGGCGCATCAAATTCAAAGAGAATGAAGATTATTTGGTGTCCGAAGTTGAGAAACGCAAGAAAGAAAAAACCAAAGTCGGTAGACGTCATCGATCCCGGTCTAAAGAGAGGAAGAGCGCGTTAGTAAAGCTGATTTTCTGGGCTTAATACCGAGTGACCCAAAAGTCCTGCAATCCAAAAAAATGTTTGTTTGAAGAGGAATCGTTTTTCCTAGTCCTAGGCTGGACTGAACGAAGGGTTGCCTACATTTAGATCGTCGAGGGGCAACGCCAAATCCGCACTCAGAATATCCGAAAATATCCGAAAAAGGGTGGAGGGAGAGATGCAGTGTTACCAATGTCATGAAAACTTTTTTTTGTAAATTTTTGCCCCTTAAAATTTTTGAGTAGGCAAAATCTGCATTCAATGATATTTTTTTATACTTATTCAAAACTCTATCATGTGCAACAATCAGTTTTTAAATGTTTCAATTTTTTTAATTTTCAAAATTTTGGATTGGAAAAATTTTTTAAGTGCAAAAATTGAAAAAAATTGAAAATTTTCCAATAAGTTTTAAATAATGAGGGATGAATTCATATTTTCTGAAGAGAAAGGAGAGTCAACTATGCTATGAATGGGATTTCATTATTTTTTTTACATCGTAAATTTGCGAAATCAGAATGTAGCAGGATTATTGGGTCACCCGGTATTGCTAACTTTTCTATCGTTTATGTGTTAATTTGCTATGTGTTCGTTTCGTTTATAGTTCGATTGAAAAAGAAGTCGCCGAAGAGATTAGAAAGAAAAAAATGAATATGTTTGATATTCCGATGAACATTAAGCAACCGCTATTGTGTTATGATGATGAGGAAATGCCGGAAAAAGTCACCGAATATCCTAGTCATATTGTGCAGTACACGAATACCAAGCCGGTGGTGAAATATTGCGAAAACGTCAAAGCTGCTAAATTACATTTCATTTCTCGAATTCAACTCTTGGATAGCGTCTCCGATGACATTCTAACTTTGATAAAAGATTTTTGGAGTTCTCTGCGATCGAAAAGGTAAAATGTCCGCCTCTCGTTCATTTTATGTTTGTAATCTCCGTCAATCGGAGTTTAATCGAATTAGGAGATATGTCAATTTGCCAAGTTGAAATTTTCGCCTCCTTACGTCTAGTGGAAATATTTATTTACAGTGGCATAAAAGTTTCGAGCATTAGCGTAATTTTTGACTGGATAAAGATAACGGAGTGATTTCGACGTTAGATTTCTTATGACCGGCGCTTCCAATATCGATCCCCGAGATTTCATTCCAGTCTACAGGGTGTCCGTTAAATCGCCTAAGGTGCTTTTTTTATCGTGGAATTCGAAAGCGTGGAATGCACGTATTTTTGTTTAGTGAATAAGTAGTACTAGGTATTGAAATGATTTTAATCATCCGTGTATGTTCCTGGAGTACGTTTGATGGTTCTTTCTCATGAAAATTGTCGTAATTTTTCGAAGGAAGGAAGATGGCCAGGCCCGTAGCTACAGGGGGCGATGGGGGCAATGCCCTCCTGGAACAGTCATCCCTCCCTGGAGAAATGTGTTTAAACCCCTTGTGAAAAACCAAGCCTTCATAGCATCCTTCCATTTGGTCATCTGATTCCATACGTTCAAAATTTCGATCAGAATCAATTTCCATTCAAAATGTCGGAAATTTTGAGAATTCTACTTACTTTAGATTCTTTAATCTAATAAATTTCTCATCAAAATTCCAAGTTTGTGAAAATTTCATTTCAAACGTCTGCATTTTGGAAATCCTGACAAAGATGATTATTTCTCATAAATTATTCCGAACAAATGGTTTTTTTTTTTTACAATTTTGTGGCACTTTAATAACTTTTGAGATGAGTTTTTACAGATTTTGATTCAAAGATTGGGCGATATTTCGATTGTTTTTTTTTTAAACTCACACATGGAAAAATTTAAATAAAAAATGAATAAGGCTGGAAAATTTATCAAATTTTGAACCAGCGTTACGTGATTTTGGGCAGAAATACTATGCCTACTATGAGGTTACATTTTTCAAATTTTTCATCTTTGCAAAAAACAAGTTAAAAATTGGAAAATTGATCAAAAATGATATTCGGTTCGTTGAATATAAAGAAAATGAATTATGATGAATGAATAAAAAAAAACAGATCCTGAATTTTGACGAAAATTGATGAGATAGTTTACATGAGAATTTCCAAAAAAAATTTCGAGCCCTCTTCCCTTCTTACTCCGAGAAGAGCGAAACCGTTGGGGGACCTCAAAATTTTGTCATTTTAAAAAAACAGTTCTATAAACTTTTTGATAGTACCATCTGTTGGAAACATTGGTCATCCTTTAAAATATGCGATTCGAGTTTCTACACTCTGTGCACAATTGACTTTGAAATTGAATACATTTTTTGCCCTTTCGAATTTAACGCTTTTTGATTTTTATCAAATTCAAATTGCTCACTTGAACGCACCAAAAATTGCAAATCAAGAGTTTTTCTGGTCGTCTGGTGTAATTTTTGATGAAATTTTCTGAAAAATTTCACGGCAGTTCTGCCAACTGGATTTCAATTCCCGTAATTTTCAAAAAATTCATATTGTTCATTCAATGGTTCAAAAAGTGAACGGAAATTTTTTTGTCATATTCTATTTGAAACTTGTTGAAAAATTTCATCAAAAAATTTTCCAAGTTATTAAGAAAATTTTGCTTTGATTTTGAAGAGTTTGAGTGAATTTGAATTTGGTAAAAAAAATTCTTGTAGGTTGAAAGATGAATGATGAATGTAAATTTTTTGGGAAATGAGAAGGTATCACTTTTGTGATGAATTTTTACAGATTTTGATCAAAGTTGGGCGATATTTCGATTGTTTTTTTTTTAAACTCACACTTGAAAAAATTTAAATAAAAAATGAATTAGGCTGAAAAATTTATCAAATTTTGAACCAGCATAACGTGATTTTGGGCAGAAATACTATACCTACAGTGAGGTTACATTTTTCAAATTTTTCATCTTTGCAAAAAAAAAAGTTAAAAATTGGAAAATTGATCAAAAATGATATGTAAGTATTTGGTTCTTTGAATATAAAGAATACGAAGTAGGGTGGGTGAAAAAATAAAACAATCTTGAATTTTGACGAAAATTGATAAGGTAGTTTACTTTGAGTATAAGACTTTCCAAAAAATTTTCGAGCCCTCTTCCCTTCTTGCTCTGAGAAGAACAAAACTAGGAGTTAGAAGATCTCAAAGTTTTGTCATTAAAAAAAAAAAAACACTCATAGTTTTATACACTTTTGGATAGTACCACCTGCTGGAAACATTGGTCACCCTTTAAAATATGCGATTCGAATTTCTACGCTCTGGGCACAATTGACTTCGAAATTGGGTACACTTTTTGCCCTTTACAATCTGGTTGAAAAATTGTAAATCTCGAATTTTAACGCTATTTGATTTTTACCAAATTCAAATTGCTCACTTAAATGCACCAAAAATTGCCAATCAAGAGTTTTTCTGATGATCTGGTATAATTTTTGATGAAATTTTCTAAAAATTTTCTCGGCAGTTCTGCCAACTGGATTTCAATTCCTGTAATTTTCAAAAAATTCATATTGTTCGTTCAATGGTTTAAAAATTGAACAGAAATTTTTTGGCATTCCATCTGAAATTGGTTTAAAAATTCCATCAAAAATTTTCCTAAATGATTATAAAGAGTTTTTTTTTGATTTTGAAGAATTTGAGTGAATTTGAATTTGGTAAAAAAAAATTCTTGTAGGTTGAAAGATGAATGTAAATTTTTTGGGAAATGAAGGGGTATCATTTAATTTGTCTCATTTTTATTGCCTCACCTGAGATATCATTTGCCCTCCCCCCCCCCCCCTAAACCATTCTGACTACGAAGCCTGGCAGATGCCAAAAAAGTTTCAAAAAAAATCGAATAATTCTGAACATAAATATAGGTATTAATTTTCTGAAGAGCGTTTTTATAACCTAGGAAGGTTTACAAATGAGCCTAGTTACGACGTTTTTGTTTTGGTAATTTTTTTTTCTACAAAGAAATGAATTGAGGATATTGCAATACTCGGTCTACTTACCATACTTTCTCATACTTCTGTAGAGGTTTACAGTTCCAAGTTTTTACGAATACGCACCTGTTTCTGTTTATTTATTCATCTGGTTTTTTTTCACGAATTCCTAGAAAAATCAAAAAGTGTTGTCAAATATTTTGAACAGTGGGCATCCTGTAGTATGAGTGTTATTTTATGGAATTGATAGATTATGGCGAATTTTAGGAATCTGTCCCGACAAAATAGAACTCGTTCCGATTTCGGTTGTAACCTAACTACCTACTATGCTCATTGAAACGAGAATTTTTTCGGTGTGATTGAATGAGCACTTCTACATAATATTTAGGTACAAGTAGGCATCTCAACTCATTTTTGTGACTTTTTCCATCAAAAAGGTCACTTTTGGTCATTTTTTGTTTTTTTTTAAATTGAAAAAAATCCTTGAATTTTTGTTCAGTTTCTCCCTCGCTCCCCTCGGGTCAACTTATTGCTTCTCTTCACCGATTTTTTAATTGTCATTTTTGTTCACCATGATGTATAGTAATTGATACCAAAATTCATTTATAAAATATTTTTTTTGGAATCGTACTGCAGGGTGTCCCGTAAGTGGATGTCCATACCTCATTTTTGGATATAACTGGGTACCACTAAAAAAAATTGAGATGAACATGTTGCTTATCTGTAAAAAAATTTCAAACATGCGAATAGATAGTACTTTGAAAACTGAACAAATTTTCATCTCATGACTTTTTGCCTAACTTTAAAATTGAAGGGCTACAGAAAAAATTGTTTTAAAAAATTTCTTAAAAAGTAAATCAACCAAGGGAATGGATAGTACGATGAAAACTGAACAAATATTGTTCTGAGAACTTCTTGCCTAACATGAAAAATGAAGGAGCTACGGGTCATTCAAAATGGGAAAAATTTGAAAAATTTTTGAAGCTCACGTATTTTGAATGACTCATAGCCTCTTCATTTTTCATGTTAGGCAAGAGGTTCTCAGAACAAAATTTGTTCAGCTTTTAAAGTATTATCTATTCCCATGGTTTTAAAAAATTTTACGTAATTTTTTTTGTAAACAGCATTTTTCCCTTCAATTATCAAGATAGATGTCCATTTATGGAACACCCTGTATAATAAGCGGTGCTAAGTAAAGAATACCCCGATGCCCTTGACCGCAATGTGATATTGTTTTTTTTTTTAAAGTAGGAAATGGGAGAGAATTCGAAATTGTTGGTTACGATTTTCGCTCGAGGTTAACACATTATTCCAACAAAATAGTTGATATTTTACCCCAGATAAAGTTTTCATTTATTGGGGCAAGCCAATCAAAGATTGCAAGGGCTTGCGTGGATTTCATAAATTTGAAACACGTGTTGTTTTTTTTAAGGGAGGGGGAGGGTGTGATAAAAGCAATGAATTGTAAAGAAATTTTCAAATTTTAAGTCCGGAAACCCCCTAATTTTCGTTCGCATGATTTGGTAAAATACCTTGACATTATTCATGCCACTATTTCATTTTTCAACGCTTCATAATTTTTCTTTAAAATTAGGTTTTCTTTTTTATTTGAGATTTTTTCAGTAATTAATTTAAATCCTCAAATTTTTATGTGCGGGGGGGGGAGTCAAAAATTTTTAGAATTAAAATTTGAGTCGTTTTTGTGGCTGGAAAAGAGGCATATGAAAATCACGTAAAAAATGATTGGTGATTTTTGAAAAGAAAAATTGTACACCACACATTTCAAATCATACTTCTACACAATTACGAGTTGTAAGTATTTCACGCAAAAATTACCCCCCCCCCCCCCCGCCGCCGCGTTGCTTCATGTAGATCATATGGTAAAAGATCTGGAAAACTTCGAAATTCAAGAAAAGTGGTCTAAATAGGATCAATCTCAACTTGGTTAGCTTGGGATTTCTAATTGAATATTGGCCCGATTTAACCTCTGTTAGATTGGATGGTTACATTTTTTTGGCCAAAAACGCTGAAAAATTAGTAAAAATTGAGAAATAACTTGATTGAGTGATGATTTTTTTTTGATTCATGAAACATCGAAATTCAAGAAAAAAGGACACTTGTTAGTCCCTTTTTGTTAATTAGATCACTTATTTGGTCACTTTTTCACTTCCAAAAGTCACCAAAAAGACTTTTTTGGAAAATTTTAATTGAGATGCCTGCTACTCGCTATTCTGCCGAGGTAACGTTAATTTGAAATTTACTGCCAAGATTTAACTCGAATCGTTTGATTTGCAGGCTGAAGACGATCGAGACCCAAGTTAGCGAAGGCACAGTCGCGGAAAAAGAAGCGGAAAAATGCAATAACGAAGAAAACAAGAAAAGCTGCGCAAGTATGGAATGGTGGCCAAAAAGTCCATTGCTCGCAATCGGAAACTGTCCCGATACCGACGTCGATATCGAAGAAGAGGAAATCGAAGAAATGCAAGAAATCGTCGATTCACACCGAAACATATTCGTAGAATCGAACAACGCTGGCGACTTATCGCAGAATGAAAACACGACCGGAGAGTTCCCATATCGCGGCGGCGACGCTGAAAAATCTTTCTCAGGCTCCGCAGATTTTCGCAATGGCGATGGAGGTGCCTCTTTCAGTGTAGCTGCGCCTACTAAAAGCGGAAATGGCAATACCGTTGGCGTGGGCGCCCCCGCCGCTGGCCGAAAAACACGATTTGAAGATATTACGGAGGAAGAAAAAGTCGCCGATGTGAGCGCGGTTATTCGTTCGAAATGGGACAGCGATTACGAAGATAGTCCTAAACGTGGCGATACCATTCAGGCGGACAAAATTGCGCTTTTGCCTCTGCCTCCGGCGAATTCCAGTTCTACCAAGGATTCAAACAGCGAAAGCAACTCCGTCAACAATTCCTTCGAAACGTCTCGTGATGAAGCGAACTTGTCGTTGGAAAGCGATCGCAGTCACCGTCGTCGCGGGTCTCTCCACAATAATGACCGTGGCGGTAGCGACGTCAATGATAAAGACGACGTCAACGACGACGACGACTGCGACCCCAGAGACGGTTCCGGTAGAAAAATAGTAGAACGGTCGTCGAGCAGTAAGAAACACCGTTCGTCCGCTGAAGACAAGTCGACCAAGAGAAGTCGAGAAAAATCCGGGTATCGAGGACGCGACGATAAGCGTTCGAGCAAATCGTCCAGTGTCGCTAAAGAATGGAAAACGATTGGAGATTCGGAAGTGGTTGCTCATCAAAACCGGCCGGAATCTGACAACGTATCCGGCATTCGCGATCAATCACCGAGCATCGTTCGGGCCGACGATCAATCAAATTCGAATAACGATAGAAAATTAGCCACCGAGTACGAAGAGTTTTTAAAAATGGTCTCCGTAGAAGCCCCGAGGCGCGAAAGCAAGCCCGAAACAGCGTCTGCTCTGCTCTACGAAGGTCCCAAACCTCCGCCCCAGTTCGAAGTCCAAACTGCGGTTTCGACGCGTGATTCGCCTCGTAGGAAATCCAAGTCAAACACGCGCAGTAGAAACAATAGTACGACGATGTTGCCGACGTCAACGCCAGCGCCAGCTCCAGCTCCAGCTCCAGCTCCAGCTTCAGCTCCAGCTTCAGCTCCAGCATCAGCACCAGCGCTAGAATCAGACGAAAACGTCGACTCGAGGTTGACCGAACAAGCCTATAAAAAGTACGACGACCGCAGCGACGCCGTCACCGCGGCAAGTACGATGACGTCGACGACTCTGAAATCAAAATCCGCAATTTCGTCACATACGTCGAATGTTACACGAGACAATAGGAGCGAAGGCGATAGGTATACAGCCTTTTCACGATACAGTATGACACAGAAGTCTTGGTCACTTGAAACACTTCTCAATATCTCAGGACTGAAAAGAGATACAAAGACGGTTCAAACGGCAATGTATTCGTGGGGTCGAGGACATTGAAGATCAACAATCAAACTTTCAGCTCGACCTATAGGATTCCATAAATTGAGAAACCCGTTTGGGTCAAAAAATGGGGGTTCGGTTTTTTTATTGAAATGAAGTCTACGCACTGACGCACTTAAAATGTGATATATTTTTTCGAAACCGGTTCAGCAGTTTAGCACCAGTTGTCAATAATACCCGAAAAAGTGGAGATATGAAAAAAGGTTTGAAACAAAAGTTGTAGAGAATTAAAAAACAAACATTTTTTGTTCCATAATTTTTTTTCCATCTTGCAATGGAAAGAAGTTGCCGCACGAAAGATTTCAGTATAATTTTTTATTTTTCAAACCATAACATTCCTCCATTGCTAGATGAAAAAAAAAATACAGAACATAAAACGTTCAGTTTTCAATTCTGTAAAACTTTTATTTCACACTTTTTTTGATATCTCCATCATTTTGAAACCGGTAGTTTCTTTGATGATTTTTTTCCAAGTCGATAACCAGTTACCAAAAAATGGAGATATCAAAAAAAATTGAAACAAGAGTTGTAGAGAATTAAAAATTCAACATTTTGCATTCTGTAATTTTTTTTTCATCCAGCAATGGAGATGAGTTATGGCTTGGAAAGAAAAAATTATTCTCGAATCCTTTTTACCATAACTTCTTTCCATTGAAAGATGAAAAAAAAATTCCAAAACGTAAAATGTTTAGTTTTTAATTCTCTACATCTCTTGTTTCAATTTTTTTTATATATCCACTTTTTGATAACCGGTTATCGAATTGGGGAAAAAAATCATCAAAGAAACTACCGGTTTCAAAATAGCGGAGATATCAAAAAAAGTGCGAAATAAAAGTTGTAGAGAATTGAAAACTGAACATTTTACGTTCTGTATTTTTTTTTTTCATCCAGAAATGGAGGAAAGTTATGGCTTGAAAAATGAAAAATTATACTCAAACCTTTTGTGCAACAACTTCTTCCCGTTGCAAGATGGAAAAAAAGTTATGGAATGAAAAATGTTTGTTTTTTAATTTTCTATAACTTATGTTTCAAACTTTTTTTCATATCTCCACTTTTTCGAATATTATTGACAGCTGGTTTCAAACTACTGAACCGGTTTCGAAAAAATATATCAGACTTTATTTCGATAAAAAACCCGAACACCCCATTTTTTGACTCAAACTGGTTTCTCAATTTGTGGACACCCTATAGGTCGGGTTGAAAATTTGCTCGATGCCAGGAACAGATTGCTATTTGAACTAGTGTTGGGCAAAATCGATTACAAAGGCGTAGCCACCGGGTGGGGGGGTCTCGACACCCCTCCCCTCTTGGCGTCAGGAACTAACGTAAAAAAATGCCTTCTTGAAGCATTAAAATCAAATTTTCTGAAAGCTTCGTCCTCGCTTCCCTCAGGCATGAACGAAATCACAATTATACGAACTATTTGAATCAACTATGCTGAAAATGGCTCCCTTCTGATATTCCAAGTCTCCAACTATCCAGTTTCCACCCTCTCAAAAACAACTTCTTACGCCAATGCTTGGATTTGTTAGGTTTTTTGGGGGGTTTTAAGGTCAAAATAATTAGTATGCAAGTTGTTTGTTCCAAAATTATATTTTCATCAGTTTTTTTTTCCTAAACAATAAACATGCTATGCAAATCGCATGAAAACTTCATGAAGTTTTAATTTAGTGTTTTCATAGTAAGAGAAAATTTCGTGTGTGTGTGTGTGGGGGGGGGGGGGGGGGGGTGGAATTAAAAATTTCTCAAAAAGTTATGAAATTTTGAACCCTCTTCTAGAGAAATTTCTAGCTACGTCATTGATCGAATAATCGATGAAAAAAAGTAATCAATCCTTCGACTACTCGATGAAAAAATAATCGATTAATCGATTATAATCGCGACAGAAAATTCGGTCGATTTTTTTCTGTTTTGGCGCCAACGCTGCCAACCAAAATTTCGAAAATTCTTCAAAACAACTAAAACCCTCTCATTCAAAGTTCCTTAAAAATTCCTTAATGACGTCACTTATAAAGTTATCTGCCACCTAATTCTGAAAAAAAATTAAAACGTAAAATTTGATCCATTTTCACTTCCATTTAAGTTGCATGTCTTTTTTTTAACTTTTTTTTTTTAGAGATCTTTACAAATTTTCACGAAGAAGGTAGGCGAAAATTCGGTGTACCATTTGAGATTGAGGAAGAACAAAATTCGAAGTTTGGAAAATTTTCGAGAGTTTTTCCGTTTTTTGGGAATAAATTGGACAAAACTTTTAAAAATGGAACACAGTGTGAAAATTTTGAAAAAAATTCAAAAAAATAGAGCCTTTGGCCTAAAAGAATGCTAGTTTTTTGCTAACTTTTTATATATTTTTTAAATTTCTTAAAATTAAGGAAAAAGCCATAAAGTTAAGGAATTTTGAGATTCGTGAAAAATTGTAAAAAATCAAGGAAAACGCATTAAAGTAGAGGAATTTTGAGGTTCGTGAAAAATTGTGAGGAATTTCTTGAGGAATTTCACAATTTGAAAAATTTTGAAGGAATTTCGAAGAAAATATGAAAAATATTGGCCAAACATACACATTTTTTTTAGATCAAATCCCCTATTTTTTCAAATTTTTGTCCCATTTTTGTGCAAAAACCGGAAAAGGTCCAAAAACAATCGATTAAGCGATTATTTGTGCTAAATAATCGATTTATTCGATGTCGCTGGAAAAATAACTTTTGTATCCCCTTTCAGTTTTGAGATATTGAGAAATGTTTCAAGTGACCAAGACTTCTGTGTCATAATGGAAATTTTTTTAGAATAATTCATAGAATACAAATTTATCATCTTTTGCAGGTTGAACCAAGAGATCGAAAAAAATAGTAAAATCGAAACAAAAGAAAAGGATGAACTTGCACCAGTCGTGGCTGCAACGCCAAACGCGGATAAAGATCGCGATCTTGAGCCGGAATGTACACGCAAGCGAAGACGAAACGACAGTCGAACCAGGAGCGGTGGCGCAGGCGCTGATGGCACCGACGAAGTAAACGCCGTCGACGAGCCACCCAAACCGAAGAAAAAAACCACCGACCGAAAAGAGAAGACGAAGAAGAAGAAACAGCGCAGCAGCCGCGCCGGCTCCAAACTCAGCAAAGATTATAAATACAAAAAGAAACGAAAAACGGATTCCGGCGGCGGTGGCGATAAGAAAAAAAAGTACCACGCGAGCAGCAGCGATTCGTCGAGCGAAACTAACGACAGCGATTCGGAAGACAGCAGCATTGGCAATCGTAGCCGAACTGGCGCCTCTTCGGGAGTGAAATCGACACCTGTGGCTGCTGCGACTACCGCCCAAAGTGTCCCCATCATCGACATCCCTGCCGTAGCACCCGCCGCTACTACCAGCAGCAGCAGCAGTAGCAGCAGTAGTAGCAGCAGCAGCTCCTCGAGTAGCAGCTCTAGTTCGAGCAGTTCGAGTTCGGAGAACGACAGCAGCGATGAGAGTGCAAGTCGCAAGAAACGTGGTAAACGGTCATCGAAGAAGACGAAAGCCAAAAAGAGTAAAAGAAAGTCGGCCAGCGACGAAGGAAAACGCAAAAGGAAATCTAAAAAGAAACGACAGAAGAGCAAAGATTCGGATATCGAAGAAAGGGGCAAAAAACGTAAGAAAACATCCAAATCGGACGAAGGTAAAAGGAAAAAGCTGAGGAAACTTCCGTCCGACGATATATTGGAATTATTGACGGAAACGTGGAAAAAGAAAGCAGCAGGTGCCGAAACCATCGATGACGAAACGTTGGCCGCCGCTGCGGTCGCGGCTGCGAAAATGGCCGGCAGGAAATCCTCCTCCAGCCGAGAAAAGCGCAGCAAGAAGAGCAAAAAGAAGCGTTCGAAGGATCGAAAAGACAGCGCCCTTACTCTGTTCGAGTTAATGGTATCGGAAATGGGCGGCGGCGATGCGAAATCGTCCAAGGGTCAGTCCGGCGCAGCCGTCTCGCTGGAAGACGAACGTATCTCGGAACCGTCCAAATCTGAGAAAAGCTCGCGCGAAAAAAAGAAGAAAAAGAAAACGAAAAAAAGATCCGACACCAAGGACTCGCGAGCGTCTTCGGACGAACCCAGTCGTCTGAAAAAACACGACAAGCCGGCGCAGAATGACCACAACGAATCGGTATCCAGCGGCGTTTCCAATCCCACCGCCGCCGTCATTGAAACGAATTCGTTTTTTGAAGGGAATCTCGATGATTGGAATGTGAGCGAGACGGCCGAATCAACAGCCATTCGACATTCTATGAGAGATGATTCGGCGTCTGCGGCTGCCGATATCGACCAACCGAACGACGCCGAAAAACGACGCAAAAACCGTCGTCCAAGTTCGAACGAATCGCCGAAACGTAAAAATACCTCGAAAAAGAAAAAGAAAGATTCGAAAAAGAAGAAAAAGAATTCCGGCCGCAATTCGTCGCATAAAAAATCTTCGATGGACCCCGCCGGTGAAAAAAAGCCCCGGATGTCGCCCCCATCATCGGCGCTGCCAGCCACAGACTCGGCTGATTCTCGAGATGGGCTCGATTCTCGCAACAGCGTTTTGGAAGCGGAACTCATTGGCAATCGGGTCTCCTTGGTGGCTCAGTACGAAGACGATTCGCCGCATCTGGATCAAAGGCAATCAGACACTTGGACAAAAATTGACAGCTCTGTGGCTGACGAAGCGGAACGCTATTCGCCGACGGCGCAGGGCAGCGATGCGGACGAAGACGATCACAGCATCGTTCCTGTTGCTGAATCGTCTGCTGTTCCGGCGCAGCCACCTGTTGCGAATGCCAACGATATTCCAAGGCGACGACGGGAATCGAATCAGGCCGAGATGAACGATAACGACCGAGAATGCGACGAAACCACTCGTGGCAGATTTACAGCGGTCGACGTCAGTGAGCCATCACCAAAACCGACCAACTTCACGATGGGTAAGCTGGAAGTGAGAACTAAAGCGGCCAAGAAATTCGTGCATTCCAATATTTTCGATTCGTTCGGATATTCGATTGAAGAACCCGAGTTGAATGTCACCGAAGCTGTCGAGACGTCGAGTCAATCGGAAAAAAAAACGAATTGCGGCCCAATCCAGGCGCAATCCAAACAAGAGATCTCGTCGTCGTCGGTGCAGCCATTGACGACGCCGACAGAGTCCACCGGGACGAAAAACTTGACCCAGCAATGCGATAAAGAAGAATTCCTGCCTAGACGGTGTATAGCGTTGCCAGATATAACGTCGTCGTCGCAAGTTACCGGCCCGGTGGCCTTTGAAAATGAAAGTTCGAGCAAAGATAAAAAACTCGATTCGGATCGTCGAGAAAATGACGATCGTAATTCCCGCCGAAAAGATGACGATTCCAAACGGGATGATCGAAGGCGATCCGGATCCGCAGATCGGTACAGAAAACGTCATCGTAAAGAAGAACGTCGCTCTAGAAAGCGATTTTTGAGAGATGGCCGAACCCGATCCCGATCTCGATCTAGGTCTCGTTCCGTTGGTCGGAAACGAGCCAAAGACTACTATTATCCTTCGAAAAAACGCAATCGTCGAAAATCTAGGTCCAGGTCTAGATCGAGAACGCGTTCCAGATCCATTTCCAGATCTAGATCTCGATCCGTGTCGCAATCCCGGTCCAGATCCGTGTCCAGAGACCCGACTGGAATGCGACGACGTCAAGGTAATCGTTCGTTCGAATCTCAGCCCAACGATAACTACGGCTGCCGCGATAAATCTCCGATGGCTGCATCTACGCCGGAAGGAAACGTCGATTTTCATCGTATACTCGACAATATCAAGACGGAGAAGGACGATAGACGAGCCATTGGCGGTGGCACCGGCGGCCACGACGTTGTCGAGAACAAATTCGCGACCGAAATCGATAAAATCATCGGCGACGGGTTATGGAGAAGAGGCGGCGCCAGCGGTGGCCGGAGTCGCGATCCAAGAGATCCGGAGTCGCGTAAAATGAACGATCTTCATCGCCAGCAACAGCAACAACAACGAG
This sequence comes from Pseudococcus viburni, assembly GCA_033439095.1. NCBI lineage: Eukaryota > Metazoa > Arthropoda > Insecta > Hemiptera > Pseudococcidae > Pseudococcus > Pseudococcus viburni. Next base: position 231,610 of record JAVBJF010000095.1, read on the forward strand.
CAGCCATTGGTGTCGAGTATTCGTCTTCTAGTCAATTACAGCGCGACCGATTGGAAATCGGAGACCAGGAGGGGTTGCACGAGAAACTGGTTCAATTGAAGGAATCCTTGTGGTCGTTGAATGAAAACGGCGTTAGTCTGGAAACGTTGCGGAATGCGGTGGGCATGTTTGACCAAACCGGAGCCAGTTCGCTGGGCGTCGACCTCGCAGCAGATAAAACTGGCGAGCTGAAGAGAATCGTGAACCTATGCAGAGCTATTCGAAATACGTATCCGGCCGGTGGACCTGTCAACGATTCGACGCAGCAGCTCCAGCCGCAGCCGTTGATGTCCGCCAGTTGCTCTGCCGCCGCCGTTGAAGCCGTCGCTAATCTTGGCAGGACGTACAAAGCTAGAAGCGTCGCCGAAACCACCAATCCGTACAAAAATTCGTTTACCGAACGATCTCGTGAAATATCACCGAAACCGCTATCACTAGATGAAAGATTAGAATTGGAATTGGGTATGAAGCCGGCCACGGCAGCCCCGGTGGCTTCCTTACCAGTTGCCAGAACCGCTATTGGAATTCCGCCCCATTCCGGCGCCGCTGGCGTCAGTGGCTTGCCCGTACACATGTCGGTGCCTCCTCCGAATTATTATCCGATGCCGATGTACGATAATGCCGCGCCGAGAGTGGGTCCCGTCCCCGGATACTCGTCGGTGCCGCCGCCATCGCAAGCTATGCAGCACCCTTACGCGCATATGATGCCTCCGACCGCCGATCGTAATTATTACGGCGGTGCTGTGGACTGGAATATGGCACGAGCCGTCCCTACCGCTGCTGCTGTGCCGAATCCGCATGCAAGTTCTCATATCGGTGCCTTACCTGCGCCGCATCAAGCGCCATCGTCGCAGTCGTCGCATCGATTAGTATCACATCAGGTAATGGCAAATCTCTGTTTTAAATTTTTTTTTAAAAAGTCAAAATTCGAAAAAAATTACATCTAAATATTCAATTGAAAAAAAAATCATAGAATTATATATTTTTTCTGTAAAATAGGGCATTGACTGAGAAATTAGTAAATTTTGACTGAAAAATCAGTGAATTTCACTGATAGTACGGACGATTTAGCTTGAAAAAAGACAAAAGCCAAAAAAAATTCCCGGAAACGGGAAAGTTCGTATATAAGCTTTGTAGAGGGTGTATTTCAACATACCCGACTTTCCCTAAAATCGGGGAATATTTTGTCCCCCTTTTGGGCGGTGAGAGGGGGTTCAAATTTTGGGTTTTCGGCTATAGCTTTCGAAATTACGCCCGTACGAAAAAAAAGTTGAAACAAAAATTATAGAGAATTCAAAAACAAACAATTTTTTCATTTACCATTTTTTTCTAGAACGTCATGGGAGGGAGTTAGGGGCTTCAGAAAAAAATCAATTTTAAAAATCTCCCATTATCAGAAAAAATCACTAAAAATCGGGTTAATCGACTTTTAGGAGCGGCTGTTTTGCATAGTACATCCTATTTCTATGTAGAATAAGAAAAATGAACAACCGACCCCTCATCTCAAAGCAGGGGGTGGACCCCCAGTAGAAAATGTTGAATTTTCCCCCTGGAATATCTCAGCTACAGTGAAAAATTCGAAAAATTGGTTCAAACAAACGTTGTAGAGCGTTAAAAGACGAACATTTTCTTTTTTTTGCATTTTTTCTACGTGGTCTTGGGGTCGAGCTATTGCAAAAAGAAAAAAGATCGACCAGCGTTCAAAAATTTCTCACAAAATTTTAAACCCCCTCTTTTGGGGTCCAATTTGGGTTCAGGGGTTAGATGATTATAAAAATCGACTTTGGTGACCACGAAAACCCCAGAAATCCACTTGTTGGGCTATTGGTTCGCTAGATTTTTTACCAGGCCTACAGACGTGTAATTTATTGAGTTGATGAAAAATTTTCGAACCCCGCGTCGATCTAACCCCTGAACTCAAATTGGACCCCAAAAGAGGGAGTTTAAAATTTTGTGAGAAATTTTTGAACGCTGCGTCGATCTTTTTTCTTTTTGCAATAGCTCGACCCTAAGATCACGTAGAAAAAAATGTAAAAAAAAAACAAAATGTTCGTCTTTTTACGCTCTACAACGTTTGTTTGAACCAATTTTTCGAATTTTTCACTGTAGCTGAGATATTCCAGGGGGAAAATGCAACTTTCTACTGGGGGTCCACCCCCCTACTTTGAGATGAGGGGTCGGTTGTTCATTTTTCTTATTCTACATAGAAATAGGATGTACTATGCAAAGAGCCGCTCCTAAAAGTCGATTAACCCGATTTTTAGTGATTGTAGCTTCGATTATTTCAAAAAATACTGTAAATGTTTGAAAAATGGATGTTTTCATCCCTAATTTTTGGCCAATGAAGTGAGGGGTTTTGAAAAAAGAAATGAACTTTTCTCATAGGAAATTAGACGTAGAACAAGATTGTTCATAACCATTTTTTAATTTTGGGGCTTATTTACGATGATATTCGCGAAAAACCTATTTTCAGCAAGCATTCACCCCTTCCCAGCTTCTGGGGGGGGGGGGATTTAGTATGTTGTTTAGTACATAATACAATGGACGAAAAAAATGAGGTTGAATTTCTGCAGCAGGATTTGAACAATTGAAAGAAATATTGAATAATGTTCAATTTATTTCTACCTAAAATTATTTTGAACTCTAAAAAATTCACAAATTGAAAAGTCCAATCACAAAAAAATTGATCAAGTCCTTTTCGATTGAACATTTCTGCTAGAAACACCTGCAAATATAAAAAAATGATTAAAATTGAAAAATTTTCAGAATAAATGACGTTAAGTAGCTTCAGTAGGGAAGCTTGTCCTATCTTCTCATCTACAAATACTTGCATATAAATATTAAATTTGAAATTTTTTGTCGAAAAATGTAGAGTTGAGCCGGAAAATCTTCGAAACAGATGACTTGGTGATCTTTTTTTTCTGAGAAATTTTTGGTTTGAGCTTGAAATATGGAAAAATTATACTTCAAATCGTAAAGGGAAAGTAAATAAATTCAATTTTAGTCGGAAATCATGGATTTTTTTGTGCTTCAAAATTAAAAAAAACTGAAATCTGGAACTAAAAACTGGATCTGAAAACTGGAACTAAAAAATTTTGAGAACTGGAACTGATCGTTTCAGTTTTCCATCACTGCACTTTATCTAGTATCCAATTTTGTATTTATGGAAATTTTATTCTTCCCATTCCGATTTTCGATCATTAATTACGATTTGTTTACGCAGCAGCAGCAGCAGCAGCAACAGCAACACCCGCAGCCGCAACATCTTCGTCAACATCAGCTACAGCAACAGCAACAACAACAACATCAGCATCAGCTCCAGCATCAACATCAAAGTAAAGAGAACCAGTCGTATCGAATCCCAGATGCGGCCAGATCCAAAGTACATTCGATTCAAGTCGGCAACGTTTTGCAAATCGTGCCCACCGAATTACAGTTAGCGCCACCTTCGTCGTCGCCCTCTTTTTCTAGTCAGCAATCTTCTAAAGTGAGCAAACAGCGTATTCGTTAGTACTTTTTTCTTTCTTTCTTCTTTCTTCTTTTTGTTTCGACTTGTCGTTGATTTAATTTCAGCTAATTGATTACTGTTTGTTAAATTTCGTGTGTTTTTTTTCCTACCTCGCCTGTGTAGAAGCAGCAGCAGCAACAGCAGCAACAGCAGCAACAGCAACAACAGCAGCAACAGCAGCAGCAGCATCAACAACTGCAACAACAGCAAAAACAACAACACATCAGTTCTCAACAAATTGTTGCGAGTAACCCGGCGAACAACGACGGTTTTACCGCTGGTAACGCATCCAGCGCGGCTGGATTTTCGTCCATGTTGACCGCCAGTTTACCCGTGTCATTTGCCGCTGCGCCTGCCGTTTCCGGATCGAAAACAAATTCGTCTTCGCACCAGAGAGAACCCCAAAAAGGAACCGTTAACGGCGAAACCAAGTCCAAAGGCAAAAATCCACCACCGCCGCCACCACCCGGTACTTGAATATTTTATCACAATACGACTCATAGTAGATAATTTTTGCTTCGACCCCCCAACATTTAAAACGTGTGTACCGCCTAATCTATGGGTCATAATGAAAATATGTTCAAACAAAAGTTGTTCCTCAACACTTATTGTACGTTTTTATTCCTCATCAAAATCGATTTTGGAGCAACTCCTGTCCCCCAAATTTGGAAATAACATATTTTGAGAAAACTTCAAAATCACGTTTTATTCATTTTCAACGAAAAGTTTTGGAGATACGGGAAAACTTGTAACCACCGAAAGTATTCAGAATTAAATTTCCTTTCCAATGAACTGTTTCACGACCATTTTCCTCCACTTTTCGTGACAAAAGTGGACTTCTCCCCCTCTCCATTATCTCAAAATTGACCTATCGAAAAATTTGCTCCAAAATGAATTTCAATACAAAGTGAAATTGCACACCAGATATTGAAGAACAAAAATGGTTCAAGTTTTTTTTTTCAGGGGTCTAACTTTTCAATTAAGGGGGAGGGGGAGAGGGAGAGGTGAAAATGGTTGTGAAACCAGTGACTTTTTCCGGCACATACTGAACATCGCATGAAACATTTTATATGAAAAATTTTCAATTTCTCGCGAAATTTGTAATTTTTCAAAAAACTGCTCGACTTGAGGAAATGATGGCTCAGCCGTCAGCCCCCTGACGTGTCGGGGACTAACATTTTTTGAGAAATACTACTTCACCAGAATAACTTCCCTCGTCAATTTGAGCGAAATCGGTGCGAGAAAATCATTTTTTGAAACGAGCCCCTCAGCCCCCCCCCCGGTGAATAAAAGCTCGAGGGGCAAGAGCGGTGCGCTTTCACCACATGCTCTGCACATCATGTGGAACATTTTAAATTAAACAAATTTCATTTTGTCGCGAAATGCCATTTTCAGTGATGGGGAACTGAAACTGAAACTGAAATGAATTTGATTTGAATCACTTTCCGGAAAATGATTCGTGATTTATATTTCGAATCATTTAATGAAAATCCAAAAATTTTTCATTGACAATTTTTTAATTGTGAAAATTTTGATTTTTTTTCGTATCTTAATATTTTTTTTCGAAATTTTAAAATTTTTACCAAATCTTGATATTTGTTGACATTTTTCAACTCTTGAAATTTTTTCTCCTAATTTTTTCCAACTTCGAATTATTTTCTCAAACCTTCGTTCCCACTTCGTATTTTTTCTGAGAATTTTCATTGTTTTTACTTGAATTCAAAATTATTTTTCCAACCCAAGACTTTTCTCAATTTCTTTCAACTTTGAATTAATTTTTCTCATAAATTCTGAGTTTCGTTTTTCATTTTTCCACCCAAAAGAAATCTTCAATATAAATGAATGAATGAAATGAAATCGTTTTTTTTTTAGGGTGGGAAAGTGGGAAACGTAATTCAGAATTTATGAGAAAAATTGATTCAAAGTTGAAAAAAATTTAGAAAAGTCTTAGGTTGGAAAAATAATTTTGAATTCAAGTGAAAAAAAATGAAAATTCTCAGAAAAATGTGAAGTAGAAAAAGGTTTGAGAAAATAATTCGGAGTTGGAAAAAATTAGGAGAAAAAATTTCAAGTGTTGAAAAAGTCAACAAAAAATTTCCTATCTGGTAGAAGCGGTTCGATTTTTCTGGAAGGCATAGTTTTCAAAGTATTATAAAATCGTCAATTTTGCATGAAAAAAAACAAAAAAGCTCACCAATAGCTCATTTGAAATTTAATTTGAGATAGATTCAGAATTCAATAAATACTTTTGTAACCAAGTGGTCACTTTTTCCAAAAGAAAAAACATCTCAAATAAATTAATAAATTTTTAGCAAATGCAAAAAGAAAAAAATCTGAAAAAACTGAAAACTGAAACTGAAACTGATATCATTTCAGTTTTCCATCACTGAGCATTTTAGGTTCACCTATGTAACGAGGTAATTTTTTGCTGAATAAATCACGATCTGTAATACTTTCAAAGGAACCGTAGAGAGGGAGAGGGGGTTAAACACTAGGGTGGAGTGAAAAAAAAAAACAGTATCTTGCATTTTGACTGAATTTGGTGGGGTTGTTTAGTTTACTTTGAGTGGGAGACTTCGCAAAAAAATTTTGAGCCTCCACTCGGGGCAAGAAGAAAGGAGCAGGAGGTGCTCAAATTGCACCTCCTTTTGAAAAACCCCGCTGTTTTTCGTGTTTTTTAGTCGATCAAAATTGTGTGAGAAGCCTTCTTAGAACTTGAAATATGCAATTTGAGTTTCTACATCTCCCTAAACCATCGCCATCCTTCTCCGATCAAAACTCAGACTGCTACCAGGGGATTGAAAAGTTGCAGATTGCAATATTCCCATAATATGAAATTTTCACTGAGCTGGAATAATTTTTTTTTCATCGAGTAATTGAACAAAAAATTGTTTCAACTACTGAAAGTGAATTTTGAAAAAAATGAAAATTTTCAGTGCAGCCAACAGCAAATCATAAAATTCCAAAATACGGAATTTATATCGACTTTGAATTGATTATTTTTCACCTGAAAATATTATATATATTTTTTTTCAATCCCTAGAAGTGTATTTCGGAAATTTTTTGGAAAATTTTGTATGTCAGTGCAGCCAGTTACAAATCGTGACATGCTACATTTTATTATTTTTGCGAGATAATATACCTTGTTCTGCGTCTTTTCAATTTTCTAGCGTTCTCTTATGCAGCTGACTGCCTACCATGTCTTCAAATTCAAAACATTAATTATTGGAAGAAAAAATTGGTCCAATCACGTGACGAAAAAATAATGCATTCGAGTTCATAATATCAGATTATCGCAATTACCAACTGGCTGCACTGACGTACAAAATTTTCAAAGAAAAATTTTAAATTTTTTATTTCTGATTGAAAACAAAATTATTGTGAATTTTTCAAACGATAAAAAAATTAATTCAAGGTCGACGTAATTGGCTGGAAATTTGGAATTTCGTTTTAATTTTTTCAAATAAAACAAATGTTTTGGTTGTTCATTTCCTATAAATTTTTTCTGAAGCCTAAGACCTCCTAAAGTCTTGAAACTTTTTGCTCATTGGTAATCTGCAAAAAGTGTCAGGATATAATGGACTGACAGTAGCCAAGCTAACTTCTAACCTACCGTACCCGTTTACTTATTCTATCAATAGTCACGTGTGTATTAGTATTTTTCCATATTTAGTCAGGTCTCAATTGAACAAAAAAAGGCTTCCGCGCGGGATTCTTGTTGAAATTGATTTTATGATTGATTCTTGTTTTAGACACTAAAACAAATAAATTTAGCTTAGATGCCTATTTTTCCCTTTCCCCCTTTTCCCAGGATCCACTCCCCAACATTTCAAACGCGTGTACCGCCCAATCTATGGGTCGTATTGAAAAATTTTTTAAATAAAAGTTGTTCCTCAACACGTTCCGTACATTTTAATTTCTCATCAAAATCCATTTTGGAGCAACTCCTGCTCCCCAAATTTTAAAATAAAACAGTTTTCAGAAAACTTCAAAATCACGTTTTCTTCATTTTAAGCGAAAAGTTTCAGAGATACGGCAAAATTTGTAACCACGAAAAGTATTCAGAATCGAATTTCCTTTCCAATGAGCTTTATCACGACCATTTTCACCAACTTTTCCCGACAGGGTGGATCTCTCCCCCTCCCCCTTATCTCAAAAGTTGGACCCATGAAAAAAAATTGAACGATTTTTGTTCTTCAATATCTAATGCATAATTTCATTTATTATCGGGATTCATTTTGGAGCAAATTTTGCTCGTGGGTCCAACTTTTGTGAAAACGAGGAAGGGGGAGAAGTCAACTCTGTCGGGAAAAGTTGGTGAAAATGGTTGTGATAGAGCTCATTGGAAAGGAAATTCAATTCTGAATACTTTTTGTGATTACTAATTTTGTCGTATCTCCAAAACTATTCGTTTAAAATGAAGAAAACGTGATTTTGAGGGTTTCTCAAAAACATGTTTTGTTTCCAAATTTGGGGGGCAGGGGTTGCTCCAAAATGGATTTTGATGAGTATTGAAAATGTACATTAGGTGCTGAGGAACAACTTTTGTTTGGAAATTTTTTCATCATGACCCATAGATTGGGCGGTACACGCGTTTGAAATGTTGAAGGGTGGACCGTGGAAAAAAGGGGAGGGGAAAAAATAGGCATCCAAGCTAAATTTATTTGTTTTAGTGTCTAAAACAAGAATCAATCGTAAAATCAATTTTAACAAGAATCCCGCGCGGATGTTCAATTGAGACCTGACTAATTATTCGACTTAAACCCATATTAATATTATTTCTTTTGAAATATTTTAGCAGCCATTCCCGATAAGGAGATGAAAAAATTGCTGCGATTGGCGAAGGAAAAGCGCAGAGAAGAAAGGGCTTTACGAAAGCTACTTAAATTGAAAAACGAAACCCAAACGTCGCCGGCTGTTACGCCTAACGGCGACGAATTTCATAATTTCGGCGGCGAAAACACGGTAAGACTCAGATCTTTAGCCTCGTATCAGATCACTGCCACATATGGGCTAATATTTGTACCTACCTGATCCTTAAACGCTTTTTTATTCCGCTTACTAATTGATCCCTTAGTCTTGGTGATTTGTAAATTATAACCAATTAACCGAATGTTGTTTTCAATTTCAGGATGAAAGTGAAGAGTCGAACGCGAGCATTTCGATCAAACCTTCTCCCGAGCAAGGCATCTTAATCTCTCCTGGTTTCAAGTGAGTGCCGAACATACACCGTACGAAATATCGAGTCTCGTCTTACGTTTTATAACAATCGTGTATTTTGTATTTCGACAGGGAAAAGTCAACTCCGGTCACGCCTTTGGGTCGTACGATCATCGGAAGCGCACGTAAGATGGTGTCATTCGTGGACGGAATAAGGCCAGGATCGGCTTCGTTGAACGATTCGCCGGTGTCCAGAAAACGAAAACCGTCTCCGCCGCCCAACGTCAAGAAGAAACATAAAGTACGCGTGAAAATTATTCGCGCCGCCAACGACGAAAGCTCGGACGACGATACGCCGCCGCCACCGCCACCAGGTCCGCCGCCTCCAGATTTGTATCCTCCTAGCTGCGCCGCCGCGAATTCATTGCCTTCCGGTTTCGTCCTTCCCAGATTATGAGTCGAATGATTCCAGGTCGCTTTTGTTCGCTACAGTAATACCAATAAATGGTATGACTGACGTTGAAGTGATAAACTTTTCTGTACTATTTTTTCGCCCTACTTTTAATTATTATTTTCGAGATGGTGTAAATTTTATTTTGTTTTTGTGTCGTTTATTTTATTAAATTTTCATCTTTTCAGTCGGTTTTGTTTCTCCTTTGATGTTGATGGCGATTTGTCGACTACGTGCTGTAGATGATTAGGTTATATTATTTAACAGTGGTAAATGCGCGCGAGTTGAAATTCTAAAATGGTTATAGACGAGTACACTATGTAGAATTTCAGAAGTGGAATTGGCGATTCTGCATTGACAACATGTTATTTCATTTTTCATCTTCGCAAGCGGCCGAAGTAATAGGCCTAACTGTGAGGGCAAAATTTAATTCCATTCTGATTCAAATCAAAACGTAAAAGTACCACTTACCAAAACAAGAAACCTAAAAAAATGCGATTCGGTGGGAGGATTAATCGAGGAATAGAAGTTTTCTAGGCTCAAGATCATCTTCTTAGAGAAGAGATTTTTAAAGGTACGTGTTGCAAGATGTGATAAAAAGCCTCCATCGAAATTCAATCAAAACTAAACAAAAATCGATCGAGATCAAAAAAATTCCTGAATTCGATTTTTAAATAATTAGTCCAGGCAAATAAGAGAAAAATTGTATCAAACCCCCAAAAATTAAAGCCTGATTTTTTTTTCGTGTTTTACGTTCGTAATGGTCCACTACACAACATACTAAAATGGACACCCCCACAACCCTCCGCTACCCCCAGGGGAGGGGTAAACGTCCGCTGAAAACCGGGGTTTCGTGAATATCTCCTCAAATAAGCCTCAAAATTGAAAAGTAGTTATGAACAATCTTGTTCTACGCGTAATTTCCTATCAGAAGGGTTTTTTCTTTTTCAAAAACACTCACTTCCTTGACCAAAAATTAAGGGTAAAAACACCTATTTTTCAACAATTTACAGCATTTTTGGAAAAAATCGAAACTTTTGGGAATATCTCCTCAAAAAAGCCTCAAAATGGAAAAATGGTTATGAACAATCTTGTTCTACGCGTAATTTCCTATCAGACAGGTTCGTTTTTTTTCGAAAACACCCGCTTCTTTGCCAAAAAATTAAGGGTTAAAAACGCCTACTTTTCCAATATTTACAGTATTTTTGAAAATTATGGAAATACGAAGCTAAAAGTACCCAAAATGAGTATTTTTTATATGTATGTACATGCTGGTATTGTATTTCAAAAAAAGTCAAAAATTTCAACCCCTACCGTTAATTATAATTTATAAGGGAGGTTATTGAATACTACATTCAAAAAATCGAGGTTGTGGAAAGAAGAAGATTGCTGATTATTGGTGATTCGAAACATTTCTTTGCGTCGAAAGGATTCAAAAACGATATTTTCAGTTTCGTGTTTCCATCATTTCCAAAAATAGTGTAAATATTGGAAAAATAGGCGTTTTTAACCCTTAATTTTTTGGCAAAGAAGCGGGTGTTTTCGAAAAAAAACGAACCTGTCTGATAGGAAATTACACGTAGAACATGATTGTTCATAACCATTTTTCCATTTTGAGGCTTTTTTGAGGAGATATTCCCAAAAGTTTCGATTTTTTCCAAAAATGCTGTAAATTGTTGAAAAATAGGTGTTTTTACCCTTAATTTTTGGTCAAGGAAGTGAGTGTTTTTGAAAAAGAAAAAACCCTTTTGATAGGAAATTACCCGTAGAACAAGATTGTTCATAGCTACTTTTCAATTTTGAGGCTTATTTGAGGAGATATTCACGAAACCCCGGAGGTTTACCCCACCCCTGGGGGTAGCGGAGGGTTGTGGGGTGTCCATTTTAGTATGTTGTGTAGTGGACCATTACGAACGTAAAACACGAAAAAAAATCAGGCTTTAATTTTTGGGGGGTCAACTCCTAAAATGCCTGGACTAAATCTGTTTTAAATTGTCACAATAATTATCAAGCAGGCTGAGTATAGTGCTGTAAAAAAATGGGAGGGCTGGGTTAACCTGTCTGTCTCCACCTAAAAACCACAAAATTACATTTTTACCCAGAAAATAATTATGTTAGTAAGTTGGAAATAAATGTGCTGAAAAATTTAGAAAATTTTGTATTTTAGGTCGAATAAATCATCATTTTAGTTGAAAAAATTGGAAATATTTCGTACGAGTTGGGAAATTTTAATTATTGTTTCAATCTTTTTTCATCAATTGGAAATATAAAAATTATTCGAAATTGAAGAAAAATTATTCATTTTAAAAATTTAATTGGATAGGTACCATAAAAATACTAAATATGAATGTGAGTAAAAATTACTTAAGTTGAGTGAAATATTTCAAAGATTGTTCTATTATCAATATTTTATGGAAATTGGTGAAAGTGCGTTACATTATAAAATAATTGGTGAAATTGTAAAATTTATCGTGAAAATTAATCAAATTGATGACTCATAAAAATCCAAAATGTAAAGGTTTTTTATTGATGAAAATGAAAATACATAATTGCACAAAATGGCCTTCAAGTACAAAAATTATTAAAAACCGGTTGAAATTGCCTAAAAAGACAAAAAATTAACACGAAAATTGCTCAAGATATTACGTTGGAGAAATTTTGTGAGGGGGGAAAACTTGAAGAAAATCCAGGTACGTAATTTATTGAGTTGAAAAAATTGGGAAAATTTCTCATCAGCCTGTGAAATTTCCCCTGCTTATGTCCCCTCTTCCTTTATGAACAGACCCAATTATTTTTTTTTGAAGTGCATAAAACAAAAATACCATTTAAAACCTATTTATGTATTTTCGAAAATAAAAGGCTGAGTAAATGTTTCAAAGGGCATTAAAAATATTTTGGAAATTGTTCATGATAGGTACGAGAAGATTATCAATTTTACGAAAACTGTTAAAAATGATGTAAAAGATTACATGATTGAAAATATTGTCAAAAATGGAAAAAAAAATGTCGTGACAAAAATTTTCAACGCTGAAAATAGTGCAAAAATGACTCCAAAGTGCAAAAAATCCGAAATAGATTTGAAAATTATTTTCATTTGTACTGTATCGAAAGTACGTTTTTTCATTGCTGAGCTGTTAACACCGTTTTTAGTGTTTTTCGTGTTTACTTCCGTGACCCGGTACACAAACCGCACGAACGCGTACGCTTTAACTACATAAAAGTAGGTACTGTACTAATTGATGATTTTGAGAAGTACAAATGAAAAATATCTTACAATATAAGCATCGGTAGTGAGCATTTTCATGACATCATGACTCGCGTATTTTCTCACTCGCCTTCGGCTCGTTTCGCAAACTTACACTCGTCATGAAAAGGCTCACTTCCGCTGCTTGTATAGTAATATACTATTCAAGTGCTGTAGGTAAATATTGGCAAATTTCTGATAAAATGATGCAAAAAATTTCTGCTTCGATGATTTGAATATTGAATGTATGGTTTCTGATTACTAATCGCGAAAAAATAAAATGAAATAAACGACGAAGGATTCAAAATAAAATAATTTTGAAAATCGAAATTTCTCAATTTTTCTGTAAGTTCAAATTGGAAGCAAGAAAAGCAAAGGTGTATATTTTTCTACGTTTGTTGAAATAGATATGTGAGCCTGGATATAGAAACCACCCTTAGGTGTAAAAAATTGATTTCTGAGTTGACACTGATTTTGGACGTTTCAGAAGGTATAGAATCAAAGGAGAACCTCCACTCAAAAACCAATTTTCTACACCTAAGCAGGGGTTATTCTAAGGAAATTTTGGAACTACCGGGATTTAAACTTGGATTCAAAAAAAAATTGGAGTGACAATTTTTTCTGAGAATAACCTCAGTATCGTCAGAAGCATTTTTTGAGAGGTACAGAACAGAGTGCTCTCTCATTCTGAATCAGTGAGAAATCACTGATAAATAGTCAGAATTGCAGCACAGGAAAAATCAGCAAAATTCACTGATTTTCAGCGAATTTTCGCTGATTTTCCAGTGATTTTCACTGATTTGTTTTCAGTAAAAAAAATTCACTGATTTTCTCCTAGTGTGCTGCAATTCTGACTGTTTCTCAGTGATTTTTAATAATTTTCACTGATTTATAATTGAAAGAGTGGTATAGTGACTTAGAATATAAGGGGAAGGGAGAAAAAGGGAGCCTTCTTTCGCATTATTGCCGCAAATAGTTCAAATACGTAATTATGAGGTTTTTTTTCATGCCCGAGCAAAGCGAGGGCGAAGTTTTGGAAAAATTGGATTTTTAATGTCCAAAAAAGCATTTTATGTTTTAATGCGTTGAAAATCTCCATCTGATGTAATGTGGAGGTACATTTCATACTTTGCACTCCGGCCACCGATTTGGGGAATATAATGTACCCCTTGTTCCCTAAATTCCAACGCTACTGAGATAATTTTGAATGAATGTCAATTTTTTTCCCGCCACCCGCCGCCATCATCAAATTATGAGGGATTTTTTGTGGAAAATTCATTTGGAAAAATTTCATGTATGTAGTTGAAAAAAAATTAGGGTTGGAAAAAAGTTTTGAAAATATAGTCGGAAAACAATTGAAGAAATTTAAGTTGGAAAAACTTTTAAAAATTTTCTACGGTAAACTTTCTTGACATTTTTTCAACTTTGATTTTTTAAAATTTCCACCAACTCTATTTTAATCATTTAAAAAATTTTCTCATTTTTTTCAATTTTGAATTTTTAGAAGAAATTTTAAGCTTCATGTTTTTCAAGATTTTTTCCAACATCCAACTCAATACTGCTGGAAAAATTTTTATATTGGATACAATATTTAAAATAATTAGAATTAAAGAAACTGGAAAAATAATTTAGAGTTGAAAAAATTTATACTTAAAATAAATTTGGACTTGGATTGTCGAAATCCCAGGAGCTAGTAAATCACCAAGCAATTTTGGAACGACCGAACAATTTTGGAGCTACCGACGAACATTTTCGGAACTACCCAAACAACCTGGAACTACCCCTTAGAATAACCCCTGCACCTAAGGGTGGTTTCTATATCCAGGCTCACATAATTACATATAATGAAATACATATTTAAAAACATCCAAATAATTAATAGGATCTAGGATGTCATTTTATAATACAAAAATTTCAAAATACGTATTCGGCATCAAATGTACGCTAAGTCCATTGGTCAACTTGGCCAGAGGTGTGTATCGGCTGCGAAATAAGTTACGGAATGGTGGCTGCATTGCAGATTTCCGCGTGGTCCGCGTGCTTCCAGCCCTGGTTTTTTATCAATATTTCGTATTTATCAATAATGAACAATGCGGTTTACTCATAATTTCTTTATAATTTATGCGATGTAGTGGTTTTGTATTCTTACGAAGACTTTTTTGAAGTATTTTCGAGCTCAAGAAACTGCTAACAGCTGTAAGTAACCGTTTTCATATCATATTCGTAGTCTATCTATGTAGTAATAGTAACATGACTAAATGATATGATCAGCGACGATTTCGGCAAAAATTACGAATTACGATAAATTTGCCGCTGATGTTCTCGAAAAGGAAGAAAAAGAATAAGTATTTGTCGATCGCCGTATCGTTGAAAATAAGGAACAACATTCAGGCATTTTCTACTTGATTTCTAAAAGAAACTGTAGATACCTTCTGATGACCTAATCCCTAGTGAAAATACCAATTTTTTGTTTGAATTTTTATTCTAAATTGCTACAAAATCTCTGGTCAATTGAGAAGAATAAATGTTTTCCATTCATTTCAAAATATTCAGTTGTCTGGAAAGAAAAGGAAAACAGTCCGTACCATCATTTCGAGAAATCATTATTGAATACATTTATCGAGGTAGAGCAAAGCGCTGACGAAAGTTTTTTGAAGAGAAACGTATCGCTTCCAAAAAAAACTCATAATTCTTTGATAAACTTCTCATTCTTACAAAAATCTTGACGTTTCGAAAATTCCATACAATAATATCACTACGTTCGTGAATCGTGATAAATGGGAAAGAGGAATTGTTTTTACTTGGAAATATTCCATTTAGTATAGAGGCAAACAGCTTATATATGGAAAGAAAACTGCATTTTAATGAAAGAAGCGTGAATTTTGGTATGATGAATCTTGGGGCCCAAACGAAGGTTTTGAGACCGGAAGCCATCCGCGCTCCCCTCCTCTTCGAGGGGGTAGGGCTCGCAATTTTGAAAAAATTCCTAAAAATCGATTTTTTGTTAGAAATGAAATATCTTGATGTCTAATGTTGGATATTGATCTGTAGATTCCATTTTCACCATCAAAATCATTTTTCCTTCCCCACCTTTCTGAGGGGGCACAACCCCCCAAAATGTGGATTTTGTGGGAGCGAACACTCGAAACCGAAATTTTGTGAAAATATACTACGTAAGGTGTACAAATCACTGCCGTAATCCATTTTTCGATTCGCACCCCCTCCTGCCCCCTGTGGACCCTTAAAACTCGAAAAACGCTCAAAATTGTCGTTATAACGCCGAAATACGACAGGAATTGCGATCCAAAAGGTAATTCTTGTTGGAAATATTTTTTCAAACCAAAACAGGATGTGAAAACGTTGGTGCCTCTGACCCCCTCCCCCCAGCGCGCTCCCTCAGAGCTCCCAACTACGAAAATTTCTGGCTGTTCAAAATCACATTGAAATTGAAATATTATGACATTTGCTGTTCATTATTGATCAATACATTCCGTTTGAATTGTTAGAATTGTCGCCTATCCCCTACCTCTATGAGGGGGCAGATCCCTAAAATGTGGGGTCCCAAAAAAATGAAGGTCCAAGGCTGAAATTTGGTGAAGTTATGCTACACATAGGGTACAGAAATGTTTTCCATATTACATTTCACCAAATTACTCCCCCTCCCCATGGCGGCCCAAACTCAGAGATATTCTCTCCCCTATTCCTTGAACTTCTATTACGTCTGGAATTTTATGAAGCGATATGGGCAACAAGTCAACAACGACGTTTATGAAAGGGGACAATTGTAGGATAGCGTTTCGATGCTGTCATAATTTTTTCTTTAAAAAAAAAACAATTTGAAATGCGCTACTGATTAATATACAATTTTCTGAGGAATTCAACCATAGATCGAAAACATTCTGATAAACCTTTTAGCATAAGCGTTCCAAGGAGGGGGCTCAGGGAACTCGAGCTTTTTATACAAAAATGTGTAAAAAGTGCATTTTTTTACTCTTCAAACAGGATTTTTAAAAATTTTTGCTTTGCCTTCGCTCAGGCAGTATTTTAGTCATTTATTTATTTCTTAAATAAACATTTATAACTGAGAAAGTGAATCTGAATCAGTCTTTGATGAAAATCTGTGTTTTAGAATCAGTGAAATGATTTTCATTCCTTGAAAATCAATGATAGTCAAAAATCACAGATTTCTCAATCATTTCCCAATTTGTCAGGAAAAATCAATAAAATCACTGATTTTCAGTTAAATTTTGTTCACTGATTGAAACACGTAAATTTTACTAAAAAATGTATTAGTTGTTTGTTCCAAAAAATTCTGTAATTTTTCAAGTTTTCTCATTGCTAAAATCTGTTTACATTTCATCAACCTACTGAAAATACCTTGATCACGAGTGCCATTGAAATAATAGGTTAGTTGATTTTTCATTCAAATTTGACCCCCATATTTTTTTCGAATTTTCAGCTCATCCCTTGAATAATTTCTGCTTGCGCTCATGCCTTTTAGATATTTAAGACTGTAATTCAACTTTTATAAGTTGTATTTGGTTGATGATACATTTTTCAAACTTGAATAATTTTGTTTGGAAATTATCTTAAATCATTTTCCTTACTACCGTTGAATTTTCAACAAAATGGGATGGGTTTTAAAATTTTACCACCAGCGAAATGAAAGTTACGAACGCTTAAAGTAGAAGAAACATATTCGAATTGCATCAGATATGGTAATTTTTCAATTTTCATTGAAATTACTCATAAATTATTCTAGTGGGCACATAGATGTCAAAGATGAAAAAAAAAGATCTATAATAAATTTTCTACAGGATTGTACAAGTTTGAAAGTTCCTGGTAAAATTTTCACAATTGTCCCATTTTATGGAGGGTTAAACATCCGAAAAATTTCTTGCCTTGTTTCACACTGATTGTTAAAAAAGTTTTTAGACAAATTGAGAATGTTTGTTTCGAGACAAGACGAGACAATAAATTAATATCTAATACACAGGTAACTATTATTCTATGGAGAATTTTCTGACTTTGGACCACCATAAGGGGGGAGAGGGAGGGAAAGTAATTTGGAGAAATGTAATATGGAAAACATTTCTGTACCCTATGTAGCATAACTTCGCCAAATTTCAGTCTTGGACCTTCATTTTTTTGGGACCCCACATTTTAGGGATCTGCCCCCTCAAAGAGGTAGGGGATAGGCGACAATTCTAACAATTCAAACGGAATGTATCGATCAATAATGAACAGCAAATGTCATAATATTTCAATTTCAATGTGATTTTGAACAGCCAGAAATTTTCGTAGTTGGGAGCTCTGAGGGAGCGCGCTGGGGGGAGGGGGTCAGAGGCACCAACGTTTTCACATCCTGTTTTGGTTTGAAAAAATATTTCCAACAAGAATTACCTTTTGGATCGCAATTCCTGTCGTATTTCGGCGTTATAACGACAATTATGAGCGTTTTTCGAGTTTTTAAGGGTCCACAGGGGGCAGGAGGGGGTGCGAATCGAAAAATGGATTACGGCAGTGATTTGTACACCTTACGTAGTATATTTTCACAAAATTTCGGTTTCGAGTGTTCGCTCCCACAAAATCCACATTTTGGGGGGTTGTGCCCCCTCAGAAAGGTGGGGAAGGAAAAATGATTTTGATGGTGAAAATGGAATCTACAGATCAATATCTGACATTAGACATCAAGATATTTCATTTCTAACAAAAAATCGATTTTTAGGAATTTTTTCAAAATTGCGAGCCCCACCCCCTCGCAGAGGAGAGGAGCGCGGATGGCTCCCGGTCTCAAAACCTTTGTTTGGGCCCCAAGATTCATCATACCAAAATTCACGCTTCTTTCATTAAATACAGTTTTTTTGGGGTTTGCCTCTCAACTAATTTATGTAGAAATCGTTAAAAAATTACACTTTATTTTTTTCAAAGCATCGTGTTTTTTTTTTGTTTGGAAAATAATCATTTCTTTCGATTGTTGAATTTTTCCTCCTGACGATTTCTCATTTATTTTCCTGATGATGTGCTTATATTGACTTGGTTTTCAATTTTTTCAATTTTTATGACTATGTAGAAATTACTGTACCTATGCATTTTTTGAAAAAAAACGACTTTTCCAACCCTAATAACGACCCCCTTTCTTAAGCTTCGTTTTTTTTTTTTGATATTTTACATAGCCATTGCCACTGCAGTCACCAACATGTTTTGCTATCTCCATGAGAAAATTCTGGGTACGTCTTTGTTCCTCTCTTCTACCTTGATAAAAAGTGTGATACGTCGGAAAATTTTAATAAGATCAACGGGTCCATGAAATATATATTAAAAATTTCCTTCAGAAGAAAAAAATTTGGGGTTCCCTTTACACAAAAAGTTGTGGGTCCTTTGATCATGATTTTATTATAAAAGGCTTAATTTATTTCAACTTATTCTGCTTGATTGATTAACAGCGTTAGCCTAAATGATGCTATGTTACCGTAAATTTTCTAGTTTAGTAAAATCACTGATATTGAATTAATATAATGAATGAGCATTTTTTTTGTCGTTTTATTGTTTTTGAAAAAAAAAAACTTGGAAATTTTTGTGAAATGAAACGTTTGTATTGAGAGACAAGACATGTAATATAGGATATTCATTTCAGATGCCTGACGTTTATGTAAGCGGCTTTGGAGAAAACATCACTGAACGTGATTTACAGGATGCATTCGAACAGTATGACCACGTGGACAAAATCAGAATAATCCCACGCCATAATTTTGGGTTGTATGGGTTCGTCGTATTACGTTCAAAATCAGGAGCGGAGAAAGCGATATCGGGTTTAAACGGAACCCAACTTGAAGGGCGGACTCTTGTAGTGAAAAATGCGCACCGGAATTTCTCCGCAGCCAACAGCGGTCAAGGTGGCGGCTGGTTTAGGCCCACCGTGAATAAATTCAACGAACAACGCCAAAGAAGATTCAATGAGCCCTTCGGAGACCGAAACCTTGAATCCCGGTATGTCATATTCCTACCTGTACCTATGATAGTTATATTTGGAATGAGCCTATATATTTCACTGATTTTTCAGTGAATTTTCACTTACATTTTATTGATTTTCAATATATTTTCACTGATTTTCCAGTGATATTGTCACTGATTTGTTTTCAGTGAAAATTTTTTAACTGATTTTCTCCTGTGCTGTAATTCTGACTGTTTCTCAGTGATTTTCGATAATTTTCACCGAGAGAGTAGCCTTGTGAAATTTAAGCTCAAATTTACGATTTCTCGTACCAATAATGGTTTTAGAAATTTTAGTTACGAAATGCTATATTCCACTCTACGTCTGAAAATACAAAAATGTTTCATAACACTTTCCCGACGACTTTTCGGTCAAGGGTCCAAGTTTTGTGATCGTCAGTAAATCACTAAGATAAACGATTTCAATAATCATGATCCATTTTTTGCAAAATTTTAATTCCTATAGAACGTTAGTGAATTTATGAATGCTTTCAGAACCTTTGGTTATGATCGCCGTGCTTCAGGGAACAGGAAGAGAAAACTTGAAGAAATCGAAGGTAGAACACCTTCTGTCAAAAGTGAGTTTTCCCTCAGTTTTTTTTTTTACATAATTTGGCGTTCTTTGTACTCGTAATCTCTTATAACTCCTATTAATATGATTTTTTTTTAAATCTTATTCAGAAGTATCGAATAGAACTGCGCCGGAGATTTCTTTTCCAGATAATGACGTTCAGCTTCTACTTTCGTATTCGCCATCGTTGAACGAACCGGATCGCTCATATAATTCCTGTTCTAGAAAAATTGACGCAGAGACCTCTCAAAATGCCCTCTCGCAGTCTGTGAGTTTAATTTTTACTTATTTATTTTATAAGCATTGTGGTTAAGGGTGCCGGCTAGTGTCGCTGTCTGAAAAGGGTATCGTGGAAAAAATTAACAAGCGGTAAGCAGGGGTTTTAACCAATAAGAATAGGGAACCGCAGTGTGACGTCACAGTATCGTTGTATGCGCAAATCTCTGGTTTGTAGACAACCTTATTCTCACGCATTGACTCACTACGTCCGAAAATGTCTTTTTATTGTATTATTTATGCAAAATTACACATTTTCACGTTCAAATTTCATTGCATTCAACGATGAAATAATTTTTTGACTATATTTTGATACTGATGATTTCGATTAATCAAAAGAACGTATTTCGCTTTCGCAGTATGAAATTTGAATGATAAGTAAAAACATTAATAAGATTCATCATAATCCTCGTCTCAGCACAGCTTGCACAAAATTCTGCTAGATGACGTTACTTTGCTTGAACTCGCGAATTGTGGCATTGAATGAATTTTAACTTTTCGCACATTCATAATAATTCGTCGTTCGTAGTTTGTCGTGGTATTTTTATTTTTTGTGGCGTTAATTTCCATTCTTTGACGGTGATAAAAAAGCATCTTTTTAGGCGTGCAATTCATTATTTCAGACGTACCGACATAATTTTCCAATTTTTTTTACGAAACAAATTCGGGAAAAGGGTATGGCCGGATAATGTGTGAATTTGGCCCCTGGCGTTTTTGGGCTCCCAAACACCTGAAGTGGTGTATATCGACTAGAGAAAATTCTTCAGAAAATTTTGGGCCTCAAACCCCCTCCTTTTCGAGGTTTTATGGCTATTTTATTGCGAAAAGTGAAAGAAATGTTCTATTCTTTGGCAAAAAGTTACTTCTCGTAGAGATGTATTCCTGATAATTTTTTCGAAAATTTTGGAACACTTCTTCATAATTTTTCGATTACCCATTTGAAGTATTCAATCGTAAAAAACACCATATAGTCCAGTGGCAAACTGCAAGTAAACTGCAAAAAATGATAGAGGTGTGAAATTTGGTATGGTGAACAAGGACATTATAACGAATTTTTAGAGCCCGGGAGCCCATCGCCAAACCCCATAGGAGAGGGTGGGAGAAGGTTTTAAGGGGGTTCCGCCCCCCCCATTTTTCAAAATTGGACTACCGACCCTTTTTTTGGTGTCATTTCCGAATGATTGAATCCCGCTGAGTTCAAAAATGTCATTACTTTCAAAATCCGAGTGAGAGAAGTCCCTCAAATTTGAGATTCCTTTACCCGTATTTTTGCATTTTCCCTCAAAACTGCCTAAAAATCATATTTTTCCAACTTTGCACAACCTGTCGACCTTCCAACCAAATTTTTATTACGATTTTCGAAATGTACGGGTAGATTACTATATATATTGACCTTTTTCATCTTTCCATACCCCTGCTCTGAGTGAACAGAGGGGTCTAAAGGTACTGAAATTGCACAAATTTTTCACATTTTTGGGTAAAAATCGCAATTATTTAATTATATACGAGATAATGTTTATGGGTTGAAGTTTTTTATGCGATGCGATGTCTGAGTAGTACAGGTCCAAAAGAATAAGTGCAGGCCCAGAGGCACCCCGTATAGCCCCTCTGGAGGGGTGAGGGGGTCATTTTTGACTAGATGGAAAGATGAAAAAGGTCAATATATATCTAATGTGAAAAAACTCAGAATTTGTCTACACGTTTTTTGAAAAATCCTGATTTTTTTCATGTTATATGTAGAAAAATTTTTTTTTGAAGGTGGGTCGAAAAATTTTATTTTTTGATTTTCGAATTGAAACTCGGTGCAAAAGTTGTTTGCTGGGGAGATTAGAAAAATAAATTTTAAAATTTTAAAAATTGATTCATACTTATGTTCCGATTGCGCATGAGCCTTCAATTCTTAGGAACTTGCCAAAATTTCTCAATTTCAAAAAGGGCCTTCCCCTATAAGATGGTGAAATCTGCCCTTGACCCGAATTTGGTCAAAAGTGGTCCTAAATGTTACTTGGGACTTAAAAATATCCCATCTAAATTTTTGACCCCCCCCCCACCCCTTCCCGAATTATCTCACTTCAAATGCTGAAACTTCAATTCGCGATATCTTCAGAAGAGATGGGCGAAATTTCTTAAAATTTTCACAAATTGTATAAATCATGTAGGTGCACATATGGTAATTTTTTTAAATTTTTGTTTTCGTATTTTCCCCATTTTGGGAGGGGGGGGGGTTAAAAATTTAAAAAAAAATTCAAAATTTTTTTTTGGGGGTGACATGGCTGGAATTTTTTTTAAAAAGTTCGTTATATGGTCAAGTATAACATAATTATATTTTTCCCACATCCCCAAAATGACTGCAACATTGTCAAAAAAAATGAAAACTAACCATCCGT
This sequence comes from Pseudococcus viburni, assembly GCA_033439095.1. Lineage (NCBI taxonomy): Eukaryota > Metazoa > Arthropoda > Insecta > Hemiptera > Pseudococcidae > Pseudococcus > Pseudococcus viburni. Next base: position 254,239 of record JAVBJF010000095.1, read on the forward strand.
CATTGCATATTTAGCCCGTGGAGATGCATAACATTTCCAACGGTGCTCTCGTGAGAAGTACGGCGTTCACGGTCTTATCTCTTTTGCCGGAGGGATGAAAAAAGAAGTCCCAATTTCGTTCAAGCTCAAGTAAATGCTTGCTAGTGAGTTGAAAATGGTACAATTTTTGTTCGACCCTACGATGGGAAGGACTGTCTTGAGAAAACTGATTACTGAAAAAAAGGGAAGTCAAATTAGCGGACTGGGTGGTGAAAGCTCAACTTTCATGATGAGAACAAAAGATGAAAGCTACCATTTAAAATTCTAAAAAAATACGGTGAGTAACCCTTTTTACCCTTTTTTTAACCAACAAATTTTCAAAATGGGATCTTTGGACCCTGGGAGGGAGGGGGGGACTTTTGACCAAAATTAAAAAAAAAAACGAAAAAGTAAAGTAACACATCGATTACTACAAATTCGAGGGCGTTGATTTCGAATATGTACTCAGTTTTTTCATCCTACACTTCTGAACCCCCCTTATTAGCTTCCTTGATAGGGTCAAAATTCAAAAAAATGAAAAATAACACGTGACCTGTCATTTGATAGGTTTTTGAGGGCACTGAGTTTGAAAATTTGCTAATTTTTTGGATTTGACCCTTTAATGCCCCTCTGATATTTTCGTTTCTCAACCCTGTTTTCCCAAAATTGGGGGGCTAGAGGTGCACTAAAGGGTCGAATCCAAAAAATAAGCAAATTTTCGATCTCAGTACCATCAAAAACCTAACAAACGACAGGTCACACGTTATTTTTCATTTTTTTGAATTTTGACCCTATCAAGGAGGCTGATAGGGGGAGGGGGTTCAGAGGGGTCGAATGAAAAAACTGAGTACATATTCGAAATCAACGCCTTCGAATTTGTAATAATCGATGTGTTACTTTACTTTTTCGTTTTTTTTTGAATTTTGGTCAAAATTGTGGACCCCTGTACCCCAGGGGTCCAGAGATTCCATCTCGAAAATTTGTTGGTTGAAAAAAGGTAAGAAGGGTTACTCACTGTAATTTTTTCAGATTTTTAAATGGCAGTTTTCAGCTTTTGTTCTCATCATGAAAGTTGAGCTTTCGCCACCAAAGTTCAACTTTGAGCTTCTCAAAATGCGATTACCGTTTTGAATCTCCTATTAATTATCTTTCAGACCCCGCAAACAATTTTCCCTCAAGTACAACCTATCTCGAGATATGAGCCTTCAAATTTGAGTAATTTGGCGAAAAATCGCAATTGCATAAAAATTTCGAAACCCGCCTCCCCGTCCCCTTGAGGGTTAGAAAAGAAATGATCGTGGTTTTGTAAACAGATCAGCAAGGGCAACTCGTAAAAAAAATTTGAGTGAAATCGGAAGACCGACTTCATTATTAGTCTGTTTTAGTATGGAATAGCCCATTATCTATACATTAAAATGCTGTACCAAAAACAACGTTTTATTGTAGGAAATTCGTCGACAAAATAAATTCCATTTACTTAATTATTTTTCGCCTCAGACACTTCATTCCAAAGAAATACCTAGGTGAAAAAGAGACGTTTCCATACTCTGAAAAGTCACTCACGTTCTGATGTGGTACGTCGTGAAAGAGTTGACCTATTACGTTCATGTCACAGTCCGCTAATTTGACTTCCCTTTTTTTTCAATAATCAGTTTTCTCAAGACAGTCCCTAATTGAACCATTTCCAACTCACTAGCAGGCATTTACTTGAGCTTGAACGAAATTGGGACTTCTTTTTTCATCCCTCCGGCAAAAGAGATAAGACCGTGAACGCCGTACTTCTCACGAGAGCACCGTGGGAAATGTTATGTATCTCCACGGGCTAAATATGCAATGACGGATGGTTAGTTTTCATTTTTTTTGACAATGTTGCAGTCATTTTGGGGATGTGGGAAAAATATATGTTATACTTGACCATATAACGAACTTTTAAAAAAAAATTCCAGCCATGTCACCCCCCAAATTTTTTTGAATTATTTTTGAAATTTTTAAACCCCCCAAAATGAGGAAAATATGAAAACAAAAATTTCAAAAAATTACCATATGTACACCTATATGATGTATACAATTTGTGAAAATTTTAAGAAATTTCCCCCACCTCTTCTGAAGATATCGCGAATTGAAGTTTCAGCATTTGAAGTGCGATAATTCGGGAAGGGGTGGGGGTGGGGGGTCAAAAATTTAGATGGGATGTTTTAAGTCCCAAGTAACATTTAGGACCACTTTTGACCAAATTTCGGGTCAAGGGCCGATTTCACCATCTTATAGGGGAAGGCCCTTTCGAAAACATTTTAAATTGATCAAAATTAAATAGACCAAAAAGCACATTTTTTTGAAAACGTCTGTATTTTATCTTTTTTTGTTTCAATTTTTCTTCATGGATAAAGAAATAGCAGAAATTTAAAAAAGCACTAAAAACTGGATTTTAAAAAAAAAATCGTGCTTTTCGGTATAGATGGTCAGTTGGTCACTAATAATAAGCCCTACATTTAATTTTGATCAATTTAAAATGTTTTCAAAATTTTCGAAATTGAGAAATTTTGGCAATTTCTTAAGAATTGAAAGCTCATGCGCGATCGGAAGAAATGAATAAATTTTCAAAATTTTCAAATTTATTTTTCCAATCTCCCCCAGTAGTCCAGGCAAATAAGAGAAAAAATGTACCAAACCCCCCAAAAATTAAAGCCTGATTTTCTTTTTCGCGTTTTACATTCGTAATGGTCCACTACACAACATACTAAAATGGACACCCCCACAACCCTCCGCTACCCTCAGGGGAGGGGCAAACGTCCGCTGAAAACCGGTTTTTCGTGAATATCTCCTCAAATAAGCCTCAAAATTGAAAAGTAGTTATGAACAATCTTGTTTTACGCGTAATTTCCTATCGGAAAGGTTTTTTTCTTTTCCAAAAACTTTCACTTTCTTGACCAAAAATTAAGGGTAAAAAACACCTATTTTTCAACAATTTACAGCATTTTTGGAAAAAATCGAAACTTTTAGGAATATCTCCTCAAAAAAGCCTCAAAATGGAAAAATGGTTATGAACAATCATGTTCTACGCGTAATTTCCTATCAGACAGGTCCGTTTTTTTCGAAAACACTCGCTTCTTTGCCCAAAAATTAAGGGTGAAAAATGCCTATTTTTCTAATATTCACAGTATTTTTGGAAATTATGGAAATACGAAGCTAAAAGTACCCAAAATGAGTATTTTTTTATACATGCTGGTAGGGTATTCCAAAAAAAAGTCACCGCAAAAATTTCAACCCCTACCGTTAATTATAAGGGAGGCTATTGAAATTGAATAGTGCATTTAAAAAATCAAAGTTGTGGAAAGAAAAAGTATGTACTATAAACGCGATGTTATGCTGATTATTGGTGATACGAACATTTCTTTGTGTCGGAAGGATTCAAAAACAATATTTTCAGCTTCGTATTTCCATCATTTCCAAAAATACTGGAAATATTTGAAAAATAGGCGTTTCTCACCCTTAATTTTTGGGCAAAGGAGCGGGTGTTTTCGAAAAAAAATGAACCTGTCTGATAGGAAATTACGCGTAGAACATGATTGTTCATAGCCATTTTTCCATTTTGAGGCTTTTTTGAGGAGATATTCCCAAAAGTTTCGATTTTTTCCAAAAATGCTGTAAATTGTTGAAAAATAGGTGTTTTTTACCCTTAATTTTTGGTCAAGAAAGTGAGTGTTTTTGGAAAAGAAAAAAACCTTTCCGATAGGAAATTACGCGTAAAACAAGATTGTTCATAACTATCTACTTTTCAATTTTGAGGCTTATTTGAGGAGATATTCACGAAAAACCGGTTTTCAGCGGACGTTTGCCCCTCCCCTGAGGGTAGCGGAGGGTTGTGGGGGTGTCCATTTTAGTATGTTGCGTAGTGGACCATTACGAACGTAAAACGCGAAAAAAAAATCATGCTTTAATTTTTGGGGGGTCAACTCTTATAATGCCTGGACTACAGCCAACAACTTTTGCGCCGGGTTTCATTTCGAAAATCGAAATTTTTTGTTTTTTGGCCCACCTTAGTGTAGATATCTTACCAAACTCCCGATTTTTATGTCCCAGGGCATACCACTTTTCACATGTATTCGATTAGTTGCCTACTCCAAAGTGCAATATATCATTAGCACGGACTAGCACGGACGCCACATGACGTCCGTGATCATTAGCCACCAGTGGCGTAACCAGGGGGGGGGTCTGGACCCCCCTTCCCCTTGGCGTCAGAAACTTACGTGAAAAAGTGCCTTTTTGGAGCATGAAAAATCTAATTTTCTCAAAACTTCGCCCTCGCTTCGCTCGGGCATGAAAGAAATCACATTTGATAATTATGTATAATTATATAGTCAGGAATTTACGTAAAAAATGCCTTTTTGAAGCATTAAAAATCAAATTTTCTTAAAACCTCGCCCTCGCTTCGCTCGGGCATGAAAGAAATTACTAATTCTATAAACTGTTTGAATCAACTATGCAAAAAATAGTTCCCTTTTGATATTCCAAGTCTCCATACCCACTTTGCACCCTCCCCAAAAAAGCTTCTGACGCCAATTCTTGGATTTATTAGGTATTGTATTAGCTTTTAAGGCCAAAATAATTAGTACCTATGTAAGTTGTTTGTTCCAAGATTACATTTCCATCAGTTTTTTTCCTTAAACGTGCTATACAAATCGCATGAAAATTTAATAAAGTTCGAATTTTGTGTTTTTATAGTAAAAGGAAATTTGATTGGGGGGGGGGAGGTGAACTTACAATTTCTCAAAAATAATGAAATTTCGGACCCCCTCCTTGAGAAATTTCTGGTTACGCCACTGTTAGCCACTAATGATGTCAAGATTCGCCTTTTTGTGCGTTTTTTGTCACAAAACGCTGCTGAAATCGCTAACAAAACCGCTTACTTTGCACACCGGGTGAGAGCGAAATGGTGTAGGGTATCTGTGTGACACACGATCTTAAATTTACAGGGCATCATCGATGGGTTGGATGAGTAGTTTCTATAATTTTCTCCGGTAAACACCCTGGTATCAAAGATAGACGAATCTGCTTTCTTGCTGAAATTTGATGCTAAATTGGTGGAATTTGGTTCTTGGGTTTAAAAAACCTTTTAGTAAAAATTTCAACCCCGTATCCTTCTCCTACTCTTTGCTACAGCGGAAAACTTTGTTTTTTTTTCACGCGTATCCGTAGAGATTATTATTTTTGCGTATTCGTACAGTTTTTAGTCTACAGTCCAAACCCAGAAAAGTGCTCAGGAAAGTGAATATTATGCTATGCTTTTTTGGGGAACAAAAAAATCAGTTGGTTTTTTGTTGGTATGGATGGGGTATTTACGAAAATGAGCATTTCCGATTTTCGCCGGGTCACTATAGGGGGCTGGAGCCTAAAAACCCCCATTTTTTCAAGTTGGCCAGGAACAAAAATTTTTTGCCATTTTGTAGCACATGCTCCCCCGAGTCCGAATATGTGTTTCATTTCCTTGGGCATGGTCACAATAGTCCCCTAGGGCCCCAAAGTGCGATTTTTGGTGAAATTTGGCCATTTTTGAAAGTAAAATGATTGTGTAGACGTCATAAAGCTCGCGGAACAAGAAAAAACCACCTTTATGGGGACATGAACTCATTCTGAACCGATTGAGCCTAAATTTTTGGAAAACGGCTGGCACAATGAGCCGCAGGCGAATTTTAAAGATGCGCCCCTCGGCGATTTCTCAAAAAAATAAACAGCTACAAAATTTTTACAAAATGGTTATGCAGGCGTGTAACATATCAAAATGGGGTAAAATTTCGCGAGAAATCCGAAAATGCCAATGAATTTTGATTTTGACCCCTTCCAAAAATTTTAAGGGGTGAAATTTGGTCAATTTTTGACTGATTTTGAAAAATTGTCGTGTTACCTATCAAAATGTGGTAAAATTTCGCGAAAATCCGGAAAATGACAATGAATTTTGATTTTGGTCCCTTTCAAAAATTTTAAGGGGTGAAATTTGGTCAATTTTTGACCGATTTCGAAAAATTGTCGTGTTACCTATCAAAATGGGGTAAAATTTCGCGAAAATCCGAAAATGACAATGAATTTTGATTTTGGCCCCTTTCAAAAATTTTAAGGGGTGAAATTTGGTCAATTTTTGATCGATTTTGAAAAATAGTCGTGTTACCTATCAAAATGGGGTAAAATTTCGCAAAAAAACTAAAAATGTTGATAAATTTCGATTTTGACTTTTTTAAAAAGGTTTACAGATAAAATCTAGTCAATGTTTGAACAATTGTGAAAAATCATTGTTACTTTTTAAAACATTTTGAAATTTTAAAAGAACATAAAAAATATAGTTTTAAGGATAAGTCTTATAACAGCTACGAATGTAAACAAAGGTAACGACGTTGATAAGAATCACACACATCTATACCAACAATGTACGATAGCAGCCGATTCTCATCAAAGTTTCATACTTACACCTGAAAATCACTCGAGTTTTTTTTTTTTAAATTTACCTGCAAAAAAGTACCTTCTGTTTTACTCTCTAAATTTTTCTTTCTCATACATCACGTAATAGTGATGATTGCAAAATTACTGAAAAATTGACCAAATTTCACCCCTTAAAATTTGTTGAAAGAGGTCGAATTACAAATTTATTGGTATTTTTGGTTTTCTCGTAAAATTTTACCCCATTTTGATAGGTAACACGACTATTTTTCAAAATCGGTCAAAAATTGACCAAATTTCACCCCTTAAAATTTTTGGAAGGGGTCAAAATCAAAATTCATTGTCATTTTCGGATTTTTGGCGAAATTTTACCTCATTTTAATAGATAACACGACAATTTTTCAAAATCAGTCAAAAATTGACCAAATTTCACCCCTTAAAATTTTTGGAAGGGGTCAAAATCAAAATTCATTGGCATTTTCGGATTTCTCGCGAAATTTTACCCCATTCTGATATGTTACACGCGTGCATAGCCATTTTGTACAAATTTTGGAGCTGTTTATTTTTTTGAGAAATCGCCGAGGGGCGTATCTTCAAAATTCGCTTGTGGCTCATTGTGCCAGCCGTTTTCCAAAAGTTTAGGCTCAATCGATTCAGAATGAGTTCATGTCCCCATGAAGGTGGTTTTTTCTTGTTCCGCGAGTTTTATGACGTCTACACAATCATTTTACTTTCAAAAATGGCCAAATTTCACGAAAAATCGCACTTTGGGGGCCCTAGGGGACCATTGTGACCATGCCCAAGGAAATGAAACACATATTCGGACTCGGGGGGGAGCATGTGCTACAAAATGGCAAAAAAAAATTTTGTTCCCGGCCAACTTGAAAAAATGGGGGTTTTTAGGCTCCAGCCCCTTATAGTGACCCGGCAAAAATCGAAAATGCTCATTTTTGTGAATACCCCATCCATACCAACAAAAAACCGACTGATTTTTTTGTTCCCCAAAAAAGCAGACCCATTGAACACTTTTCGGGGTCTGGACTGTAGACTATTTCGATTTTTTTTCTTTAAATTTTATATGGAACTGAGGCTAAATCAGTTTTTCTCTCCTTTTTGCTCCACAGCGTATGGGTAGAAAGAGAAGTGAAGGAGCCGAGACGTTTGAAGCCGTACGTCAGTCTGATTATTTCGTAGATAAATCCAAATTAATTGAAGAAATTATAAGTAATAATAAAAAAGTACTCATTGTGACGGCGCCGGCTCGCATCGGCAAATCCGTTAACCTTGATATGATAAATAGTTTTTTGGGCGCTGTAATCACGCGAGACGGAAAAATTCTATCTCCAAAACCGATTGAAATGACAGCATTTCGTGGCACTGATATCGCGAAAAATACGAATTTGATTAACGAATATTTTCAACGCTATATAGTCATTTATTTGGATTTCACGGGTCACGTAGAGAATTTCGAAGAAGCTGTTAGTCTTATGAGAGCCGTAATGATTAGTGCGTATAACAAACACAAGTATTTAATAAAATATCTAGAAAAGAATGATCGGGAATTTTTCGAAAAATTTACCAACGCATTCTTCAAAATAGATGAAATCACACTCGAGAGAAGTTTATTGGAGTTAGCGCTTATGTTGCATAATCATCACAATGGTGTAGAAGACGGCCAACATCTCAAGAATTACAAAATTATTATTTTTGTCGACGAGTTCGATTCACCGGTGATTAATTCAATGTTTTCTGTGGATGCGATGACATTAAGAAAAATTGTGAATCTCCGTGATTCTATTTTGAATAACGTCACAAAGCGAAAAAAGGGCGATGAATTACTATTTATGTCGATTTTCACCGGAGTCGCCGATATATGTTGTCCAACCACTTCCTGGTTAAATCACGCGTTCCATTATCCATTTTTGAGTCGTAAAAACGTATTCGCTCCGTATTATGGAGTATCCAAGGAGGAACTCAAGAAAATTCTGGAGAAAAACCCGGAAAAAAAAGTAACGATGAAAGACATGTGTTATTTATATAACGGTTACAAATGGAGGTCAGATAAGCCGATTGAACTGCTGAATATGTGGTCTGTCATAAATGCGGTACGAAGCGAGACATGCAGTGAATATTTTGCAAAGACTTCCGCATTAATTATGCGATTCGAGCCGTACCTACGCTGTCAAAAATTTGAAGAAATGGTCACCACATTAATCGAGGGTAACGATTATGAATGCGGCACAATTGATTTCACCCAGATCATCAGCGTGGAAGAACTTTCCGAGTTGGCGTTGAATAGCACGAAAGAAACGATGGAGTTGAAAAATGTGGAGCTAATGTGTGTTTTACTTTTTCAAGTCGGATGGGTTACCCATGGGCAAAGTAATAGGTCCATTCGGGTGCCCAACGAAGAAATAAGAGTGGAATTACAGAAATCATTTTATTCAAAATATTTCATCAAAAAATTTGGATTGGATGATGTAAAAGTTAGAAAGTGCGGCACGGATTTCGGTGATGTCTTTACGAATGGCTTCAGAATTGAAAATTTTTGTAAATCGTACCATTCGCTATGTTTTTCGCCGAGCCGTTTAACCAAATATAAACTAAATCATAGTTTCATGCAATCACTTATCCTAATGATCTCCGGTCATACCGGACTAAAATTAAAAGCTGTCGGAGTTGAATTCCCGGTTAAAGAAGGAGTTAGTACCCGATGTGATAATATTTTCTACACTGAACCGTATCTTGCAATCGTCCAACTGAAATTCAACGAAAGTGTGGAAAAAGCTATGAGTCAGATAAAGACTTCAAATTATATGAATACGAAAGAAACCCAGTTCATTTTAGAAGAAGGAGATGTTTTTAAAAGATTCATTCTATTCGCTATTAACGTCGACGAGAAAAAACGTGAAACAGAAGTGTTTCTTCAAGTAGTGGAATCCGATAAAAAAACAGTAGTTGAAGGCGCCTGCGATAAATTCAAATGTAACGTTGACGGTGAACCCGCCAATGTAACGAGTGTTTGATGTTAGATATTATTCGTACCTGTATATTGTAAAATTAGTTTAACTTTCTATATTTATTTGTCAAAAATGTATAATTCAGTCAAGTTTTTGTGCCATTTCTAATACAGGGTGTTCCATGAATCGTCTGCCAAACATATTTTTTTGGATATAACCGGGTACCACTAAAAAAAAACGTGAGATGAACATGTTGCCTAACTTGAGGATTTAAGGAGCAAATGCTACTTCTAAAAAAATTACGTCAATTTTTTTTTTTAACCATGGGAATGGATAGTACTTTAAAAACTGAACAAATTTTCACTACATGACTTGTTGCCTAACTTGAAAATTGAAGGGGCTACAAAAAAAATTTTTCGAACTGATTAAGGGAATGGGTAGTACGTTGAAAACAGAAAATTTTGTTCTGTACACTTTTTGCCTAACATCAAAAATGAAGGGGCCAAGGGTGATTCAAAATTGGAAAAATTGGAAAAAATTTTGAAGCCCACGTATTTTGCCCGAGCCGTAGCCCCTTCATTTTCGACGTTATAGTCCAGTGGCAGATGGTAAGTAAACGGCAAAAGATGATAGAGTTGTGAAATTTGGTATGGTGTACAAGGACATCCTAAGAAATTTTTTGAGACCAGGAGGCAATCGCCAAACCCCATAGGAGGGGCCGGGGGGAGGTTTAAAGGGGGGTTCAGCCCCCCACTTTTTGAAATTGGGCTATCGGTTCAATTTTGGTGTCATTTCCATATGATTGAATCCCGCTGAGTTCAAAACTGTCATTACTTTCAAAATCCGAGGGAGAGAAGTGCCTCAAATTTGAGATTTCTCAACTCGTGTTTTCGCATTTTCCCTCAAAACTACCTAAAAATGGCATTTTTTCAACTTTGCACCCCTTGACGACCCTCCAACCGAATTTTTATTACGATTTTCGAACTCTACGGGTAGATTACCATAAATATCGATCTTTTACAACTTCCCATATCCCTACTTTGAGTGAACAGACCGGTCTAAAGGTGCTGAAAAAGGGTCAAATTTGCACGTTTTTGGGTAAAAATCACGATTATTCAATTCTGTACGAAATAATATTTATCGGTCGAAGTTCTTAATACGCTGTCTGAGTAGTACAGGTCCAACACAATAAATTAAGACACAGAGGCACTCCGAATACCCCCCTGGAGGGGTGAGGGGGGTCATTTTTGACTGCCATTTTGCCCAATTTCTACTATTTAGAAAGTGAACTTAGTATTACAACTTTTTCCATCCCGTAATCGCGATTTAAATTACTGGATAATATTTTCCAATGTTTCTGAATCCAGATCAGTCAAAAATTTTCATTCAGTTCAAGGGGGAGAGGGTGACTATTTTGGGGAAAGGGGAATATTTTCACAAAAAATCGATATACGTATCGAAATCTTGGTTTTCGAAAACGCTGATTTCAAATACGTTATCGATTTTGCGATTCAAGCAAGTGGCGAGCTGGGGTGAGCCTATTTAGGGGAGGGGGAACATTTTGGCAAAAAATCCGTCATGCGTATCGATTTCTAGGTTTTCGAAGGCGCTGATTTCAAATTGGCGAAATGGCAGTCAAAAATGACCCCCCTCACCCCTTCAGGGGGGTATTCGGAGTGCCTCTGGGTCTTAATTTATTGTGTTGGACTTATACTACTCAGACAGCGTATTAAGAACTTCGACCGATAAATATTATTTCGTACAGAATTGAATAATCGTGACTTTTACCCAAAAACGTGCAAATTTTACCCTATTTCAGCACCTTTAGACCGGTCTGTTCACTCAAAGTAGGGATATGGGAAGTTGTAAAAGATCGATATATATGGTAATCTACCCGTAGAGTTCGAAAATCGTAATAAAAATTCGGTTGGAGGGTCGTCAAGGGGTGCAAAGTTGAAAAAATGTAATTTTTAGGTAGTTTTGAGGGAAAATGCGAAAACACGAGTTGAGAAATCTCAAATTTGAGGCACTTCTCTCCCTCGGATTTTGAAAGTAATGACAGTTTTGAACTCAGCGGGATTCAATCATATGGAAATGACACCAAAATTGGACCGATAGCCGAATTTCAAAAAGTGGGGGGCTGAACCCCTTTTAAACCTCCTCCCAGCCCCTCCTATGGGGTTTGGCGATTGCCTCCCGGTCTCAAAAAATTTCTTAGGATGTCCTTGTACACCATACCAAATTTCACAACTCTATCATTATTTTCCGTTTATGTCCAAAAAAATGCAATCTGCCACTGGACTATTAGGCATAAAGTGCATAGAACAAAATTTCTTCAGTTTTCAACGTACTATCCATTCCCTTGATTAGTTGATTTTTTAAAAAAAAAATTTGAAATTTTTTTTTTGTAGCCCTTCAATTTTTGAGTTAGGCAAAAAGTCATATAGTAAAAATTTGTTCAGTTTTCAAAATACTATAATCCATTCCCATGGTCAAAAAAATTTTAACGTGATTTTTTTAGAAGCAGCATTTGCCCCTTATATTCTTAAGATAGGAAACATGTTCATCTCAAGTTTTTTTTTAGTGGTACCCGGTTATATCCAAAAAAATATGTTTGGCAGACGATTCATGGAACACCCTGTATAATATGGACTTTTTAGCTAAAATAAAGCCCAAACCCAAAATAAATTAGCAGAAAGGGGAAGTTTCGGATATAAGCTCATTAAGGTACGTATTTTAATATTCCCAAACTTCCCTAAAATTGGTAAATATTTTGACCCCTTTTTGGGGGGTGAGGGGGTTCAAAATTTGGTTTTTCGCCCATAACTTTCGGAACTACGCATTTACGAAAAAAAAGTTGAAACAAAAATTGTAGAGAATTAAAAAACAAATAATTTTGTTATTTACAGTTTTTTTCCTAGGACGTCATGGAAGGGAGCTGGGGCCTTTCGAAAAAAATCAATTTTGAAAATTCCCTATTAATAGAAATCGGGTTAATCGACTTTTGGGAGCGGTTTTTTTGCATAGTACATCCCATTACTATGTAGAACAAGAAAAATGTATGGCCGACCCCTCATCACAAAGTAGGGAGGGGTGGACCCTCCGTAGAAAAAGTCGCGTTTTCCCCCAAGCATAGCTCAGCTACAGTGAAAACTTCGAAAAATTGGTTCAAACAAACATTCTAGAGCGTTGAAAGACGAACATTTTACTTTTTTTACTTTTTTTCTGCGTGGTCTTGGAAGCGAGTTATTGCAAGAAAAAAAGCGGCGCGGCGTTCAAAATTTTTTCATCAACTCAATAAATTACGCATGTGTAGATCTAGTATAAAATCTAGCAAGCCGATAGCCCAAATAGTGGAGTTCTGTGGTTTTGTGATCACTGAACTCGATTTTTATAGTCATTTAATCCTTGGACCCAAATTTGAAATTAGACCTCAAAAGGCGAGGTTCAAAATTCGTAAAAAAATGTTGAACGCTACGCTGATTTTTTTTCTTTTTGCGATAACTCGCCCCCGCGACCACATAGAGAAAAAGTAAAAAAAAGTAAAATGTTCGTCTTTCAACGCTCTACAACGTTTGCTTGAACCAATTTTTCGAATTTTTCACTGTAGCTGAGCTATGCTTGGGGGAAAACGCGACTTTTTCTACGGAGGGTCCACCCCCTACTTTGTGATGAGGGGTCGGCTAAACATTTTTCTTGTTCTACATAGTAATGGGATGTACTATGCAAAAAAACCGCTCCCAAAAGTCGATTAACCCGATTTTTGGTAATTTACGAGTATTTCTGTTAACAGGGAATTTTCAAAATTGATTTTTTTCGAAAGGTCCCAGCTCCCTTCCATGACGTCCTAGGAAAAACCTGTAAATAACAAAATTATTTGTTTTTTTAATTCTCTACAATTTTTGTTTCAACTTTTTTTTCGTAAATGCGTAGTTTCGAAAGTTATGGGGGAAAAACCAAAATTTGAACCCCTTCACCCCCCCCCCAAAAAGGGGTCAAAATATTTACCAATTTTAGGGAAGTTCGGGAATATTAAAATGCGTGCCTCACTGAGCTTAAATCCGAAACTTCCCCTTTCTGCTAATTTTTTTTGGTCAAAACCTAAAAAGTCCGTATTAATACCACTTCATGAACATTTTTTATTTTTTCTACCTACTCGTCTAATGTTAACTGTACTCTTATTGTATGTATATTGTAAAATTTGTAAACTCGCAGTACCTATCTGTTTCATTGTATGTGATTTTTTTTTTAATCGAACGTATTATTTATTAAGTTTTTGTGCAACTCGATTGAGTTGTCTTTTTCGACCTGCATGCGAACGAACGAATGATGTTCGATTGACGTTTCGAATCTGACGCGATGTCTTACGTTCAAGTTCAACTTGACTTTCCATTGGAACGCCGTAAAGAATTCCCTTCGCTTTTTCTCGCCGATGGTATGTGTGTTGTTGTTCATCTTCCAAAGGTCAATTTTACACGTGAGATTGATTCGCTTTGATTTTTTTTTATGTGTAAAGGTCGTTGACAATCTCGACAGCATTATTCAATAACCACCGTTTGAGGATTTGATCGCGAATGGACTCACCTTGACCGACGATGGCCAAAAAAATGTCCAAAAGGAAGAAGAATTTCCCCCATCCGATGGACACTTCTGCTCAATAGACAAAAACACTGAAAATGGCTCAAGAAAATGCGAATACTGAAAATCTTTATATTTTTGAAAAATAAATTACGTACGTATAATAATTTTCGTTGTATTTAACCGATTTATCAACTAATCATTTTTCATTTTTCACTTGCGCAGATTACCAAGCAGATATTGGCATACAATACGCACTTCGACACAAACCGATGGCAGCTCTATTATTGTCCCCATCTTTTTTTATCAATTGAAAATACTGAAGATGAATATGAGTAAAAGTTACTAAAGTTGAGTGAAATATTTCTATAGTCTATTCCAAATAAGAAGGTACAAACACATCTGAAGAAACTGGAGTGGACGTTTTAAGACCCTACTAACCACATGTTGTTCGGTTTAAACATCAAACTCAATTTTTGTGCAAAGCAAAGCATACAAAATTCCTTCAAAATTCTCATAATTTACATACATCCAATAGTTCATTACTACAAATAATTTTTTTTCTTGCTGATGGAAATAATTATTTGTCTTATTATTGGAAAAAAATTGAAATAATAGATATTTCGTATGCTTTGCAATGCACAAACAGTGAGTTTGATATTTCAATCGAATAATATGTGGTTAGTAAGGTCTTGAAACGCACAGTTTCTTCAGATGTGTTTGTACCTTCTTATTTGGAATAGACTATAAGATTGTTCTAATATCGATGCATATTTTATGGAAATTGCTGAAAGTACGATACATTATAAAATAATTGTTGAAATTACTAAATTTATCATGAAAATTGATCAAATTGACTCATAAAAATCCAAAATGTAAGAAGTTTTTTTATTGATGAAAATAATTGCACAAAATGATCTTCAAGTACAAGAATTATTAAAAATCGGTTGAAATTGCCTAAAAAGGTGAAAAAGTAACACAAAAATTTCTCAAGATATTACGTTTGAGAAATTTTGTGAGACGAAAGAATTGAAGAAAATCTAGGTAGGTACGTAATTAATTGAGTTGAAAAAATTGGAAAAATTCCTCATCAGCCTGTGAAATTTCTCCTGCTTATGCTCCCTCCAGACCCATTTTTTTTTTTTTTGAATTAAGTACATGAAACAGAAATAAAACCTATTTATGTATTTTCGAAAATAAAAGGTTGAGTACCTAATTGTTTCAAGGGGCATTAAAAATATTTTGGAAATTGTTCATGATACGAGAAGATTATCAATTTTACGAAAACTGTTAAAAATGATGTAAAAGATTGCATAATTAAAAATATTGTCAAAAATGGAAAAAAATATCGTAAAAAAATGTTTAACCCTGAAAATGGTGCAAAAATGACTCCAAAGTGCAAAAAACCTGAAATAGATTTGAAAATTATTTCTAGTGCTGTAGGTAAATATTGGCAAATTTCTAATAAAATGATGCAAAAAATCTCTGCTTCGATGATTTGAATGTATGGTTTATGATTAAGTACGTACATACTAATTACAAAAAAATAAAATGAAATAAACGATGAAGGATTCAAAATAAAATAATTGTGAAAATTTAAAGAGCAAAAACTCAAATCGAAATTTCTCAATTTTTCTGTAAGTTCAAATTGAAAGTTATCCGTAGGTTTACAATTTCTCAAAATGTTTTCCAGTTTTAAATTTTTCTCAGAATTTTTTTGAAAGTTTGATGTTTTCAGAATTGGTTTCTACTTTCAAAATTTTTCGCCAGTTCAAATTCTTAAATTTTCAAGAAATTCTTTCTTCAACTTTTTTCGAAGTTCAAAATATTGACAATTTCAATTTTCTCCAACTTTTTTTCAAGTTCAAAATTTTGCAAAAAGTATTCCATATTTTTCAAACTGTTTATATTTTTTTGTTAAATAATTTAAATTTTTAAATATGTAATACAATTTTTTTCATTTTCAAAATCATTTCCTTTAGTTTCCTTGTACGAGATGACGAGAGTCTTAGGTTATCCACTATTCCACTAGCACTAGAAGCTAGAATTCGACGCAAAATGAAGATTTAATTTTTTTTCAAGTTCAAGTTTTCCAACTAAAAATTTTTCCGACCTGACATTTTATGAATTCTCTTTTCAACTCGAAATGACGTCAAAAAATTTCTTATTCAATTAATTTTCTTTTTCATCTTTTCATGTTGGAATGAAAATTATGGAGTTGTACAAAATTTTAAAATGTAAAATGAATAAATAATTATGAAAATTTAAAATTGGAATCATCGAGTTGCAAAAAATCTCGGCAAATAAACTCGGAAAAATGAAATAAGATAGAGAAAATTTGAACTTGCAAAAAATTTTAGAGTTAAAAACCCTCTGAAAAAATTTCAATTCAAAAGGAATTTTATATCAGCGAAAACGAAAAGATGTTTCTTAAAATTTAAAAAAATTTATTCATTTAAAAAAAATAAAAATTGAAAAAATAAAAATTTTGAGATCTATAAATCTGTTGTTAGCGCTCCTAGCAAACTTGAAATGAACTAACAGGTTTATTTTCTATGCGCAAATTCAAAAATCTCGTTTGTTTATGAATTTGAAATTTTCCACTTTTTGCAAAAAAAATGTTTCGTGTTTTGTAAATTTCTGCTGCGTTTGAATTTAAATACTTATTAAACACGAATTATTAATAATTTCACGTTATTCGAAGCCTATTCGCGTTAAAAAGATTCTATAATTCGAGTTACCATACCATCAGTTATATTTATCGGTTCTGTAATATGATTATTTACGCGTACGCATCGTCCGCCGATTTCCAGTGATCGCCGCCGTTAGCAAATCAAATATTGCTATTTGTTCGAAATAAAATTGAGTTTAATGAGTCTGCAACTGCTCAAGGTAAGTCGGCAGCGCCGATTTCTCATTTTTAATATTTCCAAGTATCAGATCGTTAAATTTTATTGTTCGGTTTTCTTACCGAATGTTGATATGGTACACACATGAACACGAATCATTCAATGGTACCGAACACCGAATATCACTCAGGTGTTGAAAGAAATCAGATTGATCGTGATGATGCATTAGTCCCTCGTATGATAAATCATTGAACTCAACCGGACCATTAATTCATCACCAACACCAAGCGTGTTACGAGTACATCCAATTGTGTGTACTTCACGCGGAATCAATAAAATTATGTATTGCATCAGCAAGTTGCACGTTTCAGTGTAATATTTTCATCAAATTTTTTCGTTGCAAATTAGCATGAAAATTGAAATTACTCATGCTATGAATCATTGATAATACTTCGAAGAAATGCAACGCGCATACTTACCGTCTGTCCGGTGTGTGTGTTTATCTTATCGATTGGAATATTGTGAGTTAGGTATGTGTGGTGGAGATGTAGTTATAAATATTCGTATTTTGTTCGTATTGCATTTTTGGAAGTTCTGACTTCAGAGTGATAAATTCGTGTTTTTTTTCATTATCGAATTTGTATTTAATTTTCGTTGATTAGAAGACGAGTACTGATAATTCGGAATCGCGACCTTGAAATATGTATTGCTAGACAATCAACAGCAATAATATTATAGTAAGTACAATCAATTGAAGTACCAAAATAATAACGATTTTTTAAAAAGATGAACTATCGATTAGTGGGAAAACCTGGGTTGTTTTGGAAATCTGAATTCGACACAATTAGAATTTTTTTGATCGTAGATCCATGTAATGATGGTACTGATAGAATTTTTTTTTGTGGTACAATAATGGTTATAAAAGAATAACTACTTAGTAGTTGAAATTTAAATAGATTGAGTTTTGCAAAATAATTCCTTTTTCCTTTTCCCTCCTACCCCTTCCTATCTAACACCTCTCATTTTTACATTCATTTTCCAGACTCCTGCATTTTTTAATATTTTGATTTTCCAATCATTGGAAAAATTGATTGATTTGTAAAATGAGAAAAAAAGAAATTGAAATTCACTTGTTTTATACCTGTTGCATTTTCCTTCATTTTTAGCGGCCGGTTACTGCCGTTACTGGCTTCAGTTATTCAGTGTTGCCAAGAGACCGAATCTGAAGTCTCAGCTCGTGGTTCCAAATTTTTGATAAATGTTTGTTTTTTCATCGTGATTTTTTTGTTTTTTTCAATAATCATTCTCGATAATTTTGTTTGCACTTTCGAAAATTTTGGCGTGTTTTTCAGTAGTACGCAGAATAAATTGAGTAATGAAATTTTGTGGGTCAAATTTTTAATTTTTTTTGAAAAGTATTGAAAAATTTGATGGTTGAAATTCATTCTCTTAATGTTTTTACACTTTTTTTAATATTCATTTGTAATCCTGTAAATACTGAATAAGCAAACTTTTGAAGTATATTTGATAAATTTCTATAGTGTTGCATAATGAGAGACATAAAAAAGGATTTTTTTCTTGTTTTTACTTCATATGAATTTTAATCATGATCACGTCGTAATTTGCCACCAATTTTTAAAAAGTGAGGCCGAATGTGTATGCTCATGAGCCTCACTTTTTTTTCAAAGTACTTTGCTAGAGATTTGTGGATGACGTATCAAAATTAAAAAACTTGAAAATTTCCACAAATGTGAAACCATCAAGAGATTTATCGATACAAATTTTTCTCCAGAAAATCAGAAAATATTTGGAAAGATTCATCAAACAAATCAACAAATGTCTTGGAGAAAATGACCAATTTTCTTTTAAAAAATTTTTTAAAGTTTGAATTTCAAAAATTCGTAAAAATAATTATAAAAAACTGAAGAGAATTGAAAATGACTAAAAAAGTTTTGAAAAAAATTGTTGGAATTGATGTTCTGCGAATTTTTTTACATTTTTGGTTTATTGTCTGATGAATGAAATTTAGCCAATAGGCACTTATAGACTCAATAGACTAGCTTGAAAATATTTTCAAAATTTCGGCTGTATTCGACATAATTTGAAAAATTTTAGAGTTTCGAAATTTTATTTTATTCAAGCCTACGTTTTGTTTAGATTTTGCTTTGCCTCGGGTACGTAATTAAGGAAGTAAGGGTTGAAGATCTCACTTTTTTTCAGAATTAACCCACCTCTCCAATTTTAAAGTGCTGCCAGATGGAAAATGGCGAAATCCTTACAATCATTTCCTCAAAATCCTGAAAAATCACCAAAATCACAAATTTTTTAACGGTAAAACCACAGAAAGTCTCCCCTTCCTCCATTCAAGATACTAATTAAACTCATGTTTTTTTTATTTTTCATTTTTCAAATACATCTTAAAATTCTTATACAGGGTGTCGGGTAAGTGGTCTGCCATACTTCATTTTTGGATATAACCGGGTACCACTAAAAAAAAGTTAGATGAACAAGTTGCATATCTTGAAAATTGAAGGGGCAAATGATGTTTTTTAAAAAAATCACGTAAAATTTTTTTTCAACCCTGGAAATGGATAGTACTTTGAAAACTGAATAAATCTTCAATAAATTTTCATTATATGACTTTTTGCATAATTTGAAAATTGAAGGGACTACAAAAAATTGTGTTCGAAAAAAGTTCTAAAAAAATAAACTAATCAAGGGAATGGATAGTATGTTGAAAAATGAACAAATTTTGTTCTGCAGACTTTTTGCTTAACATCAAAAATGAAGGGGCTACGGGTCATCCAAAATTGAGAAAATTAAAAAAATTTTTGAAGCCCACTTTTTTTGAGTGACCCGTAGCCTCTTCATTTTTGATGTTAAGCAAAAAGTCTGTAGAACAAAATTTGTTCATTTTTCAACATAATATCCATTCCTTTGATTAATTTATTTTTTTAGAACTTTTTTCGAACACAATTTTTTGTAGCCCCTTCAATTTTCAAGTTATGCAAAAAGTCATATATTGAAAATTTATTCAGTTTTCAAAGTACTATCCATTCCCACGGTTGAAAATGAAATTTCGTGATTTTTTAAAAAACATCATTTGCCCCTTCAATTTTCAAGACATGCAACTTGTTCATCTAACGTGTTTTTTTTTAGTGGTAACCTGTTATATCCAAAAATGAAGTATGGCAGACCACTTATCGGACACCTTGTATTGTATTTTATATTGGTAATATCCGAGCGACCTGCGCCATATGCCATATTTATTGTTCTGATTTAATCAGACTGTCTACATTCCAAAAATTGCATAAGGTTTCAAAAATGAGAAATTTTTTTGAAATGGGAGGTTTTTCAAAACATGATTTTTTAAAAATTGGACAATTTTCCAAAACATGGGCCAATTTCTCAAAGTTGGAGAATTTTCCTTTATTTTGATGAGTTTTCAAAAGTTCTACAGTTTCTCACAAATGGTACTACAATTTTAATATTTTTTCAAACATTGAAAAATTTTCCCAAAAATAGAACTATTTTATGAAAATTTAATGGTTTTTTTTTCAATTTTTCAAACTTTTTTTGATGAGAAATTATGAAATTTGGTATTGTGAATAAAAATTGGAGTGAAAATTCACCAAATTCACGAATTTTTTTGAAAATCACTAATCATTCACCACTGCGAAAATGAGAACAGGCAAAATCACCACTTTTGCTGACCAATCACCACATCTGGCAGCACTGCACTTTATCAAGGACTAGATTTAGGTTACTTAAAATAAAAGTATATTTCCATCTATTCTAGAGGAATTTACGCGAAGAAGTCTGAAAAACTTGATAAGAACTTATCTCCCCTCATGCCATATCGACCAATTATCTCGATGATTAAATCATCGGTGTACCGAAATGAACTAAAAATCATTTCAATTTTTAGATATTCGATGATGGAAACCTCCACCTCCTATTCGACGGATTGCGAACAATCTGGTAACATTGAATGGGATGACAATATACTTGAGAGCAATCCAGGTTCTGGTTATTTATCCCCATGGACGTTAGGATGGATGGATGATCATACACACGAGCATTTAGACATTCCAAGAGTATGGACTGATATTGAACTCGATAAAGATATCAGTTTGGAATTTTACGAAACCGTTCCTTCGCCAACGTTACAACAGTTGGCTTCATTCGTCGCACAGTGGGCCAGGAGACCCCCAAAAACGCTCGTTTTGTGCTAAAAAAAATCATCGTGAATGAAGTTGGCAACACTGCTAATGTGTTGTTAGATATCAGGGTAGCACGGAACGAGTAGCGAAATTTTGATTTTCGTCTTCCCCTCCCCTCCAGCCCCCTTCAAAGTTGACGACTCACAGTCTACTAGTTTTAATTTGTTTTTGCGGTATTTGCAAAGTGATATTACTTGGGCTCATGTTGATATTTTTAAGATGTCTATTAGTGCAAAATATTCAGAAAAGTAAGCACTATTTAGCTATGCAATCGGTTTTTAGATTTAAAAAGTAATAATCTGATTATGCTTCCTGAAAGATGCCCATATTTTCGGGAGATTTGAAAAGGTTTTTGGGAGTAAAACTATATTTTCTCAGTCGGCGTCAGTGTCCGCTTGTGGCTTAAGTGGTAGTTTTAAGTGTCCTGAAACCGAATCCGGTGTTATTTTTTGCGAAAAGTTGCGAAAACGGTATTGACAGGCAATTTTCGGACAAAAATGCATGAAAAATCTCATTTTTAGCATAGGTATCTTAACGTTTAAGTCCGCGTCAGTCCCCGTTTGTGGTTTTTAATGTATAGTTTCAAGTGTCCGGAAACCAAATTCGAGGTTGTTTTTTGAATCAAGTTGCATGCACGGTCCACACGGGCAGTTTCCAGCCAAAAATACAAAAGAAATCCTCATTCTTTGGCATAATTCTACCTTTTAGGTATGAAAATGAACTGTTCAATTACCATATAAAATTATACTTGAAAAATATGATCGAAATTTATGTCATCGATGCCGCCGTTAATAATCATCTCAACAATAAAAAAATATAAATTTCACTTCTTCAGCTTTTAACAATATTTGTTCAAAATTATTCAATTTCTGAATTCGTTTTAGGAAAATATGTATCACACAAATTTTGAAAAAATATTTCACATTTAGAAAGAAATTACCTATTCAATTCTTGAAAAAAGGGTCTTATTTTAGAAAAAAATGTAATTTTGGTAAAAATTGTTGCATTTTAGAAAAAAAAATTGGGAAAAAAGTACACAAAAATTTCGACAAATTAATTCATTTCAGAAAGAATTTATGCAATTTTTGAGAAAACGGTCTTATTTCAGAAGAAAAAATCGTTTTGAAAGAAAATTATTAAATTTTCTAAGAAAATACTCATTTACTTTGAGAAAAATTGATTTTGACCCTCTCTCCTGCCCCACCCTCCACTCCAAAAAATTTTTGAGTACGAAATTCGTAATCTGCGACCTCGAAAACATATATTTTGACATATTACACGATACTGAAGTGAAATTTTGATTTTAACCCCTCTCTCCTGCCCCACCCCTCACTCAAAAAAAATTTTCTCCTCAAAATTTGAAATCTACGACCCTAAAAACATAAGGTAACCACTTTTTGAACGACTTTCAGGGCTTTTGTGCAAAACGAGCGTTTTAGAGGGTCTCCTGGCCCACTGTGCGTCGTAGCGATTGAATCTTGCCGTCAGATTATAAATCGCGAAAATCCCAAACGTGTTGAATACTCGTCTCATCCTGAAGATGTTTTGTATAGGGAGCATGAAGATGTCGAAAAATTATTGCTGTTTTTGCCGGCGCCTAATTCAATTCGAGAACTCGTTAGAGATTCTTTTGAACGGATTAAAAAAGAAATCCGCGAGTGGATTCGTCATTACCATTTTACTATGCCTGACCCGCTGGAAATATCCGATCTAATGTATTGCGTTTGGTCACCAGAAGGAAAAATTGATAACTTGAGAACAGCGTTGAATTTTTTAACCAATCGCGAAATGAATATGGTCGATAGGTTTAAAATCATGAGCGCATATTGCCTCGAAGACGAAATTAAAAAATTGCCACCGAATTCGATTCTTGAAAGTTTCAGTGGAGAGATAACACTAGATAATGATCCATTGCAGTTTTATTGGCTTTGCTATTTCAACGACGATCTCGATAATTTTCGAAAAAAAATTAACCAATCCATTGAAGCGTTCCTAATTACTAGAGTGAGCGCATGTTCGGCCGTAAACTATTTCTGGGATGGTTTGAATGTCAACGAACAAATAACCAAAGGTTTGATGCTTCTGTATAAAAACCACCGTTTCCAGAGGCTGCTATTTTCAAAAATGAACCAGTTCCAGAAATACCATGTTATAACGACAATGCCTTTCCAAATTATAGCCAATTTTTGGATCGAAAAATTGTACGAATTAGCTTTTCAGACTTGGATTAAATTTGGAAATACAGTGACGTGTAATGAGTTCACGAGTCTGGTTTCCCAGCTGGTAGATCGCAATGGTCCAAATGCCCTTGAAATCAGGTATTTGGTGAAAATATGGAACCACTCGTCGAATGATTATAAAAATAGTGGCTCATTCCATGTCAACTCGACCAGGTTTTGACCTTGGGTCTTCCGATTTCGCTCAAAATTTTTTTACGAGTTCTCCTCGATGGTCTAATGGAGGAATCGCCGTCATTCCGATCCTAATCCTTCAGAGGGGCGAGGGGTGGGCCTTGTAATTTTCGTATAATTAGAATTTTTTGCGAAATGGCTCAAGTTTGAGGGCGCATATCTCGAGATCGGTTAGGTCCAAGATGAATCTGTTCATGAGGATTTGTAAAGAATGGAAAGGAAATTCAAAATTGATAATCATATTTTGAAAAGTTCAAAGTTGAACTTTTGTGATGAAAGCTCAACTTTCATGATAAGTACAAAACATCAGGGGCCCCCATTTAAAAATCTGAAAAAATTACCATGAAGAGAACTTTTTATATATTTTTCAACTAATTACTTTTCAAGATGGGATCTCAATACCCCTGGGGGGCACAGGGGTCCTAAATTTTGGTTAAAATTCAAAAAAATGGAAAAAGTGAAGTGATACATCGATTTCTACTAATTCAAAAGCGCTGAGTTCGAATATGTGCTTAGTTTTTTCACTTGACCCCTCTAAACCCCTCTATCAGCCCCCTAATGAGGTCCAAATTCAAAAAAATGAAAAATAACGTATGCCGTGTCGTTTGTTGGGGTTTTCAGGGCGCTGAGTTCGAATATTTGTTTATTTTTGGGATTCGACCCTTTGGTGCCCCCTAGCCCCCAATTCTGAAAAAAACACATGCAAAAAAATAGAAATAGCATGTGTCATATCGATTTCTACTAATTCGAGGGTGCTGGGCTCGATTATCAACTTACTTTCTCGATCCGCCTCCTTCGCTTCCCACACTGACTCCCAAATTACTAAAAAATTTAAAAAATCAATGTGTTTTTTTCAAAATTGGGTGCTATGGGGCCCCAAAGGGTCGAACCCCAGAAATAAGCAAATATTCGAACTCAGCGCTCTAAAAAACCCCAACAAACGACACATACGTTATTTTTCATTTTTTTGAATTTTGACCTCATTAGGGGGCTGATAGAGGGGTTCAGAGGGGTCAAGTGAAAAAACTAAGCACATATTCGAACTCAGCGCCTTTGAATTAGTAGAAATCGATGTATCACTTCACTTTTTCCATTTTTTTGAATTTTGACCAAAATTTATAACCCCTGTGCCCCCCAGGGGCATTGAGATCCCATCTGGAAATGTAATTAGTTGAAAAATATATAAAAAGTTCTCTTCATGGTAATTTTTTCAGATTTTTAAATGGGGGCCCTGATGTTTTGTACTTATCATGAAAGTTGAGCTTTCACCACAAAAGTTCAACTTTGAACTTTTCAAAATATGATTATCAATTTTGAATTTCCTTTCCATTCTTTACAAATCCTCATGAACAGATTCATCTTGGACCTAACCGATCTCGAGGTATGCGCCCTCAAACTTGAGCCATTTCGCAAAAAATTCTAATTATACGAAAATTACAAGGCCCACCCCCCGCCCCTCTGAAGGATTAGGATCGGAATGACGGCGATTCGTCCATCAGACCATCGAGGAGAACTCGTAAAAAAATTTTGAGCGAAATCGGAAGACCCAAGGTCAAAACCTGGTCGAGTTGACATGGAATGAGCCTAGTGCTTTGGAATCGATGACTGAAAAAATGATCGCATTACATTCTAAATCCCATTGGATGAAGAATTGCGATCGAATATTTTGCACTGTTGATTTTTTATCGATGATTTTATCTTCAGGCAGTGCCGAGTTTCGACGAAATACCATGTTAAGGTATGGTAATCAATTAATATCGTGTCATAATCTCTCAAAAATGGATCAACTAATTCGAGCGTGTATTCCAGATGAAAATGATCTATTGCTGTTTAGAAAATCATTATCACGTTCAAATCAGGTGAAAAATTATTGTTCATCGTTGTTAGAAGATGTATATGGTGATCTCAAACAATTAGCTGATTTCTTACATTATTTTATCTCAAATTTGGACGACATAATTAAATTAATCGATAAAACTGTCGTATCGGGTACAATTGAGCAACTGTCGTATCCTCTGGATAATATGAAACGTTGGAACAACGCCATCGAACTTATCGACAAATATTTCCCAAATTATTCCCCTTGGCAAATTTTGAAATACAAAAAAAGTATAGTTTGGTCATTCGTCGAATTTTTCCCTCAATATAAATATGATTACCAAGATTTACACAAATTTATCCAAGTTATCATTCAGGTTCTGGATAACGATTCATTAAAAAGGTATAAAAAAGTCGCTTTGAAAAAGTTTCAACGCCGGTGTCACTGGGCTGCTTTTGATGAATTAAAAATCCGACAATTTTTACTCTGGTGTTTGAATTACGATTACGTGGAAATGAGAAGATTCGTAAAATCACTCTCGATCGATTATATCTTTTCGCATGCTTGGAAACAGCTGAAAACGCGGAATTGGATTTTTGACAATGAATCGGATTTTCATTCGGCTTCTACTAATTTAGCAATAATTGATAAAATTTTATTGTGGTATTTTGAAAAGTCTGATGATGTGAAAGCATATAAATTAGGAAAAGTGTTCGGTTATCGTGCCAGTACACTGAAGAAGTTTGTGGAATGCAAGAATTCTTTCGATGATAATTTTGCCAAGAATGTTCTCTGGTGGTTTTTTGAAGATAATCGAGAAGAAATTTGTAAATTTAAAGAGGTGTACAAAAACGATGATATTTCCAAAATGATGGATATCGAATGATGAACTGATGATAATGATCAAGGAGTTCTGTTCTGACCAGAGGGTTGAAAGTTCGCCGGAGTGATGTTTCGATTTTTTTTTGTTTGTGAATGGAATGTACGAATATGCTCGATTTGAAATTCGGGTATTTTTGAACGAATCAGTTGCGAATTTATTTAATTTGTGAACAACTCCGGAGGAAATATGAAGATTTTATTTTATTATACTGTACAATTTTTGCGAACATTAGGTTTGAATTTTTTGTTAAATGCATTTTTTTTCATTAGATATTATTTTTGTTACTTGAAAAAAATTCTAAAAACTGTTACTTGTGTCTGACGTAATTTCATTTTAGTGGATCAACATTATTTTTTTAAAAAAGAAAAGTAAATACAGATGAAAAAATTTCATTTTTGAAACTTGGAACTTTAAGTGGCGAAATTATTTCAAAAAATGTGAAAACTCGATTAGCTGCTGTGATTGATTTACATATATCCCTTCGACAGAAATTCAATAAGCCCGAAGAAAATCAATTTTTGATATGGATATGTTTTGGGGCGGGGGGGGGGGGGTAAAATTTGAAAAGCGTTAGTAATATTTTCAGATCAAAATATAATGACATAATGTTAGACTTGAAAAAACTTGGAAAAAAGTAGGGTGATTTCTAACATGCTTATTGACATTCTGTTAGTTTTTTTGTAACGTTTTTATACGTTCCATTGATAAAAAATGACATTTTTCAAGACCAGGTATCATTCAAGTACATTGACATTTTAATAAAAAGTTATGAAATAGGATATTTTTTGCGTAAAAATAAACTATAATAATAAGAAAAAAACTGGAAAAAGTATTTTAAGAAGTTGAAAAAATTTAAAGAAAAATTAAGTGCATTGACATTTTAATAAAACATTATAAAGTTGGCTAAGTTTTGAAAAAAAATAAAATATTTCAAAAAATGAAAAAAGTGTTTCAAAATTTTTTAAAATATTGAAAAAAATTTAAAGTAAATTGACATTTTTATGAAAAGTTGTGAATTTTTGTCTCTATTACCTCGCCTCCAAAGTAATTACATTTGAACATATCCATAATCTAAAGGTTTTACCTCAAATGAAAAAATGCGTTGATTTTTTGCCAAAGGCTTCAGAACTGCCTAAAATTATGAAGTAAAGTTTCTCTGAAAGGAAATGTTTAACATGGATATGGTTTTTCCCGTCAACATTGGTGGAGGAAACTCTATGATTGCTATTTCAGACCTTTATCCATTATTTTTTTACCTAGCAATTTTATTTCGGGTGTTAAGAGACTTTCTGGCATTTTTATCGGAGTTTTAAAAACTTGGAAAAATTGGAAAATGTTTTGTGCCTTTTAGATCTTGAAAATAGTTTTTTTTCCTATTTTTGGCTTTCTGATATTTTTGAAATTCACTCAATGTCAGAAAGTCAGACCCTAAAAGTACCAAAACTTGAAAAAATTGGAAAATGTTTTGGTACTTTTAGGGTCTGACTTTCTGACATTAAGTGTATTTCGAAAATATAAAAATTTGTTTTTACTGGGTGTCTAACGGTCTTGATAAGTTGAGATTTTTTCAGAAAAGTCATGCGGATACTGAAAAGTCAAGCTTTTTGACTAATTAATATTTGTTTTGAGGCTCTATTTTTTATTTATTTTTTTTTGAAAATCACAAATTTTTCTAATCTTAGCCCTCGCTTTGCTTGGTCATATTTCGTCTAAAATTTATCCGAGAGAAAGGAGTTGAAGATTTCGCTTCCCTTTTAACACTTACTAAAAGATTGATTAAAACAATGAAGAAATTTTAGCTTTTGAATGCCTTTTTTTTTCAAAAATTTTCCCCCTCGCTTCCCTCGGGCTCAGAGAGCTTACAGAATTTTTTTTCGAAATGATGGTATGAACTTTCCTCTTTTCCAGCCCGGACAATTGATATTTTCGTGTGAAAAAAATTGTGCTTCCCATTTATAAAAAGACTCAGTAACGATCTCGATTGGAATATTTCAAAAATGTTTCGATTTTTTGGAAGAAGATCTGGAGGTGGATCCATAGATATTGTTTTTTTTTGTAAATCAAAACATAACACGAAAAAAAACACGAATTTTAATAAAAGAATTTCAGATTCTGGGTGCTCTATTTTCAATAAATTTCGCCTTCGCTTCGTGATTTTATACAATTCTTAAAAATTATGATATGAACTCTGCTCTTCCATCTCAAACAATTGAATATTTTGAAACTGAAAAATTTCTCGTTCCAATTTCTTAGAAGACTTGAATGCGATCTCAAATATAATATGGGGGGGGGGGGGTACCAGGCACTCGGACGCAAAGAATTTTTGTTGGGAGGGAGGGGGTGGCTCTCAAAAAAGTCATTACAAAAGGTCAAGCTGAGTTAAACTTTTTGCTCAACAAATTTTGTTAGACACCTTGTTTTAGAAGTCAGCATCTCGCAAAATAGTGTCGATCAAAATATAGTCTCGCAAAATAGCGTCTTACAAATGGTCTCGCTGGATTTTGAAATTACCTCCTGTGGAAAAAAAATCCGTGTTAAATGATCAATCCTCGAATTCAGATAGATAACTAGTGAATTTGACCATTTTTAATATTTTGATTTTTTTTTTAATGCTTGTAAAAGTTGGGCAAAAAATCACCTCAAAAGTACCTACATGACGCGTAAAACTGAAAATCGTCATAATATTTTCATCTACCCAAGTTATGGAGGTTGTACATGCCTTCTGGCGATATGTTTACTACACGCAAACACTTACGTTATTCAAGTTGCCTATCGAATTCGCCGTAAATACGCGTCACTCGAATTTCATTATTTCGGAAGAAAAAAATCACGTTAATAAAATTGCATAACCGATTCGCCGTAAATACGCGTCATCGTGTATTTACGGCGAATCGGTTATGCAATTTTATTAACGTGATGTTTTTCTTCCGAAATAATGAAATTCGAGAGTATTATAAGACTGTCTGGAAATCACGATAAAGGTTAGATTTTTTGTGAGGATATAGCTCTTCGTATTTAGGAAAAATTTGAAAATCCTGGAGGAAATCAAAATCTCGCTAGAGATTTTAGATTGGCTGGAAGTTTGACATTTAATTCAGAACGTCAATATAAAAGAAAAATATTTCATTTTTATTGAAAAGTGACTTTTAAATTTCAACATTTCGCAAAAAATCAATGAATCAAGTTGATCAGCTGAAAATCAAGTTACAGGGAGATTGTGGGACGTGCTTTTCCAAAAAGTTCCCCCACTATGGAAGAAGAGTAATTATAAGAAATGTTTATTTTCCAAATATCTTGGAGCTGTGTATTTAAATGAGTGTAAAATTACTCATAATTTTTTACCCTTTTCTTTACCAAATTTGTACGTGTATTTCTTATCGTCAACATATCGAGTTGAATTTTCAAACCTCTAGTACTCCGTTGGATGCAATAAATTGAAGAGAAAAATTTCCGGTTTCAGATACGATGACGTGCGAGCAAATGGGAAACTTGGAATTGGACGTTGAAATTGATGGCAGTTCGATCAAAAATGATTTCTACTTCAGTTATCTTACAATTGATACGAACGAAGATGATGATTTTGGGCCATTCGATGTTCCGGAAGAATCGACTTTGGAATATATCGAATTCAAAGAAGATATCAGTATAGAATTATACGAAAGCGTTCCTTTACCAACGCTAGAACAGCTGGCTGCATTCGTAGTAGCCATCGAATCGTGGCGTCAGGTTATGAATAGTGAGAATGCTCGTCGTAGTACGTGCTTGTGTCCTATTCGCGTATTCCTCATGAAGGAGCATAACGACGTTACAGATTTATTGGACCATTTGCCTTTGCCCGGCTGTATCCGAAAACTCGTGAAAAAATGTCTCGACCAGCTTAAAAAAGAAATAAACGCTTGGATTCGATATTACAAACATCTGATTCCCAAACCGCTGAAAATATCGGATTTAATGTATTGCGCGTGGTTATCAGAGGGGAAAATCGATTACCGAAAAACAGCGTTGAATATGTTGTCGAATCCCGAAATGAATAGTTTCGATAGGTTTAAAATTATGAGCGAATATTGCCTCGAAGACGAGATTAATAAACTGTCGCCCGATTCGATTCCCGAACGTATCATCAGGAGGAAAAAATTCAGTCGAAATTCTTTGCTGTATTATTGGTTTTTCTATATGAACCATGATCTCGATAAATTACGTAGAAGAAATGGCCAATCAATCGAAGCTTTCATGATTTCCTCTATTCCGCTGGCTCCGTGGTCAGCTATCGAGTATTTTTGGGATCGTTTGAATATCAACGAACAAATATCCGCAGCTTTGGTCCTATTGAAGCAATATCCCTATTTCCAGAGTATCCAAAGACAGATATTTTCAAAATTGAATCAGTTCCAGCAATATTATGTTTTGTCAGCAATACCTTTCAATATCATATTTAATTTTTACCATGAAAAATTCTACCACTTAGCTGTTGTAACTATGGTC
This sequence comes from Pseudococcus viburni, assembly GCA_033439095.1. Lineage (NCBI taxonomy): Eukaryota > Metazoa > Arthropoda > Insecta > Hemiptera > Pseudococcidae > Pseudococcus > Pseudococcus viburni. The sequence goes on from JAVBJF010000095.1 coordinate 284,891, forward strand.
AAATTTGGAAAGGTGTTGACGTTCGAGGAATTCGAGGAACTACTTCTGGTGCTGTTACAAAACAGCATTTTCAACGAAGATCAGCACGAAGCTTTGTTGCATTTGGCGAAATTATGGAACTGCTCGTCGAATGATTATAAAAATCGAGCATTACAATCGTTGGCTGAAGATGTAATCTATATTCATTCCATGTTATTTCTGCGACAACATGAAATTCCAAATGTGAAAAATACCGATTTTCTGGTCGCGTTTTTATCTTCAGGCAGTGTCGATTTTCGAAGAAATATCATATTCAACCACGGAACCGAATTAGTCCTGAGCTGCGATCCCTCCGGCATCGATCGAGTGATCCGATTATGTATTCCAGATACCAAAGATATGGCGCTCTTTGAAAACCATTTATTACGTTCGAATCTCATCGAATCTCATTGTTTGTCCATGTTGGATGATTTGGACGGCGATCTCCAACAATTGGCTGATTTTTTACATTATTTTATTTCAAATTCGGATGAGAAAATAAAATTTATATGTAGAATCGTCGTATTGGATGGAAACGGATTTCATCTGGATGATCCATTGAAACGATGGAACAACGCTATCGAATTTATCGACAATTATTTCAAACCTGCATCCGTTGATCAAATTATGAAGTACAAAAAGGATATCGTTTGGACATTCGTCAACTTTCACACTCAATGCCGATGTGATTACAAAGAATTGCACCAATTTATCCAAACAATCACTCAAGTTCTCGAAGACGATTTATTAAAAAAGTACAAAAGCGTAGCTCTAAAAATATTTCAACGTCAGTGTCGCTGGCTAGAGTTCGATAAGATAAAAATCCATCAATTTTTACTCTGGTGTTTGAATTACGATTACGTTGAAATGAAACGTTTCGTGAAATCTCTTCCGATCGACCGTATATTTTGGCGTTCCTGGAACAATCTGAAAAAAGGCAGGTTTTTTGAGGAAGAACGGAGTCGCCAAGCTGTTTCCGAGAGGTTTACCCCGATTGATAAAATGTTGCTGTGGTATTTCGAAAAGTCTGATCGTGTGAAAGAATTCAAATTGGAAAAAGTTTTCGAATTTCGTCACAATAGACCTGCCATGTTTGTAAAAGAAGGTGCTGTGCATGAAGTTTTTGCCAGGAATGTTTTGCCATGGTTTTTTGATGGCGATCGCGAAGAAATTCGTAAATTCAAAGAGCTTTATGAAAATGATGATATTGGTAAATTGATAGATATCGATTAATTGGCTCGATGCTGCAAAAGGTGCTGTGGTGTGTTCGGAAACATTCGTTCGATATTTTTTGAGATTCGTGCGGTTATATTATCCAAAGATTAATGTTAAATAATTGATAGAGATTTAAGAAATGGATTGAATTGTTATGAGAATCTTTTTTAAGAAAAGTGAAAGTTAATTTAAGGTGCTGAATTTTTTTTACCTACATATTAATAAAACATTTTTATTTTCGTTATAATTTTTGAAGATGACAAGATTTGTGTGGAGAAATGCTCAGCTGTGGTAAAAATAGATTTTCAAAAACTTTCAAAGTTTTAAATAGATTTTCAAAAACTTTCAAAGTTTTAAATAGATTTTCAAAAACTTTCAAAGTTTTAAAATAGTTTTTGCCTGTGTCTTTTTTGGGTGAAGGTTTTTTGGGCTAAGAAATGATTAGGTAAATAGTGAAAAATAGTGAAAAAATTCAATTTTCTAAATTTTTAACTATCGCAGATTGCGATAAAAAATATTGCTAAAAATTTAATAAAACACCATGAAAAAATAGCAAATTTTCTCTCAGTATCATACAAAGTGACGTAGAATGAAATAGAATACACGTATGAAAATATACCTAAAAAGTTGTTTAAAAATTGACGAAATATCGTTCCGAAGTCAATATTCAGGGTGCCCATTTTCTGGAAAACCTGGAAAAGTCAACGAATTTTGAGTCTGGGAAATTCTGGAAAAATTCAAGGAATTTTGAAATTTCTGCTGGAATTTGTAAAAATTTAGAAAAAAACATGGTGTCCATTCTCTGGAAAACCGGGAAAAGTCAGGGAATTTTGGTGGTCTGGAAAAGTCAGGGAAAAGTCAGGGAATTTTGGAATTTTCTCTGGAATTTTTCGAAAATCCCAAAAAATGTAAATCATTTAGAAAAATGTTTTTTTGTTTATTTTATTATAAATTTTTCAAAAAATTTCGCCCTCGCTCCGCTCGGGCCAAATTATTACATCTTTTATCCAGTTATTGTCTTATTCATCATTTTTTGTCGGTCGTAATGTACAATAAAATTGATACATATTTAAAATACATGTCTTTGTCCATTGAATTATGAATTATCCAAAAAAATTTCCCTCGCTACGCTCGGGGTAATTTACACTTTTTCTTTCTACAGAATTTATTTTTAATCTTAAGTTTCTTGGAAACTTACTTTTTAATGAGCTGTAATGAGAAAGAAAGGTCATGATGCCCTTGACCACGATGTTGAAAAAAAAAGAGGAAATGGAACAAAAATCGAAATTATTGGCCATGTTTTAGAAAACATGAATGAGGGAAAAGTGGTGAATTTTCATCTTTTGAAGATCTTTTTTCGCAAAAATTTTCGCCCTCGCTTCGCTCGGGCTCAACACATTTATATATTTTCATAAAATGATTTATATTTTACCTTCTCATTCACTTTTTCATTTATTGGTACAAACTAAAAAATTGCAAGGGATTGCGTGAATTTATAAATTTTGAGACAAGTGTTTTTCATTTTGGAGAGGAAGGGGGGAATGAAATGTGAAGAAAATTTTAAATTTTTAGCCCGGAAAAATCCGAATTTTTATTCGCTCAATTTGGTAAACACCCTGGCATAATTTTTTTCATGTTTCAAAACTTGATTTTGCGTGGGAATACTTGGTTTTTCCTTTTTATTTAAATTTTTTCTGTAGGTAATAAATTCAAATTTTCAAATTTTTGTGCCGAGGGGGAGTTGGATGGGTGGAAAAATTTTCAGAATTGAATTTGAATATTTTTCTTGACCCGAAGAAGGGCATCTAAAGGTCTCGTAAAAAGTATCTAGTAATTTTGAAAAAAAAAATCGTTAGACCCTATGCATTTTATATCATTTTTATACAAAATTTCGGGGTGTAAGTACATCACGCGAAAAAATTACCCCCCCCCTTCCCTGGTTTACGAATATCATATTTATAAGGTCTGGAAAAATTCGAAAAATTGGTCTGGAAAACCTGGAAAAGTCAGGGAAAATCATTTCTGAAATAATAGTGGACACCATGAAAAATCAACTGTGAAATGTTTTTCTGCTCGTTTTATCGTAATTTGTTTGTCTTCTCTTCGCGCAGGCCAAATTCTACCATTTCTTTAATACGTAACTTTTTTAATTTGACGTTTTTGTCAACCATACAGAACAAAAAAAATTGATACTTGATGCATGTTTTTGTCCATTGAATTATGAATTGAAAAAAAAATGCTTCCTCGCTATGCTAGGATACGAAAGTCGTACAAAAGTACTAAATAGTTTCAATTTTGAGCCAAACAAGTCATACAAAGGTCATACTTTGACTAAAAATTGGTAATTTTTTTCAATTTTCCTGCCATGTCCATTTTTGGTTTCGAACATACTTTTCCTAGAAAATATTGTCCATATTTCAATCGAGCTGTACAAATTTTGCGTTTCAAAAACGATTAAATAGAAAATTATCCAGTATGTTTATTTAAAATTGGCATAAAAACTGATAAAAAGTTGAATACCTATTTTGTTTAAAAAAATACACCTTTTCATGTACTTATTAGTCCTCGCATCGGGGTTGGAAATATAAGCCCATTGCTGTAGCATTCTCAGAACAAATAAAAAAGGTGACATTTTTTTTTTTCAACGTAATTTTTTATTAGAAAATTCGCTCTCGCTTCGCTCAGGCAATAAATATACTTCATTTTTACATTTTTACTACCTAAAAAAATCTTGTTAAAATTCTTCAAAAAATCTTGTTAGTAAATGTTTTAAGGCAGAAGATTTTTAAAAAATTGCACACTTCATCGTTACCTACGATTTTCAATTTTTTTTACTGAATATGAATGTTGATTTTGAGAATTTTTTTCAAAAAAACGCATTATTTTCGAATTTTCTTCGCTCAAACCATCGAGAAAATCAAAAAAATTGACACAAATGATTTCACCTCTTCAGAATCTTTTTTCATTTCAAAAGAACCTCATACTTGGTTAAATAGAATTTCAGTCATGAAAGAGTCGTACTTCTTTGTTTTACAATTCTGCAAGACACCTTAAAAATTTCCCAACACCTATTTCGTTTGGAAACAACGTACGGAGCCCATGACCATTATCACGTGACAGAATTTACCCCTCCCCCTCCCCGCCAAGTTTCGTAAATATTACGCGGTAAAAGGTCTTGAAAACTTGGAAAATTGGCCTGGAAAACGTGGAGAAGTCGGGGAAAATTATTTTTGAAATATTGTGGACACATTGTTTTTAAAACTGCGAATAGTACTGTGTCGATGTGTAGTTTGACTGCAACTGAATTTTTTTCTTGTGAAAATTTACACGAGTGTTGTTGGTGGAGTAAAAGTGGGCAATTTTTTCAAACGTTCTAACACGCCTGGAGAAATAATTTCATACATGCGAGCAATATTACCCAAGTTTCATATCAAATTCGCTGTAAACATGCGAAACCTAAGAATCGGTTATGCAATTCTATCTATATAATGTTTTCTTCAATTGGAAAATGCTCGGAATGTGAAAATATTCGGTATTTGCCTGGAAATCGCAGGAAAAGTTTGATTTTCTTGTTGAACTCTACGAAAGAATTTGTGTTCCAAGTCTTTTTTAGAGATTTAAAAATTCTGGAAGTAGTTAATTGAATTCCTCGAAAGAATTTGCATTCCAAGTATTTTGTGGTTTAGAAATTCCGGAAGTAATAAAAATCTCGCTGAAGGTTTCAAAAAGCCTGGAAATTATCAAATGTGGATATCGAGTGATCAATATTATTCAGAAAAAGAAAAGGAATTGACTTAAATCAATTTCACTGGAATTTCTTTTTCAAAAATAATCATATGTTCCATATTTTCGTTGAAAAATGTGATTTTTCAAATTTCAACATTTCCCCAAAAGTTTTTGGACCAAGTTGAGATACCAGGGTGTCCATTCTCTGGAAAACCGGGAAACGTCAGGGAATTTTGATGGTCTGGAAAAGTCAAGAAATTTTGGAATTTTCTCTGGAATTTTCCTAAAATTCAAAAAAGCGGTTTTTTGCTTATTTTATTATAAATTTTTCAAAAAAATTCGCCCTCGCTCCCCTCGAGATGATTTACGCTCTTTCTTTTTACAGAATTTATTTAAAATCTTAAGTAAGGTTTTTGGAAACTTACTTTCTAATGAGCTGTGATGAGAAAAAAAATGCCATGATGCACTTGACCTTGATGTTGAAAATATGGGAAGAGAATGGAACAGAATTCGGAATTATTGGTCATGTTTTGGAACACCTCAATGAGGAAAAAGTGATAAATTTTAACCCTTTGAAGATTTTTTTCGCAAAAACTTTCGTTCTCGCTTCGCTCAGGCTCAACACGTTTATGTATTCATAAAATGATTTTTTTACCTCCTCATTGGCTTTTTTATTTATTGGTACAAATACAAACTAAAAAATTGCAGAAGATTGCGTGAATTTATAAATTTGAGGAATGTGTTTTTCATTTGGGGGGGGGAGGGGGTGAAGAAAATTTTTGAATTTTCAGCCCGGAAGAATCCGAATTTTCAACTGCTTGATTTGATAGACATCCTGGCATAATTTGTTTCATTTTTCAAAACTTAATTTTGCGTTTGGAATACTTAGTTTTTCTTTTTATTTGAATTTTTTTCTGTCTGTAATAAATTCAAATTTTCAAATTTTTGTGGTGAGGGGGAGTTGGGTGGGCTTAAAAATTTTCAGAATTGAATTAAAATATTTTTTTTTGGCCCCGAAGAGGAGTTCTGAAGATCTCGTAAAAAGTATGTTGTGATTTTGAAAAAAAAAATCGTCGACCCCGAGCATTTTATATCATTCTTATGCAGGATTTCGGGATGTAAGTACACCACGTGAAAAATTAACCCCCCCCCCCCGCTTCCCTTGGTTTGCGAATATCATATTTAAAAGAGATGGAAAATTTCGAAAAAATTGGTCTGGAAAACTTGGAAAAGTCAGGGAAAATCATTTCTGAAATTTAGTAGACACCTTGGAAGCTGAAATTTTGGTTCGGTGATTTTGGAGAATGCTGTTTTCGGAACGACATTAGTAAGAATGGTTGTGTTTACAAAAATTATGAGGCAGTGTATCGAATGAATATTAAAATATTTACATTTTTTCCTCTCTCTCTTACCAAACTTATATCTGTATTTCTTATCGCCAACATATCGAGTTAATTTTTCAAAACTCCAGTCATCGGTGAAATAAATTGAAGAAAACAATTTCCGTTTTCAGATCCGATGACGTGCGAGCAAAAGGCAATCTTCGAATTGGATATTGAAATTGATGGCTCAAAAGAGAACAATTTCTATTTCAATTACCTGACGATAGATACGAACGAAGATGATTTTGAGCTGTCAGATGCTCCTGAGGAATTGACTGTAGAAAATATCGAATTCAAAGAAAACGTCAGTTTAGTGTTCTACGAAACCGTTGCTTTACCAACATTACAACAGCTGGCTGCATTCGTAGCAGCCATCGAATCGTGGCGTCATGTTATGAGAAGTGAGAATCCAAATCGTATTACGTATTTGTATCCTGCTATCGATTTCCTTTTCAAGGAATCCAAAGATGTTGAAGAATTCTTGCAGCAGTTACCTTTGCCTGGTTCGATCCGAGAACTCATTAGAATCTGCCTTGACCCGTTCCAAGAAGAAATAGTTGAGTGGATGCGATATTTGCAATGTCTCATTCTCAAACCTCTGAAAATATCTGATTTGACGTATTGCGTGTGGTTATCAGAGGGGAAAATTGATCGTCGAAAAACAGCGTTGAATATGTTGTCGAATCCCGAAATGAATATTTTCGATAGATTCAAAATTATGAGCGAATATTGCCTCGAAGATGAAATTAAAAAAATGACCCTTAATTCGATTCCAGAACGTTTTATCAGAAGAATAACATTCGAAAAAACTCCATTGAGGTATTATTGGCTTTGCTATATGAACAACAATTTTGAAAAATTTCCGATAAAAAATGGTCAATCTGTCGAAGCTTTTATGATATGCACGTTCTTGCTGAAAACGTGGTCAGCCGTCGAGTATTTCTGGAATCGTTTAAATATCAACGAACAAATATCCGCAGCTTTGATTATTTTGGCGGGAGAACCCTACTTCCCGAATATCCAAAGGCAGCTTTTTTCAAAAATGAATCAATTCCAGAAACACCACGTTCTGTCGACGATCCCTTCCTATGTCGCAATGAACTTTTATTATGAAGAATTATACGAATTAGCTTTTCTGACCGTGGTCCAGTTTGGAAACGTGTTAACGTTCGAAGATTTCTCGGATCTAATTATCCGGCTGTTAGACCACTGTCGATGTTTTGGGGTGGCTCAAAGTGATGCTTTATTCTATTTGGCGAAAATATGGAATTATTTATCGGTTGATTATAAAAATCGAGGATTACAGTCGATGACTGAAGACGTAATCCATATGCATTCGATATTCTTCTACAGACGAAATAATATTCCAAAGTTGATGAAATCTGATTTTCTGGTGGCGTTTTTATCTTCAGGCAGTGTCGATTTTCGAAGAAATATTATATTTAATCACGGAGCCGGATTCGTTTTCACCTGTGAACCTTCGGGAGTCCATCAGCTGATTTGGTCATGTAATCCGAATACCAAAGATCTCGTGCTTTTTGAAAAATATTTATTAAATTCGGATGACATCAAAAGTAACTGTTCAGATATGTTGAAAGAACGTTTCGGAGATCGCAAACAATTGGCCGAATTTTTAAATAATTATATTTCAAATTCGGATGACAAAATAAAATTCATCAGTAGAATAGTCCTACTGGCTGAAAACGATTCTGGAGATCCCATGAAACAATGGAACAACGCCATCGAATTTATCGACAGTTATTTCGAAACTGCATCTTCTTATCAAATTATAAAGTACAAAAGACGTATCGTTTGGTCATTCGTCAACATTCACCCTCAATGTAGATATGATTACAAGCAATTGGATCAATTTATCCAAACAATCGCTCAAGTTCTCGAAGGCGATTTATTAGAAAGGTATAAAAAAGTCGCTCTGAAAAGATTTCAAGGCCAGTGTCGCTGGGTAAAATTCGATAAGATAAAAATCCATCAATTTTTACTCTGGTGTTTGAATTACGATTACGTGAAAATGAGATATTTCGTAAAATCTCTCTCGATCGAACGTATATTTTGGCGTGCTTGGGAGGATATGAAACAAGCATGGGGATTATTTTTTGAGGTAGAACAAAGTCGGCAAACGATTTCTGAAACGTTGGCTCCGATTGATAAATTGCTGCTGTGGTATTTCGTGAAGTCCGATTGTGTGAAAAAATTCAAATTGGAAAAGGTATTTGGTTTTCGCGACAGAAAATCTGCGATGTTTGGGAAATCTAATGACAATGCTGTGCAGGAGGTTTTCATCAGGAATGTTCTGCCGTGGTTTTTTGATGGCGATCTAGAGCAAGTTCGTAAATTCAAAGAGCTGTTTAGAAAAGATAATATCGTTAAATTAATTAATATCGATTAATTAGCCCGATATTGCAATAAATTGCACGGTGTGTTCGAAAACATTAATTTTGGTACGTTTATGGGTGTTATGAGAACCTTTGAAATGTATAAAATTAAATTCAAAGAGCTTAAAGAAATGTTGACTATAATTTTAATAAAATATTTTTATATTTTCGTTATAATTTTTGAAGTCAATGTTATTATCTACTCGATTTTTTTTAAACTGTGAAAAGTTGTTTGACAGGTTGACTGAAACTGAAGTTTTAATTTCTCTTGTGAAAAGTTACACGATCAGTAAAGTGACAATTTTTACCTGGAAATCACAGTAAAATTTTGAACATCCCAATAAAGAATTCGGGCTTGGGAGGAAATCTCCTTCCCCATCTGCACTGGCCTAGATAAATCATTGAACTGGATCCTCGATAACTCTCAACTACAAAAAGTAAGAAATTTCTTTCTTCTTGAATTTTTTAATGGAAGGATAAAAATAGGGATTTTAGAGCTAATTTGAGGCAAAAAAAATTGCATGAAAATGGCGAGAAAAAATTCAGAAAATGGCTAAAATTTTCATATTTTGATCCATTGGAGACCTTGCTATAATCACCTCTCGGAATGTTACTGGTATTTCTGTTGGTGGGTACTAGGGTGAGCCGAAAAACCAAAAAATTTTATTTTTGAAAAGTTACCCCGGGAAAAGTTGTTAGCTGCATGGACTGGAAAAATAAAATAAAAAATTTCAAAATCGATTCTTATCTTCCGATCGTACAAGAGCCTTTAATTCTTTGAAAATTGCCAAAATATTTTCAAAAATTTTAAAAGATTTCAAAAAAAAATCGAAATTTGTTAAAATCAATTTTAGAGCTTATTTAGGGACTATTTCAAGCAAAAAACACAACTTTTTTGAAAAAATCCATGTTCTATAGTTTTTTTTTAATTTTTCATATTTCTTCGCGTCTGAAAAAAAATTTAAAAAAGGTATAAAACACTTATTTTTTTTCAAAAAAGAGTGCTTATTGGTTTAGATAGTCACTAAAGAAGCTCTAAAAATAATTTTTATTAATTTTAAATTTTTTCGAAATTTTTGAATTTTTGGTAATTTTTGAAGAATAGAAGGCCCTTGCGTGATCGGAAGATATGAATCGAATTTGAAATTTTTTATTTTATTTTTCTAGTCTATCCAGCCAACAACTTATGCAGCGGGTAACTTTACAAAAATCAAAATTTTTGGGTTTTCGGACCATCCTAGTGGGTATATCACGTCAAATCGATTAAATTATGGGGAGACTGCAGTATATTGCCTATACCCCTACAACCTGTAATTTACAGTTACTATTGCATCAACAAGTTGAACGTATCACTGTAATATTTTTACAGCTTTATCAAATTTTTCATACCGAGTAAATTAGCATTTTTATACATCATCGTTACTCATATTTCGAAGAGATGCAATGCGCCTCAAAACTCACGCTTTTTCAAAAAAAATGAAGTAAAAATCAACTTTTTTGTAAAATGAATTGAAAATTAGTGTGTAGATGAAATGGAAAATTATAATACTTTGATGGTTGTCAAAAATGGAAAAACGTCAGGTTAATATTTTTGACAAAAGGGCTATTCCATACTAAAACAGACCAAAAATGAAGTCGGGTCTTCCGATTTCGCTCAATTTTTTTTTATGAGTTCCTCTTGGTGGTCTATTCGCAAAACCACGATCATTTCTTTTCTAACCCTCGAGGGGGCGGGGAGCTGGGCCTCGAAATTTTTATGCAATTGCGATTTTTAGCCAAATTACTCAACTTTGAAGGCTCATATCTCGAGATAAGTTTTACTTGGGGAAAGACTTTTTGCGAGGTCTGAAACATAATTAATAGGAAATTCAAAAACGGTTATCACATTTTGAAAAGCTCAAAGTTGAATTTTGGTTGTGAAAGCTCAACTTTCATGATAAGAACAAAAGATGAAAACTACCATTTAAAAATCTGAAAAAATTACAACGAGGAGCCCTTTTTACCCGTTTTCCAACCAACAAATTTTCAAGACGGGATCTCTAGACCGGGGGGGGGGGAACAGGGGTCCACAATTTTGACCGAAATTCCAAAAAGTCGAAAAAGTAAAGTAACACATTGATCACTTTTCGAATATGTTCTCAATTTTTTTCATTTGACCCCTCTGAACCCCCCTATTAGCCTCCTTGATAGGGTCAAAATTCAAAAAAATGAAAAATAATGTGCGACCTGTCGTTTTTCAGGTTTTTAAGGGCGCCGAGTTTGAAAATTTGCTTATTTTTTAGATTTGGCCCTTTAGTGTCCCTCTAGCCCTCCAATTTTGGGAAAAACTACATTGAGAAACGAAAATTTCGTGTGGCATATCGATTCTAACTAATTCGAGGGCGTAAAATTCAAATATCGACTTACTTTTTAATTTGATTCACTCCCCGTAATCTTTTGAAATATTCAATTCCGTATTGATCACCAAAGACTGGAGGAAGGGGTCAGTTGGAGCACATTTGGTATTGTCCGTCCAACATAGCTTGAGCCAAATTGTATCAGTTTTCTTATCAAAAAGTAAACAAAACTTTGATTTTTTTCCATTCAACTACAGCAATTTTATTTTTGGCTTTTGGGTAAGGAAACTGACACAATTTGGCTCAAGCTATGTTGGACGGACAATACCGAACCGCTCGGTTCGATTTTTGATGAAAAATTTTTTATCGCGTTGTTTCCTTGTCGTTTTGAAAATTATTTTCAACAACCTTTTGATGTATTTTTGAAATTTTGAGGTATTTTTGAATGAGCGATGAAATTGAAAGTTTGGAATTTGGTTTTGGAAGGACGAAAAATTACATTTTTTTTCTCCCAAAAATATCTCATTTTTGTTGGAAAATTACTATTTTTTTTAAATTGGCCAGAATTTCGTAAAAAATCAATATAATGAATTTGGGCAGATGAAATTTAGGTTATAGGGATTGTAGAATATGCTTTTACAAAATATTTCCTTATTTTGGAAGAAAAGTAATTATAAGAAATGCTTATTTTTCAAAAATCATGGAGCAATCCATTTAAATGAGTATAAATTACACATAATTTTCCCTTTTTCCCTTATCGAACTTGTGCATATTTCGTATCGTCATCACATTGAGTTAAATTTTCAAACCTCCAGTCATCAATTGGTTGAAATAAACTGAAGAAAACAATTTCCGTTTTCAGATACGATGATGTGCGAGCAAACAGGGAACCTCGAATTGGATGCTGAAATTGATGGCAAATCGACAGAGAACGATTTCTATTTCAATTACTTGACCATAGATACGGACGATGAAGATGATTTTGAGCTGTCAGATGCTCCAGAAGATCCGACCGTAGAAAATATCGAATTCAAAGAAGACGTCTGTATAGAGTTATACGAAATCGTTCCTCTACCAACATTACAACAGCTGGCTGCATTCGTAACAGTGATAGAATTATGGCGTGAGGTTATTAGAAGTGAGAATGTGAATCGTATTACATATTCGCATCCTACTTACGATTTCCTTACCAAGGAGTACAAAGATGTCGAAGGATTATTGAACCAATTGCCTTTTCCCAGTTTGATCCGAGAACTCGTCAGAAACTGTCTTGGACCGGTTAAGGAAGAACTAGATGGGTGGATGGGATGCTACGAATATCTCATTCCCGAACCCATGAAAGTACCAGATTTGATATATTGCGAGTGGTTATCAGAGGGGAAAATTGATCACCGAAAAACAGCGTTGAATATGTTATCAAATCGTAAAATGAATGCGTTCGATAGATTCAAAATTATGAGCAAGTATTGCCTCGAAGACGAAATTAAAAAAATGCCTCTCGAATCGATTCCTGAACGTATCATAAGAAGAAAAAGTTTCAGTGAAACCCCTTCGCGATATTATTGGTTTTACTATATGAACGATGATCTCGACAAATTGCGCAAAAGAATTAATCAACCTATCGAATCTTTCATAATAACCGATCGCTATGTGGATACATGTTCAGCCATCGATTATTTTTGGGATCGTTTAAATATCAACGAACAAATATCCGCAGCTTTGGTGCTTCTGCAGCGTAATCCCGACATCCAGAATGTCCAGAGGCATTTGTTTTCAAAAATGAACCAGTTCCAAAAGTACCACGTTTTGTTGACGATCCCGTCCAATATCATAAGAAACTTTTACCATGATAAATTTTACGAATTAGCATTTTTGACTTTCGTCAGGATTGGGAATGCATTAACGTACGAGAAATTCGAGGATTTATTTATCAAGCTCCTATGGTGCGGTCATCTTGATAACGACGAGGCTACACACTGCTTAGCGAAAATTTGGAACAACTTAGGTGACGATTATAAAACCCGAGCATTTCAATCGCTGACTGAATTCATAATCGATAAACATTGCACATGGTTAACGTATGAAGGTGGATTGCCCAACAATACTGATTTTTTAGAGACGTTCTTGTCTTCCGGAAGTGTCGAATTTCGAAGAAACATTTTATTTAACCACGGATCCGAATTGGTTTTGAACTGTGATCCATCAGGCTTCAATCGAGTTATTCGATTATGTATTCGAGATTCCAACGATCTCGTGCTTTTTGAAAAATATTTATTAAGTTCAGATGATATGAAATATCATGGATTAGGTATTTTAGAAGAACGATTCGGTGATCTCAAAGAATTGGCTGAGTTCTTGCGTAATTTCATTTCGAATTCGGACGACAAAATAAAATTAATCGGTAAAATACTCGTATCTGCTGAAAATGAATTCCGAGACGAGGGTGGCATGAAACGATGGAACAACGCTATCAAATTTATCGACGGGTATTTCGAAACTTCATCTTCTAGTCAAATTATGAAGTACAGAAGGCATATCGTTTGGTCATTCGTCAACTTCCATGCTCAATGTAAATACGATTATCAAGATTTGCATCAATTTATCCAAACAATTACTCAAGTTCTCGAAGCCGATTCATTAAAAAGGTACAAAAACGTCGCTCTGAAAAGATTTCAACGTCAGTGTCGCTGGCTAGAATTCGATAAAATAAAAATCCATCAATTTTTACTCTGGTGTTTGAATTACGATTACGTGGAAATGAGACGTTTCGTAAAATCTCTCTCGATCGATCGTATATTTTGGGATGTTTGGGAAAATATGAAGCAAGACTGGTTTTTTGAGTCTGAAAGAAGTCGACAAGAGGTTTCTCAGAAGTTTGCACCGATTGATAAAATATTGCTGTGGTATTTCGAAAAGTCTGACAGAGTGAACAAATTTAAATTGGAAAAAATATTCGGTTTCCGTCACAAAAGACCTGCGATGTTCGTGAAATCCAACAATGAAGTGCAAGAGGTTTTCACCAAGAATGTTATTCCATGGTTTTTTGAAGGTGATCGTGAAGAAATTGCTAAATTCAAAAATCTGTATAAAAATAATGATATCGTTAAATCGATAGATATCGATTCATAGCTTGATTGTGCAATAATCGAAGCGTGTTCGGAAACATTCCTTAGGTATTTTTCGATAATCGTGTGGGTAAATTACCAAAAGTTTACTTTTATACCGTTGGTAGAGATTTAAGAAATTGATTGAATTGTTATGAGAATCTTTTTTTTTTAATGGAATTATTAGATATTAATAAAACATTTTTATTTTCGTTATATTATAATCTTTGAAGATAACAATAACAGGCATCATAGCGTGGTTACTTTTTAGTAACTTGGTTACTTTTTTTGAGACAAGTTACTTTTGGTTACTATTTCCACTTCAAAAGTTACTTTGGTTACTTTTTACCTCTTAAAGTTACTTTTTTCCAAAATTTCTCAAAAAATTTACCTTTTTTTCCACAATTTTTCTCTAAAAATTGATTTTTTCAAGCGAAAGTGTCTGATTAGTTTCGGTTTAGTCGAGTTTTGGAGACTTTTTTGTTTCAAAAAATTTCGCCCTCGCTCCGCTCGGGCAGTACATTGATACCTCTGTTTCTTGAATACACTATCATTCCCTAAATTTGAATCAGTCAAAATTGGTATATTTTCATTCTCTTGGTTAAGTATAGTGAAATAATTTTCATCAAAAACTAGAGATTTTCACCCATATTTCAATCAAAACTCCAATCAATTTCCAATTTGTCAAATAAAAATCAGTAATTTTGATTAATATTTCAATGAAAAATCACTGATTTTCATATAAATTTACAAGGTAGGTAGGCTAGATACTCACTTTTTTTTACTGAATTTTGACACACCCTCATTTTTTTCAAATTCTTCCCCGCCCTTGCATAATGTCTGATTAAGTCCCGGAGTCGAGCAGATTCAATTCAAGCTCAATAAAAAAAAAATGAAATTTTACCTCAAAAGTGTTCAGAGAAGTGCATTTTATTACTGTTCAAAAATAATTTTTCTTATTTCTTACATTAGAATATAACTTTCTAAATCTACATCAATCAAGTTTTATAAAAACTCTGCCTTTTTGAACCAATGAAATAATTTTCAATTGATATTGCAGTCAAAAGTCGTTGATTTCTTAGTCGATTTTCAATTAACCAGAAAAAAATCAGTAATTTTGACTAAACGATCAATGCGAATCACTGATTTTCATTTATATTCATCTCACTGATTCAGATTTAGAGAATTCTTGCAATTTTTCAGTTTTTCTTCGCTTTTATCTGTATTACATTTTTTCATCTGTCCACTGAAATTAACCTGACTTTACGAGCACAACTGTAAAAATAGATTTTGAAGTTTGTTACAAATTTTCACCCCCCTCACCCCATTTTTCTCCAATTCTCATCCCCTCCCTTACATAATTTCTGGGAGCGCTTATAAGTTATAATAATTGCATTAAGTTCATACATGTTTTGTTTTTTTTTTTTACAAATTTTACCATTAAAAATTGAGTTTTTGGTTACTTTTTGGTAATACATTGGTTACTTTTTTTTCCAAATTGGGTTACTAAAGTTACTTTTTTCCCACCAAATTTCACTATGATGCCTGCAATAAGATTTGCGTGAAGAAGTACTCATCTATTGTAAAAGTTGAATTTCAAAAAAGTTTAAAGTTTTGAAAATTGTTTTTGCCTGTGTCTTTTTTGGGCGAAGATTTTTTTGGCAAAGAAATGAATAGGTAAATTTTCGCAAGTGGAACATAATGAAGAAATTCAATCAATTAATTTTTTAAACATCACGGATTGCGATAAAAAATATTGTTCAAAATTTCATAAAACCTATGAAAAAAATTGTAAATTTTCTCTCAACATCATACAAAGTGACGTAGAATGAAATAGAACATTTATGCATGAAAATATAATATTCAGGGTGTCCATTTTCTGGAAAACATGGAAAAGTCAGGGAATTTTGAGAGTCTAGAAAAACCTGGGAAAGGTCTGGGAATTTGGAAATTTCTGCTGGGATTTTGTATAAATCCTGAAAAAGATGTATCAGCTGTAAAGTGTTTTTCTGCTCATTTTATTATAATTTTTTTACCTTAGCTTCGCTCAAGCCAAGTGCTATCATTCCTTACTATAAATGTAACTTTTCTAATTTAAAATTTGTCAACCATACAGAAAAAAATTGATACTTGAATACATATTTTTGTCCATTAAATTATGAATTTAAAAAAAATTGCCCTCGCTTCCCTCAGGCTAGGCTGAGTTTGCTACTTTCCTTTTTTTTTTTTTTGAAAATCGAGACATCATCAAAAATCAAAATTACCTGAATTTATCTACTTTTAAAAAATTTCCTTGCAACAATTTTTCGAATTCAACGTGACTAAACTTGACATGTCAGTTACCTCTTGTCTTTCGCTTTTCTTTGTCATGTAATGAGAACTGATAATTAAGCGTTGTAAAATATACCTGTGAAGTCGGAAAATGGGGTTCAAAGAAAACATTGTACCCCTGAAATCAGCGACCAGGGTATAAAATATCAAATGTAACCCCCCCCCCCCCATTACATCAGTTGGGGATTTTCAAAACATTAATACACGAAAAATGTCTTTTTTGGACATTAAAAATCAATTTTTTTCAAAACTTGGTTCTCGCTTCGCTCCAGCATCAAAAATCACTGGAAAACAGTCAGAATCATAGCACAGTAATAAATCAGTTGAAAAAATTTCACTGAAAACAAGCAGTGAAAAAATGCCGGAAAATCAGTGAAATATCATTGAAAAGTCAGTGAAATCTCCAAAATTTACTGAAAAATCAGTAAAATTCTTTGAAAATCAGCAAAAATCTGCTGAAAATCAAAAAATTTCGCCGATTTTTCCTGTGCTGTAATTTTGACTATTTATCGATGACTTTTCACTGATTCAATATATTTGCCCCACCCCCTTGTGAGAATTGGGGAAAAAAATGAGAGAATAGAGAAACCAGAAATTAGCTAGAATTTTAATCATTTCACTGGAAACGGTAAGAATATTTAATTTGAATTTTGATAAGAAAGAGGCTCTGTTTTGAGCAAATTCAAGCCTAGAAAAATTGCACGAATATGGCGAGAACAATACCGAAAATAGATAAAACTTTCGTTTTTTAAATCCAGTAGACACCATGCTATAATCACCACCGAGAATTCTATTGGTACTTCTGTTTGTGAGTACTTCACGTCAAACAGATTAAATTAGGCAAAGAGACTACAGTAGGTTGCCTATACCCCTGAAACCCCTGGAGTAAGACGCAAGGGTATAGTCAATTGAGTGGGTCGAAAAACCAAAATTTTTGATTTTTTAAATGTTACCCCGGCAAAAGTTGTTGGCTGGATAGACTAGAAAAGTAATTAGAAAAATTCAAAATCAATTCATATCTTCTGATCGCACAAGAGCCTTCGAATATTCGGAAATTGCCTAAAATTCAATATTTTCAGAAATTTCAATAAATTTCAAAAGAATCAAAATTCATTAAAATCAATTTTTGAGCTTTTTTAGGGACTATTTGAAAGCAAAAAGTGCAATTTTTTCGAAAAAACTTATGTTTTATAGTTTTTTTAAATTTCTCATATTATTTCTTCACCTCTGAAAAAAATTCTAAAAAGTTACAAAACACTGATTTTTTTCAGTTGAAAATTATTCCTGAATCTCGAAATACCCAAATGAATATTATTTTCACTCCCTGACAATCCAATTTATTTCATTTTCATCCTACGTTTCAGAGATACGCGTAAAAAGTTCTGATTCCAAGTTCTGGTTGATTTTTATTACGTGTTAATTAAATTGCCTACTCGGTTTGCCGTAAATACGAATCCATTTTTCAAACTAACCCTGGAGCTATTTTTTGAAACCTGACCGAGAAATACGTTCTCTTTATTCACTGAAAGTAATTTCTAGATCTTGAAATAACCTAATGAATCTCTCCTCCCCCTATCACTAAATAAGCTCTAAAACTAATTTCATTTTAAATTTTTTCGAAATTTTTGAAATTTTTGATTTTATTTTTCTCGTCTATCCAGTCAACAATTTTTGCAGGGGTAACTTTTCAAAAATCGAAAATTTTTGTTTTTCGGCTCACCCCAATAGTCAACCCAGCGTTATTTTACAATCTCTGTTGCATCAGCAAATTGAACGTTTCAGTTTATTATTTTTAAATTTTTATCAAATTTTTGGCAGTAAATTAACTTGAAATTGCCCATACATGTTTAATGTTTTCGATTTGGAATATTTTGAGATGATGTGTAGTACAGATGTATAGAAACAGATGTAGAATAATTTAGCTATTGATTTTAGAGTGGGTGGAAAGTTTGGGATTTGGTTTTGGAAGAACGATGATTGCATTTTTTCCCCTCAAAAATATTTTATTTTTGTTGGAAAATGACTAGGTACTTTTAAATTGGCCAGAATTTCGTTCAATATCAATTTAATGAAGTTGCGAACAGATGAAATTTAGATTACAGGCTCATTCCATGTCAACTCGACCAGGTTTTGACCTTCGGTCTTCCGATTTCGCTCAAAATTTTTTACGAGTTCCCCTCGTAGTGTGGGCAAATTAAACAAAAATCTACATTTCTGGCCAGCAAAGCTTTAATTGCGGAAAACTGTCGAGAGAGGTTCCCTGAGTAACCCTTAAAAGTTATCACCCCAGACACCTTGTTAATTTTTTTTAGGGGTGTTCCACCCCCCTAAAAACGGTTTTTTACTTCTATTTCCTTTGAATTTGATTTTACGGTAAAAGTAGTACAGTACTGTTTTGTTCTACAGTCAATTTCCAACATTTTTTGTAGGAAATTTTTTTTTGTATAACGATGAGCAGAGGAGATAGAGAGTCCTGAAGAAAGGGGGTTATGTGAAAAATACTATCATTTATAAAAACGTAATAATAGATATACATTATACAATCGTACTAAACTGTATGTTTTGGCCATGAAAATAGTAGTATGATGTAAATTGGTGGTATTATTACTCACTCAACCCCCCTCCCCTTCCGATGTGCCCACCCCACCATACCCATTTGTTTTTATTTAGCAGTGGCAATATGATTGAGGGGTGAGTTGGGATGCACTCGTAGGAGGGGGAATAGGTTCAAAAAGGTATCTTCGCTCTCTCCCCCTCCTGTATTTTTAATGATTGAAAACAAAATTATTGTGAATTTTTCAAACGATAAAAAAATTAATTCGAGGTCAACGTAAATTCCATTGTGTAGCATGTCACGATTTGTAACTGGCTGCACTGACGTACAAAATTTTCGAAAAAAAATCGAAATTTACTTTCAGTGATTGAAGAAAAAAATACATAATATTTTCAGGCGAAAAAATAATAAATTCCGTATTTTGGAATTTTATGATTTGCTGTTGGCATCACTGGTGTTTAAAATTTTCATTTTTTTCAAAATTCACTTTCAGTGGTTGAAAATTTTTTTGTTCACTTACTCGATGAAAAGAAATCATTTCCAGCTTATAGTCCAGGAATTATAGAAAAATTTTCACGCGAACCTCTCAAAAATTAGGGGAAAGCTGAATTTCACATTATTTGTTCAGATTGGCCTCCCAAACATACTCCTAATTTGTGCACCCTGCAACTTGCCGGCTACCCCTGCAAGAGGTCAATACCTTTGTGGATATACGTTTTTTGACTGTAGCGCCGAAAGGAAAGATCGGAGAGCAAAAAGTGGTGAGATAAAAAATATTCTACGTAAAATTTCCTACAAACTTGACCAGTTCAGTTGCTCCCAAAATTGTGACATTCGACTTACAGTGGGGGTTAAACTTTGCAGATTTCATAAAATTTGAAAAAATCTGTCATTTTAAATACATATACCCTGAAGCTAAGATGTGCTCAAAAATATGCTTTCTAAAGTTCCACGCTGCAAGAGGTCAATAACCTTTGTGGATATACGTTTTTTGACTGTAGCGCCGAAAAGAAGGATCGGAGAACAAAAGGTGGTGAGATAAAAAATATTCTACGTGAAATTTCCTACAAACTTGACCGGGTAAGTTGTTCCCAAAATGGTGGCATTCGACTTACAGTGGGGGTTAAACTTTTCAAACTTGGTCCTAGCATGTAGTCTTTCTTTGGAATTACAGATTTTTACAAAGTTTTCCGAAGTTTAAAAGTTTAACCCCTACTGTAGGGGAAAAATTACAACTTTGAGAACATTTGAACCGGTCATGTTTATAGGAAATTCAATGTAGAACAATTTTTATTCCACAACTTTTTCCTCTCCGACCCTTCATTTCAGCACTACAGCTGAAAACTGTATACACGCTAGAGTCATTGACCTCATGCGGGGGTGCAACTTTTGACAGCATATTTTTGAGCCCATTTTAGCGTAAGGTTACCAGGGACTAGTAGTCAGCCAAAAAGTTGACTCCCGACTCCGGCTTGGCTCCGGAGTCAAAGGAGAAAGTTGACTCCTAACTCCACCTTGACTCCGGAGTCGAACTCACGCCTCGACTCCTGACTCCACTTTGACTCCGGAGTCAATCTATGACCTTGACTCTTGACTCCACTCAACTCCGGAGTCAATCTATGACCTTGACTCTTGACTCTGGAGTCAATCTATGACCTTGACTCTTGACTCTGGAGTCAATCTATGACCTTGACTCTTGACTCTGGAGTCAATCTATGACCTTGACTCTTGACTCTGGAGTCAATCTATGACCTTGACTCTTGACTCTGGAGTCAATCTATGACCTTGACTCTTGACTCTGACTTGACTCCGGAGTAAAGTCGGAGTCGGAGTCTATTTGGAGTCAGTTTGACTCCGATTTTGGACCAGGGAATAGAAATTAGCTGAAAAATAGACTTCTGACTCCACCTTGACTCCGGAACCAAACTTACACCTGACTCCTGACTTCACCTTGACTCCGGAGTCAATTTCAAACCTTGACTCCTGACTCCTGCTTGACTCCGGAGTCATTTTCAGATTTTGACTCCTGACTCCGCTTAACTCCGGAGTCAATCTATGACCTTGACTCTTGACTCTGACTTGACTCCGGAGTAAAGTCGGAGTCGGAGTCTATTTGGAGTCAGTTTGACTCCGATTTTGGACCAGGGAATAGAAATTAGCTGAAAAATAGACTTCTGACTCCACCTTGACTCCGGAACCAAACTTACACCTGACTCCTGACTTCACCTTGACTCCGGAGTCAATTTCAAACCTTGACTCCTGACTCCTGCCTGACTCCGGAGTCATTTTCAGATCTTGACTCCTGACTCCGCTTAACTCCGGAGTCAATCTATGACCTTGACTCCCTGACTCCGGCTCGACTCCGGAGTCAAGCCGGAGTCGGAGTCAATTTGGAGTCAGTTTGACTCAGACTCCGGAGTCGACTCCTATTCCCTGGAGGTTACATTTGAAATGGCTGATTTTTTCTAATTTTTTGAAAGTTGAAAAGTTTAACCCCCACTGTAAGTCGAATGCCACCATTTTGGGAACAAATAAACTGGTCAAGTTTGTAGGAAATTTCACGTAGAATATTTTTTATCTCGCCACCTTTTGGTCCTCCGATCCTTCTTTTCGGCGCTACAGTCAAACAACGTATATCCGCAAAGGTTATTGACCTCTTGCGGGAGTGGTGTACAAGTTGCGGGGATGCAACTTTTGACAGCATATTTTTGAGCACATCTTAGAAGCTTCAGATTATATTTAAAAAGGTAGATATTTTCAAATTTTTTGAAATCTGAAAAGTTTAACCCTCACTGTAAGTTGAATGTCACAATTTTGGAAACAACTGAACTGGTCAAGTTTGTAGGAAATTTTACGTAGAATATTTTTTATTTCATAACTTTTTGCTCTCCGATCCTTCCTTTCGGCGCTACAGTCAAAAAACGTATATCTGCAAAGGTTATTGACCTCTTGCGGGGGTAGCTGGCAAGTTGCGGGGTGCACAAATTAGGAGTATGTTTGAGAGGACATTCTGAACAAATAATGTGAAATTCAGCTTTCCCCTTATTTTTGAGAGGTTCGCGTGAAAATTTTTCTATTATTCCTGGACTATTAGTGAAAATTTCATATTATTGAAATATTGCAATCTGCAACTTTTCAACCCCCTGCTAGCAGTCTGAGTTTTAATCGGAGAAGGATGGCGATGGTTTAGGGAAATGTAGAAACTCAAATCGCATCTTTTAAGTGCTACGAAGGCTTCTCACACAATTTTGAATGGCTAAAAAACGCAAAAACATCGTTTTTTTCAAGAAGAGGTGCACCTTGAGCAGCTCCTGCTCCCCTCCCCTTGCCTCTCGGTGGCTCAAAATTTTTTTGTGAAGTCTTCCACTCAAAGTAAACTACCCCACCAAATTTGCTCAAAATCCAAGATATGCTTTTTTTTTCGATCCACCCTAATGTACATCGAATAATTTAGCAACTGATTTTAGAATAGGTGGAAAGTTTGGAATTTGGTTTTGGAAGGACAATGATTTTTTCCTCTCTCCCTTACCGAACTTGTGCATATTTCGTAACGTCATCATACTGAGTTATATTTTCAAAACTCCAGTCATCGATTGGTTGAAATGAACTGAAGAAAACAATTTCCGTTTTCAGATGCGATGATGTGCGAGCAAACGGGGAACTCCAAATTGGATGCTGAAATTGATGGCAAATCGACCGAGAATGATTTCTATTTCAATTACTTAACGTTAGATACGGACGATGAAGATGATTTTAGGCTGTCAGATGCTCCAGAAGAACCGACCGTAGAAAATATAGAATTCAAAGAAGACGTCTGTATCGAGTTATACGAAATCGCTCCTCTACCAAAATTACAACAGCTGGCTGCCTTCGTAATTGCGATAGAATTGTGGCGTCAGGTTGTGAGAACTGAGAATGTGAATCGCAATACGTATTCTCATTTGCATCCTATTTTCGATTTCTTTACCAAAGAGTACAAAGATGTCGAAGGATTATTGAACCAATTGCCTTTGCCTGGTAGGATCCGAGAACTCGTCAGAAACTGTCTTGAACCGGTTAAGGAAAACCTAGATGGGTGTATGCAGAGTTACGGAAATCTCCTTCCCAAACCCATGAAAGTGTCAGATTTGATGTATTGCGTGTGGTTATCAGAGGGGAGAATTGATCACCGAAAAACCGCGTTGAATATGTTATCAAATCGCAAAATGAATGCGTTCGATAGATTCAAAATTATGAGCAAGTATTGCCTCGAAGACGAAATTAAAAAACTGCCTCTCGAATCGATTCCTGAACGTATCATAAGAAGAAAACCATTCAGTGAAACCCCTTCGCGATATTATTGGTTTTACTATATGAACGATAATCTCGACGAATTGCGCAAAAGAATTAATCAACCTATCGAATCTTTCATAATAACCGATCGCTATGTGGATACATGTTCAGCCATCGATTATTTTTGGGATCGTTTAAATGTCAATGAACAAATATCCGTGGCTTTGTTGCTTCTGCAGGGATATCTCGAGTTCCAGAATATCCAGAGGCATTTGTTTTCGAAAATGAACCAGTTCCAAAAGTACCATGTTTTGTCGACGATCCCCTCCAATATCATAAGAAACTTTTACCGCGAAGAATTATACGAATTAGCTTTTTTGACTTTTGTCAGGTTTGGGAATGGATTAACCTACGAGAAATTCGAGGATTTATTTAACGGGCTCCTATGGTGCAATCCTCTTGATAACGGTGAGCCTATGCGCTGCTTAGCGAAAATTTGGAACCACTTAGGTGACGATTATAAAACCAGAGCATTTCAATCGCTGACTGAATTCGTAATCGATATGCATTGCACATCGTTATATTCTGAAGGTGGATTGCCCAACAATACTGATTTTTTAGAGGCTTTCTTGTCTTCCGCAAGTGTCGAATTTCGAAGAAACATTTTATTTAATCACGGAGTCGAATTGGTTTTGAACTGTGATCCCTCAGGCATCGATCGAGTGATTCGGTTATGTATTCGAGATTCCAACGATCTCGTGCTTTTTGAAAAATATTTATTAAGGTCAGACGACATGAAATATCATGGCCTATCCATTTTAGAAGAACGAATCGGTGATCTCAAACTGTTGGCTGAGTTCTTGCGTAATTTCATTTCGAATTCGGATGACAAAATAAAATTCATCGGTGAAATACTCGTATGTGCTGAAAATGTATTCCGAGACGGAGGTCACATGAAGGGATGGAACAACGCTATCAAATTTATCGATGGGTATTTCGAAACTTCATGCTCTAGTCAAATTATGAAGTACAGAAGACATATCGTTTGGTCATTCGTCAACGTCCATGCTCAATGTAAATACGACTATCAAGATTTGCACCAATTTATCCAAACAATCGCTCAAGTTCTCGAAGGCGATTTATTAGAAAGGTATAAAAAAGTCGCTCTGAAAAGATTTCAAGGCCAGTGTCGCTGGGTAAAATTCGATAAGATAAAAATCCATCAATTTTTACTCTGGTGTTTGAATTACGATTACTTGAAAATGAGAAGTTTCGTAAAATCGCTCTCGATCGATCGTATGTTTTGGCGTGCTTGGGAAAATCTAAAACAAGACTATTTTTTTGAGGAAGAACAAAGTCGTCAAGCGATTTCTGAAGAGTTCGCTCCGATTGATAAAATGTTGCTGTGGTATTTCCAAAAGTCTGACAGAGTGAAAAAATTTAAATTGGACAAAATATTCGGATTTCGTCACAGTAGACCTGCCATGTTCGTGAAATACAATAATGAAGTGCAAGAGGTTTTCACCAAGAATGTTATTCCATGGTTTTTTGAAGGTGATCGTGAAAAAATTGGTAAATTTAAAGATCTGTATAAAAATGATGATATTGTTAAATTGATTGATACCGATTAATAGCTTGATCGTGCAGGAAGTGAATGGTGTGCGTTATTTTTTAATAATCGAAAATTTACTGTTGAACTGTTGAGAATCTTTTTTTTTTAAAATGAAAATTAATTTTAGGTGCTGAAATTTTATTTTCGTTATAATCTTTGAAGATGACAATAAAATTTGCGTGAAGAAGTGCTCAATATTTGTTTGAATTTGTTCGTAAGAATTTAAATATAAGAGCTCATTGTGTTTTTATTTAGAAATTAAGTATATTAATTTGAAGTTTTTCGTATTTTTTTGTGGGGAGAGGGGAGGGTGGCTCATCAACAAGTCAAAAAAGTCATGAAAAAAGGACAGGCCAAGTCAAGCTTTTTGCTCAACAAATTTTGTTAGACATCTTATAATACTGTAATAAGTTGCATGTTGTGTTTAGAAACATTCGTTTGATATTTGTTGAAAATCGTACAATTATATTATCCAAAGTTCACTGATAAATCGTTGGTATTGATTTTAAAAAATTGATTGATTCGTGATGAGAATTTTTTGTAATATGAAAACTTATTAAATAACTGGAATTGTTTTTAGTTATTTTTTTGTTGCCAACAATTTCAATTAAACATTTATATTTTCGTTATAATCTTTTAAAAATGATAATATGATATGCGTAAAAAGATATTCAGGTATAGTAAAAATGGATTTTCAAAAACGTGTTAAGTTTGAAAAAATACCTTTTGCGAGGGTCTTTTTTAGAACGCAGATTTTTTGCCAAAAAAATGTATTTAATTTTCACAAAGTGGTGAAAAATTCGAGAAACTAATTTATTTCATTATTTAAACATCACGAAATAGGATAAAAAATAAGCTCAAGTTTTCGTAAAGCTGAGAAAAGTACTGTGATAAGTTGACTGCACACGATTGCTGGTGGTAGAGTTAAAGTGGGAAATTTCGCCTGGAAATCACCCTAAAAGTTTGAAGGTCCTAAAAAGAACTCTGGCCTGGAAGAAAATCTCTCCCCCTTGTACAGGTTTGGATAAATTATTGAATTCAATCGGAGATATACCTATACTTACATGGTGTTTACTGACAAGAAAAGCTATAAAAATCAAAAAATAACGAGAATTTCACCTTGATGACAAGAAAACCAGAAAATATATAGAATTTCAATGATTTTACTGCAAAAAGTGAGGATTTTCCTCATTTTCCCTTTTTTTGAATTTTTTAATAGAAGAATAAAAAAATGAGTTCTTTTTTGGACGAATGCTAAGCAAGAAAAATTGCATGAAAATGACAGGAAAAATCCAAAAATAGCGAATCATTTCATATTTTAGAGCATAATATTGCATATAAAATATTTTGACGAATTTCTGGTGTTCTAGGGTGAGATACATGAGGAATTTCTATCTTGTTCTTACTTCATATGAATTTTGATCATGATAATCTCATAATTTGTCTCCAGTTTCGAGGGAGGAGAGTAAAGGTGCATATTCATGGGCCTGAATTTCATTTTTTCGAAGAACCGGCTGGAGGCTCGTTTGAGACGCATTAAAATTTAAAGACTTGGAAATTTCCAAAAATTTGTTCTAATAAATCCTCGAGATACTTATTTGATTCATTTTTCTTCAGAAAATCAGCAAATGTTTGAAAAAATCGATTAATTTAAGCGATTTGAAAATGTATCTAAGAGAAAAAATGACAAATTTTTCCACAGAAATGCTTAAAAATAAAAATTTCAAAAATTCTTACAAAACCTAAAAAACTAAATATTGAACATTATTTGAAAAGTTTTGAAATAAGTTATCAGAATAATTGGTGTTATGTGAAATTTTTGACCTTTTTGGTTCATTATCAGGTGATCGAAATTTGAATATCGATTTCGTAAACTATTCAGCTTGGAGAAAATTTTCAATATTTCGGATATAACTCGACATAATTTTAATTTTAATCAAGTCTAGGCTTTTCTTTGGAAAAATATGTTCATGTTTGTTTTTTTTAATCTAAAAAAATCAATTTTTCAGAATATTTGAAAAAAATGAATTCAATAAAAATTGAATACCATTTACAATGCTGTGTAGTGAAACATGAAAAGGAAGGTTGGAAATTTCATGTTCAGGATTTCAAAGGGAGAGCGGGGATCCGTCGCCTAAATTAATTTCTATGCCTTTGAGAGAAATTTTTAAATTATGTCGAAAATTAAAATCTTGTTAGAGGTTCCAAAATAATGGGAGTAGGTGAAAAGCAACCATTCCTCGAATTCGGATGATTGACCTATCGATTGAATTTTTAAATATTTTAGACTTTTGAAATTTTAAAAGGTGAAGAGAAACTTACTTTTGTAGATGAGGTTTCGGACTAAAAATCATTACATGTAGGAAGTTAAATATACTTACTACTTGCCTACTTATTTTTATCTATCGAAGTTATTTTTTCCTCTTTTTCGAGGAATACTTCCGTATACGCAGACAGCGTTATCTAAGTTGCCTATCGAATTCGCCGTATATATGCGACTGTCGTGTATTTACGGCGAATCGGTTATGCATTTTTATTAACGTGCCTTTTTTAATATTAACTCGAAATTGTTCAAAATTTTAGTGCTAGAAATGACATCCATGATTCGAATTTCTTGTATGGGGGGGTGGGGGGGTATTTATGGGGGTGAATAAATCGTAATTACTTATCAAAACTGAAGACTTGAAATTATTAAAGAAATTTTAAAATGGATTTGGAATTTTTCAAAAATTACCTAGAAATTTATTCTTGTAGCTTTTTACTTGCAACGTTGCAAGTAAGGTGCATATAGGAATTTTTCCAATTTTAATTTTTTTTAATTTTGCCATTTTTCATAAAATTGTTGAATTTACTCTGAAAATTTGAATTCTCAAACATCTTTTTCGATTCAAGTATAAAAAAATAATTGGAAAGGTGGGAAGTTTCATCACGAAATTCATGATTAAAACTACAAGATATTCACAAAAAATCGATATTATTATCGCCTAAATTATGATTAAAATTTGAAAAATTGTTCCAAATAAGAGAAAATAAAATTGAAAAAATGAAATGTAAAAAGCATAAAATCGAAGTGAATACCTACTAACACGATGTGCTTAGTGGGGTAAAACAATAAAAAATTGAATTCTAAAATACTTTGCTCAATTGACGTGAAAAATAAAATTAATGGTACAAAAAGTACAATTTTTCAACCCAGCATTTTGAGATTTATGTATTGACCCAAACAATTTTCCAATCTCCAATAACTTTGAAGCCATTTGAACGAATTTTACGTAATTTCAAAAAAAAAATGCGTTCATATTTCATCAATTTCATCAACTTTCCATGCAGTTTTCGCTCGATCGTCGGCTGGTCGTTGGTTTTCCTTATTCGCCATTCTAAATAATAATAGTTTCTTAGGGTACTGTTTTGAAATTATTAGTCCATTTTATTATCAATCCTGACTGAAAAAAGTTTCCCTTTCCAGATTCTAATTCAATGATGGGAACATCCGGCATCGATCGTACGATATCCGGTCAACTGGGCAGTGTCGAACATTTTACGGTAGAAACATCGGAAAAAACGTCTAGTCGGTCTTCAGGGGAATCGAATATGCAAAATAATGATATCGAAGAAGCCTCCAATTTGGTATTTTACGAAAAAATACCATCTTTGCAACAGATGGCCTCGAATGTGGTAGCGATCGCATTATGGCGTCGAGTAATCAGCTTCAAACACTCCAAACGTTGCACTGTTTGGTACCCTACGTTCGATTTCGTTCACAAAGAAGACGAAAACGAAGCCCGTAGAATGATTCAAGGTTTACCAGTTCCTCGTTTGATTCGACAACTCGTCGAAAATTCCCTCAGTTCTGTCCGAAGTGAAATGAACGAATGGGCTCGTTATTTCGTGCAAAGTGTCTTCATGACGAATCGATCCGCCCCCGAGGACCCAATCGAGGTCTCAGATTTATTATTTTGTCATTGGTTACCAAATTGTACAATCGATCATCGTAAAACTGCTTCGAATATGTTGTCCAATCCCAGACTAACCTCGATCGATAAATTCAAAATAATGTGTAAATATTGTTTCCAAGACGAGATTCAGAAATTAGCTCCCGAATCGATTCCCGAACGTTACACCGAAAAGGTCACTTTCGTTAAAAATCCCCTAATGTATTATTGGATTTGCCATATGAAAGGAGATCTTCAAAAATTACCCAGAAAAAATGGCGAATCCGTCGAATGTTTTTTGATCACCGCATTCAACGTGGATTCGTGGCCAGCCATCGAATATTTCTGGAACCGGTTGAGTTTTAACGAGCAATTATCCAAAGTTCTGATACTTCTCAATCGAAAGCCACAATTCCAAAAGCAATTATTTTCCAAGATGGACGAGTCCCAAAAAACCCACGTTTTGTCCGCGATGCCTTTCGAGATCACGATGAATTTTTGGAAACAAAATTCTCAAGAAAGGTTTGCTTATTTGATATGGATTCGTATCAAGGATACGATAACGTTCGATCAATTTACCAAATTCGTTTACGCCCTTTTGACCGAAAGTCTTCCTAATTGTGTTGAAAAACTGAGATATTTGGTGAAAATGTGGCTTTGTTCGTCCGATTGTTTTAAAAATCGAGCTTTGAACGTGATGAGAAATTCCGTGATTGGATTGCATGCCAAATACTACCACTCGTCGCCTTGTAATCTCGAATTTTTATTGATTTTTCTGTCCTACGGAAGTGTCGAGTTTAGAAAAACGGTTATGTTCGAACAAGGGTGTAGCTTGACGTTTTATAATGATTTTTCCATGATCGATCGAATGATCGAGCTGTGTCTTCCGGATCCCAAAGACATCGCTGAGTTCAGAGATATTTTAGTCAAATCGGAAAACGTTCGAAGACATTGTTGCTCGTTGTTGGACAATTCAGACGACGACGATCTCGAACAATTGACCAAATTCGTCGATCATTACTCTCCCGATCCAACTGCCAAAACCGAGTTCGTGAAAAGAATCCTGGAATCGTGGACAATCGACGGTTGTACTTTTTTCAGTCTAAAAAGATGGAACAGAGTGATCGAATTTATCGACGATTATATTCTCGAAACGTTACCGGACCAGGCAACCAAATTCAAAAAACGTATCGCTTGGGCTTTTATAAACTACTGCGCCGAATGCTGGTGCAACGACGACGAACTGCGTAAATTTATCGAAACCGTCGATCGAGTCCTCGAACCCGACGACTTGAATAAATTTAAAATTTCCGTCGCCGCGACATTCCGGGACCGTTTTCGATGGAATCAATTCGACGATGAGAGAGTTCGATCGATTTTATCGTGGTGTTTCGATTACGACGATCTGAGGATCAATGAGTTTAAGAAATCTTTTCCCATCGACGAAATATTCGCGTATAATTGGGATGCGTTGAAATGGAATCAGCATTTCGGAACCGATCTCAGTTTGGAAGCGATTTATGAGATTGTTGCCCCTATTGATAAAATTTTATTGTGGTATTTTGGCAGCGTTGATTTGGTAAAAAAGTATAAATTAGAGAAGGTGTCTGGTAATGGTGGGGTTGAGATGTTTATTAAATACAAAGGTCGTATCGATGAAGCGTTTGCGAGAATTGTTCTACCGTGGTTTTTCGACGGTGATAAGGAAGAGATAAGGAAATTTAAGGAGAAATTTAAGGATCATGTGATTTCTAGAATGATCGATGTTGAATCTGGGTGAGGCTGAGTGTTTCAAGACGTAGCTGATGGCTTTATTTTCCAAAATTGTAAAATATTTTTATCAGTTGGTTGATTACTGTATCTAGTAATTTTGTGATTTACGAAATAAGTATTGAGTATTGGCTATTTTTATAAAAAACTGATCGTTGATTATTTTCATGAAACCTACCTACCGTTTTTCGTTTTTTAATAGGTAATATTTTTAGAGATAGAACCTCGCTTTATTATTTTTCAATAATGAAAATTCCAATACCCCCCTCCCCTTCGAGTCCCTTTCTAATTTTCATTCGATGCTGAATCGTATAAAAAACACTACTCGGTCTATTTAAGTATTTAGCTGAATATTTTAGATTCGTAAACATTTTTCCAAGTTATTATTTGTACAGTTTCCATTTTTGGTTCGTTACTGTATATTGTCATTTATTCTGTATCGAATCGTAACATGTTTTTTATTCGAATTGAATTATTCCATGCGATTTTGTTATTGCTTTTGTTATTATTTTTATTGCGGAGAATTACATATTTTTGATTTATTTATTGAATGATGAATTACAATTTTATTTTCGTTCTTTTTCTTTTATTCCATTTTGAATTAGTGTATCAGAATTTTAGGGAGGGGGAGGGCAAGTAATAGAGATGCAGTACTCTCTCATTTTTGAATCAATGAAATTTATCAAAAATCACTGATAAACAATCAAAATTGCTGCACAGTAATAAATCGTGAAAAAAACCGCTAAAAATTAGTGAAGATTCACTGAAAATCGGTGAAAATTCAACGGAAATCAGTGAAAATTCACCATAAATTAGTGAAATTTACTGAAAAACAGTGAAAGTTCAACGGAAATCAGTGAAAATTCACCATAAATTAGTGAAATTTAATGGAAATCAGTGAAAATTCACTAAAACTCCGTGATATTTACTGAAAAATTTGTAATATTTATGAAATTCACTGAATAATCTGTGAAATTCCAGGGTGTCTACCGGTCGCGAAAGTCGCGAAAAAGTCGCGAAATTGACCCAAAATTCATCAAAAGTTACGAATTTTTCCGAAATTACTTCCATTTTTTTCGCCTTTTACAAAACAGAAAAAGTAAAGAAATTTCACCTTTTTGAAGATTTTTTCTAAAAAATTTCGCCCTCGCTTCGCTGGGGCTCATAAATTTAAAAAACCCATTCTTAAATTATATACCTCTTCGTCCTCTTCCCTTCTATTTCAGACAATTGAATATTTTGAAGCGGAAAAATATGTTCTTGTGGGAGACTAAGTAGCGATCACGATTGGGAATTTCATAGGTAATATTGTGTCCATTGTCAGGAAAATCTAAAATAATTGGAGAATTTTGGAATTTTCTAAGGGATGTTTTAAAGGAGAAAACCATTTGGAAATATGTATTTTTTGCTGTTTTTTTAAATAAATTCTTCGAAAAAATTTCGCCCTCGTGCTCGGGCCAAATCTGCTAATATTTCAGACTTTCCATGAATTTATTTCTCAATAATCATTTAACAATTTTATCCGTCGTTCTAACATGATTTTTCGTAAATTTTTCACCCTCGCTTCGCTCGGGCAGTAACTACTTCTCTTCTTTACCATATAATAACTCACTTTTGGAAAATTTTTGTGAAAAATTGTATTTTTTTCAAAATTAAAGACGTATTTTCTTTCGTGTATAAACTTTTTTCTATAATAAATTTGATCTCGTTGATTTTTGGTGGGGGGGGGGGGGGGGTCAACTTGAGAGGTAAATACTAGATACCTTGAAAAAAGGTCGCGAAAAAGTCGCGAAATTTGATTTTTAAAAATTGGTAGACACCCTGAATTCTTTGAATATTCATTGAAAATCAGTGAATTTCGCGATTTTTCACTGATTATTCAAAGAATTTCACAGATTTTTCAGTGAATTTTCACTGATTTCCAGTGATTTTCTTTCACTGACTTTCTTTCAGTGAAAAAGTTTTCACTGATTTATTCCTGTGCTGCAATTCTGACTGTTTTTCAGTGATTTTTGATAAATTTCACTGATTCAGAAATGAGAGAGTAGGAAAGCAGAAAAAAGCTGAAGATTTGAACTATTCCATTAACATTTTTTGACTTGAAATGAAAATTAGGCAATGATTGTATTATTTTCACTAAAAGCACGTTTCAAATTTCTGTAAAAAATTTTTCAGGTGCTCCCTCATTTAAAAATCGGTGAAAATGATGGAAAATCACTGAGAAACAGTTAGAATTGCAGCACAGAAGGAAATCAGTGAAAAAATTTTCAGTGAGAAAAATTGCTAGAAAATCAGTGAAAATCTATGAAAAATCACTGAAGATTCGCTGATTTTTTCCTGTGCTGCAATTCTGACTGTTTATCAGTGACTTTTCACAGATTCAGAATGAGAGAGTGTATTGAAAAATATTCATTTTCTGAGAAAAATTGATCTAAAAAATGTATAAATTGATGAAATATCAATAAAATTGGGAGAAATGCAGAACGTGCGATACCCAAAAAATGACTAAAATGTAAAATGTTGTCTTTTTTTTAATCATTAAGAAATAATGCCGATACTTGAATAAAATTTACATGCGGAAAAAGTTGAATGATCATAAAAATTGTTAAAAATTTAAAATTAGTTTCAAAATAATTTGAAACAATGCCATAAACAATTTTTACAACTTCAGAGTGAGTAGGTGTATTGAAAAAATCACTTTTTTATATTTCACCAATTTTTTTTTTGATTTTAATAACCTTTTGACAAATTAGGTACTTACAAGAATTTTTCAAACCATTCGATTCAAATTTTTGATGTTTTTTTTTTGTAAATTTTAGGATAATTTGATCAATTTTTCACAACATTTTGAAGATTTTCTTGTCAACTATATTTTCTTCATAGTTCTCCATTTTTTACGATTTTTAACATTTTTGACGTCATTTCGGAAATATGTGACATTTCAAGTGTTTTTATTGACAATTTATGACAGTTTCGTCGTAATTTCAGATCTGTTTGATTCGTCATTACGATTTTTATTTCTACTACAACACAAAATCAGAAAATTAACAAAATTTTCAACAATTTAAATGTAAAAGCAAGAATGTTAGGTATTTTTCTTCTTGAATTTTTCGATTGAATGATGAATAAAAATTATTTCATATTTATTTTCCTGTTTGAGAATTTTCTGCGAGTTTCAAACGTATAAACCTTGTTGATGAATCTGTTGAAAAAGTTCATGAAATTTCTTACATTTTGAGTGTAGATACGCAAGAAAGGGAGTGGGTACTTTTTGGGAAAATTTGAGGCATGATAAATAGA
The DNA here is from genome assembly GCA_033439095.1 of Pseudococcus viburni. Taxonomy (NCBI): domain Eukaryota; kingdom Metazoa; phylum Arthropoda; class Insecta; order Hemiptera; family Pseudococcidae; genus Pseudococcus; species Pseudococcus viburni. The sequence continues at coordinate 318,836 of JAVBJF010000095.1, forward strand.
TTGAAAACAGAAAGATTTTTTATTGTCCAAATCCTATGGGCATCTTTCTCTAGACATTATAATTTTTCAGATAATTTCAGATACTTTTAGGCCATTTTTATGCAATTCCGTAATTACTTTTTCTAAAATTGGTGTCATTTTCTTGTCAATCTACTAGTTCCTGAGTAAATGTATCTTTATTGATTAAAAGTCAATATTGCCATTGATTTTTCAATCATAATTTCGCGGAGTGAAGGGGGAAAGGGAGAGGTTGATTGAGACAAACCGAAATCAAGTTTGAATAACAATTATTTTCAAGGAAGAAGCAGCCTTCACTTTCTTGAAGTTTTTGACTAAAAATGCAATTTTTCATTGTTGAGGGCAGAGTTTCCTTTTCTGTCATCTATTTAGACTGACCGGAGCGGGGTAGGGTGGAAAAAATGAAAATTACAAATGAACCTGGTTTCAATTATTAGTTGATATCTAGGAAACTTAATGGAGTGTTGTTCCATATTGATTGAATAAGTGGGTAATCAATTATTGATTTTTATCGCTTAATCGATTATTGAATTATTTATGTGAGGTCGTTTCAAGAAAAAAATGTGTGGAAAGCTGTAATATCTATTTTCTGAGAAAAACGTAGTTGAAAAAATAACTTTTTTCTGTGAACATTTTAAGGAATATTAATCAAATTCTGGTAGGAAATTTTACCAGCATTTGAAAAAAATAAAAATAAAAGTCGTGCCATTCTCTCAAATAATCCGAGTCTCAAAATGGAGATAATGTTTTTTTCCTTTTTCCAAAATTTTCAAAGTTTCAGGGTTAGGGCTCATTTTGTCATAGATTAAGAAGTATTCTTAATCTATGCATTTTGGATACGTGGTCACATAATACGATCTTCTAACCAATTTTATATATTTCAGACCAAAATTAAAATTAGAAACAAAAATCAACATTTTCAAATTTTTAGATCTTGCAGATTTTTTTGAGTCGCTCTAAAATAATTTTTAATTTTTTCAAATTCCTAGTGAAATTTTTCACCAAAATCTGCAATAATAAAATTCGAAAACTTTTGTTTTTGGAACTATTTTTGGCGCACTTAAAGACGAGATCCAATCTTTAAACCAATTTTTCGTATTTTTCAGTAAGTTTCATGCGAAGATCGAGACAAAAATTGTACCTAATTGATTTTTTGCATTGTTTTTTGAAACCACGTCACATATTGATTGGTTCATTATCGATTTAAGATTTTTTTATCGATTAATCGATAGTAAATTCATATCGATTATTCGACAAGCGATTCACGTTGATTATTCGTTTATTAATTCATATCCAGATCAGAATTACGTTGAATTCCAAATAGTGATGTTATAAAACCATCCGTTTATATTCAAGTTTCTGAAAAGGGGGCGAAAAGTTGCAGATCGCGAACTTGACGAATTTTTAATTTTTATCAAATTTCAAATAACTCACTCGAATACCTCAACCACCAAAAAATTTTTAAGTCACCTAGAATAATTTTTGATGAAGCACTGCTGCCAATTTTATATTAATTTATGCGATTTATTTTCATAAAATTTCAGTTTACATCAATGATAAAAAATGTTTCGAAAAAATTGACTGAAATTTTTTGTAATGATCAGTAAAATTTTTGACTTATTTTTCGAGTCACTGAATAAATGATTTGTATTCTATAAAAATTAGGCAATTCAAATCGCGGTTGGTAGCACTGCCATGAAAATTAGTTGAAAAATCTCATCAAAAAAATCATTTTAGGTGACCAAAAAGATTTTTGGCTCATAATTTTGAAGTGTTTGAGAGAGTAATTTGAGTACAGGTGCTTCAAAAAAAAAACAAAAACGTAAAATGACCTCACTCTGAGGTCTTTCATTCTATGTAAACAACCTCACCAATTTTTTTTCTAAACCCAGAATAAGTTTCTTTTTAATCCACCATAATTATACACTTAGAAATAGCATAAGAGCCCATTTGCATTGATTTTATAGACGAACTTCTGAGATGATCACAGAATAGACTGGAGTGGCAAAAAAAACATTTTTCAAGTCTTTTTTAGGCATGCGTCGAATTTATGCGATATTTATGGATAAAAACGATACCGAATTCGGAATTGTGGCCATTTTTACCTCAGATTTGGCTCAGATCTACCTTGCCAGATATTATTCTGCTGATTTGTTTTTGAACGTTTCTAATGATCTTGAAAACAATGCAAATGCAATTTTTTCATTTTTGTATTTCGATCTGATCCATGGCTTTTTCATTAGGACAAAAAAGTTGTCCAGTGTTAGCATTTAATATTCGCTTACAAAGGGAAACCCCAACTCAAAGTAAAATTTTCAGCCGAAATAAAAATAAATTGAAAGTACATCATAAAAAAACCTCATATGCAAAATTTCAGGTGCTCAAGTTCATTTCTCAAATTTTGGTGAATTTTTCAAATTTCAAAATTACTTCATCCCCCTGCAAAATAAGAAAATTTGATCTAATCAACGAAAAAATCTGAAATTTGGTATATACCCTATTTCCGACCTCCCGAATCGATTGAAAGTGGTTTGGAGAAGTTTCGGAGCCTCCAGAAAATTCTGGAATTTTCCAGCACTGGAGAAAAGCCGATAAAAATGGTCCATATGAACTTGAGCACCTATAATCGCGAATTATCTGTATTGGTGGCATATTTGATCGATTTAAGCACTATTTTGAATCCACGATTATAGGCTGGTGTTGAAAGTTCATTTATGGACTATTTCGTGTAAGCGTTTCTCCGGTGCTGGAAAATTACAAAATTTTCTAGCAGGTCTGAAACGTCCTAAAATCGTTTCCAAACAATTTGGGAAGTCAATAATGGGGAATCTATCAATTTTCAACTTCCCGTCGTATTTGTAAATTTTTCCAGGAAAATTTTCTGTAAAAAAAATCAATTTTGACTCGAACTTACGAATTTTGGAAAATTGTGCTTTAATCGATCAAATAGATCACCAATATGGCCAATATGGGTAATTTACGATTTTACGTGCTAAAATTCATATGGGCCATTTTTATGAGCTTTTCTCCGGTGTTGGAAAATTCCAAAATATTCTGGAGGCTCCGAAACGTCTTCAAACCACTTCCAATCGATTCGAGAGGTCAAAAATAGGATATATACCAAATTTCAGATTTTTTCGTTGATTAGATCAATTTTTCATACTTTGCAGGACGATTTCAAAAATTCGCCAAAATTCGAAAAATTAACTTTAGCACTTGAATTTTTGGATATGACGTTTTTTTATTATGTACTTTCAATTTATTTTTGTTTCGTCTCAAAATTTCACTTCGACTTTGGATACCTCCCTTGCTAGAAGTATCTGAGCTCGCATACCCATGTCATGAAATTATGACAGAAGTTTTCAATAGTTTCAGGTTGACCAGAAGATAACCACCAGCGATGTGATCGACGTAATCGAAAAAGAAAAATTCGTGCGCTATGTCGCCATCCCAAGCTTACAAGCGATCTCCTCGTTGCAAGTAGCCCTATCACTATGGCACAGCTATCTATCCCGCGCGAGGCGTATCATCAATCCTGATAGAATTGACCCGGTAGCCGACGGCTTCAACCTCGACTACAACTATCGGGACGAATGTAGCCGCACGATCGATAGCTTAAACACTCCTCGATATTTTCGATATTTATTAAAAGAACGCATGGGCGATGTTTACGAAGAACTAAAGAAATGGTTCTGGCACGGAGTTACCTCAAGTAGCATTCCCGAACCTCTTGACCCTAATTGGCTGGCATGGCTTCCAAATGGTAAAATCGATTTCAAACAGACTGCAGCGAATATCTGCCAGTCTGCGGATTTCGATTCAAAACGAAAATTTATCCTGATGTGCGAATATTGCTTGGAAGACGAAATTGAAAAATTTCCCGTTGATTTGCTGCCCAATGACGTTGCTGCGGACACGGTGTCCCTAGCGCATCCTTATATATTCGAATATTGGCTCTGCTATAAGAAAAAAGAGTCTCATAAGATACCCTTCGACGGTTTCGATACAGTCGAAGGTGCCATTGCTGCGAAATGCGATCAGTTCGTATTGAGTGCTTTTGATTTTTTCTGGAGTCGGTGCGGCGTCGCTGATCAAATGAAGGTGGCCAGGGCATGGCTGGCCGAATCCGGCTATAAAATGAATTCCCAGCCTAGGATACTTAACAAAATGTCTTGGTACCAGCAGCACGTTCTGTTGAGCGAGATTCCAGCCGAAATCGTATTCAATTTTTTCTACTGGGTGAAATCAGAAGTGGGCATGTTTTGGGCTTGGAACGTCTCCAAGCCCACGATGACCGTCGATCAATTCGACCAGCTGATATCTCGTATCAAGGTCCAAGGAGAACGCGAAGCTGAAAGTTTCATCGTCAAGGTTTGGGATACGTTGCCCGATCATCTGAAAAATTACGTCTACCAGTTTGTCGAGGGTAAGCTGAATTTGCTGTTTCAAGGGATCAATCCTCCATCCACCCATTTCTCTCTATTTTCCAAATATCACTCGCAAAAAAACGCCGAATTTTGGAGAAATGTCGTTTTCAGCAACGTATCCCAAATTGCCAATTTCGCCGAATATCCCAGCCCGATGAACGAGTTCGTCAAATTATGTCTGCCCGATCCCAAAGATCTATCAGAGTTCAAAAAATTACTCGTTGATTGTAAACTGACCAGGTACAGTTGTCTGAGGCTGTTCGGCAGTGGCCATTTGGACTACGTGCATATCAAATTGACATTTTGTTGTCCCAACTTGGAATCCGCTCGAGAATACGAGAAAGATTTGCTGATGCAAACGAGAGTATTCGAAAAAGGCGTTTATTTCACCGATCTCGAAAAATGGTACAAATTGAGCTCATTTCTCGACGAGGTATTCGAAGATCCATCGATGGCGTTAGCCAAAAAGAAACAGTTCATGATGACCTATGCCGAACACTGGCCTTATCAGCACGATCCCATCAGTGATAAGAGAATCGACGATATGATCAAAATTGTAGAAATGGTGTTCGCCGACGATGAATTGAAAACCATTAAGAAATCTTTTATGCTTTCTTTTTTGAAATTACGTTCGAGCCGGAATATCCCAATGCGGCAGAAATTCCTGAGTGGGAAATTTTTTCGTCGATTTGTCGCTGACTGGTGTTGGCGTGATAATGAAGAAGCGATTAGAGAGTTTAAAAAAAAATTACCCCTGGATACTATTTACGAAGAGCTGCTTACCAGGGTGTGCGATCTTTGCGATACGAGTTTTTCGAAACAGAATTATTTTATCGAAGATTTAGATATTTATCTTAAATCGTATTTTAACAGCGATGAGGAAATGAAAAAATATAAGGTGGCGAAAACCGGTAGCTTGGAGGTTTTCAATAAGACTGCGTTACGAATTGACAAGAAGGGGTTGATTGAGATGTGTAAATGGCTGTACGATGGCGATGTAGAGCTGGCGATTCGATCGGTAGAGTCGAATAAAGTTCGAGTGGCATTTAATCGATTACGTAATCGTGTTTCTTAATATTTTCAAATGTAGCCGAGTGTTTGGGTTTTATATGTTTTGTGTGGGGAAATAGGCGTCGGGATGGGTGGAGTTGGAAGTTTTGGGATTTGGGATGCAGGTAGCTTGAAATTGTGTTCGGATGTTGAGATAAGGTGATTTAAAAATTTCTCCTGTGCAGGATTCGTACTCAAGAGTTTAGATAAGCTCAGTGGAAAAATGAGTTCTTTTCGTGATTTTTACTCAGCAGAAATGCCCCCCTCCCCCAGTCCAAATACTTACATATTTTCATAATTTTTTGTTACGTTCAAATTTTTTCACAAGGGAGGTATCCCAACTCTAAATAACATTTTGAGTCCAAACAAAAAAATCGAAAGTTCATCATAACTGGACTCTGAATCCAAAATTTCAGGTGCTGAAGTTCATTTCTCGATTTTTGACGAATTTTTGAAATTTCAAAATTACCTCCGCCCTGGGAAATATGAAAATTGATCTAATCAACGAAAACGAAAAAAACTGAAATTTGGTATATGCCTTATTTTTGACCTCCCGAATCGAATGGAAGCAGTTTTGAGACGTTTCGGAGTCATCATAAAATTTTGAAATTTTCCAGCGCTGAAAAAAACCCCATAAAAATGGCTCATATGTACTTCAGCACTTATAATCGGGGATCATCCATATTGGTGACCTATTTGATCGATTAAAACACAATTTTCCAAAATTCGTAACTTTGAGTTCAAATTCGCATTTTTGGGCAAGAAATTTTTTTTATATGCTGGAAAATTCCAAAATTTTCTGGTAGCTCCGAAACGTTTTTAAACTACTTCCCATCGATTCGGGAGGTCGAAAATAGGGTATATTCCAAATTTCAGCTTTTTTCGTTGATTATATCAAATTTTCATATTTCCCAGGGCGGAGGTAATTTTGAAGTTTCAAAAATTCGCCAAAAATCGAGAAATGAACTTCAGCACCTGAAATTTTGAATACGAGGTCTTGTTATGATGTACTTTCGATTTTTTTTCGTTTGGACTCGGGATGTAAGTACCTCTCTCGTCAGTTTTTTTTCAAACCCCAACATTTTTGCCAAATCTGAAATTTTTTTTTCGAAATTTTGTTTGAAAATTTTTTTAACTACATATTGAATTTTTTTCGAGATTTCCCCAATTCTAAATTTTTTTCTCAATTTTTTCAACTCTTGGTACATGTGTGTATTTCTTAGAATTCTTACAAAATGTTTTCCCCACAAATGTTTTTTAATTTTTTTCAAACCTAAATTTCCCAAATCTGTAAAAATTTTTCTTAATTGTTTTTCAATTTGCGAAGTGTTTTCCTCAATTTTTTCCAACCCTAGAATTTTTTGCCTACATTTTTTCGTATTCTTTTCTCAAACTTTCAAACTTTTAATATTTTTCAACCCAAAATATGGACTATGACGTCACGTCTCACATGTAAAAAAAGTGCATAACTCGGAAAATGAAGAGTCATAAATTTTGGAAGTTAGAAAAAGTTTTGAGAAAAATTCTAGAGATGCATTACATGTTGAGAAAAAATTTCAGAATTGAAAAAATGTTGAAAAAAATTTGCATAGAAAAATAAGAGTTGGACAGAGTTGGAAAATTTTTTGAGAATTGGATTATAATTTTAGAAAACAATTCATAGTTCGAAAAAAATTTTGTCAAGTATCTTGGGAGTGTATAAGAATAAAGAAATTTGAAAAAATTTCAAAGTTCGAAAAAATTTTATGTTGGAAGAAAATTGAAAAAATTGAAACGTTTAAAAATGACGAAAATGTTTGGACTTGGAAAAAAGTGCACCACATGAAAAGATATCGTCTATCCTGTGAATACTTCGATATATTTGTATATTTAAACTCGCGTGGATTCGTGCTTGCATAAAATAACGAAAAAAACCGCGAAATTCCGTAAAAAATTGAAAATTACAAAATTTTTACCATGGAATTTTTACTCCAAAGTCATGGACGAAATTGAAATGTGATGGTGAAGGGGTGAGGGGTGGTAGAGAGTCAAAATTAGGATTGATTTTTCAACTCGGCATCATTGAAAACATTACAAAGGACATGCCACCCAGATTTTCATTTTTTCATGTTTTAGGCAAAGTTTGAGTCTTCAAAAAGAAGGTGAGAGATGAAAATGTAAAAACGTAAGTTGAAACTCGAACTCGGCGCGACGTCTCAAAAAAATTTGGCCAATTAAGCATATGCCACTTTAAATTTTTGCAAATTTGTTCCAAATTGTAAGGCATCGCGATTTCTACCCCCACCCTACAGAGTTCGGTGACCCCAGCATCAAAATAATTGGTTATATTTAATTACGGTTGGATGTATTCACAGTATTTTGGCTCAGGGAATCGGGAAAATGAAAAAAAAACTCCTCCCTTTGTCCTCAATAGGGACTCTAAAAAAATCATGATGATTTTGCAAGTTGTGGAAACCAAAAAATGTGAAAATTGTTTTGAAAAAAATTTAAAAATCTCGGGGCAACTCTCTTACTTCATAGTTTTTCTCAAAGAAATCAGTCCAAGTAATTTTTCCCTATCGTGATGTTACTTTTCATCAAATTATTTTATGGTTTTGAGAGATAATTGTAATATTTATGTTATCTTAATATCTGGGTATTGTAAGCTTTTCTGTCCTGCCTGAGTTTTCAAAAATTGAAAAAAAAAGAAGTCATTTTTATATTATTTATTTTTGAGCGTGTATCCATCATTTTATTTTATGTATTTAATACTAAAAGTAATATTATTTTTATTCGCGTACCGTTGTATATACTTACATATATTACTTGGGGAAGTACCTGTTAATTTATTTATTTACTTATTTGCTAAGAATTTTAATATACTTGTTTTATTAGAAGTTGAAATTTTTTATATTACTTTTAACTTTCGTATGCTTACAATAAATTAAATATTTTTCTAGGTACCGGAAGTCAAAAACCAAAATTCATAAATTTTTATGAAACGTAGGTATTCTGATTTGATATGTTCAGTGTAAGACAGACACAGGTACATCAAATTTGAATTTTTCTGAAAAAATTGGAAACATGATCTGGTATGGCATTTTGTTAGGTATCAAATGAAGGGCTTGATTTGTGTATTTGAGTAAATTCAACATTTTATTGAAGGAAGAAAGTTGATGAAAAATTTTGTCGATTGGTTGTGTTTACATTGTCTAATTTCGACTCTCCCCCTTCGTTTTTGAATTCAAGTCTTCACTTCAATTTTTAAATAAGTAATTAAGTAGTTTCAGTGTTGTTTTTTTTTCGATCGTCCGTTTGGTATAGAAATGGGAACAGGGAAAGATTGGGTAGCATGGAAAAATTACATTTTTAGTCGAAAAACTTCCTCCGTGATTATATTACATTTTCAATTGAAAAAATAAATTCAGCTCGAATATGAATTTTTTTTGAAAATTATCCGATTTTTTAATAGAAAAATTCAATTAAATTGCTCCAGTTTCAGTTCTTTCGATTGACTGTTTGATTCAATTTCGGTGTTCGAGCTTCAGATTAAATGGTCCTTCGTTTATGAACGGACTTATATTTGAGTTTGACAGATTAATCATATCGTTAGAGGGCAGAAGGGACAGTTTGCCCTCCTCCGATGGGAAAATTGCATTTTTAGTCTCGAAAAATATAGATTTGAGTCGGTTTTAAAAAAAATCACTTTTGAGCTTACAAAAATAATTACGTATCAGTTCGAAATGGAAAATTGGAAAAAATGTATTTCAGTTAGAAATATCTGATTTTATGCTGTACCTTTCAAAAACAGGTCAAGTCCGGTTTGAACAAAATTAAATGAAAATCAATAAAATTTAAATTAACAAACTTAAAATAAAAAATAAAAATTCTATTATAATAAAAAAAAAAAAATATTATTTATAAAACCTTATTATGTTTATTTTTAATTTCACAAATTAATTTTTTATTTAAAATATATAAATAAATAAAATTAAATAATTCTATTTTAATTAAAAAAAAAATTTATAATCAAATAAAAATAAAATAACATATTAATTTTTATATAAATTATATTATCAAAAAAAAATTAAAATTAAAATTAAATAAAATAAAAACAAAATATTTTAAATTATATATTAAATTAATTATAAAAATAAAAAAAAAAAAATTAATCAAATAAATATAAATTTAAATAAAAATATTAAAAAAAATATTTCACTTGAAAAAAACATTCAAAAGCTAACATTTTTTCATTTTATAAATCAATATTTTTATTATTGAAAAGGAGCCGAAATCCTCAACCCCCTTCTCTTATATAGGAGTCAGGATTCGTATGCCCGAGCGAAGCGAGGGCTAAAATTTGAGTTTGCCTACTAATTGTAAGTAATTTTCACAATAATTAAGGTACACAATCTGGGGGCATTAGATCAAAAATCGGGACTGGGGCCAAAACCACCCCTTATCCGGCTATACCCTTTGAATCAAAAATTACGTTCCATGGAATAATTATAAAATTACAATTTCGAGTATAATTACAGACGTAACTAGGTAAAAACAGTAAAAAAAAATATGCTAGTGCATACATAGACTAACTAGTGTAGGCAAATAAGGAAATAAAAAAACATTTTTAGCTAGCTAAGATTTTATCGCCAAAAACTGTCGAGGGTGGGCCCCTGACTAACCCCTAAAAAGTCCGCACCCCCTAGACCCCTTGCTAATTTTTTTATGGAGGCTCCACCCCCCTCAAAACTGGTTTTTCCCAAATAACTTCTCAGGATTTGATTTTACGGCAAAAGTAGCTCAGTACTTTTTTGTTCTACGCTCAATTTCAAACATCTTTTGTATGAACAATTTTTTCGTACGACCAATATCAGAGGAGATGAAGCGTCCTGAAGGAAGGGGTTTTTGGAAAATATGATATTATTTGAAAACGCGATAATATGTATAAAATTGCACTAAACTGTATGTTTTGGGCATGAAAATAGTAGTATTACGTAAATTGATGGTATTAATACAACTTGACCCCTCTTTCCCTCCCTATGTACTCACCCCACCTTACCCACTTGTTTTAATTTAGCACTAGTAATATGACTGAGGGGTGGGGAGGGGTGGAAACGATGGGAGGGGGAAAGATGATCATGAAGCATTTTTCCCCTCTTCCCCCTCCCATTGTGTCCACCTCTCCCCACCCCTCAGTCATATTACTAGTGCTAAATTAAAACAAGTGGGTAAGGTGGGGTGAGTACATAGGGAGGAGAAGAGGGGTCAAGTTGTATTAATACCATCAACTTACGTAATACTACTATTTTCATGCCCAAAACATACAGTTTAGTGCGATTTTATACATATTATCGCGTTTTCAAATAATATCATATTTTCCAAAACCCCCTTCCTTCAGGACGCTCCATCTCCTCTGATATTGGTCGTACGAAAAAATTGTTCATACAAAAGATGTTTGAAATTGAGCGTAGAACAAAAAAGTACTGAGTTATTTTTGCTGTAAAATCAAATCCTGAGAAGTTATTTGGGAAAAACCAGTTTTGAGGGGGGTGGAGCCTCCATAAAAAATTTAGCAAGGGGTCTAGGGGGTGCGGACTTTTTAGGGGTTAGTCAGGGGACCACCCTCGACAGTTTTTGGCGATAAAATCTTAGCTAGCTAAAAATGTTTTTTTTTTCTTAAAAATAGCGCTAATTTGCCTACACTAAACTATATGTGAGCCTGGATATAGAAACCACCCTTAGGTGTAAAAAATTGATTTCAGAGTTGACACTGATTTTGGGCGTTTCAGAAGGTATAGAATCAAAGGAGAACCTCCACTCAAAAACCAATTTTTTACACCTAAGGGTGGTTTCTATATCCAGGCTCACATATTTATTACAAAACTAAATGAAAATGATCGAGAAGAATTCATGATCATGTAGAAGAGAGAAACGTGAACTTTGATAATAATAAAACATATTTAGATTTTCAACCATTAATCATTCGTCATCAAAAAATCCTTGGACATATTTTTATTCACAAATACGAGTTTATTCTCCTTGTCTGGAGAAATCAGTGACAGCAGAGGCGTTACTACGTCACCCGTGGTTGAAAATGTAACTTCCGATGGCACCGAAGTGGCCGGAATACACAAATACTTCCTGGCCAAATCTTTCAAGTATCGACTAGGACTATTTCTCCAATACTCCAGAGGGTCCTCGTTCAACTTCAATTCTGACTGGGGTTGGCCATTGTATGCATACTCAAGGACTGTAATATAAGCCCTGGTTAATTCTTCAATGATTTTTCTGGACTGCTGCCCAGTAACATCCGTTTCCGCAAATAATTTGCTTAGTCCTATTTGAGAAAAAAAATATAAAAATCTGTTTAAATAAACGTTCGAAAGAAATGTTCCAAAAATGAGCTTTAAGGCTTTCAATGCCGCTGAAAATGAGGAGTAAAATTCAAAGTAATATTCAAATAACAAATTACCCTTTGGTTTCGTATTCGCATTTGTAGAATTTGCTCCCTCAGTTTGAGGAGGTGGCGTGGGTGTTTTAGCCACTTTTTCTTTTTGAATTCGTTTTTTTTTTTCGATCATTAATTCAATCTCGTTTTGTAATCGTTGAATAGCCTGTGTAAAATTTGCACGGTTTCTGAATCCTTTACATTTAAAACGTGGATCCAGTACAGTAGCAAGTCTAAAAATGAAAAAAAAAAAATTCACAATATTACAAAACTCAATTCATGAACTTTTATTTAACTTTCAACTTACGCAGAACACGTTATGGTTTCATATACTGACAGTTTCAAGTTTGCAAAATTCCAAAGATCTTGGGCGAAAGCTTTGCCAATTTTGGTTTTACATTTTTCATTTGTGCATTCTTCTAACTCGCGCATTAATACAGTTACAGTGGGAATAATCAACGAAATCGATACGTACATCTGGCCACTCAAATCATTCGTTGCTGTTGAAAAACATTCTAAACTAGCAATAATATCGGGTAGTACATTTCTTTCAGCCAATTCTAAATTTTTGAATTTTCTCCCGACTTTTTCAAGAACTACAGTAACACAATCGATGGTGTCTTGAAATCGTTTAATCATACTGAAAGTTGAGTTCCAACGAGTTGGGCATTCTTGAGTTAACAAAGTGAAATTTAGTTTACGGGATATCGCTTCTTTTTTCAACGCTTCCGCTAGAGTGCTACTTTGATTAAACGCTTTTGTGATTACTTTAATTTTTCTAATAATCGAAGCTACGGAAATCGGTTCTTTTTTTTCAGGAATATTTTGATTAGTTTCAACAGTTGCAGCTGCTACGTTATTTTCTTCAAATACCGTAACAACTTCGACTTCCTCATCATATGCGACTATCAACCTAAAAATTATTGAAAAATTACTATACAGATTATAAATTATTGATAATAAGTTGGTAGCTTGAAATGTTCAAATTACATACTGATCTAATTCATGAACTTCCAAGTTCGATAACATTTTAACGTTCTCATTGTCCTTGAATTCCAGTTTAGAACCTAATCCTTCTTTCTTCGTTTTGTCGTCATGTTTAGTTTTATTTTCATTTTGATTGTTAGTCGAAGTCGGATTGCTAGTCGAAGTCGAGGGAGGTGTTGGCTCTTCCATTTTACTTCTCAATATCGCGGCTGTCACTACGGAGTGCAATCTATGAGCTATGCAAGGAATATGTTGCAATGAAAGCTTAGCTGTAGTTGCAATCATATTGGCAGCACAATCAGTTACGGCAGAAAAACATTTCAATCCAGTGAATTTGTCGATAATATTAGTTTGAATAACTGTTTTTAAATTTTCAGCTGTATGGGGGTTTCCATAGTCTATTATTTTTAGCGTGTGATAATTATGTTTTTTGAAATCTTCTGAAATGAAATGGATTGTAACTAAAGCCTGTCCATCAATACTAAGGGACATAAATCTAGTAAGAATCATCAAACACACAGATTATTAAAAGTTGAACTTTTGAAATTTATAATTTGAAAAATAAATTCATGTAGAATGTACCCTTACCCATGCGTCGTGTAAATGCTAGTACTTATTTTTTGTTGGACTTCTTTGTATAATTCATTCAATAAATGCCCAGAAACTGTATTCTGGCTAGGTAAATTATAATGTTCATCCAAACATTTCACGAATTGTCGGAAACCATCGTGTTCAACAATATTAAATGGTAATAATGTTGAACATACCATTTTAGTTAGGCTTCGATCTAGCTGTCTTGTTCGGTTGGATTTGTTCCCATCAGGGCTGGTAGAACAGAACAGAACAGAACAGAACAGTATGAACAAATAAAAACATTAAAATTTCTGTTTTTGCGGAACAATAACCAGAACAGAACATAATAATGTTCTGAACAAATAAATGAGAACAGAACAGAACGTATGAAAATATTATTTTGTTCTGTTCAGACCCGACTGACAAATTTGCTGACGATTTGTTAGTGAGACTAGCGAAAATGTAGCTGACTCTCCATTTTTTGTCGAGTAAACAATTTTTAGTTGACAAATCGTTAACTACAGCTGGCATTTATTTGGGAAAAATCGTTCACGAAATGCTAAGGTTTTTCATTTTTGTGACGAATTTGCCAGTGTTATAGTTGGCAATTCATTAGTTTGAATTTGTTTCAATTGACAAGGAATTGTAAACAAAATTGTAAACTATTCTCAAGAAAGAATAAAAATACTGTTGTCAAATGCAAATTGATAAATAGCACTGGTGCTCAATGGTTAGAGGGGTCGCCTATTATGCCGAGGGTCTTGGGTTCGAATCCCAGATGAGACATAAATTTTTCAAATTTTTTTTATGAGTAGTAAGGTAACAAGTAACGAATTTCTAACTAATATTATGACGAATTCGTCGCGAAAACGTTTGCGTTTCGTCAGCGATTTTTCCCAAAAAAAAACGCCAGTGTTTGTAAGCTATTCGTTAACGTTTTTTCTTTTTTTTTTTTCAAATTTTGTCAGTCGGGGAACAGAACAATATAATTTTTTTCTGCTTGTGAATTAATAATTTTTCAGAATTTTCAAGCCTTTTTTGAGGATTTGGAAATCCCCTCCTTTCCACGAGCGTCTGTTTTCATTTTAGTACTGTTGGAAGTGTTGTGGCATCATTTATTTTTCTCAAGTTCTTATCACGAAATGACGAACAGTTTGTGTGCGTTTCTTTCAATTTTTCTCAACTCAATATTTTTTCTTCCAATTTTCTCAACTCAAAATTTTCTCTCTTAATTTTCTCAACTCAAAATTTTTTCTTCCAATTTTCTCAACTAAAATTTTCTCTTGATTTTCTCAACTCAAATTTTTTTCTTCTAATTTTCTCAACTCAAAAATTGTTGAGAAAAATTGAAAGAGAAAATTAGAAGAAAAAATTTGAGTTGAGAAAATCAAGAGAGAAAATTTGAGTTGAGAAAATTGGAAGAAAAAAATTTGAGTTGAGAAAATTAAGAGAGAAAATTTTGAGTTGAGAAAATTGGAAGAAAATTTGAGTTGAGAAAAATAAGAGAGAAAATTTTGAGTTGAAAAATTAGAAGAAAAAAAATTGATTTGAGAAAATTAAGAGAAAAAATTTTGAGTTTAGAAAAATTGAAAGAAGAAATTTTGAGTTGAGAAAAATTGAAAGAAAAAATTTGAGTTGAGAAAAATTGAAAGAAAAAATTTGAGTTGAGAAAATTGAAAGAAAAAAATTTTGAGTTGAGAAAAATTGAAAGAAACACACAAACTGGTCGTCATTTCACGATAAGAACTTGAGAAAAAAAAAATGATGTCGCATCATTTCCAACAGTACTAAAATGAAAACAGACGCTCGTTGGTTCACGAAGCACTTTTTTCACCGTTTCATGACCTTTCTCAATGTTGTTTGTTTTTATTTAAAAAACAATTTTGGATTCAGTTGACTCGAATTAGCAGAAAGTTGAGCACAGTCTTCTTTGAGCAGTAGTGTTTCTTTATTTTGATTTATGGGTAAAGTTGTAGAACTACCAGAAGTTAGTTGACTCAAGCAACAAATTTTAGCCGAAAGGGTTATGATTTCATTGATTGCATAATTTTTGATTTCAATTACACTTGATTCATTAACAATATCTTCTTTCTTTAGTTCTTTTTCGGCATTCATGAGGTCTTTTAGATGATGAGTATGTAAATGGTACATAGAATTTGTGGTATTTGAGTTGGATGTTCTCATTCCACATTTCTTACATTCGTTATATGTAGGATCATCAGGGCACATTGGCGGCATCTACACTACAGCAGAGCTGCGCTTGCTGTACATGGGCAAATTTCATGTACAGCATGCTGTACATGAGAAAACTCGCTGTACATGTACAAATTTGCTCTTAGGTATCGACGGGGGACGGGGCGTAGCTACAGAGGGTTTGGGGTCTTGTTGTCCAGTCGATATAGCTCTAAAATAAGGTATACCCAGCCAAAAATGCAGGTGAAGATTTTTTTGCTGGAAATGGTCTAGGAGCATCCCCTGAACAACATATGAAGACCCGGCCGTGTCAGACCCAGTGCTTCCCCCCCCCCCCCCCCGTGGTGGATCAAAGCCCCCAAAATGGGTTTTTTGCTTCTCCTACCCCAGATTTGAATTTTAGGGTAAAATTAGCTCAGTAGTTTTTTAATCTACGCCACAATACCTACAAAACGGTTTTTTTTAAATTTCCGTAGCGTTAAGGGGGGCGGAACTATGACCATTCAAAGTCACCATGTTTAGGGGGTGTATTGAAATATTGCAGTTATATGCAACGTAATAGACGAAATTCACCGATTTTGTGTTTTTATATGGTAAATAATTTTTCTTTCAACGTCCCATCACCAATTTCTCGTTTGCACCTCTCCCCAAACAACCCCCACCCCACCCGCAACCCCTTACGAGTGTGTACTGTAGGAAAATTTGGTTTTTTGAGGCAAAAAAATATAACTTCGTATGATCAACACTGATGATGAATAAAAATATTCAACATCATTGCAGAGTCCATATCTGTTATACAGATGTGGGAACATGCCTTTGAGTAACCCCCCCCCCCTCCGGCCCTTTTTTTATAGTTGTTGAGAAATTTTTTCTTCATGGGTGTCAATTTCATATGAATTGAGGTTGCTGAACACGAAAATTACGCTATTTTTGAAATTTAACAATAATCAATCTTATTGAGGTGATAGTCTAGGGACAAAACATGGGAAAAGTGAGTTTCCGTGGACCCTAAGAGTGCTATTGGGGAACTCTCTAACTTGAGTTGCAGCTGAGTTAATGAGTTTTTTGGGACGGAGTCACTCAACTCGAAAAATGTTAATACTCTGAGAATTTGCTCACAATCAAATAATAGTCGAGATGTACGATTTTTTATTCAAAATTTTCATTGAACAAAAATTTTCAACCCATGTGCTTCTTTGCCAACCCTCGTAGGAGGGCTAAGAGGAGGTCCGGGGGGGGGGGAAGGATGCAGTTTCCATTTTTCAAAATTGAGATGTCAACCTTTTTCAAATTCGACCGATAAATACAGGGACTTCTCTTTCTCAAATCTTGAAAGTAATGCCATTTTTGAACTCACCGAGATTTAATCATATAGAAATGCCATCAAAAAAAGTCAATTTTGAAAAATGGAAACTACATCCTCCCCCTTTTGAACCTCCTCCTAGGGTATGGGTTGAAAATTTTTGTTCAATGAAAATTTTGAATAAAAAATCCATATTCGGCGCAAAAAATCATACCAAGTAAAACGACATATGAGAACATATGTTAATTAATCAGTGAATAAATTTGAGCGAATCACTCAAATTTGAGTAAAACTCAAGTCAAACCAATCGTTTTGACTGTTGGAAATAATCGGCATTGAAATATCTCGACTATTATTTGATTGTGAGCAAATTCTCAGAGTATTAACATTTTTCGAGTTGAGTGACTCCGTCCCAAAAAACTCATTAACTCAGCTGCAACTCAAGTTAGAGAGTTCCCCAATAGCACTCTTAGGGTCCACGGAAATTCACTTTTTCCATGTTTTGTCCCTAGACTATCACAGCAACTATAAAAAAGGGCCGGAGGGGGGGGGGGGGTTACTCAAAGGCATGTTCCCACATCTGTATAACAGATATGGACTCTGGAATGATGTTGAATATTTTTATTCATCATCAGTGTTGATCATACGAAGTTATATTTTTTTGCCTCAAAAAACCTTCTGATATTCCAAGTCTCCATATCCACATTGCACCCTCTCAAAAAAAGCTTCTGACGCCAATTCTTGGATTTCTTAGGTATTTTTATTGGTTTTCAAGGCCAAAATAATTAGTACCTATGTAAGTTGTTCGTTCCAAAATTACATTTTCATCAGTTTTTTTTCTCAAACGTGCTACAGAACTTTATAATTTAGTATATAGTAAAAGGAAATTTCATGTGGGAGGGAGGGGGGAACTCAGAATTCCTTAAAAATTTCGAAATTTCGGACCCCCCCCCCCAATAAGAAATTTCTGACTACGCCACTGGCGGGACACCCCCCCCCCCCCCGGTGTTCGACTATTGGGAAAAATTTTTTGCTGTGCATGGAAAGAATCCAAGTTGCCGCCCGCGCCCCTGTCAGGGCATGCTTTATAAAATTTCCAAATGATAGATGATTTTGATCGGTTTTTATAAAGCAAAGTAAAGTAGCATTAAAATCAATCAGATGTTGAATTGATAGTAAGGATGCATTACAAATTATGTATAAAATTATTAAGAATTACATACTGTTTGGATGGCATTATTATTGAAGGTTCGGGGTTCAAAGCAACACTCAAATTCGATTTCACAGTTCTAGTTTTATTAGGAATCATTTTTTCAGTGCTCTGAGTTGTTCTTGTTCCTTCAGCACTACCAGCACTAGCAGTGGAACAGCTGGCATCAATATCACTACCAGGTTGATTTTGAATTTGAATATTACAAATTTCAGTACCATTCGGACTTGGAACAACTTCATCTGGATCATCTGCGAACTCCGAGTTTTCGGAATCTTAAAATCAAAACCAAAACATAAATTTAGGATCAATAAATTGATATTGTATTACCATCTAAGCAAATCCTGATTAGTTTTTATATAATTACCAAAATCACTCCACATTTTCTCTAAAATTCACCTTTTTTTGCAATTCAAAAGACCATAAAGACAAAAGGAAATGATAATGAATTTAAATTAGAGTAATAAATTGCACATGACTTTTTAGGAGGGAAAATAGAGGAGAATACAATGAAAACAAGCAGGGTCGCAGGCGACCTGGCAATAGGGTTCCCAGAATTCTAATTTTCAGTGCTATTTCTTTGTTTTAGTTTATTTAATAATTCGATTTCAAGTAAGATAAATTTGGTTCAGAAAGCAAAGAGAGAAGCAAATTTCGGAATTGAAAAGTTGCTAACAAGGGAGTTACCTGAAGTCGGACACGTGGAATGAAATTTTTTTCACAGGCTTTTAGAGCATCACCAAATACTTCCACAACCAAAATTTCAGCCCCTAAATAGGGGGGGGCTATGGGATTTGAATTTCGAAAGATCGCCTAATACACCGAAAAATTACAAAAATCGAAATATGTAACTTGCGGTAGTCGCAGTGCACGTATATTTCGAGGTAAAACGACATGTTAGAGTATATTATGATCACACAGATATACCAACATACGACTACTATATGTATATGTACGTTGCAGATCGCAAAATTCAAGTAACATTTCGAGCAAAAAATGACGCATTTTCAGGGAAGAAATGGCCAAATGAAAAAAACAAATCGAAATTCGTGTTCAGCAGGTCAAAATACCCCGATAAACACACTTTTCGCGATAATTTTACTTCAAGTCTGAAAATTCATTTTTTCATAATAAAAAAGGCAGTAAAAAAAAAGTGAATTTAATCATGAAAAAATGAATTTTCAGACTTGAAGTAAAATTATCGCGAAAAGTGTGTTTATCGGGGTATTTTGACCTGCTGAACACGAATATCGAATTGTTTTTTTCATTTGGCCATTTCTTCCCTGAAAATGCGCCATTTTTTGCTCGAAATGTTACTTGAATTTTGCGATCTGCAACTTTTCGACCCCCTGGTAGCCGTCTGAGTTTTGATCGAAGGAGGATGGCGATGGTTTAGGGAGATGTAGAAACTCAAATTGCACCTTTTAAGTGCTACGAAGGCTTCTCGCACGACTTTTGAGTGACTGAAAAACACAAAAAACAGCGATTTTTTCAAAAATAGGTGCACTTTGACCACCCCTGCTCCCTCCCACGTGCACCTGGGGGGCTCAAAATTTTTTTGGGAGGTCTCCATATCTAGGAGACCCACTCCACCAAATTTGTTCCAAATCCGAGGTATGTTTTTTTTTGCGATCCACCCTAATGTACATTAGGGTGACTCGAAAAAAAGAACATATCTTGGATTTCAACCAAATTTGGTGGGGTGGTTTACTTTGAGTGGGAGACTACCCCAAAAAAATTTGAGCCTCCCAGGTGCAAGGGGAGGGGAGCAGGGGTGCTCAAAGTGCACCTCCTTTTGAAAAAAACGCAGTTTTTTGTGTTTTTTAGAAAATCAAAATTGTGCGAGAAGCCGTCACAGCACTCAAAAGTTGCAATTTGAGTTTCTACAACTCTCTGAACCATCGCCGTCCTCCTCCAATCAAAATTCAGACTGCTACCAGGGGGTCCAAAAGTTGCAGATTGCAATATTTCAATAATATGAATTTTTCACTAAGCTGGAATGATTTTTTTCATCAAGTAATTGGGCAAAAAAATTTTCGATCACTGAAAGTAAATTTAAAAAAAAATTATGAAAATTTTATGCACCAGTGCAGCCAACATCGAATCGTAAAATTCCAAAATACAGAATTTGTGGCAACTTTTAATTGATTACTTTTTCGCTTGAAAATATTATGAATTTTTTTCACTCACTAGAAGTAAATTTCGGAAATTTTTCGAAAAATTTTGAATATCAGTGTAGCCAGTTGTAAATTCTACTCTATGGAATTTACGTTTATCTCGAATTAATTTTTTTATCATTTGAAAAATTCACAGTATTATTTTTGTTTTCAATCAGATCAATAGAAGTATGTTATGATTTTGAAGCCATTGTTGAGACGCCAAGCTGGTAGGCTGTCAGCTTCATAAGAGAACGCTAGAAAATTGAAAAAAAAAACAGAACTAGTATATTCTCTCGCAGGCATAAAAATGAATACAAGACAATTTTTTTGAAAATTTGAAGACAAATACGTTTTTGGCGAAATATTGCACAACGGGTACCTCTACTTGTATGCGGAGAGGAACGCGAACAGCTAGGTACCTAGGTTTTTTTTTTAGCATTCGCATTCAAAGTCATGTAAAAAGTTCTAAACGCTTGTGAACTTTGCCAACACTGAGCGTAAGTAATCCATTCTCAAATCAGTGAAAGATCTTGTTCAGTTCATACGACCGCGCATCCCGATGTGAAGATATGTTTTCAAAATATACATTTTTCGATTGGGAGAAAAAATTGGTCCAATTACTTGATGAAAAAAAATGCATTCGAGTTCGTAATACTAGAATATCACAATTAGCTACTGGCTGCACTGACGTAAAAATTTTCAAAAAATAATTTTCAAATTTTCATTTCTGATGACTGAAAACAAAATTATTGTGAATTTTTCAAACAATAAAAAAATTAATTCGAAATTAACGTAAATTACATAGTGTAGAATTTATAACTGGCTACACTGATATACAAAATTTTCCGAAATTTACTTCTTGTGAGTGAAAAAAATTCATAATATTTTCAAGCGAAGAAGTTATCAATTCAAAGTTGCCATAAATTCTGTATTTTGGAATTTTACGATTCGATGTTGGCTGCACTGGTGCATAAAATTTTCATAATTTTTTTTTAAATTTACTTTCAGTGATCGAAAATTTTTTTTTTGTCCAATTACTTTATGAAAAAAATCATTCCAGCTTAGTGAAAAATTCATATGTATTATTGAAATATTGCAATCTGCAACTTTTGGACCCCCTGGTAGCAGTCTGAATTTTGATCGGAGGAGGACGGCGATGGTTCAGGGAGTTGTAGAAACTCAAATTGCTACTTTTGAGTGCTGTGACGGCTTCTCGCACGATTTTGATTTTCTAAAAAACACAAAAAACTGCGTTTTTTCAAGAGGAGGTGCACTTTGAGCACACCCTGCTCCCCTCCCCTTGCACCTGGGAGGCTCAATTTTTTTTGGGTAGTCTCCCACTCAAAGTAAACCACCCCACCAAATTTGGACGAAATCCAGGATATGTTTTTTTTTTCGAGTGAAAAAAAAACATATCTTGGATTTCGACCAAATTTGGTGAGGTGGTTTACTTTGAGTGGGAGACCTCCCGAAAAAATTTTGAGCCCCCAGGGGGCAAGTGGAGGGGAGCTGGGGAGGCTCAAAGTGCACCTCCTTTTGAAAAAAACGCTGTTTTTTGTGTTTTTTTTAGTAGAAAAAAATTGTGCGAGAAGCTGTCGTAGCACTTAAAAGTTGCAATTTGAGTTTCTACGTCTCCCTAAACCATCGCCATCCTTCTCCGATCAAAACTCAGAGCGCTACCAGGGGGTTGAAAAGTTGCAGATTGCAATATTCCAATAATACGAAATTTTCGCGAAGCTGGAATGATTTTTTTTCCGTCGATTAATTGAATGAAATTTTTTTTTCGACCACTCAAGTGAATATTGAAGAGAAAATTTGAAAATTTTATACACCAGTGCAGCCAACAGCGAATCGTAAAATTCCCAAATACGAAATTGCTATATGTAGACTTTGAATTGATTATTTTTTATTATGTACCTATTTTTTTGTTTCAATCGCCAGAAATATATTTCGGAAATTTTTTGAAAAATTTTATATGTCAGTGCAGCCAGTTACAAATTGTGACGTGCTACACTATGGAATTTACGTTTTATCGTTTGAAAAATTCACAATAATTTTGATTTCAATCATCAGAAATTAAAAGTTCAAAATTTTTTGTTGAAAATTTTATACGCCAGTGCAGCCAGTTGCTAATTACAATATTCTGATTTTTTGAACTCGAATGAATTTTCTGTCAAGTGATTGGATCCATTTTTTTCTCCCAGTCAATAGAAGTAAATATGTTTTGAAGCCATAAGTAATTTACTTATGGCTTCAAAACATATGTCACAATTTGGAACTGGCTGCACTGACATATAAAATTTTTCAAAAAATTTCCGAAATATACTTCTGGTGATTGAAACAAAAAATAGGTACATAATATTTTCCGACGAAAAAATAATCAATTCAAAGTCTACATGTAGCAATTTCGTATTTGGGAATTTTACGATTCGCTGTTGGCTGCACTGGTGTATAAAATTTTCAAATTTTCTCTTCAATATTCACTTGAGTGGTCGAAAAAAAAATTTCATTCAATTACTCGACGGAAAAAAAATCATTCCAGCTTCGCGAAAATTTCGTATTATTGGAATATTGCAATCTGCAACTTTTCAACCCCCTGGTAGCGCTCTGAGTTTTGATCGGAGAAGGATGGCGATGGTTTAGGGAGACGTAGAAACTCAAATTGCAACTTTTAAGTGCTACGACAGCTTCTCGCACAATTTTTTTCTACTAAAAAAACACAAAAAACAGCGTTTTTTTCAAAAGGAGGTGCACTTTGAGCCTCCCCAGCTCCCCTCCACTTGCCCCCTGGGGGCTCAAAATTTTTTCGGGAGGTCTCCCACTCAAAGTAAACCACCTCACCAAATTTGGTCGAAATCCAAGATATGTTTTTTTTTTCACTCCACCCTAATGTACATATTTATAATCAAATGTGATCCACCGCGAGAAAACCGACCAATGCATCGAAATATGATTTCTGAGAAATGCAGGATTCAAGTTTCGCGTATAACGCACCCTTAGTGCAATAACAACACATCTCAAAAAATTTGACCTTCGTATTTTTTCCTGAAACGTGCTCATCTTTGATCAGTTTTCAATCTACATCAAAAATAAAGAAGTTCATTTTTTTTGAGATGTGTTGTTATTGCACTGGAGTTGCGATAAACTAACTGAAACTGAACCAGGTAGACTCATTGGAAAGAGATGTCCTAGAATCCAACAGATCAAAAAAGGGAAAACGGATTTTTCGACGCATTGGTCGGTTTTCTTGCGTGTAAATTTCTGAAAACCACGCACGCCCCCACGGAAAAACACAGAGAAAAGCGTTAAGTCTAGTCGTGCGAATGCGCGTAGAGTAGAAAAAGAAAAGGACACTACAAAGCGTTCACGTAATAAAAATACTTACTCGGAAAGGCACCGATCCCCTCGTTTCTTTCTTCTTCAAAGCTCGTTCCGGTGAAAGGCTGCTGCGTCTGCTGTTGCGCTGTAGAACTGCTGCTTTTGCCGCTGCCACGGTCGTCTTCATAGTTGCTGCTGCTGCTCTTTTCCGACACTTCTTGCTGCAGTTGCGAATTGCTGAGTTTGCTGCGGCTACTGAGTATACCGCCGGCGCCGCTGCTGTCAGGAGAATGCGACCTTTTCTGCCCTTGCTTCGACAATGTGTTTACGGAAGAGGTTAGGGGAGACTCGTCCTTACTCGCCATCGTTACAGGTGACGAAGACGCGGTAACCGTAGGTGCGGAAAAAATTGTTGCCGTGATCGACGACGACGACGAAGGCGACGGCTTAGCAGTAGCAATAGCAGCAGCGGCAGTAGTAACCAACGTAGCGGGCGACGACGAGGCAGAAGTAGAAGCGGCTAACTTCGACGCGGCGATCACATGCGTCGATTTCGAGTGTTTGGCGCTTTCTGGATCGCGTTTATGCTTTTCCTGCTTGTATCTACGCATGGCGATGAAACACAACGACGGCGATGAAACACAACGACGACGATGAAACACAACGACGGCGATGAAACACAACGACGGCGATGAAACACACCGACGGCGATGAAACACACCGACGGCGATGAAACACAACGACGGCGATGAAACACAACGACGACGATGAAACACAACGACGGCGATGAAACACACCGACGGCGATGAAACACAACGACGACGATGAAACACAACGACGGCGATGAAACACAACGACGCCGACGTAACGCAAACACACGTAATTAGACAGACACCCACGACACGATAATGCCGAGCATGTGTATCACGCGAATGAACTGGTTATCCTTGTACAGTGTTGTATGTATTTAAAGTATTGGTTGTGGTAATAATGGAAGGGGTGGTGGTGACGGTAATCGTAAACGCAAACGAGATTCAACGTGGTTGTGGGAGACAGCGCGTGCGGGTTAAGTGTATTTCTACTCTTAGAGCATTTAACTAGATAGAGTCGCAGCTGCTATTACCTGCGTTGAAGCCAACAGAATTACTTGCGTGTGACGTCACATACGGGCAGAAAAGAAGTCTGAACAATTACAAAACATAATTTTTTTCACTTCGCATTAAAATTACTCAGAATTTTGAGTGAGTGTATAGGTGTGTGAGATAAAAAAAATAATCTACGTTAAATTCTCTACAAGATGGGACAGGTTTGAAAGTTGTCCTCGCAACCAAATGAAAGCTATTAAAGTTCAAAGTTACGAAAGTGAGTTTTTATTACAAATATTCTGTACTTTTTTCACTTTACATTAAAATGACTCGAAATTTTGAGTGAGGACGTAAGTGTTTGAGGTAGGGAAAATGATCTACGTTGAATTTTCTACAAAATGGAATAGGTTTGAAAGTTGAACCAGGAACCGAACGAAAGCTATTAAAGTTCAAAGTTACGAAAGTGAATTTTTATTACAAATATTCTGTATAGTACGGGTACCAGGACCACAAAATCTCAAAAGTATGGACCCGGTCTGCTATAAAATTTTTGAGATGTACGATCGAAAGGGGACCCCTCCCCGACCCCAAAACTGCCATCACATTTTTGAGATCGAATTGCAAACTCATTTCAGGGGTCCTCAAAGTCGTGAAAATACCATCACTACCTTATATCCTATTTTGGTTTCCCAGTTCTCACAGAAAGGTTGTAACGAGGTGTTCTATGACTCAAATTACTAGTAATTGACCACCCTTGACATATTAACAAGAAATACCCCCGCCTTGCGATTTTCGCCCAGTCAGGGATTCCCAAAGTTGAGATTTTGAAAAAATAACACATCAAAGTGAAAATTCAAACGAATTTTCTGGCATGGGTGATCATGCAATTGAAAAATGTTTCATACAAAAAAGTTGGAGAATTTCATGAGGATTTCAAATATGTATTTGTTTTTTGTTCAAACTTTGATAGAAACCGAGTAATCGCGCACTGAACATTAAAAAAACGTGTTTTGTCGAAGGTGGCGAGTATTGGTACTGCATACGGAATACTGAAATGGCAAGTCTAATTTTTTTATATTACCCCACTTCAATGCCCTAAACACAAATCTGAAGTGTCTCTCCTTACCTGAGGGTACCCCTTCCCCCAACGGAGGATCTCAGCCCCCTCCCCTATCTGATTTATGATTCACATAAGTAATTTGCCGAATTAGAATGTGCTTACTATAAGTGCTGGCTGATTATGATATAATTTTATCACGGTTAACCCGTGTCTCTCCCCCCCCCCTCCTCAAATTTTAACTTTTCATCAAAAATCACACAATTCGTCTACTGGAGTTGATTACATTTACATGGGGAATTTTTTTTTTGATTGATATCAGTCGTGCCACCCCACCAAGTTTTTCCTTTATAGGTGGGTATTACACAGAAAAAATTTCAGCCTGTTCGGGAAGGGGGAACCGGTGCCTCGCCCCTCCCAAATTTCGACTTTTCATCAAAAATCGCACAATTCACTAAATAACTTTTTCTGTAAGTGGAAAAACGGGGTCACGGAAATAACAAAAATTGTTCACAGGAGTATAAGCAATCGAGTGACGCCATAGCCACCAGTGTAGACATAATAGGGTGCGTGATAGGCGCGGGGGAAGTTTCCAAAATGCAGAAATGATATCCTTTTTTCTATACCAATCGAGTCTTTGAAAATACAATTTTTACATTTCTGAATTTGGAGTATGCTGTTCAAAATGTACTCCTCCCTCCCTCGTACACTGAAAAAATATAAATGACCGTCACCTTAATGGAGAAGGGGGGTGTAATCATATTTGCATTGATTTTTTGAAACAACTGATCCAGGATTGGATCAAGTACCCCCGAGTTATACGATCGTAAGATGATAAAGAACATTGAAGCATGTGACGATCGCACAGTACGAGTTATTACGTTAGTACTCGTAGAAAAATTAGCTAATTTTTGATTATAAAAAGGAAATCAAAACAATTCATAAGGCAAATCGTACAGCGCCATCGGGAAATAGGTATATCAAATTGAATGAATTTCCAAAAAAATTATTCGAATTTGCATAATTTCTATTCAATATTGTATTATTTCATATTATTTCACTTTCATTTCTCTCTATAATTCATGAAACACACGTGTTTGTATGTATTCTTAATCAAAGAAGGAAATATGATTACACCCCCTTCTCCATTAAGGTGACGGTCATTTATATTTTTTCAGTGTACGGGGGAGGGAGGAGTACATTTTGAAGAGCATACTCCGAATTCAGAAATGTAAAAATTGTATTTTCAAAGACTCGATTGGTATAGAAAAAAGGATATCATTTCTGCATTTTGGGAACTTCCCCCACGCGTATCACGCACCCTATTATGTCTACAATGGTGGCTATGGCGTCACTCGATTCCTTATACTCCTGTGAACAATTTTTGTTATTTCCGCGACCCCGTTTTTCGTCTTACAGAAAAAGTTATTTAGTGAATTGTGCGATTTTTGATGAAAAGTCGAAATTTGGGAGGGGCGAGGCACCGGTCCCCCCTTCCCGAACAGACCGAAATTTTTTCTGTGTAATACCTACCTATAAAGGAAAAACTTGGTGGGGTGGCACGACCGATATCAATCAAAAAAAAATTCCCCATGTAAATGTAATCAACTCCAGTAGACAACTCATTTTCGCGTTTTTGGCACTTCCCTCGCTCGTATTGAGCCCCCTAATACGTCTACAAGGGGGACTATGTTGGCATTCGATTCTTTACACTCCAGCGAACAATTTTTGTCATTACCATGACCCCGTTTCTCCATTTACAAAAAAAGTTATGTGATGAATTGTGTGATTTTTGATGAAAAGTCAAAATTTGAGGGGGGAGAGGCACGGGTTAACCCCCTCCGATGGGGCTGAAATTTTTTCTGTGTAATACCTACCTACAATGGAAAAAATTTAGGGGGTGGCACGGCCGATATCTAACAAAAAAAAATTTCCTGTGTAAATGTGGACCACTCTTCCAATACTCGCCACCCTCGACAAAACACGTTTTTTAACGTTTAATGAGCAAATACTCGATTTCTATCAAAGTTTGAACAAAAAACAAATACATATTTGAAATCCTCATGAAATTCTCCAACTTTTTTGTATGAAACATTTTTCAATTGCATGATCACCCATGCCAGAAAATTCGTTTGAATTTTCACTTTGATGTGTTATTTTTTCAAAATCTCAACTTTGGGAATCCCTGACTGGGCGAAAATCGCAAGGCGGGGGTATTTCTTGTTAATATGTCAAGGGTGGTCAATTACTAGTAATTTGAGTCATAGAACACTTCGTTACAACCTTTCTGTGAGAACTGGGAAACCAAAATAGGATACAAGGTAGTGATGGTATTTTCACGACTTTGAGGACCCCTGAAATGAGTTTGCAATTCGATCTCAAAAATGTGATGGCAGTTTTGGGGTCGGGGAGGGGTCCCCTTTCGATCGTACATCTCAAAAATTTTATAGCAGACCGGGTCCATACTTTCGCATTTTTGAAACGATACAGGCACCTGGTACCCGTACTAGTACTTTTTTCACTTTACATTAAAATGACTCGAAATTTTGAGTGAGGACATAGGTGTTTGAGGTAGGGAAAATGATCTACGTTGAATTTTCTACAAGATGGAATAGGTTTGAAAGTTGAACCAGCAACCGAACGAAAGCTGGTAAAGTTCAAAGTTATGAATGTGAGTTACATTCTGTACTTTTTTCACTTTACATTAAAATGACTCGAAATTTTGAGTGAGGACATAGGTGTTTGAGGTAGGGAAAATAGTCTACGTTAAATTCTCTACAAGATGGAATAACTTTAAAAGTTGTACCGGCAAACAATTGAAAGCTATTAAAGTTCAAAGTTACAAAAGAATGTTTTTAATTTTTATTGCAAATATCATGCATCACTTTGGAAACTAGTGGCGTCGGAAAGTGGGGTACAAGGGGTGCATTGTACTCCCCCCCCCATCCTGACGGGGGCACAAAGTATCATTTGTACCCCTCCCCTCCACCAATCATATTAGATAGACATTTTTAAAGCATTAAAACATGGAGAAAAATGTTGTTTTGGGCATAGAAAACACAAATTTTACAAAGCTTTGCCCTCGCTTCGCTCTGGCATTAATAAAATCACAATTATATAAATTATTTGAGGCAACATAGTGAAAAAAATGCTTTTTTTTCGCCCCCTCCACCAAAAATCCTTCTGGTATTCCAATTCTTGATACTCATTTCGGACCCTCCCAAAAAAAAGCTTCCGACGCCACTATTGCTGACTTTGAATTTAAATAGCTCTTGTTCGGTTGCTGGTACAACTTTCAAACCTATTCCATCTTGTAGAGAATTCAAAGTAGATTATTTTCCCTACCTCAAACACCTATGTCCTCGCTCAAAATTTCGAGTCATTTTAATGAAAAGTGAAAAAAGTACAGAATATTTGTAATAAAAATTCACTTTCGTAACTTTGAACTTGAATAGCTCTCGTTCGGTTGTTGGTACAACTTTCAAACCTATTCCATCTTGTAGAGAATTCAACGTAGATCATTTTCCCTACCTCAAACACCTATGTCCTCACTCAAAATTTCTTGTCATTTTAATGTAAAGTGAAAAAAGTACAGAATATTTGTGATAAAAACTCACTTTCGTAACTTTGAACTTTAATAGCTTTCATTTGGTTGCGAGGACAACTTTCAAACCTGTCCCATCTTGTAGAGAATTTAACGTAGATTATTTTTCTTATCTCACACACCTATACACTCACTCAAAATTCTGAGTAATTTTAATTCGAAGTGAAAAAAATTATGTTTTGTAATTGTTCAGACTTCTTTTCTGCCCGAATGTGACGTCACTCCCCGAATTCCTGTTGGCTTCAAGATAGTGGCTTATTGCGACTCTATCTAGTTAAATGCTCTAAGCTTTACACCAGGTTAGAAAATCAGAAAATCAACTAAGGCAGCGTAAATTACGAATACAGAGGTTTTAGAACTCCTCTTTTCAAAAATTTCGCTTCTATTTAAATCTGTAGTTATCCACCTCGAATGTACTTGAGTAAATTTTACAAAAAAATTGCGATTTTTCATCATGTCTTCACTGTTTGCATTTTGTCCCATGGCATTTTGCATCCTGCCCCTTAGGTGGGCAGGGCAGGATGCAAAAAAAGTGTAAAAAAAATTCTGTAGGGCTGAGGTATGCATCAAAATGGAATTTTTTTCAGCGAAACGAAAGGTGAATGTTTGAACTTTAATTTGTTACAAGAATCAGACAATTTGACTAATTTGAATGGATTTCGCAGAACAGTTCGCCTAGGTTGGCGCATCATTTCCAACCTTACATTCGAGGTTTATTCTACAGATTTAAATAGAAGCGTAGGTTTTGAAAAGAAAAGTTCTAAAACCTTTGTATTCGTAATTTACGCTGCCTCAATTGATTTTCTGATTTTCTAACCTGGTTTAAAGGACTCGAAGTCGCGTAGCACAGTGTTAAAGAGACGCGACGTCGACTCGACGCAAAAAAGAGACTTGACGTTGTCACGCGTTGGTGTTATTGTTGCTGCTGAAAGTGCTGAAACTCGACGCCGTAAGACAGAGACTCGGCGTTAAAGTAATATAGTGTCCATATCATAGATTAAGAATGTAGTATTCTTAATCTATGGTCCATATTACTTTAGTTGCGCTCGAGTCGATCTTGTACATCCACCAAGTGTACGAGATCGACTTCGTTTATGCGGATGTCACGTTCGAGTCTTGATATTTTTTTTATTATCTGTTTGCTAAACGAAGATGAGTTTTTTTTATCTGGGAGATGGCGATTTTCTAAAATTCTTGGGTACGATTTTTCGAAAAAAAATTATTAAAAAAAACTGTTTCGAATTATTTTTGAATTGGTTCATGACTCAAAGAAAAATTGATTTAGAGCAAAAATGTCAAGATAATCACTTTCAAACCTATTAATGGAAAATGGAGGCGAATTAGCATCATTTTGAAGAAAAAAAACATTTTTGCCTAGCAAAGCTTTTATTGCGGAAAATTGTCGAGAGTGGTCCCCTGAGTAACCCCAAAGAGTTACCACCCCACAGGCCACAGGCTAAATTTTTTAGGGGGTTGAACCCCCCCCCCCCCGGTCCCGCATCATCTCCTCAGAGTTTGATTTTAGGGTAAAAATAGCTCAGTACTTTTTTGTTCTACACCCAATTTACAACACTTTTTGTATGAACAATTTTTTTGTACGACCAATAGCGGAGGAGACAGAGACCCTTAAAGGAAAGGGGTTCTGGGAAATGTATGAGTATTATTGAAAACGTGATAATAGGTATAAAATCATTACTAAAGTGAATTTTGTGAGCATGAAAATAGTAATATTATGTAAATTGGACCTATTAATAATTTTTACCTCTCCTCCTACTATGTGCCTACCCCCACCTTACCTTTCATTCACAAAGTACCTGGCCCAAATACCGTCACCCATAACCTTTTTCGCCCCTTCGTCCTCGCCATTTGATTTTCTGAAACTAACAAAAGGTGATTTTGGTACCTGAAACCTTTGACCAGGACCCTCCCCTCCCCCGGATCGAATTTTCCCAACTTTTCTTCATATTGAGCCTCAGGCCAGAAACCAAAAGTGGTCATTTTTTGATGTAGAGAAAATGTGAGCCAAATTTCGTCCCCTCTCCTAATTTTCTACAAAAACATCAAACACAGTTTCGTAAATATTGGTTAAAATTGAAAAATCAAATAGATACTCTGAAAGTAGGTACATTGCTGAACTACAAAATGGTAAATTCATGATTAAAACTTTCTTGCTTTGAACACTCGTTATTCAAAATTTTCCATTATTTTTCTATGTTTTTGTAGAAAATTAGGAGAGGGGACGAAATTTGGCTCACATTTTCTCTACATCAAAAAATGACCACTTTTGGTTTCTGGCCTGAGGCTCAATATGATGAAAAGTTGGGAAAATTCGGTCCGAGGGGGGGGGGTGTCCTGATCAAAGGTTTCAGGTACCCAAATCACCTTTTGTTAGTTTCAGAAAATCAAATGGCGAGGACGCAGGGGCGAAAAAGGCTATGGGTGACGGTATTTGGGCCAGGTACTTTGTGAATGAAAGGTAAGGTGGGGGTAGGAACAAAGCAGGGGGAGAGGTAAAAATTATTAATAGGTCCAATTTACATAATATTACTATTTTCATGCCCACAAAATGCACTTTAGTAATGATTTTATACCTATTATCAAGTTTTCAATAATACTCATACATTTCCCAGAACCCCTTTTCTTTAAGGGTCTCTGTCTCCTCCGCTACTGGTCGAACAAAAAAAATTTTCATACAAAAAGTGTTGTAAATTGAGTGTAGGACGAAAAAGTACTGAGCTATTTTTACCCTAAAATCAAACCCTGAGGAGATGATGCGGAAAACCCGTTTTTTGAGGGGGTTCAACGCCCCTAAAAAATTTAGTGAGGCCTGTGGGGTGGTAACTCTTTGGGGTTACTCAGGGGACCACTCTCGACAATTTTCCGCAATAAAAGCTTTGCTAGGCAAAAATGTTTTTTTTTTTTCTAATTCGCCTCCATTATATCCCATTTTGTAAAGAATTTCTTGTAGACCATTTTCCCTACCTCAAACACCTATGTGCTCACTCAAATTTTTGAGTTATTTTATTGTAGAAAAAACTCGTAGTATTTACAACGAAAACGTATTTTGACAGCTTTGAACTTTAATAACTTTCGCTCGGTGGCCGGCAGAACTTTCAAACCTATCCAATTTTGTAGAGAATTCCTCGTAGACCATTTTCTCTACCTCAAACACCTATGTGCTCACTCAAAATTTTGAGTTATTTTAATGTGAAGTGAAACAATGCATAATAAGCTGTAATAAAACAGCCAAGATCGCGAATGCGACGCGTTATGTGGCGGGAAATAGCCCCATTATCGTATCGGCATTACCGACACCCACCACTCCGCTCTGGTAGCTGGTCTACTTGGTTTATCTATATTACTTTAGTTGTGCAGTTCTCGAGTCGATCTTGTACATCCACCAAGTGTACGAGATCGACTTCGTTTATGCGGATGTCGGTCGTGTTCGAGTATTGATGTTTTTTTTTAAATTATCTGTTTGCTAAACGAAGATGAATTTTTTAAAAAAATAATTCAATTTTGTTTTAGTTGTGCAGTTCTCGAGTCGATCTTGTACATCCACCAAGTGTACGAGATCGACTTCGTTTATGCGGATGTCGGTCGTGTTCGAGTCTTGATGTTTTTTTTTTTAAATTATCTGTTTGCTAAACGAAGATGAATTTTTTTAAAAAATAATTCAATTTTGTTTTATCTGTGGCGATTTTGGTGAAGTTAGCTTGCAAGATGATCTTCCTCTTCGGATTTGGTGAAGCAAATTTACTCAGTGCAAGTATACGTAAGTCCAAACTAGTAAAGATTAAAGTTATTTTTCACTCCCAGTGATCCCACACTCAAAGGCAACACATACCATGACTCTGACAACATTTTAAGATATTTCCCATACACGAAGGGAGAGGGGGGATTTTCCAGCAGGTTATCTATTATCTCACAATAATTATACATTCTGCTCAGCCGACTAAGTGCCACCTTGTAGATGATACTTAACTGTATCCCTGACGAATTTTTCAGAATTTTTCCATCCATAGATTCTGAGAAAAAAATTTCCATAGATAAGTTTTCTTTGAGTTTTTCAATTTCTACTGACTCATGCCGATCGAGTGCCACCAAATCGATAGTGCCACCTAGTAGAGGACCCCAAACTGTAACTCTGACGAAATTTTCAGAATTTTTCCATGTATAGATTTTGAGAAAAAAAATTCCAAAGATTTGAGTTTTTTTCGAGTCTGTAATTTCTGTTTGACTCATGCGAACCAATCGATAGTGCCACCTTGTAGAGGACCCTAACCGGTAACTCTGACGAAATTTTGAGAATTTTCCCATGCATAGATTTCGAGATAAAAATTTCCTAAGATTGGAGTTTTTTTCGAGGTAGGTAATTTCTGCTTACTCAAGTGAGCCGAGTGCCACCAAATCGGTAGTGTCACTTTGTAGAGGACTCCAAACTGTAACTCTGACGAAATTTTAAGAATTTTTCCATACATAGATTTCGAGAAAAAAAATTCGAAGATAGGAGTTTTCTCCGAGTTTTTCAATTTCTGCTGACTCATGCCGACTGAGTGCCACCATACCGATATCGCCACATTATAGAAGACCCTCAACCTTGACTCTGGAAAGCAATCCAGAATTTTTCTATGCATAGATTTCGATAAATTTTTTTCAAAGATAGGAGTTTTCCTCAAGTTTTTAAATTTCTGCTGAGTCATGCTGACTGAATGCCAAAAAATCTATGGTGCCACCATGTAGATGATACTTAAAACTGTAACTCTGGTGAAATTTTCAGAATTGTTCCATGGTTACATTTTGAGATAAAAATTAGATTTGAGTTTTTTTCGAGGTTGGTAATTTCTGCTCACTCCTGCGAGCCGAGTTCCACCAAATCGATGGTGCCACTTTGTAGAGGACTCCAAACTGTAACTCTGACGAAATTTTAAGGATTTTTCCATGCATAGATTTCGGGAATTTTTTTCAAAGCTAGGAGTTTTCTCTGAGTTTTTCAATTTCTGCTGACTCATGCCGACTGGGTGTCACAAAATCGACACACCTACCTCATAGAGGACCCTCGACGTCAACTCTGGGAAAAAATTCAGAATTTTTCTATGCATGATTTCGAGAAAATTTTTCTCAAAAATAGGAGTTTTCTTTGAATTTTTTCAGAATTTTTTTCCAGAGTAAGGTTTGGGGGTCCTGTGTAAGGTGGTGGTATCGATTTACTGGCACTCAGTAGGCATGAGTCAGCAAAATTGAAAATTCGTAAAAAAATGTCTATTTTCATCTTTGAATTTTTTTTTCTCGAAATCTATGCATAGAAAAATTCTGAAATTTTCGCCTAGAGTCAAGGTTGGGGGTCCTGTTTAAGGTGGCGGTATCGACTTTGTGGCACTCAGTTGGCATGAGTGAGGAGAAATTGAAAAACTCAGAGAAAACTCTTATCTTTGAAAATTGTTTTCTCGAAATCTATGCATGCAAAAATTCTCAAAATTTCGTCAGAGTTACAGATTTGAGTCCTCTACAAGGTGGCACTATCGATTTGGTGGCACTTGGCTCGCTTGAGTAAGCAGAAATTACCTACCTCGAAAAAAACTCCAATGTTTGGAAATTTTTATCTCGAAATCTATGCGTAGAAAAATTCTGAAATTTTTGCCTACAGTTAAGGTTGGAGGTTCTGTGTAAGGTGGTGGTATCGATTTACTGGCACTCAGTTGGCATGAGTCAGCAGAATTGAAAATTCGTAAGAAAATGTCTATCTTCATCTTTGAAAATTTTTTTGTCGAAATCTATGCATAGAAAAATTCTGAAATTTTTTCCCAGAGTTAACGTTGAGGGCCCTCTATGATTGAGATAGGTGTGTCGATTCTGTGGTACTCAGTCGGCATAAGTCAGCAGATATTTAAAAACTTGAGGAAAACTCCTATCTTTGAGAAAAATTTTCTCGAAATCTATGCTTAGAAAAATTCTGAATTTTTTTACCTAGAGTTATGGTTGGGGGTCCTGTGTAAGGTGGCGGTATCGACTTTGTGTTGCTTTGTGGCACTCAGTCGGCATGAGTGAGCAGAAATTGAAAAACTCAGAGAAAACTCCTATCTTTGAAAATTTTTTTCTCGAAATCTACGCATGGGAAAATTCTTAAAATTTCGTCAGAGTTACAGTTTGGAGTCCTCTACAAAGCGGCACTATTGATTTGGTGGCACTCGGCTCGCTTGAGTAAGCAGAAATTTCCTGCCTCGAAAAAAACTCCAATCTTTGGAAATTTTTATCTCGAAATCTATGCATGGGAAAATTCTCAAAATTTCGTCAGAGTTACAGGTTAGGGTGCTCTACAAGGTGGCACTATTGATTTGGTGGCACTCGGTTCGCACGAGTCAAACAGAAATTACCAATCTTGAAAAAAACTTAAATCTTTGGAAATTTTTTTCTCAAAATCTATACATGAAAAAATTCTGAAAATTTCGTCAGAATTACAGTTTGGTATCATCTACAAGGGGGCACCATTGATTTGGTGGCACTCGGCCAGCATGACTCACCGGAATTGAAAAATCGTGTTGAGATCCTAAGTCTTATACTTGGGAAATTTTTATCTCGAACTCTATGCATGGAAAAATTCTCAATCTTTCCTCAGAAGTAAGGTTTGGGGTCCTCTACAAGGTGGCACTCGGCTTGGATGACTCAGCAGAATGTATAATTATTGTGAGGTAGTAGATAACCTGCTGGAAAATCCCCCTCTCCCTTCGTGTATGGGAAATATCTTAAAATGTTGTCGGAGCCATGGTAAGTGCTGTACTTGCGTGTGGCAACACTAGAAATGAAGTATAAGCTCGATTTTAGTATTTTGGACTTGAACTTGCACCGCGTAAATTTGCTTCACCAATTCCGAAGACGAAGATCATCTTGCAAGCTACATTCACCAACATCAGTGACGAGGGGAAAAAGTTGGAAAATTATCGAAAATCCGCTGATGGCGATTTTATAAAATTCTTGGGTAAGGTGCAGTGGGGCAATTGCAAACCACTTTTTGATTAGTGACACTTTGCCGGTTCACTGTGCCGGCTCTATGGCACCAATCAACCTGAAATTTCTGTCACACAAACTTCAAGGGGTTCTCTATTGGTGGGAAAAATTTCGTATCATTTAGTTTATAAATTTATGAGAAAATAAAATTTAAAAATTTTTCAATTGTGTTTTTGCATTTACCCCGCCATGGGGCAAATGCCAAATCGTAAATTATTTCGGAAGGTGCTCATTTTTTTCAGTTTTGATGGTCAAATCGGAATCTACGTAAAATTTACTACCTTTTAATATACTCATTACCTTCGTTTGATCAAAATTTGTCGGAGATATCCGCGAAAGAAAGAATTTTTTAAAGAAGTGAAAAAATCTCATTTTTTATTTTTTTTTTATTTTTTTTTTAATGATCTAAAAATTGAAAACAAATGATCACTTGTGAAAAGTATGACGTATTTTATTGGAAAACACAAAATTTTGATGAAATTTGAACAATATTTTGATAATAACTCCCAAAAACGCAAAAAATGGCAAAATTTTGTAAGTAAATATCAAAAATTTAATACAAATTTTCACACTTTTGAAGGACTAATATTATTTTTTTTGTATTTTCGACCCATTTTACATCTAAAAATCGTTTAAAAAATTCTGAGAGTATAAATAAAATGATAGATATTTTCGATTTTGCAATTGCCCCCGCATGACCTTTTTCGGGGTAAATGCAAAAACGCATTTTTCCGCTAATGTAATGAAAATTTTTCAAAAATGATAGTCTTAGCTTTAACTTAGATCTATTAGTATAATTAATCAACAAAAATCAGTTCAAAAAAATTTTACTTTGTACGTTTTTGTCCATTTTGAAAAAAACTGATTCAACTTTACTTATGAGTGATTTTGACACATGTTGATAAAAACATTTCCACAAAGCAAATGCGTGCACCGATTTCGTTCAAACTGAGTAAGTATATAGGTAATAGATGTGCCTTGACCTACCAAAAGATGGCGCGCTCAAAAATTATGTTAACTGACCTCCAGAAGCTGATTTTGCAAATACCCCGATTTTGCAATTACCCCACTGCACCTTATGATTTTTCGAAAAAAAATTATTTAAAAAAAACTGTTTCGAATTATTTTTTCAACGAACCAAATGTTGAAATAGAAGACGCGAAAAAACCCATTATAAGTATATCGACGATTAAAAAGAAATATTTTTTTCACGTGGACAGTGTATGCGACAACGAGACAGGACGTCGTACTCGACGAGACTCGACGTCGGCTCAAAAAAAAATAAATTATATCCAAAAATAAATAAATTTTATCCAAAAATAATAAATTTTATCAAAAAAAAAAGTTTATCCAAAAAAAATAATAAAATTTTTCACGAAATTTGGTAAAGTTTATTGCACAGAAAATAAAGTTTGTCAATTTTGCGATAAATATTATTATTTTTTGAATAAATTTTACTAGTTTTGTGAATGGTGCCTTTTTATTATTACGTTTAATAAAATTTATTTTTTATTTTTTTGAGTGTGTTCAAAAAGTGCAATATGCCTGAGCTAACCGCAGGGACTACGTTGAACTACTGCAATGGTGTAAGCATTAAATTCGCTCAAAACATCATCGTCGTAAGAAATTAATGAATAAAGGTCGGAATGAGACACGGCGAGTGAATAATACTATTTTTAGCTGGAAACTATGAAAAATGAAAAATTTATGGAAACCTTCCTCCTGTCTCCCAAGGCAGATCGCTGTTGAGGCTGGGTACTGTGCGAGGTTGTTCTTGGAAAAAATTAATTGTTCCTACTTAGAAACCACACACCCGATCTTCCGAGTCAGATCGCCGTTGCGTGTGTAGGACGCGTTGGCCTTGAAGACAATCTCGTCAACACGTGTTAAGCATATGTAGTTATGGCATTGGCATAGAGAATTAGAGATTCGAGAATATTCGCGAATATTCTCGAAGCCGTAAGACAGAGACTCGGCGTTAAAGTAATATAATGTCCATATTACTTTAGTTGTGCAATTCTCGAGTTTATCTCGTACATCCACCAAGTGTTCGAGATCGACTTCGTTTATGCGGATGTCACGTTCGAGTCTTGATGTTTTTTGCAAGGGTTGGGAACGGAACGAAAGGAACGGAACGGAACGAACAGAACAAAACGATTTTGATAAGATTTGAACAGAACAGAACGAGTCAACAATGAATCAAACGAAAAGATGCGATCGGATGAGAACGTAAACACAGAAAAAAAATACAGATAAACGAAAGGGAACAGAACGATCTTGGATTTCCTAAATTTTTAGTACATTTTCCTTTCCTCTAATGCTCTGTGCTCTGCATCGAAGGTGCCATCCTTTTCCCAGATTTTTCAATTGTTTTTCACCAGGGACAATTTTTTTGGTAAAATTCGCTAGTGTGTCCTTGTGGCAGCATCCTTTTTTCAAGAAAATTTTCAATACTGAAAACTATTTTGAGAAAAATTTCAGAAAAGTACATTTTTTAAACATGGAAAAATCTGAGAAAATTTTAGGTTGAAAAAAATTCTGGTGTTGGAAATACTTGAAAAAAAATTGAGAGTTGAGTAAAGGTAATTTTAAAAAAAATGGGAGTTAGGATTTTAATAAAAATCAGAGTTGAAAGAAATTTTTGAGAAAACGTGAGATTCAACTCGTACCTACCCTGAAAAAAATTGGAATCTATTCGTCCATTCTTTCACATGGGTATTTCGTCGGGAATAAACTCATCTACAGCCCAATTTCTTGAGAAATTATTATTTTTTTGGGAACCTTGCAATTTTTATGATATTATGGAAATTTAATAAAATTTTCTGATTTGCAAAGAATCTCTCTTTTTAAGAAAATTGTCCAAGTTTTGGGAGATTCCTCAATTTTTGGAAAATCGTTCAGGCTGTGGAAAAAAGTCGCTCTACTTTTGGAAAACTATGCGAAGTTTTGAATAATTTCCCAGTTTTTGCAAAGCCTTCGCAAGTTATGGAAAAATCATTCAAACTCGAGTACACAATCTCGGAAAATTTAAATAACGCTGAATCCAATAATTTACATTCATTGATATTTTTTATCGCGTTGTGAAAAGGTCCTCAAATCATATTTTTCGATGAAGAGTAACTTGCGCTGAATTTTTATTTCAAAAATTCGCCAAAATTTGAAAAATGAGCTTCACCATCTGAAATTTTGCATTGCATATGATGTTCTTTCATGATGTACTTTCGATTTATTTTTGTTTGGGCTCAAAATTTTACGTTAAGTTGGAATATCTAAAATTTCTGGAGCTAAACTTCATTTCTCGAGTTTTGGATAATTTTTGAAATTTCAAAATTACCTCATCGCCCATCAAAAGATGAAAATTTTATCCATTCAATGAAAAAAAATTAATTTTAATTCCGATTTTGATTCAATATTATTTATAATTTTGATTTTAATGTAAAATTTTTGGACATACCTAAGTAGACATTTTTTTTGATTTCGTTGGAGGGCTTCAAAGTTTTATTCGCATGGTTGGTCCGTTCGTGTTCGCGCTTTTCATAGTTATGTAAATAGAATAATACAGAAGATGGGAACGGAACGGAACGGAACAAAACAGAACAGAATGATGGGAACAGATGGGAACGATACCGAATTTGATTTGAAGATAGGAACAGAGAGTGAAACATCGGTTTTATAAAACTAAGGATCGGATCGGAACGGAACAAAACAATCGTTTTGCTCCCCATCCTTGGTTTTTTGTATTACCTGTTTGCTAAACGAAGATGAGTTTTTTTTATCTGTTTACGATTTTTCAAAAAAAAATTATTAAAAAAACTGTTTCGAATTATTTTTAAATTGGTTCATAACTCAAAGAAAAATTGATTTAGAGCAAA
The DNA here is from genome assembly GCA_033439095.1 of Pseudococcus viburni. Taxonomy (NCBI): domain Eukaryota; kingdom Metazoa; phylum Arthropoda; class Insecta; order Hemiptera; family Pseudococcidae; genus Pseudococcus; species Pseudococcus viburni. The sequence goes on from JAVBJF010000095.1 coordinate 359,124, forward strand.
AATGTCAAAATAAAAAAAGTTTCTTTTATCAATCTCTACTAACTTGGTTATACGAAATTTTTGGTAGCTGTAAAAATAATGCATGTTGGAGTCAAAACTCACTTTTGCCATTCTTCTCGCTTCATTATCAAGAAGAGTATGTGATCGAAATAAATGAAAAATAACGTGTTACGTGTCGTTTGTCAGGTTTCTGAAGACGCTGAGTTCGAATATGTGCTTAGTTTTTTTCATCTGACCCCTCTACACCCCCCTCCTCACCACCAGCCCCCTCGATGAGGTCAAAATTCAAAAAAATTGAAAAATAACGTGTTACCCGTCGTTTGTCAGGTTTTCAAAGACTCTGAGCTGAAATATCTGCCCATTTTTTGGATTTGAACATTCAGTTTCCCCTAGTTCCTGCACCATTTTGGAAAAACCGAGTGCAAAAAAAATACAAGTAATGTATGGCGCATCAATTCTCATCAGTTCGAAGTCACCGATTTCCACATATACTTTTTATGTACATGAACAGCATACGCATTTATCGTAAGAGTTTTGTAATTCTCGGATCGATCTCGTACATGTCGTGTTCGAGTCTTGATGGTTTTTTTTTTAATTATCTGTTTGCTAAACGAAGATGAGTTTTTTTTTTTTAAATAATTCAATTTTGTTTTATCAGAGACGAGAGGGAAAAGTTGGAAAATTATCGAAAATCAGCTGATGGCGATTTTCTAAAATACTTGGGTACGATTTTTCGAAAAAAAATTTATTTAAAAAAAGAAAAACTGTTACGAATTATTTTTTCAACGAACCAAATGTTGAAATGAAAGACGCGAAAAAAAAAACATTATATCGACGAAGAAAAAAAAAATACTTTTTTTACATGGACAGGTACGCGGCGACGAGACACGACGTCGTACTCGACGACACTCGATGTCGGCATTTCATTTCGTGTTCAAAAAGTGCAGTATGTCTGAGCTAACCGCAGGGACTACGTTGGACTACTGCAATGGTGTAAGCATTAAATTCGCTCAAAACATCATCGTCGTAAGAAATTAATGAATAAAGGTCGGAATGGGACACGGCGAGTGAATAATAATATTTTTAGCTGGAAACTATGAAAAATGAAAAATTGATGGGAACCTTCCTCCTGTCTCCCAAGGCAGACCGTCGTTGAGGCTGGGTACTGTGCGAGGTTGTCCTGGGAAAAAATTAATTATTCCTACTTAGAAACCACACACCCGATCTTCCGAGTCAGATCGCCGTTGCGTGTGTAGGACGCGTTGGCCTTGAAGACAATCTCGTCAACACGTGTTAAGCATAGTTATGGCATTGGCATAGAGAATTAGAGATTCGAGAATATTCGCGAATATTCTCGAAGCCGTAAGACAGATGTTGGTGAAGTTAGCTTGCAAGATGATCTTCGTCTTTGGATTTGGTGAAGCAAATTTACACGGTGCAAGTATAAGTCCAAACTAGTAAAAATAAAGTTATTCTTCACTCTCAGTGATCCCACACTCAAAGGCAACACTTACTATGACTCTGACAACATTTTAAGATATTTCCCAAACACGATGGAGAGGGGGGATTTTTCAACAGGTAATCTACTATCTCAAAATAATTATACGTTCTGCTCAGTCATCCGAGCCGAGTGCCACAAAATCGATACTGCCACCTTGTAGAGGACCCAAAACCTTTCTTCTGAGGAAAGTTTGAGTATTTCTCCATGCATAGAGTTCGAGATAAAAATTTCCAAAGTATAAGACTTAGGTTCATAACACAATTTCTGCTGAGTCATGCCGACTGAGTACCACCGAATCGATAGTGCCTCCTTGCAGAGGGCCCCAAACTGTATCTCTGGCGAATTTTTCAGAATTTTTCTATGCAAAGATTCCAAGACAAAAATTTCCAAAGACTTGAGTTTTCTTTGAGTTTTTCAATTTCTGCTGACTCATGCCGACTGAGTGCCACCAAATCGATAGTGCCACCTTGTACAGGACCCCAAACCTCACTTCTGAGGAAAGTTTGAGAATTTTTCCATGCATAGAGTTCGAGATAAAAATTTCCAAGGTATAAGACTTAGGTTCATAACACGATTTTTCAATTTCTGCTGAGTCATACCGACTGAGTGCCACCAAATTGATAGCGCCACCTTGTAGAGGACCCCAAACTGTAACGCTGACGAATTTTTCAGAATTTTTCTATGCATAGAGTTTGAGATAAAAGTTTCCAAAAACGTGAGTTTTATTTGAGTTTTTCAATTTCTGCTGACTCATGCCGACTGAGTGCCACCAAATCGATAGTGCCGCCTTGTACAGGACCCCAAACCTTACTTCTGAGGAAAGTTTGAAAATTTTTCCATGCATAGAGTTCGAGATAAAAATTTCCAAAGTATAAGACTTAGGTTCTTAACACGATATTTCAATTTCTGCTGACTCATACCGACTGAGTGCCACCAAATCGATAGTGCCACCTTGTAGAGGACCCCAAACTGTAACGCTGACGAATTTTTCAGAATTTTTCTATGCATAGATTCTGAGAAAAAAATTTCCAAAGATGAGTTATCTTTGAGTTTTTCAATTTCTGCTGACTCATGCCGACTGAGTGCCACCAAATCGATTGTGCCACCTTGTAGAGGCTGTCATTGCATCAAAAATGAAATAAATATTCATTGGCACACTCTATTGCCTCACTCATATAATCAATTATGAAATTTAATTTTTTTTTCACCACTACTCTCTCAATTATAAATCAGTGAAAATGATCGAAAATCACTGAGAAAAAGTCAGAATAGCAGCACAGGAGAAAATCAGTGAAATTTTTTTTACTAAAAACAAATCAGAGGGAAAAATCACTAGAAAATCAGGTCAGTAAAATTTATGAAATTGGCTGAAAAATCAGTGAAAATCTTTGAAAAATCAGCGAAAATTTGCTGGAAATTAATGAATTTTTGCTGATTTTTCTGGTGTTGCAGTTCTGACTATTTATCAGTGACTTTTCATTAATTCACAATGAGAGAGTATAAAAATATCTTCTCCGGACTCCCTCTCTTTTATTATGAAATTTTCGTGATAAATTGAAATCCATACTATTATACAGCACTCGATTATAAGTTTGCTCAATTTTTTGGGATAGTTAGGTAGGTACTGGAAACTGAATTATCTGTGTTTTAAAAGGTCTCATGGCCCAGTGTCCATTTCTACGTTCCCAGGATTCATCAATAAAATGTTATTTTCAATTTCTTGATTTTCTTCGTGATTTTCTCAAGTTCTATAAAGGCTAGAGGTATTGGTGTACCTTTTCCAGCCTTGTATCAGAAAATGCGCGAATATTCTCTCGAAAAGATTCTGCGCGCATTTGACCATCACTATATAATAGAGTCCATATTATTACATTAGTTGTGCAATTCTCGAGTCGATCTCGTGATCCACCAAGTGTACGACATCGACTTTGTTTATGCGGATGTCGCGTTCGAGTGTTGATGTTTTTTGCTAAACAAAGATGATTTTTTTTTATCTGTTAGATGGCGATTTTCTAAAATTCTTGGGTACAATTTTCGAAAAACATTTATTGAAAAAAACGTTCGAATTATTTTTAAAATGGTTCATAACTCAAAGAAAAATTGATTTAGTGCAAAAATGTCAAAATAAAAAAAGTTTCTTTTATCAATCCCAACTAACTTGGTTATACAAAATTTTTGGTAGCTGTAAAAATAATGCATGTTGGAGTCAAAACTCACTTTTGCCATTCTTCTCGCTTCATTATCAAGAAGAGTATGTGATCGAAATAAATGAAAAATAACATGTTACGTGTCGTTTGTTAGGTTTCTGAAAACGTTGAGTTCGAATATGTGCTTAGTTTTTTTCATCTGACCCCTCTACACTCCCCCCCTCCTCACCACCAGCCTCCTCGATGAGGTCAAAATTCAAAAAAAATTGAAAAATTACGTGTTACGCGTCGTTTGCCAGGTTTTCGAAGACTCTAAGCTGAAATATCTGACAATTTTTTGGATTTGACCATTCAGTTTCCCCTAGTACCTGCACCATTTTGGAAAAACCGAGTGCAAAAAAAATGCAAGTAATGTATGGCGCATCAATTCTCATCAGTTCGAAGTCACCGATTTCAACATATACTTTTTATGTACATGAACAGCGCAGCGTAAGCATTTTTATCGTAAGAGTTGTGTAATTCTCGGATCGATCTCGTACATGTCGTGTTCGAGTCTTGATGGTTTTTTTTAATTATCTGTTTGCTAAACGAAGATGAGTTTTTTTTTAAAAATAATTCAATTTTGTTTTATCAGAGGCGAGGGGGAAAAGTTGGAAAATTATCGAAAATCAGCTGATGGCGATTTTCTAAAATTCTTGGGTACGATTTTTCGAAAAAAATTTATCAAAAAAAAAGCTGTTTCGAATTATTTTTTCAACGAACCAAATGTTGAAATGAAAGACACGAAAAAAAAGCATGGAATCCATTATCCTAAAAAAAGAGCAATAAAAGTGGGTAAAAAATGGTGTACAAAGAGTTTTTTTGGTCGTAGATTACGAATCTGACAAAAAAAAATTGATTCGGGGCAATGGGGAGGTGGTAGGGGAGGTGCTGAAATCGAAAATCACCTAAAATATCGTGTAATATATCGAAATCTAGGTTTTCGAGGTCGTAGATTAAGAATATGACGATAAAAATTTTTTTAGAGGTCATGGGGAGGGGGTGGGGGTGCTCAAATCAAAATTCACCATAATATCGCGTAGCGTATCGAAATCTAGGGTTTCGAGGTCGTAGGTTACGAATTCGACAAAAAATTTTTGTAAAAGTAAGAGGGAAGGGGTGGGGTGCTGAAATTGGAGTTAAACTAAAATATCGTGTATAGTAGATCGAAATCTAAGGTATTTTTGCGATTTTAGTAATATAAATTAGGCCAAAAGTATAAGTGCCACGACTCAGCACGAAAAATGTTATAGGTGAAGTGGTAGTTTCAAGTGCCCTGAACACGATTTTCCAATTAGTTTTTGCGTCCGTCTGCGTCTGTGTGCATTATAAGCAAAAATGTACATTTTTCAATGATTTTTCCCGTTTTTAGTAGTTTTTTTTATCTATCAATGTCATCATTCATATGCCGGGAATGTAAAGGGTTTGTAAATAATAACAATGCTGGAAAAAATTACTAAAAATGGGAAAAAATCTTTGAAAAATGCACATTTTTGCTTATAATGCACACAGACGCAGACGGACGCAAAAGCTAATTGGAAAATCGTGTTCAGGGCACTACCACTTCACCGATAACATTTTTCGTGCTGAGGTGTGGCACTTATACTTTTGGCCTAATTTATATTACTAAAATCGCAAAAATACCTTAGATTTCGACCTACTATACACGATATTTTAGTTTAACTCCAATTACAGCACCCCCACCCCTTCCCTCTTACTTCCACAAAAAATTTTTGTCGAATTCGTAACCTACGACCTCGAAACCCTAGATTTCGATACGCTACGCGATATTATGGTGAATTTTGATTTGAGCACCCCCCACCCCTTCCCCGTTGCCCCGAATCAATTTTTTTGTCAGATTCGTAATCTACGACCAAAAAAACTCTATGTGCACCATTTTTTACCCACTTTTATTGCTCTTTTTTTTAGGATAAGTAATGAATAATAATATTTTTTGCTGGAAACTATGAAAAATGAAAAATTGATGGAAACCCTCCTCCTGTGTTCCAAGGCAGACCGCCGTTGAGGCTGGGTACTGTGCGAGGTTGTCCTTGGAAAAAATTAATTATTTCTACTTAGAAACCACACACCCGATCTTCCGAGTCAGATCGCCATTGCGTATGTACGACGCGTTGGCCTCGCCTACAATCTCGTCTACACATGTTAAGCATAGTGATGGCATGGAGATTCAGCGGGCGTGCAGAATCTGAGAATATTCCCGAATACTCTCGAAGCTCGCGTTGGCCTTGTCACAATCTCGTCAACACGTGTTAAGCATAGTCGCGCAGAATCTGAGAATATTCGCGAATATTCTCGAAGCCGTAAGACAGAGACTCGGCGTTAAAGTAATATAGTGTCCATATTACTTTAGCTGTGCACTTCTCGAGTCGATCTCGTACCTTCACCAAGGGTACGAGATCGATTTCGTTTATGCGGATGTCCCTTTCGAGTCTTGATGTTTTTGTATTAGAGCTACCTGTTTGCTAAACGAAGATGAGTTTTTTTTATCTGGGAGATGGCGATGTTCTAAAATTCTTGGGTACGATTTTTCGAAAAAAAATTATCTAAAAAAAAACTGTTTCGAATTATTTTTAAATTGGTTTATAACTCAAAGAAAAATTGATTTAGAGCAAAAATGTCAAGATAAAAAAAGTTTCTTCTATCAATCTCTACTAATTTGGGTGTACAAAATTTTTGGTAGCTGTAAAAATAATGCATGTTGGAGTCAAAACTCAGTTTTGCCATTCTTCTCACTTCATTATCATTTATCAAGAAGAGTACGTGATCGAAAAAAATGAAAATAACGTGTTACGTGTCGTTTGTCAGGTTTCTGAAGACGCTGAGTTCGAATATGTGCTTAGTTTTTTTAATCTGACCCATCTAACCCCCCCACACCAGCCTCCTCAATGAGGTCAAAATTCAAAAAAATTGAAAAATAACGTGTTCCGCTTCGTTTGTCAGGTTTTCGAAGGCTCTGAGCTGAAATATCTGCCCATTTTTTGAATTTGACCGTTCAGTTTCCCCTAGCAAAGTTTGATTTTTTTCTACTTATTTTTACTAGTTGGGAAAATTTACCATTTGGAGAAATATTTTTTCCAAATTGGGAAAGTTGAACATTTTTTTTGTACTATCACAGTTTTTTAAAGGAGAAAGCAAAATTTGATGATCCATTTCCCATAAGAAAAATTAATTTTTTAAAATTGAAAAAATTAAACAGTTGTGCAGTTTTATGTTTTTTTTCTAATGCAAAAAAGCAATAAAATTTCGAAAATTTTAGCCTCACTGCGCTCGGCTTTATTGTATCTCTCTTTCTGTAATTTAAAAATAATCCAAACCTACGAAAGTAATTTTCTTCGAATTTTTCTCAAATTATCTCAACTAATTTTATTATGTATCTTCTTAAAACTCATTTTCGATGTTAAAAATCAACTTTTTTAAAAATTTCGGCCTCGTTTCGCTCGCCCTCATCGTATTTTTCCTTAAAATCATAGTTTCAAAGTAGAAATAACTGATTTTTTATTCAATTTTATTAGCTCTGAAACATTGTTTATGATACTTTTAAGTTGAAGTTTTCTAAATTTTTCGCCCTCGCTTCGCGCGGGTCAAATTCATCTTTCTCATATGTACTTACAATGGATACAAAAATTTATTCATAAAAATTTTAATTTTTACTAAAATTTTTCGCCCTCGCTTCGCTCGAGACAATAGAGCAATCTCATAAGTATTTTCAATTAAATACGATGAAATTAGTAATTTTTAAACTTAGAAGAGAGGAATTAAATTCTATTAAAATTTTGTTTGGCCGGTAAATTAGTGTCATTCACCTAAGCTCTTCTCCCCAAAATCAGGCTCTATTTCATCTTTGAATAAATTTAATTCAAAAATTTCTAATTATATTCGTTACTACCTTTTACACAAAATTTATTTGAGCTCGGTAGGAGGGGGGGGGGGGGCGATATGCCCTCGGAACGTTCCTGAAGGATACTTCATTTACTTATCTACATGGACTTCTTTATCAAATTATTCGATTTTCCAATCACTTGTGTTACTATCTTACTTCATGATTACATTTTTAGATAATTAGTTATCTTAAAATCGTATTGGAAATAAGTCTTATTTCAAAAGTTTTACTAGATATTTTCTTTCATATTTTTGTGGTGGACCTGTATGTAGTCAGCTCGTTCCACAATGTTTACATTTGGATCTAACTGGAGGGTTTCTTCATTCAGAATATACATCTGGGGTTTAATATTATTTTGTTCGTTGCTGATGCCATTAGTTGTAAAGGTATGTTTATTTTTATAACCAAATCATCTGAAATTAAAGAGAACTTTTCTGACCTAAAAGCCCTTGAAAAACTTCTTTTTCTGATCAGAAATGTAATTTTACAAAACATGCCCCACTCATGTATCATTCAAATCTTTTCCCATACATTTGGCAGTAAACTTTTTTCTATCAGTCTGACGAATAATATTTCAAAATTTTAAATTCTCATTTCACATCAGCAAGACCATAATTCCTTTGTTCCTGAAGTTAGATATAACATATAAGTCTGATTTCTGAAGAAATTTAGCATGAAAGTTGAAGCTCATGTACATTTACTCCTAGGAGGTCATGTATGATTTCCCGTGTTTGAAAATGAAGGCACACAACATTCATAGTATTTACGATCTACATACACAATTTCATGCTGTTACAGAGCCGTTAAACAATATCTCTATGAATGTAAATCCAAATAAACCGAAAAAATTTTACCGGAAGTCAATTGAACGTCGCGTTGTTGTTTTTGATATCGACGACACACTTTGCTTTTCCAGAGCACTTGATGACGGCATAAAATGTGCCAGAGAATATCGTCCAGAATGTCCAATAATTGTTTATACCTATAACGGGTCTGATTACAGGATTAGCAGGGGTAAAGAATTTACTCATATTTTTCTACCATACTTACAAGTTCTATTTGGCAACTTATTAAAGCAAGGAACCCGTATTGCATTTTTTTCTTCCGCCGATATCAAAGAAAGAAATTTAAAGGTTATCCCTGAATTACTCACATCTTTTTGGGGTAAATTTTTTTTTAAAGCATTACAATCAAAAGGACAGTTCAACATTCACTCCAAAGACGACTTGTTGAATACATTAAATATCGTCTTCATTTTTTCAAATTTTTTCAATTTATTTCTCTCCCTTTTGAAATTGGTAAATGGAGGGGTGGGAGAAAAAATGAAGGGAGGTAGAAAAATTTTGAATGTAGCATTTTTCTTCTCTCGTTGAATACATTAAACAGGTATCGTCTTCATTTTTTATAATCTTTTTTCAATTTTCTCCCCTCCCTTTTAAAATTGATAAAATGTGGGATGGTGTGAGAGAAAATGGAGGGTAGGGGAAAAATTTTAAAACTGTCATTTTGTTCAGTTTTTCAAGTAAGTACCTACTATCAGAATCGTCTTCATCCTGTTCAATTTTTGTTTTTGTTTCGTTTTGTTTTGTAGTCGGAAATGGTACAGCACGATTTTTTTTTCAAGTTCTTATGGTTCTTATTACGTAATGACAATAAGGCACTATAATGACACTTATTCTGTCTATGAGTCCTTAGTCCAGAATATTTTCATTTTTTAAAAACAGTTAAACATTTTCTGAACCTTTTTTCCAAGTTCAATTTTTTTCATATTTTTCTCAACTCAAGTTTTTTTTAGACGTAATTTTTTCAACTCAAATTTTTTTTCAATTTTCTCAACTCAATTTTTTTCTTTCAATTTTTTCATCTTAAATTTCCTTTCTTCCAATTTTTTCAATTCAAATTTTTCCAGGCGTAATTTTTTTCTTTCAGTTTTCTTCTCAATTCAATTTTTTTCAAATTTTTAATTTTCTCAACTCATTTTCAGACGTAATTTTCTTAACTCAAAATTTTTTCTTTCAATTTTTTCAACTCAGATTTTTTTCTTCAAATTTGCTCAACTTGAATTTAGACGTAATTTTCACAACGCAAAATTTTTTCTTCCAATTTTCTCAATTAATTTTTTTCTTTCAATTTTCTCGTCTTAAATTTCTTTTCTTCAAATTTTCTCAATTCAAATTTTTCCAGGCGTAATTTTTTTCTTTCAGTTTTCTTCTCAACTCAATTTTTTTCCAATTTTTAATTTTCTCAACTCATTTTTAGACGTAATTTTCTTAACTCAAATTTTTTCTTTCAATTTTTTCAACTCCAATTTTTTTTCAATTTTCTAAACTCAATTTTTTTTCTTCAAATTTCCTCAACTTGAATTTTTTAGACGTAATTTTTACAACTCAAATTTTTTTCTTCCAATTTTCTCAACTAATTTTTTTTCTCATAACTTGTGTCATTACGTTTACGTGATAAGAACTCGAAAAAGAAATTGTGCTGCTGCAAAATTTGAGTTTAGACAATTGAAAGAAAAAAAATTGAAAGAAAAAAATCTGAGTTGAAAAAATGAATATTACGTTTTAAAAAATTTGAGTTGAGAAAATTGAAAGAAAAAAATTGAGTAAGTAAAGAAAATGGGAAGAAAATAATTTGAGTTGAAAAAATTGAAAGAAAAGAAATTGAGTTGAGAAAATTGGAAGGAAAAAATTTGAAGAAAAAAATCCGGTTTGAGAAAATCAAAAAAAATTGAGTCGAGAAAATTGGGAAAAAAATTTGAGTTGTGAAAATTACGTCTGAAAAAAAACTTGAGAAAAATATGAAGAAAATTTGGACTTGGGAAAAAAGGTTTAGAAAATTTAAACGGTTTTTAAAAAATGAAAATATTCTGGACTAAGAGAAAAAAAAAGTGCTGTACCATTTCCGACAACTCTACAATGAAACTAGACGCTCGTTTTTTAATCTGTGTGCAGCGCTCCCATGGGGAAGGGGGTATTCCAACATGCGCTTCCGAATTGTCAAATCCTAGGTAATAGGTACATCTGTCGCATAAGTTGTTCTAAAGATTGTGACAGGTTCGAGGGAAGACTTATGTGGGTCATTGGTTCCAAAAACGAACAAATGCAGTTTTTAAAATGCTTAATACTCATGTTTTTTTTTTTTTGAAAAATTTCCTCTTCAATTTTAAAAAACCATAAATCAAGTTTCTTTTGCGCTATCTATGTAGACTGGACTAGACTAAACTCCAATCGCACCACAATTCTGAGATAGACTTCACCCCCTCCCCCTCCTATCCATCCCTTCGAAAACTCGTCACTAAATCGTCATCCATCAATAAACAGCAAAGTTCTACTTCCAAAAAAAAAAAAGATTCAATCACTCGTTTCAAAAGACAAATAAACTAAAAACAGAGTCAAATACCTCGGAAAATTTTATAATTGAAAATGAATGAAAAATGAACGTTGGCGTTGGGTGAGTTCAGTTATTTTGAATGTTCATTTTTAGTATTGAATCGTCTAAAAAAAGTAAACTTTTCTAACCTAAAAAAAACTCGAAGAACTTCTTTTTCTGATCAGAAATTTTCATTCTCCTTTCTCGCCAACATGACAATAACTTTTTAAATACGTATTTGAAGGTTGTAAAATTTCAGACAAAAATTAATACAATTGAATATTAGAAAAATTTATTGTTAAGTTGGTTAAATCTAACACTATTTTCTGTTTCCTGAATAAATTTTGAGATTATAAATACATTTCTACGTACTACATTGTTGCAGAGTGAACAGTTAAATCAAACCAATGCAGATGTAATTCAGAATGAATCAAAAAATGTCAAACCTCGGTTAAATGGAAGTCATGTCATAGTTTTTAGTACTGACGGTGCGCTTTGCAAATTAATACAAAATCCTGGACTACATGACAAAAGCATAAAATGTGCCAAAGAAAATCATACAGAATGCCCAATTATTGTTTACACGAATGATACCATGGGACTTGAAATTACTCATATTTTTCTACCATACTTGCAAGTTTTGTTCAGCTACTTATTGAAGCAAGGAACACGTATTGCTTTTTTCCCCTCCACCGATTACAAAGAAAGAAACGTAGAGGTCATTTCCGCATTACTCACATCTTTTTGGGGTAAAGAAAAATTTGAAGAATTAAGAGCAATGGGACAATTCAACATTCACTCTACCGATGGCATGCATAAAGGAAAATATATGGAACCACATCATGTAAATAATTTTATAGGTGTTGTTCGAAATGGGGAATCATTATCAAATGATATGTTGGTAAAGGATGAACCTGGCTATTCTGCTCGAGATCAAGCTCACTTTGTGTTGGCCGATAATTTGTATCGCTGGGATCTATGTAGCAGTAATGCTTCTAAAAATAGTGTATTTTACATGCTTGGTCTATTCAAGGCATATTTTGAACATGAAGAATACAAGGAATTGCTTTTAAGAAAAGGCTTTAAGCAAATTTCTCCCAAAACATATTATGAATACAATCCCAATATAGAAGTGCCCTTCAAACGTAAAATTACAATTTTGGGATTATTAGAGATGCAGAAACAGATGCCATCTGTTGAGATTTATGAGACATCGGATGAAAGAGAAGCATGGGATTATTTTTCCAGGAAAAATCAGAAAATACCAAAAAAATCACGAATTTTCACTACGCTGTTATAAATAACGAAATGCAAAACAAGCAAAACATGAAAATAGCAAGAAATGGCATAAAAACATGAAAATGGTATGAATTTTTGACATTTTTCTTTTGAATTTTTCAACTGAAGAATTGCTTTTAAATGATTTTTTCACTTTTTATGAAAAATTTTCTTTCGAATACATTCAACAACTCAAACTGTCACGATTGGGTGAGGTCAAATTCTTCAACTTTGTTAAGAATTGATGAATTTTTTACTTACCTAACAGTTTTCCAGATTATTTTTGGGTAATAAAATTTCCTTGCTCAGCACATTTGTGTGTGTGTATAATATATTTGATGTTTCGATTTTCAAACATTTTTGTTCTGGCCTGAGTGGAGCCAAATTATTTTTCCTTGCATGGATAAAAATGTCATAAAGTTCGTCCTAAATGTCTATTATATTTTGTGTTTAAAATTTCTCCTTCTCGTCAATCTTGTTGAATAATTTTTCCCTCTAAAATTTAATAGGTATTGGTAAAAAAATCCCTGAAATTTGTTCCAAGAGTATTTTTTGGCGCAGAAATTTTTTATTTTCTAAAATGTTTTTCCTGGTTTCATTAGGGCCAGATTCCTAGACGAATAAGAAAATATGTATAATTATAATCTGTGGAGGAGACAATTGGAAAACAATATCCGTTGAAAATTATTGGAGAGTAGGTGGAGAGAAGGGTGTGTTTTTCGAATTTCAAAAAATTGTTAGACACCTCAAACGTTTTCATTTTTCTCGTCAATTCATATTATTTTCTACCTTAAACTACACTGAAAGAAATGATTGGGGAATGGTTCCCCGAAAATCTCGGTAAACTGCGGACAGCCTCAAATATTCGGTGCTGATTACCGAATATTGGGTAATACATACTCATCAACAAGTAACAGTTCCCTAAATATTAGTGAATCATTACCGAACATCAGGTAATGTTTCCTGATATTTAGGGAATGATTACTTGTTGAAGAGGAATGATTACTTGTTAAAGAGGAATGATTTTCTTGTTAAAAAAGGAATGATTTTACCATTTATATAGCAGTTTCTTTAATTTTTTATTTTTTAAAAATAAAATACAATAATGACATGCCTCTCACGTCGATTTTCTGCACCAAGATACTTGACTTCTTAATTTCAGATAATTTACATGCTTTTTTGTTCTAACAAATTTTCTGCCCTGGGTGGGACTCGAACTCGGACCCCTATACCTATGTGTTCCTATAAATCCTATCCTACAGCCCTAACCACTACGCCACCGATGCGCGTGTGTAATGAGGCATTTAAATGATATACCTACATATTATCATCACATATTCTTGGCAAAGTGCACTTCAATTGAAAGTTGTATAGAAGCTGTGTAAAATAATTTAGTATATTATTTTAAAAACCACTGAATTTTGAAACAAAGCAGTGGCAAAATAAATATTCATAAAAATATTTTCTAAAACGTACCACATTCTTAATTTTATATTTTTTTCATCTTGAAATTTTACGCCACCATATTTATCAAATTTATTAAAATAAGAATTTTATGCTATTTTTTCAATTCTTACTTATTTTATACACACACTTTAAAAAGAATCTCTTTAAAAATTTGCACACAACTGAATTATTTTTAAAATGGTTTAGAATCTTTAAAAAAATGCACAGCACTTAGCAAATCATGGTTAGATACATCACTATATTTTATTCACTTTGATACAATTTACTTATTCCTTAAAATTGAATAATAGTTACTTATCAAAAAATCATTCATTTCGTATGTAGTGTGCTGTAATAGGTACTTCTCACTTTCAGTACTAGTTGGTGTTTTTTTTTGTTAATAATTACCATTCTCTCAGTAATGATTACCTCCTATAACCATTCCCCAACTTTTTGTAATTAATACATTTTATTCAGGAATGATTCCCCAAAAATTTGGGAATTTGGAATGATTACCTAACGTTCGGAAATCATTACTTGATTCTCAGTAATGAGTACTCATTTTTTATTCCCATTTCTTTCAGTGTAGGTACTAGAAAAGTGCTTGAAATTTCCAATTAATCAAAAGAGCATATAAGTGAAGGGGAGGGGTCTTTTTGGGCAAATTTGGAACATGAAAAATTGTATACAGGGATCGGAGCGAGGTACTTTTTTATGAACTTAGTTACTATTTTCACCTTTGGTTACTATTTGTTTATATTTTCACCCAAAAGTTCATAAAGGTTACTATTTTCATCTCTAGGTTCATATTTTTGAAAAAATTCTGATCAATTTCAAAAAAAAAAATTGTGTTTAGTTGTCGAACATTTATTTCTGAATTAGATATAAGTATACCAGCCTTGAAACATGAAAAAAGCCATTTTTTTGGCATTACATACTGACTTTTTTCAAAGCTTTGCCCTTGCTTCGCTCGGGCATGAAAAAATTTGCATTTTACTAAACTATTTGAGAAAACAGTACGAAATAAGGCTCCTTTTTGCCTTTTTCCTCCGAAAATTCTTTTGGTACTTACTCCGGATTTTTATACTTAATTTGTCCCTTCCTCAAAAAAAGCTTCCGACTTACTACGTTTATTATCATTTTTTTAGTGTTGGGAATAATCGATTAATCGACCCTCGATTATTTCAACAATCGATTAATCGGATTTCGATTATTGAAATAATCAATTATTATAAATCGATTAATCGATTATTTTTGAGCTGTGCTCAATTCATTGTATTTACAGTAGAAAAAATACAAAACAAAATCATTTATTCAGTCTAATTCGAATTAAACCTAAATTTGACACATGTGTGCCATCATATTATTGAAATTGTCTTTACAAAACGATTAATTTTTTTAAATCAAATTTTTTTTAACAAATGTCGAAGCACCATTGAAAAAACTGAAAATAGAAATTAGAAATAGACCGATTAATCGATTATTTCAAAAAATAATCGAACAATTAATCGATTAATTTGAATAATCGATTAATCGATCTTTTCGATTATTTTTGTCGATTAATCTACATTTTTGATTAATCGATTATTAATCGCCCAACACTATGATTTTTTGCCGCTTATTAACACCAGAAGTGACCTAGGACAATGGCATCGGAAAGTAGGATAGAACGGAGTATTGAACAATACGAAAAAAATGGCTTCTGGGTATAAAAATTCAATTTTTTCAGAGCTTTACCCTTGCTTCGCTCGGGTATAAATTAAATCTGAATTAAGTTCCTATGTGAAGTATTTAAGGCGACGCGACAGTGCCAAAAAAATTCCTCCTTTCTTCCCCTTCTAAAATTTTTCTCGTATTTCAAGTTTCTGTACCAACTTTGCACCTTTCCAAAAAAAAGCTAGTGACGCCACTGACCTGGGGCTTAGCCCTTCCAGATCCATTCCCCTAAATCCGCCTATGTACTCAGGAACTTTTGAAGTCTGCAGAGTCACTCAACATCGAAGAAAAAAACTCATCTGAGAAACGTCTGAAATTTAGGACGAATTAACAAAGTCCTTGAATAGCTGTATTCGTACCTGTGAAAATTCTGTTTCTAGCTCGAAATCTAAAATATAAATTTAGGTATCTTAATTTTTCTCTTCTTGATTTTTTTCTTGTATTTTTGTGTTTGATTTTTTTTAAAACTTTTTCGTTTTCTGAGAAAAAAATGCATTTTGACGATTTGACGAATTCAATTTTCAAAATGGGGGGGGGGGTGGTGGTTAAATTGATGAAAAAATTTCTATTTTTGGTTCATATTTCGCTCTAACAGGTTCTTAAAGTTACTATTTTTTTTGCGGAATATTGCTCCGATGCCTGTATTAAAATGGCATGCAAAACATGAAAACCGCATGAATTCTAATTTTCTCACAATGCTGAATGCTCATGCTAGATTTTACCATACGATTTTAGCTAATATAATTATCAAAGGTTTCTGTTTTCCTCAAATTCCCTTATCTTCTATCAGGAGAAGTTAGGAAGAGATTCATCGAAACCATTCAACTGACAAAATCTCGCTCAAATTCAAAGTATTCGAAATAATCGCCATTTTTTTTGAATTTTTTTCATCGAATTGCCACCACGACGTGACACATTCTTCGCACTTTTCCAATCGGTTACTTTACACTGATGCGAAAAACCTCTGCCTCGCATACACGAATGAAAAAACTTGCCATTACAAATTAAAAGATTTCGATATACGAGTTTGAGTTTGCAGCTAAAAAAATAATTGAAAAGAAAATATTCGTATTCATAATTTATGCAACCTTGGTTGATTTTACGATCGCAGCATCGCAGCTGATGGGTGCGTGCATACAAAATAGGTTAGTACAGCTGGATTACGCAAATTACGTAAAAATAGAAACTTTATGGTGTAACGCATTAATGGTTTTATTTTATTACTTCCAAAACTCGAAGTCGTAAAAGAGCGACCGTAACTGGGTTCTACATCGAACTGCTACTTTGTCGGTGCTTTGTTCGTAGTTTGTCTGTGAGTTGTTTACGACTTATTTTCGGGTGTTGTAAAAGGGGAAACCTCACCAAATTAATTACCTACGCCTATACGCGGCTCGGTATATAAGCTGCCGTCGACGTCCGTCGTGTCTCGTGTACGTCGTTGTCCACGTCGTCGCCATCTTTTTCACTTTGAAAAAAAAACTTCTGGCGGCAGCGAACGGCGTCGGCATTGAGGAAAAAACGTAGCCGCTCCTTGAACATACATCAACCTCCAACGAACAAGGGCAAAAGAATCGTTCGCGACAGAATGAATTAGTAAATGAACGAAGTGGTTTGAAATAACTGAATAACAAAGTGAACGAATCAGTCTCCAACCATCGAATCTTTTTCAGAAACGAGGTGAAATTAATTTTACTTTTAGTGTAAAGGAAAATTTTACAGAAAATTGATTATGAAGGAACGAAAAAAGTGAGCAGATATTTTTATTCAAAAAAGTAAAAAAATGAAGTTTAATTGATCGTGAACAAACTCGCATTTGAAAAATTGACATTTTTTTAGAGGGAGATCAAACGAGGAGCAGATGGGTCTTTTTTAAGGAAATTTCTTCTCATCGCGATAAGAATAACAGACCACATTTATTCTTTAAATATTAGAATAGCTTTCATCTCTACTAGGAGCCCGTTTTTTAAGTATATGAAGTTCTGGGAAATTTCCCACGCAGTGAAACAAATTTCCCACCCAGTGATTTCGATTTTACCAAGTAAATGTTTACCTCAAAATCAAGAAAAATACAAATTCGTTGTTTAAAAAAGCAAAAAATATAGAAAAGAGCAATAAAAATTTTCAAAAACTTTGGCCTCGCTGCGCTCGGCCTTATTGCATTTTTTCTTCCATAGTTTTAAAATAATCGAAATTTTTACTAAGTTTTTTTGTGTTTTCCTCAAAATTATTTCAACTAATTTTATTATACATATGTATTTTGTATTCTCAATGTTTGAAAATTAAATTGATATTTTTAAAGTAGAAGGGGCCGATTTTTCATTTAGGTTTATTAATAGGTAATTCAAAATATTGTTTTCTTGCACTTTGAATTGGAGGTTTCTAAAATTTTTGCCCTAGCTTCGCTCAGTTTATCTCGCTCAAATTCACAATAAAACTACAAAATCTCATTTATAAAATTATGAATTTCTTGAAATTTTTCGCCCTCGCTTCGCTCGGGACATGACGACAATTTCTTAAAGGTTCTCAACATCAATGAGAATATTATATTTTTTTTTAAAAATACTCCTTCAAAATTTAGTTCGATCGAAAAATTTGTGCCATCTACCTCGCCCCCCCAAAAAAAGTCAATTTTTTTTATCACCAAATAAATTTGATTTTCAAAATTTTCAATTATTTTCGCTGTATCTATACCGTTTACAAAAAATGTAGTTAGTTTGAAGTCCAGGATAAGTTCATAGTTAAGAGCATTCTGGGGGGGGGGGGGGTAAAAAAGCTTATTGATGTAGGTATGTAATTGAGAAAATAGAAATTCTGAAGGGATCTTCACTGATTCCCCCCCCCCCCCATTATGCCTTTGGAACATCACTGGGCCTAACATTTGACCACCAGCGCCTCGTCCCCGGAGCCCCCTGTAAGAGTTTCCCACGCAGTGAAGATTGCTTAAAAAATGGACTGTCTACTAGGGTTTTTTGCCAGAAGATATCGAGAAATCCCGTGAAAATTTAGTGACTGTGGGGGGGGGGGCAGTTTTATGATGAAAATTTCAATCAGTATAAAAGTTACACGTCACTCACATGATAATTCAATAATTTATCTAAAAAAATTTCTTTATCAAATTATTCAATTTTACAATTACTTGTGGTATCGTACCCTATGATACCACTTGTAGATAATTAGTTCTCTTAAAATCGAATTCAAATACTTAAATCTATTTCAAAAGTTTTACCAGGAACCTTCTTTCTCTAGTTATCTTGTTCCATAATGTTTACTTCTAACTGGAAGTTTTCTTCATACAGAATATACATCTGGGTTTTGATATTATTTTGTTCATTGCTGATGCCATCAATTGTAAAGGTAAGTTTATTTTTATAATTAAATCGTCTAAAGAAGAGAACTTTTCTGACCTAAAAGCCCTCGAAAAAAAAACATGTCCCAATGTATCATTTAAATCTTTTTCCATATATTTGGCAGCAAATTTTTTTCCATCATTCTGGCGAATAATATTTCAAAATTTTAAATTCTGGTTCCACATAAGCAAGACCATAATTCTTTTGTACCTGATATTTGGCATAAAATTTTGGTCTGATATCTGAAGAAATCGAATGTAAAAGTTTAAGATCATCTGCATGTGGACAATTCTACCAAAAACACACTTTTTCAAATTGATTTTTCTCAAAAAAAATGTGTTTTTTTAATTTCATAGGGGGGGGGGGATTGCTTCCTTAAGTAAAGAGTGCAAGTAAAGTATATATTACTTTACTTTAGGTGCTACTCACGTAAATTTTAAACGATAATTTTAGCCTGTTTCAAATTCTACCCTCTCCATTTTTTCTTCATTGTAACGGGACAAAAATGAATTTTAATATTTAAATTTAAATTTAAAAAATTGTTGAAGATTTTTTATTAAAAAAAAAAACTGTTTCGAATTATTTTTCAACGAACCAAACGTTGAAATAAAAGACGCCAAAAAAACATAAATCGACGAATAAAAAAATGGGCGGCGACGAGTCACGTCGGCCAGAGAAAATGGACGTTCGGGTAGGCGTGTTTATCGTAAAAGTTGTGCACATGTGCAGTTCTGGAGTCGATCTCGTCAACCACCAAGTGTACGAGATCGACTTCGTTTATGCGGATGTCACGTTCGAGTCTTGATGTTTTTTTTTTATCATCTGTTTGCTAAACGAAGATGAGTTTTTTTTTAAATCCGGGAGATGGCGATTTTCTAAAATTCTTGGGTACGATTTTTCGAAAAAAATTTATTTAAAAAAAACTGTTTCGAATTATTTTTAAATTGGTTCATAACTCAAAGAAAAATTGATTTAGAGCAAAAATGTCAAGATAAAAAAAGTTTATTTTATCAATCTTTACTAATTTGGTTGTACGAAATTTTTGGTAGCTGTAAAAATAATGCATGTTGAAGTCAAAACTCACTTTTGCCATTCTTCTCGCTTCATTATCAAGAAGAGTATGTGATCGAAAAAAATGAAAAATAACGTGTTACGTGTCGTTCAGGGATGCGGTGAGGGTATATTTTTGATGAGCAACTCATCGTTGAAAATTTTGGGGGGCCTTATTAAATTGCCAAGAATAAAACTTTAATTAAAAAAATAGATACAAATTTCAATTTTAAATAAAAAAAAATAAATATACGAGTATAACTTGTCAAAAATTCATTTAAAAAGACCCCCTAAAAATAATAATAAAACCGACCCCCCCCCATAATAAATTTTTCAAAAAAAATTGCCCTCGCTTCGCTCGAGCCAACTTATCACATCATTGTAGGTATCTGAAATTATTTAGTTGAGCTTCAGGCCCCTAAACATTTTTTTTCTCAATTTTGGATTCAGTCTACAAAGTATACTGCTCACGCCATCCCACCTCCCCATGAAGTAGAAAATATTTTGGTAGCAATTTTTTTCAGTTTCAATGTGATTTTTTATAAAAATTTTCGTCCTTGCTTCACTCGGACAATATTCATTCTTTCATTTTTTAAAAACTGATACCCATTTTTGCACCCCTCTCCCATCCCTTTCTTTATAAACCTACTAAAGCTTGAAAAAATGAGGATATTGGTGAAAGTGGGGGGGCGTGCTTAAGGAATGGGGGGGGGCACTCATCGTTCTTTGTGAGTCCCTTTTCAGAGCAGACTCGTGGCAACCCTGCCTCAGACTCAGTTATACGTACACTACAAAATACGCCATGAAAAAAATACTTGCTATGTTTCAAAAAGCCCACAGAAAATTTGACATATAAACTCGTTCTTGCCCCCCCCCAGGGGTGCTGCGAACCCCCTGAGTCAACGACGAGGACCCCCCAATTTTCCAAGTAGGCCCCCCCCCATTTTCACAAATTTCCTCATTTTTTACGAACTTTAAGGGAGGGGGGAGGGGTATAAAAAGATACAATACCACCCAAATTTTTGGGCAAAGAAGTGGTTGTTTTTGTAAAAAAAGGTAACCCTTCTGATAAGAAATTACTCGTAGAACACGATTTCGTAAACATTTTTCAACTTTGAGGCATATTTGAGGAAATATTTGCAAAATTTCGATTTTTTTCAAAAAAATACTGCCTATTTTTGAAAAATTGGTGTTTTTTACCCTTAAATTTCAGGCAAAGAAGTGAGTGTTTTTTTTTGAAAAAAATCCCTTTCTAATAGGACATTGACCGTAGAACACGATTTCAAACCATTTTTCATAATTACGGTTTACTGGAGGACATATTCGCGAAAACCCGGTTTTCAGCAAACACTTTCCCCTCCCTTGGGGGTAGCGGTAGCTTCTGGGGGTGGACGTTTTATTATGTTGTTTAGTGGGCCATTATGAACAAAAGACACGAAAAAAAATCTGGCTAGAATTTTCCCGTGGTTAAATCTTAAAAATTTCAGGGATTAAATTGCATCTGTCGAATTTTGCCGCGGAAAACCAATATTATTGATCTATTTTATCAGCTGAAGTTGAATTTTTCAAAATTCACAAGCTTTGAGTTCAAATTTATATTTTTTGACTATCAATTTTTTCGGAAAAAATTAATTTTCTGCCAAAAACGAAGTTTGGAGTTTTGGAAAATTGTGTTTTAATCGATCAATTGGGTCACTAAAATGGAAGTGCTGAAGTGCATAATATGGACCTTTTTTTATGGGATTTTCTCCAGTGCTTGAAAATACCAAAATTTTCGAGCAAAATTGGCATAAAATTGATGATGGGGGAGGGGGTCGCTGAAAAAAATGAAAATTCACCTGATTACTATAGTGCATATTTTTACGTTCCAAAGAAAATTTTGGCAATTTTTATTGAGTTTAAAAATGAGCGAAATTTGGGTGAAATTGATTTTTTTAGAGGGGGTCCAGTCTATCGATGGGGGGAGGGGGGTCTATTATATTGATTTAGGGGGGGGGTCGTTGCTGAAAAAAATGAAAATTCACCTGTTTACTAGTACATGTTTTTACGTTCCCAAGAAAATTTTTGCCATTATTGAGTTAAAAATGAGCGAAATTAGCGTCCAATTGATGAACTTTTAGGAGGGGGTACGTCCATTGATGGGAGGGGGTCGTCTATTGATAGGGGGTCCTGCAATTATAGGGGAGTTCGTTTTCAATTATTCTCTAATATTTATTGTTAATTTATTTTTTTCTCTTTAAAATAAAATTTGTAATTTTTTTTGCATTTTTTTTCGGCCCCCCCCAAAAAAATTTTCAACAACGAGTTGCTCGTCAAAAATACCCCTTCGCAGCACCCCTACCCCCCCCCCCCCCCCTTGACAAAATCCTGGCTACGCCACTGTTTTTCACCCCCTTCTTTCCATAGTAAGAAATGATACTCAATTTCAAAGTCAATCGATCAAGAATGATGCAGCTTACTTTCTTGAGAAAAATATAATTTTTTCAGCGAATAAAATAATAGCTCTATCAGGCATGCCACAGAGTCACCTTTTTTAGTGACTTGTCCCCTATTTTCAGGGTTGGTCACTAAAAGTCCCTTTTTTGGCCAAAAGTCACTATTAGTCCGTTTTTTCACTCTAAAGTCACTTTTTTCATTCAAACGGCCTTCCGCTCATGCATAAAATTAAAAAAAAATACTAGTTTATTTTTTAGAACTCGTAATTTTTAGATGCAGAATATTACAATTTTTTTCAGTAAAAACTCATTTTAGACGGAAGTTATATTAATTATAACTGTATTATTATAAAAAAAAGTTTATTCTTTTTTTCAGTTATTTGAAGCATATTTTTAAACTCGTGTCTTCAATATTAAAGATTTATTAAGGGTAAAATGCCCTAATCTCGACCGCTTTCTAATTTCGACCACCGGCCGATTTCGGCCGCTATAGACGCAATCTACCGGGAAAAAAATTTCATGTTTTTTTTTTCACAGATAAACAATTTGAGACCAAAATGATAACCCTACAGGCAAAACTAGCGGAGAAAATTGAAAAAAACGAAATAGCATAGTAGTACAGTCATTTCAGGTTTTGACCCAAAAAAAATTAGCAGAAAGGGGAAGTTTTGTAGTAGGGTAAGTATTTTAAGATTCCTGAACTTTCCTAAAATTGGTGCATATAATTTAGTCCTCCTTTTGGGGAGTAAGGGAGTTCAAATTTTGTTTTTTCGTCGATAATTTTCGAAATTACGCACTAATGAAAAAATAGTTGAAATAAAAGTTGTAGAGCATTAAAAAACGAACAATTTTGTCATTTACCATTTTCTCTCAGGATGTCATGGGGAGGAGCTAGGGCCTTCAGAAAAAAAATCAATTTTGAAAATTTTCGATTACCTACCTCAAATAATTATCAATAATCGGGTTAATCGAGTTTTAGGAGCGTTTTTTTTTTTACATCCTATTACTAAGTAGAATAAGAAAAATGTACAACCGACTCCTCATCTCAAATTGGGGGGAGGGGCTGGTGGTCGAAATTAGGAACCCAAAATTTCGATAATCAATTTTTGAATTCCATCAGAAAAAAAATCACAAAAAATGATCGTATCGGCTCAGAATTTTAGGGGATGGTGGAGGAAGGATCAATGTATTTTTTAAGCCATTTCTGACGTTTTTACCTCCATAAGTCTTTAATTGGTGGAAGTTTGAAAAAAAGTGGTCGAAATATGGCACCCTTACCCTTGATGAAAAAATTTTTCAGAAAAAAAAGTATTTTCAGCACTATTGCAGAGAGAAATACAGTTGTGAGTTATGAATTTTTTTTTGGGGGGGAGGGTGTATTTATTTATGAAAAAAAAATGAAAAATTGGTCACTTTTTTCGAAAAATATGTCACTTTTTTCGAAAAATAGGTCACTTTTTGCCTCATAAAAAGTCACTAAAGTCACTATTTTTCCCCCAAAATCTGTGTGGCATGCCTGCTCTATAAACATTACGCGTGTGTGTGTGTTGTGTACAATACATGTTGCCCGACGACCATGATTCTCCGCCGCGTACCGTGGACTTGAAACGTGGCGGACGGGCTTCATAGTATGTAGGAACTTCAAGGGCGGTGGGGCACGGGTTAATATTGATGAATCGGGCTGAAATTTTTTTTATGTGATATTGGGATATTTGCGAACAAATTTAAGCCCGTGCCCGATAAAAAATCAAAAGTTGAAAAATAAGGACCACCCTAATGTAGTAATGTATGTAGGTAGTATGTTTTCACGTGTTTGAAAATGAAGGCACACAACATTCATAGTATTTAAGATCTACATACACAATTTCATGCTGTTACAGAGCCGATCGTTGAGCAATATCTCTATGAATGTAAATCCAAATAAACCGAAAAATTTTCCCCGGAAGTCAATTGAACGTCGCGTTGTTGTTTTTGATATCGACGACACACTTTGCTTTTCCAGAGCACTTGATGACGGCATAAAATGTGCCAAAGAATATCATCCAGAATGTCCAATAATTGTTTATACCTATAACGGGTCTGATTACAGGGTTAGCAGGGGTGAAGAATTTACTCATATTTTTCTACCATACTTACAAGTTCTATTCGGCTACTTAGTAGACCAAGGAGCACGTATTGCATTTTTTTCTTCCGCCGATATCAAAGAAAGAAATGTAGAGGTTATCCCTGAATTACTCACATCTTTCTGGGGTAAAAAAAAATTTGAAGCATTACGATCAAAAGGACAGTTCAACATTCACTCCAAAGATGATATGCGTGATGGAAAACATCGTACGTATTGGGGATTGCATCGTATAAAGGATTTAAAAGCTGTTATTCGAGATGGGGAATCGTTATCAAATATTATCTTGGTAGATGATGAAGCCAGTTATACAGCTTATGATCAACAACCCTTCGTGTTTGTCAACTATTTGTATATGTGGAATCCGTGTGAAAATAATGCTACTAAAAACATTGCATTTTACATACTTGGTCTCTTCAAGACATATTTCGAGCACGGAAAGTACAAGGAATTGCCTTTAAGAGAAGGTTTTGAACAGATTTTTCCTAAAAAATGCTATTGGCACCACGATGAAGAAATACAAGTACCCTTTGAACGTAAAATGATAATGTTGGGATTATCAGAGGTACAGAAACACATACCTTCTGCTAGAATTTATGAAACATCAAAGGAAAAAGAAGTATGGGATTTCTATTCTAGTTTTATCCCACTGGACTTGGAAAATAGAGCAATTCTGAAAAAATCACGAAATTCCACTACACAACAGAAAGTAATAGAAGAAGCGAAAATTTTTGCTTAATAAAGCAGCATTTTAACAAAACCTAGGAGAAGATAAAATTGAATGATTTTAAGGATTTTTATTTGAGATCGAATATTATCCGGGTAGATGATGATCGAATTTGTACTGCTAAGAATCAACAGCCCTGCGTTGTGTACCAGATTCATCGGTAGGGAGCGGATTTATGTGCACCAAAAATCGGAAAATATGTACCTATGGTTTTTCCAAAATATGCTGAAAATATGCAATTATCGTTTGAAAGGTCTTGAAAAATTCCGTCCATTTTTTACATCTGTTCTGAAATTCGATTGAAATTCGCGTCATTAAATGTAAAATCGAATAAATCAAACGAATTTTTATTTCGAAATTGTATAAAAATTTTGGCTTTTCAAACCAACAATTATAAAATTGACGTAGGTAAACTGAAAATCGAATAATTCAAACGTATTTCTACGATTTCATCTTTTGTAAAGCCAAAAAAATTAAAAATTGTAAAAATTTAATTTTTTAATTTTTTTAATTTTTTAACCTCTGTTTTTCGGTTTTTTAGCCCATATTTCTCAAAGGGTACCCCCGGGTAAGATAGGTGAATCGGCCTAAGAGCTACTTTTTGAAACTGAGACATTATTAGAGACCCCAAAAAATAATTTTAGACCGTATTTTCAACCCCCCACCTCACTCCCCTTCACCCCACCCCCAAAATGTCGAATTTTCGTCAAAAAATCCTATCTCGGAACTTAATGAACCAAAAATTCTGAAATTTATGTGGTGTATACGGGGAATGGTGAACAGCTTTTGAGAATTTTTTCAGATTTTTTTTGCACTGCCTTCTAGCCAAAATCCCACTTTGAAAACTTTAAATCGCTCTAATTTCAAAACTAAAAGACATACATTTTTTCTTTTTGGCACAAATATAGTTCTACCTTGGTACAATATAATGATCTTTTTTTCAGATTTTTAGCGTTGGGAGAACAGACGAAAAAATGCGGGTTTCCATTCAAAAATGCTCATTTCGTCATTCACGCAACCAAAAATTTTGAAAACATATATGATACGAATGGGGAAAGGTAACAAATTTTTGAGAATTTTTTATGATTTTTTTTTGCAATGCATTCCAGCCAAAAACCTACCCTCAAACTTTTAAAATTGCTCCGATTCCAAAGCTATAAGGCAAACATTCGTTCTACTTTTTGAAACTAACCACCACACATAATTAAGGACTCCAAAAAAATCTTAGGATGCATATTCCACCTCCCATCTCACTCCGTTTCACCCTCATCCTCCCAATATTTAGTTTTGTCAAAAAATCCCATTTTGGTACCTCAATGAACCAAAATTTTGAAATTCATTTTCTGTGTACATGGGGAATGATAATCAACATTGAGAACTTTTTTAGATTTTTTGCACCGCGTTTTAGCCAAACACCCACTTAAAAACTTTAAAATCGCTCTGCTTTTAAAAGTAAAAGATACTCTCTCATTTATAAATCAGTGAAAATTATCGAAAATCACTGAGAAACAGTCAGAATTGCAGCACAGGAGAAAATCAGTGAAAATTTTTTTACTGAAAATAAATCAGCGGCAAAAATCACTGGAAAATCAGTGAAAATTCACTGACAAATCAGTAAAATTCATGAAATTCACTGGAAAATCAGTGAAAATTCTCTGACAAATCTGTGAAATTCATAAAATTTGCTGAAAAATCAGTGAAAATCAACTGAAAACCCAGTGAATTTCGCTCATTTTTCCTGTGCTGCAATTCTGACTGTTTATCAGTGACTTTTCACTGATTCAGAATGAGAGTATACATTTTTTTCTTTTTGGTGCAAATATGGTCCTCCTAATGTTAATTTTTTCAGAATTGCAGCTTGGGAAGAAAAGACGAAAAAATACTTTTTTCTATTCAAAAATACCTATTTCGTCATTCATACAAACAAAAATTTTTAAAAAATGTCGAGTTTTTTTGCAGTGCATTCTAGCCAAAAATCCACCCTCAAACTTTGGTTTGTTCCAGTTTCAAAACTAAAAGATACCTATATGATTATTCTTTCTGTTTAGTAGTTGAAGGGTGGGTTTTGGACTAGAATACATTGCAAAAAAATCTGAGAAATTCTCAAAAGTTTGTTCCTCTCACTTTTCATACCTTATCATATAAATTTCAACGACTTTAAATTTATTGAGTGGGTGTTTGACTAAAACAAGGTGCGAAAAAATCTGAAAAATTCTCAAAGTTTGTAACCAATTACCATTCTCCATATACAAAAAAAATGAATTTCAAAATTTTGGTTCATTGAGGTACCAAAATGGGATTTTTTGACAAAACTAAATATTGGGAGGATTTCCCCCCTTTTTTTTTTAGTAAACTTAAAAATCATTATTTTCGTATTTTGAAGCATAAATTCGATCAGGCGATGGTTTTACTGGATTCTACATCGTATTGTATGCGAAATTCAAGAAGAAAAAAAAAATGTTTTGAGCACTTTTTATTTGTTTGTCTTTTTTAAAAGCCATTTTTCAACACTTTAATGTCGAGTAATCGAACTGGCGATATTTTTATCGGATTCTACGTGAAATTTTATAGAAGGATCAAACGCTAATTCAAAATTCGTTTTTTTGGGCAATGCCCCCTTTTCATATGCGACGTCACGTAAAGGGCTCATTCTCCTCGAAATGATGTGAAACGGAAAAAGTACATTGGATATATCGATTTTCCTTTGATACAGAAAAATATGCGGTTTCATATTTACCCGCTCCCTATTCATCAGTATGGTGGAATACATGCGAGTTCGATGGTTATAAAAGCATAACTATATTTTACATACTTGGACTATTTAAGACTTATTTTGAATAGGAAAAATACGATTTTCCCCCAAAAGTACAATTTTTATTGTTATATAAGAAAAAATGAGTTTTGTAAATTCAACATTGCATGGGATTTTATTAAAAGTACAGAAACAGATACCTCATTGGGGTGGATCGCGAGAAAAAAACATACCTCGGATTTCGACTAAATTCGCTGGGGTTGTTGGGCCAACATCGGAGACTACCCAAAAAAATTTTGAGCCCCGCAGGTGAAGATGGGGGGAGACTGTCTCCGATAGTGACCCAACAACCCCAGCGAATTTGGTCAAAATCCGAGGTAGGTTTTCTTTCGCGATCCACCCTATACCTCATTATAATGTCTACTGGCATGCAAAACATGCAAAACATGAAAACATCATAAATTTGAGTTTAGTGGCATAAAAACATTGAAATAGCATGAATTTTTGACATTTTCCTCTTGAATTTTTCAATCTAAAAATTGCCTTTGAACGATTTTTCAATTTTCAGCGAAGGCGGGGCTTCCATCTTCTTTTTCATTTAAATATCGTTATTCTACTATTTCACTTAAAATTTCACAATTTGAATTTTTCTGTCCGGAATCCACAAAAAGCTTTGCACCGGGCACGCATTTCCTCACGTCGGCCCTGAGTTCTCCAACCACATCAAATCCGTTTCAAACCAGTGAAATTAAATTTATTTTTTAGTTGGAAATTATCATGTGTATTTTGTTTCCGATGTAAAAATTTATTAAAATTAACAGTATTTTTTTTTAATTCGTGAAGTTTAGGCAACTTTGGGTTGGAAAATTTTACAGGAAATTGATTATGAAAAAAGTAAGCAGATATAATATTTTTATTCAAAAAAGGGGGGAAAATGTTGAATTGATCGTGAACGAACTCGCGTTTGACAAATTGACCATTTTTTAACATGGATATGTTTTTTCTGCTGGGGGTAAATTCAAAATCGCGTAAGACCATTTTGCAGAACGCTATTTTGCGAGACGCTGACTTTTAAGAACATAAATTTTTATATTTTCTTATTTCACTTAATATCAGAAAATCGTGAATATGTTTTTTTTTTTTTTTTTTTAGTAATAATTGGCTTAATATCACGAAGTCAGAAATATCGCTGATTTTTAAAAACTTATAAATTTTAATATTTTCGAAATTAGCTTAAAATGAGTAAACTTTTTTATGAAAGGAAATGTTGATAACATGGATATGTTTTTTTCTAGTAAAAACTGGTGGAGGAAGATATATGATTTATATTTTTGACTTTCTGATATTAAGTGAATTTGGAAACTATAAAAATTTATAAAATAGAAATATTTTGTGGTGGGGTAGGAAGGAGGGATGATTCCAAAATTGAGCGAGAGTTAATTTCGAAAGTATAAAAATTTATATTTTTAAAAGTCGGCAATATTTCAGATTTTTTGATAATAAGTTAATTTCGGAAATATAAAAATTTATGTTTTTAGAAGTTATATGCACATGGATAAGGGTCAGAAATACCAATCATAAAGTTTCCTCCACCAATGTTGACAGAAAAAAACATATCCATGTTAACAACATTTCCTTTCAGAGGAAACTTCACTTCATTTTTGTACGGTCAGACAAAAATGAGAGATTGGTCATCTTTCAGGAAATTTCAACAGACCACACGATATCTCCGTTATTTATCTATATAGTTGTCTTAATTAACTCAGATTTCTTTATCAAATTTCTCAATTTTACGATTATTTGTGATGAGCTGCCTAGATATTACATTCGAATGTTGAATCTAAATTTTCACCTAGTGCCTATCTACTTGTAAATTCGTCGCTGGGTTTTTGCCTTTTGAGCATTTCTGTGTCTGTTTGTGTTGCGTTATTTCGTTCCATAATGTTCACAGACATCTATGATTGGAGATTTTCTTCTACCAGGATTTCCATGTGGTTTCTAATATTCGCCTGTTCTCTACCAATGCCATTAATTGTAAAGGTATATTTATTTATGTTTTTTAATTAACCAAAGTGGAAAATGTTTCGGACTTGAAAATCATATGTAAAACATTTTTCTTTTGTCCTTTATAAAGGTGATTTTTCAAAAAAAAAGTGAAAAAAATTTCAAGATCTCACACAATACAACGTAAAAATTTTTCTTCCAAGGGCCGAATTTTTTTTACCCATCTGCAAATTACTCTCTCATTTCTGAATCAGTGAAATTTATCAAAAATCAATGAAAAACGGTCAGAATTGCAGCACTGTAATAAATCAGTTAAAAAAATTTTCACATAAAGGAAATCAGTGAAAGAAATCAATAGAAATCAGTGAAAATTTACTGAAAACTCGGTGATATTTCATGAAATTCGCTGAAAAATCTGTGAAATTCTTTGAATAATCAGTGAAAAATCGCTGAAAATCAGCGAATTTCACTGATTTTTCCTGTGCTGCGAATCTGACTGTTTATCAGTTACTTTCACTGATTCGGAATGAGAGAGTATTTTTCTTAACTTTCATTTCTCTTCTTTCTCAACCATAATTATATTGAAAGATAGCTGAAAAATTTTGCACGAGAAATTAATAAAATCCGAATTGAAAAAAAAACTGATTGTATAGAATTCGAAACTCGCCCATTTACTCGTCTTGCAAATTTCTTCTCTCGAAAATCATTTCGAATGAAAATAAATAATTCGTGCTTACTATTTTCGGTTGTTTCAGAGTCATTCTTTAAATCTAACCAGCACGTTTGTAAACCAAAACGAATCTAAAAATCATCAGCAATCGTTGAACCGAAATCGCGTCGTAGTTTTTGATATTGATGGTACGCTTTGTAAAACAATAGAATTTCTCACAACTAATGAATCACAATACCACGTTAAATGTGCCAGAGAATACCATCCAGAATGTCCGATAATTGAGTGGAAAAATGATACCATGGAATATCACGGTATCCACGTTTTTCTACCATACTGGCAAGTTCTATTTGGCTACTTATTACAGCAATCAACCCGTATTGTATTTTTTTCTGGTGGCCTCAAAGATAGAAACGTAGATGTCATCCCCGCATTGCTCACATCGTTTTGGGGTAAAGAAAAATTTGAAGCATTGCGTGTCAAAGGGCAATTCAACATTCACTCTACCGATGATATGCGTAGAGGAGAACTTAGGGGAGAAGGAAATTATGTGAAAGATTTCAAGGCTGTTATTCGAGACGGAGAATTATTATCAAATGTTATTTTGGTAGACGATGATTGGAGTTATCCTGCTTATGATCAACAGCCTTACATTAGTTTCCCAGATATATCGTTCGGGTGGAATACTTGTGAACGTGATCATGATGGTTATAAAAACCTTGTATTTTACATTCTTGGACTTTTTAAGACTTATTTTGAAAACGATAAGTACAATGAATTACCTTTAAGGGAAGCCTTTGTGCAAATTTTACCCGAAATATACAAGTATTATAACGATATCACAGAAAATGAGACCTTTAAACTCAATATGATGTACTTGGGATTATCAGAAGTGCAGAAACAGATACCTGATGCTAGATTTTATACGCCTAATATAACAAAGGAAACTATATCATTCTTTGCGTTTGGATTGGTAAACGTACCTATATACATTTTTATTTATTTCCTGTAACGATATTCTTTCAATGAATAAACTTTTTGAAATTTAGAAACGGGACGTTCTTTTCGTTTTTTATGAAAGTCCATGAAATGAATCTTTCGCGAACATTCGAATTATTATTTATACTTTGAACGAATCTTTCACGAGCCCGTGAATTAACAGTCATAAGTGAACTAATCGTTTGCGCTGGTATGAATCTTCGTGTGAGCGAATGAATCAGTGACGTACCGAAGGCATTTTCCAGGGGGGGAGGAGAAGAGGTGAAAATCCCAACTCAAATTCTCGAAATTCCGGGGGGGGGGGGGGAGATTCAAATTTGCGAACCAATCCAATTTTTTCAAACTTTTCCGGCTGATATCTTAAAATTTACATGTATAGGTACTGGTTTTTCCCCAAGTCGCGAGGTTTTTTGATTTTTTTTACTCGTTTTCATCATTTTTGCGAACTTTTGAAGTTTTTACAACCCATTTATAAGACCCGTTTTGAGATAAGAAATCTGAATAAATTTTTCATTGGTTAGGTGCTCCAAATTATTATTTTTTAAACCTACAAGCAATGTCATTGTAGTTGAAAAAACATACGAAATAGTTTATTTGTATTGAACGAAGAAAGGGTGGAGTTTCGAAGAAAAATAATAATTTTACATCGATAAAATTGTGTAATTTCAATGTAAAGAATATGGAGATGGATTTGGCCCGAGCGAAGCGAGGGCGAAAATTTTAGAAAACCTCAAATTTAATGTGCAATAAAATAATGTTTTGGAAAAATAAACTTTAATGAAAAATCGACTGTTTCTACTTTGAAATGATTAAAGCAGAAATATATCATGCCCGAGCGTAGCGAGGCCGAAGCTTTTGAAAAATTGGATTTTCAAATATCAAAAATAAATTTTAAGGAGAATAAGAACAATGAAATAATTGGAATAATTTTGAAGAAAAATGCGAAAAAATCTCTTTTGAATTACAAGTACAACTATACATTTCTTTTGGTTGAAGAGTGAAAATTTTTAAATTTGCAAGGTAATTAATAATTTTTTTTCTAAAAAAGCATTTATTACAACGGGTTAATAATTCTTCGCTGGAAAAATGATCAATTTTCAGTTGGAAAAGGTTGGGAAAATGACTAATTTTTCCAACTAAAAAGTGAAAATTTTGTTGATTTCCGACTGTTAAAATAGGTAACCATTTTATTTATTCATTTTTCATTTAAAAAATAAATACTAATCGTCCCAACTGACATTTTTTTACTCATCACTTGGGAGAACGACCAATTTTGAGTTGGAAAAATAACCAATTTTGAGTTGTGAAAATTACCAATTTTGAATTGTGAAAATGTACTTACCATTTTCGAGTTGGGAAAATTACAAATTTTGAGTTGGAACAAGTGAAAATTTTGTTGATTTCCAACTTTTGAAATAACTATTTTATTTATTATTTTTCATCAAAAAAATTAATCTCAACAAACTGTCCAATTTTCCCAACTGATGTGTTGAAATGTTCAATTTTCCTAACTCACAAGTAAAAAATTTCCTCAGGGGATGGAAGCACCCCCTCCCTCCCTATCGGTACGTCATTGCCGGGCACGCATTTCCTCTCGTCGGCCCTGAGTTCTCCAACCACATCAAATCCGTTTCAAACCAGGTGAAATTAAATTTATTTTTTAGTTTGAAATTATCATGTGTATTTTGTTTTCGATGTAAAAATTTATTAAAATTACCTGTATTTTTTTTTCAATTCGTGAAGTTTAGGCAACTTTGGGTTGGAAAATTTTACAGGAAATTGATTATGAAAAAAGTTAGCAGATATAATATTTTTATTCAAAAAAGGGGGGAAAATGTTGAATTGATCGTGAACGAACTCGCGTTTGACGAATTGACCATTTTTTAACATGGATATGTTTTTTCTGCTGGGGTTAGGGTGACAATGAAACCGAAATTTTCGTTTTCAAAAACGCTCACCCTCCAAAAATGTTCATTTGTATGAAAAAAAATTATTCCCAAAATTTCACTTCTCTGAGTTGAGGTTAACCCGTGCCGCCCGGCATTCAAAGTTGAGGACGCGACGCCCGAGCGCGTTCGATTCTACCCCGCCAGCGTACGCGGTGATGAAGTTTTTCGCGTACGGGCAACTTTAAAAAAATGTTCTTACGTCGTTATAGGGGACAGGGGAGGTTTAGGTGTTAAAATATTACTCAATAAGGAATCGTTCTAGGTTATATAGAGTATACCCAGCCTGTTTAGAAATTTTTTTGTGATTTTATGACTGTTGAAAAAACTTGTAAATACAGCGATTTTTCCCAATTGTTTTCGATGTGTTTCGGTTTAAACCAGCCCTCAAAAATTGAAAACCCCAAGTTTTTGGAAAATTTTCGCTACTTTCTCTTTTCTTTACAATACTCGAGTGTGAAATACTTGCAGATCATAGCTGAGAGCCGATTTCTGTGTTAAAAACATCGAAAACAATGGAGAAAAAATCGTTATACTTACAAGTTTTTTCAACAGTCATAAAATCACAAAAAAAACTTCTAAACTAGCTGGGTCAGGCTGGGTATACTCTATATAACCTAGAACAATTCCTTATTGAGTAAAATTTTAACACGTACCCCTCCCCTGTCCCCCATAGCGACGTAAGAACATTTTTTTAACTCATCCCGTAGGCAAAAAACTTCATCACCGTGAATGGTGGCGGGGTAGCATCGAACGCGCTCGGGCGTCGCGTCCTCAACTTTGAG
Source organism: Pseudococcus viburni (assembly GCA_033439095.1). NCBI lineage: Eukaryota > Metazoa > Arthropoda > Insecta > Hemiptera > Pseudococcidae > Pseudococcus > Pseudococcus viburni. The sequence continues at coordinate 393,361 of JAVBJF010000095.1, forward strand.
TGCCGGGCGGCATGGGTTAACCTCAACTCAGAGAAGTGAAATTTTGAGAATAATTTTTTTTCATACAAATAAATATTTTTGGAGGGTGAGCAATTTCAAAATTAGAAAAAAAATTACCCATGCTTTTCATTGTCACCCTACTGGGGGTAAATTCAAAATCGCGTAAGACCATTTTGCAAGACGCTATTTTGCGAGACGCTGACTTTTAAGAACATAAATTTTTATATTTTCTTATTTAACTTAATATCAGAAAATCGTGAATATGTTTTTTTTTTTTAGTAAAAATTGGCTTAATATCACGAAGTCAGAAATATCGCTGATTTTTAAAAACTTATAAATTTTAATATTTTCGAAATTAGCTTAAAATGAGTAAACTTTATTATAAAAGGAAATGTTGATAACATGGATATGTTTTTTTCTAGTAAAAATTGGTGGAGAAACATATAATATGATTTATATTTTTGACTTTCTGATATTAAGTGAATTTGGAAAATATAAAAATGTATAAAATTGAAATATTTTATGGTGGGGTAGGAAGGAGGGATGATTCCCAAATTGAGCGAGAGTTAATTTCGAAAGTATAAAAATTTATATTTTTAAAATTCGGCAATATTTCAGATTTTTTGATAATAAGTTAATTTCGGAAATATAAAAATTTATGTTTTTAGAAGTTATATGTACAATGTACATGGATAAGGGTCAGAAATACCAATCATAAAGTTTCCTCCACCGATGTTGACAGAAAAAAACATATCCATGTTAACAACATTTCCTTTCGGAGGAAACTTTACTTCATTTTTGTACGGTCAGACAAAAATGAGAGATTGGTCATCTTTCAGGAAATTTCAACAGACCACACGATAATTATCTTCATTATTTATCTACATAGTTGTCTTGATTAACTCAGATTTCTTTATCAAATTTCTCAATTTTACGATTATTTGTGATGAGCTGCCTAGATATTAGGTACATTCGAATGTTGAATCTAAATTTTCACCGAGTGCCTATCTACTTGTAAATTGGTCGCTGGGTTTTTGCCTTTTGAGCATTTCTGTGTCTGTTTGTGTTGCGTTATTTCGTTCCATAATGTTCACAGTCATCTATGATTGGAGATTTTCTTTTACCAGGATTTCCATGTGGTTTCTAATATTGGCCTGTTCTCTGCCAATGCCATTAATTGTAAAGGTATATTTATTTTTGTTTTTTAATTATCCTAAGTGGAAAGTTTTTCGGACTTGAAAATCATATGTAAAACATTTTTCTTTTGTCCTTATAAGGTTAAAGGTGATTTTTCAAAAAAAAAAGTGAAAAAGATTTCAAGATCTCACACAATACAACGTAAAAATTTTTCTTCCAAGGGCGGAATTTTTTTTACCCATCTGCAAATTACTCTCTGATTTCTGAATCATTGAAATTTATCAAAAATCAATGAAAAACAGTCAGAATTGCAGCACTGCAATAAATCAGTAAAAAAATTTCACTGAAAGGAAATCAGTGAAAGAAATCAATAGAAATCAGTGAAAATTCACTGAAAACTCAGGGATATTTCATGAAATTCGCTGAAAAATCGGTGAAATTCTTTGAATAAGGGCAAGGTGCCCCATTATCGCCTAGTGCCCAATGTCGACCACCTGGTCTATCTCCGACGGTATGGGCGACAGCGAGCCGAAAAAAATTGTTTCATATTCTTCATCGAAAATCCGGAAAAATAAGACCACCCAAAAACTTTTTTTAGCAATTGCTTGCACGCCTTGGAATTTTTTCTTAAAATTATCGAATTAAATGTTTCTAGTGTTTTTGTGATTGAGAAAGTTCAAAGTTTCTGATGTGATCATCGCATTTTAATAATTACAACTTTAAGTAAAAAAGAAATTCACTCAAAGTTCATTTTTATGGTGTGTCCCTTTATCGACCACCTAATCTAATGTAATTTGTTGTTTTTAAGTGATTTCGTTTTTTTCAATTTTCTCGAATTTTGGTTGTAGGGTTGTCATTTTGGTCTCAAATTGTTCATCTGTGAAAAAGAAACACAAAAAAAATATTTTCCGGTAGATTCCGTTCATAGCGGACAAAATCAGTCGGTAGTCGATATTGGCAACCCAAAATTTCGACCTTGCGTTTTGACATGTTTCAGAAAAAAATTCCTAAAAAATGCTAAATTTTAACGGATGGCCCCGGGGCTTTCCACAATTGTAGGGGAAGGATGTAGGTATCCATTAAGCCATCAATGACATTTCCAGCCCTTAAACTTTTGAAATGGTGAGACTTCAAAAAAAAGTGGGGCGATAATGGGGCACCTTACCCTTAATCAGTGAAAAATCGCTGAAAATCAACGAATTTCACTGATTTTTCCTGTACTGCAATTCTGACTGTTTATCAGTGACTTTTCACTGATTCGGAATGAGAGAGTATTTTTCTTAATTTTCATTTCTCTTCTTTCTCAACCATAATTATTTTGAGAGGTAGCTGTAAAATTTTGCACGAGAAATTAATAAAATCCGATATGAAAAAAAAAAAAAACTGATCGTAGAATTCAAAACTCGCCCATTTACTCGTCTTGCAAATTTCTTCTCTCAAAAATCATTTCGAATGAAAATAAATAACTCGTGCTTACTATTTTCGGTTGTTTCAGAGTCATTCTTTAAATCTAACCAGCACGTTTGTAAACCAAAACGAATCTAAAAATCATCAGCAATCGTTGAACGGAAATCGTGTCGTAGTTTTTGATATTGATGGTACGCTTTGTAAATCAATAGAATTTCTCACAACTAATAAATCACAATACCTCGTTAAATGTGCCAGAGAATACCATCCAGAATGTCCGATAATTGAGTGGAAAAATGATACCATGAAATATCACGGTATCCACGTTTTTCTACCATACTGGCAAGTTCTATTTGGCTACTTATTACAGCAAGGAACCCGTATTGTATTTTTTTCTGGTGGCCTCCAAGATAGAAACGTAGATGTCATCCCCGCATTGCTCACATCGTTTTGGGGTAAAGAAAAATTTGAAGCATTACGAGTCAAAGGGCAATTTAACATTCACTCTACCGATGATATGCGTAGAGGACAATATTGGGGAGAAGGAAATTATGCGAAAGATTTCAAGGCTGTTATTCGAGACGGAGAATTATTATCAAATGTTATCTTGGTAGACGATGATTGGAGTTATGCTGCTTATGATCAACAGCCTTACATTAGTTTCCCAGATATATCGTTATGGTGGAATACTTGTGAACGTGATCATGATGGTTATAAAAATCTTGTATTTTACATTCTTGGACTTTTTAAGACTTATTTTGAACACGAAAAGTACGAAGAATTACCTTTAAGGGAAGCCTTTGTGCAAATTTTACCCGAAAAATACAGGTATTATCACGATATCACAGAAAATGAGACCTTTAAACTCAATATGATGTACTTGGGATTATCAGAAGTGCAGAAACAGATACCTGATGCTAGATTTTATACGCCTAATATAACAAAGGAACTATATAACTCTTTGAGTTTGAATTGGTAAACGTACCTACATACCTTTTTTATTTATTTACTGTAACGATATTCTTTCAATGAATAAACTTTTTGAAATTTAGAAACTGGACGTTCTTTTTGTTTTTTATGAAAGTCCATGAATTGAATCTTTCGCGAACATTCGAATTATTATTTATAATTTGAACGAATCTTTCACGAGCGCGTGAATTAACAGTCATAAGAGAACTAATCGTTTGCGCTGGTATGAATCTTCGTGTGAACGAATGAATCAATGACGTACCGAATGCATTTCCCAGGGGGGGGGGAGAAGAGGTGAAAATCCCAACTCAAATTCTCAAAATTCCCAACTAAATATAGCCGATATCAAAATTCCGGTGGGGGGGGGGGGGTTGATTCGAATTTGCGAACCAATCCAATTTTTTTCAAACTTTTCTGGCTGATTTCTTAAAATTTACATGTAGGTACTGATTTTTCCCCAAGTCGCGAGGTTTTTTGATTTTTTTTTACTCGTTTTCATCATTTTTGCGAACTTTTGAAGTTTTTACAACCCATTTATAAGACCCTTTTTGAGATAAGAAATCTGAATAAATTTTTCATTGGTTAGGTGCTCCAAATTATTATTTTTTTAAACCTACAAGCAATGTCATTGTAGTTGAAAAAACATACGAAATAGTTTATTTGTCTTGAGCGAAGAAAGGGTGGAGTTTCGAAGAAAAATTATAATTTTACATCAATAAAATTTTGTAATTTCAATGTAAATAATAGGGAGATGGATTTGGCCCAAGCGAAGCGAGGGCGAAAATTTTAGATAACCTCTAATTGAATGTGCAATAAAATAATGTTTTGGAAAATAAACTTTAATGAAAAATCGACTGTTTCTACCTTGAAATGATTAAAGCAGAAATATATCATGGCCGAGCGTAGCGAGGCCGAAGCTTTTGAAAAATTGGATTTTCAAATATCAAAAATAAATTTTAAGGAGAATAAGAACAATGAAATTGATTGGAATAATTTTGAAGAAAAGTGCGAAAAAATCTCTTTTAAATTACAAGTACAACTATAAATTTCTTTTGGTTGACGAGTGAAAATTTTTAAATTGCAAGGTAATTAATATTTTTTTTTCCAAAAAAGCATTTATTACAACGGGTTAATAATTCTTCGCTGGGAAAATGATCAATTTTCAGTCGGAAAAGGTTGGGAAAATGACTAATTTTTCCAACTAAAAAGTGAAAATTTTGTTGATTTCCGACTTTTAAAATAGGTAACCATTTTATTTATTCATTTTTCATTTAAAAAATAAATACTAATCGTCCCAACTGACATTTTTACTCATCACTTGGGAGAACGACCAATTTTGAGTTGGAAAAATAAAAAATTTTGAATTGTGAAAATTACCAATTTTGAATTGGGAAAATTACCAATTTTGAGTTGGAAAAGTTACCATTTTCGAGTTGGGAAAATTACCAATTTTGAGTTTGAACAAGTGAAAATTTTGTTGATTTCCAACTTTTGAAATAACTATTTTATTTATTATTTTTCATCAAAAAAATTAATCTCAACTGTCCAATTTTCCCAACTGATGTGTTGAAATGTTCAATTTTCCCAACTCACAAGTGAAAATTTTCCTCAGGGGATGGAAGCTCCCCCCTCCCTCCCTATCAGTACGTTACTGCCGGGCACGCATTTCCTCTCGTCGGCCCTGAGTTCTCCAAAAACATCAAATCCGTTTCAAACCAGGTGAAATTAAATTTATTTTTTAGTTTGAAATTATCATGTGTATTTTGTTTTCGATGTAAAAATTTATTAAAATTGCCTGTATTTTTTTTCAATTCGTGAAGTTTAGGCAACTTTGGGTTGGAAAATTTTACAGGAAATTGATTCTGAAAAAAGTGAGCAGATAATATTTTGATTCAAAAAAGGAAAAAAAAAGTTAAATTGATCGTGAACGAACTCGCGTTTGACAAATTGACCATTTTTTAACATGGGTGGTTATGTTTTTTCTGCTGAGGCTAAAATTCAAAATCGCGTAAGACCATTTTGCAGGACGCTATTTTTCGAGACGCTGACTTTTAAGAACATAAATTTTTATATTTTCTTATTTAACTTAATATCAGAAAATCGTGAATATGTTTTTTTTTTTTTTAGTAAAAATTGGCTTAATATCACGAAGTCAGAAATATCGCTGATTTTTAAAAATTTATGAATTTTAATATTTTTGAAATTAGCTTAAAATGAGTAAACTTTTTTATGAAAGGAAATGTTGATAACATGGATATGTTTTTTTATAGTAAAAACTGGTGGAGGAAGATATATGATTTATATTTTTGACTTTCTGATATTAAGTGAATTTGGAAACTATAAAAATTTATAAAGGAAATAGAAATATTTTGTGGTGGGGTAGGAAGGAGGGATGATTCCAAAATTGAGCGAGAATTAATTTCGAAAGTATAAAAATTTATATTTTTAAAAGTCGGCAATATTTCAGATTTTTTGGTAATAAGTTAATTTCGGAAATATAAAAATTTATGTTTTTAGAAGTTATATGTACAATGTACATGGATAAGGGTCAGAAATACCAATCATAAAGTTTCCTCCACCAATGTTGACAGAAAATAACATATCCATGTTAACAACATTTCCTTTCGGAGAAAACTTTACTTCATTTTTGGTTGGTCAGACAAAAATGAGAGATTGGTCATCTTTCAGGAAATTTCAACAGACCATTGGCGGCATCTACACTACAGCAGAGCCGCGCTTGCTGTACATGGGCAAATTCCATGTACAGCATGCTGTACATGAGAAAATTTGCTGTACATGTACAAATTTACTCTTAGGTATCGGCGGGGAACAGTGGTGTAGCTACGGGGGGGGTCTCGATCCTCCCCTCCCTTGGCGTCGGGAATTTACGTGAAAAGGTGCCTTTTTGGAGTATTAAAAATCAAATTTTCTCAAAACTTCGCCCTCGCTTCGCTCGGGCATGAAAGAAATCACAATTATAATATAAACTGTTTGAATCAACTTTTCAAAAAATTATTCCTTCCTGATACTCCCAAGTCTCCATATCCACTTTGCACCCTCTCAAAAAAAACTTCTGACGCCAATTCTTGGATTTGTTAGGTATTTTGATTTGATTTTAAAGCCAAAATAATTAGTACCTATGTACTAAGTTGTTTGTTCCAAAATTACATTTTCATCAGTTTTTTTTTCCTTTAACGTGCTATGCAAATAGCATGAGAACTTTATAAAGTTTGAATTTAGTGCTTTTATGATAAAAGAAAATTTGTTGGGGGGAGGGGGGGTGAACTCAGAATTCCTTGAAAAATTATGAAATTTCAGACCCTCTCGAAAATTTTTTGGCTGCGCCACTGGTGGGACCACCCCCCGGTGTTCGACTATTGGAAATATTTGTTGCTGTACATGAAAAGAATCCAAGTTGCCGCCCCTGCAACAGACCACACGATATCTGCATTATTTATCTACATAGTTGTCTTAATTAACTCAGATTTCTTTATTAAATTTCTCAATTTTACGATAATTTGTGATGAGCTGCCTAGATATTACATTCGAATGTTGAATCTAAATTTTCACCGCGTGCCTATCTAATTGTACATTCGTCGCTGGGTTTTTGCCTTTTGAGCATTTCTGTGTCTGTTTGTGTTGCGTTATTTCGTTCCATAATGTTCACAGTTATCTGTGATTGGAGATTTTCTTTTACCAGGATTTCCATGTGGTTTCTAATATTGGCCTGTTCTCTACCAATGCCATTAATTGTAAAGGTATATTTATTTTTGTTTTTTAATCATCCTAATTGGAAAATTTTTCGGACTTGAAAATCATATGTAAAACATTTTTCTTTTGTCCTTTTCAAAAAAAAAAAGTGAAAAAGATTTCAAGATCTCACACAATACAACGTAAAAACTTTTCTTCTAAGGGCCGAATTTTTTTTACCCATCTGCAAATTACTCTCTCATTTCTGAATCAGTGAAATTTATCAAAAATCAATGAGAAACAGTCAGAATTGCAGCACTGTAATAAATCCGTAAAAAAATTTCACTGAAAGGAAATCAGTGAAAAAAATCAATAGAAATCAGTGAAAATTCACTGAAAACTCAGTGATGTTTCATGAAATTCGCTGAAAAATCTGTGAAATTCTTTGAATAATCTGTGAAAAATCGATGAAAATCAGCAAATTTCCCTGATTTTTCCTGTGCTGCAATTCTGACTGTTTATCAGTGACTTTTCACTGATTCGGAATGAGAGAGTATTTTTCTTAACTTTCATTTGTGACCCGTGCAGGGACAGGGTACCTAAAGTCGGAAAACGGAATTTTGCACTAGAGCCAAAAAATGAAAAATGGGCAATTTTTTCAATTTTTTTTTGCGTTTTTAAGTGGTTCAGACCCTTACGCAGCGGTTACCAAAATTTCACTTCGGAAAACCTACTACAACACGTCCAAATGACGTTCAAACCGACTGAGGAAAAGGTACCTAAAGTCGGAACGTTAAAAAAATGTGCATGTGCTGCAAAATGCGGTCTGTTGAAGGTAAGGGGAGCCTCGGGATTCTTCCAGACTAGAAAAATAAAGTAAAATACCCATAGATTTTTGTGTGCAAATTCAACTGTACCTACTGAGAAATACATAATTTCTGAAATATTGCTTTGTTGGAGAACATTGAGATATAAAATGATCGAAAATTGATGTAAACGATTTCCTATTCTCCTAAGGTGATTTTCGACGTTAAAAGTGAATTCCTCGTGAAATTTCAGTACAAAAAATAAGTTCTGAGAGCTTTTTTGATAATTTATACAGTATGAAAAAAAGGAGTTCTCTTTGTAATGCAGCTTTTTTCAAAATTAAACTCATCATAATAGTGAATTTTTCATTTTTCTCTCCTCTTAAAGTAATTTTTGACGTCAGAAACGAATTCCTCGCGAAATTTCAGTATCGGAAAGTAGTTTTGGCAGCTTTTTTGATGATTGATACATGAGAAACAAGAGTAAAAACTTGAAACGTGTTTTTCTCAGAATTTTGTTTTTATTGAATTCTTATTTTCTTAACTTCAAATGTCTCTATCTCGGCGAAAAATGAACCTTGGGTGCTCATCAAGGTCTCAAAATGTTCCTCATGGTCTCCTTCATCATTTTAGCTCAAAAATTCATTTTTGAAAATTCCGACTTTAGGTACCTTTTCCCTGCACGGGTCACATTTCTCTTCTTTCTCAACCATAATTATTTTGAAAGATGGCTGAAAAATTTTGCACGAGAAATTAATAAAATCCGATATGAATAAAAAAAAACTGATCGTAGAATTCGAAACTCGCCCATTTACTCGTCTTGCAAATTTCTTCTCTCAAAAATCATTTCGAATGAAAATAAATAACTCGTGCTTACTATTTTCGGTTGTTTCAGAGTCATTCTTTAAATCTAACCAGCACGTTTGTAAACCAAAACGAATCTAAAAATCATCAGCAATCGTTGAACGGAAATCGTGTCGTAGTTTTTGATATTGATGGTACGCTTTGTAAATCAATAGGATTTCTCATACTTAATGAATCACAATACCTCGTTAAATGTGCCAGAGAATACCATCCAGAATGTCCGATAATTGAGTGGAAAACTGATACCATGGAATATCACGGTATCCACGTTTTTCTACCATACTGGCAAGTTCTATTTGGCTACTTATTACAGCAAGGAACCCGTATTGTATTTTTTTCTGGTGGCCTCGAAGATAGAAACGTAGATGTCATCCCCGCATTGCTCACATCGTTTTGGGGTAAAGAAAAATTTGAAGCATTGCGAGTCAAAGGGCAATTCAACATTCACTCTACCGATGATATGCGTAGAGGACAATTTGGGGGAGAAGGAAATTATGCGAAAGATTTCAAGGCTGTTATTCGAGACGGAGAATTATTATCAAATGTTATCTTGGTAGACGATGATTGGAGTTATGCTGCTTATGATCAACAGCCTTACATTAGTTTCCCAGATATATCGTTAAGGTGGAATACTTGTGAACGTGATCATGATGGTTATAAAAATCTTGTATTTTACATTCTTGGACTTTTTAAGACTTATTTTGAACACGATAAGTACAAAGAATTACCTTTAAGGGAAGCCTTTGTGCAAATTTTACCCGAAAAATACAGGTATTATCACGATATCACAGAAAATGAGACCTTTAAACTCAATATGATGTACTTGGGATTATCAGAAGTGCAGAAACAGATACCTGATGCTAGATTTTATACGCCTAATATAACAAAGGAACTATATCACTCTTTGCGTTTGAATTGGTAAACGTACCTACATACCTTTTTTATTTATTTACTGTAACGATATTCTTTCAATGAATAAACTTTTTGAAATTTAGAAACGGGACGTTCTTTTTGTTTTTTATGAAAGTCCATGAATTGAATCTTTCGCGAACATTCGAATTATTATTTATAATTTGAACGAATCTTTCACGAGCCCGTGAATTAACAGTCGTAAGTGAACTAATCGTTTGCGCTCGTGTGAATCTTGAATCACCCATTACAGAATGAATGAATTTTTTTGTGAAAGACTTAGTCATGATTTGCGAAGGAATGAGTCATTGAAAAATAATATTCAATTAAACGAAATCTTTGTAATTAAACGGGACACAAATTATCAACTAAGCGAATCGTTCGCTACAGAACGAATCAGTGAATTTGTAGATATTAGATACCTGCTACCTACAATAATTGGAAGAAAAATTTATATCAGTCGGGTTGTTTTTTCTTCTTCAACCAGTAAACTTCGATCAGTCCTCCGGAGGGGAGTGTAATTTACTTGTCCGCTGCCGTTATAATTTTTTTTTAGTTGAAATTTATCATAATTATGTATATTAGGGTGGAGTGAAAAAAAAACATATCTTGGATTTCGACCAAATTTGGTTGGGTGGTTTACTTTGAGTGGGAGACTACCCAAAAAAAATTTGAGCCCCCCAGGTGCAAGGAGAGGGGAGCAGGGGGTGCTCAAAGTGCACCTCCTTTTGAAAAAAACGCAGTTTTTTGTGTTTTTTAGAAAATCAAAATCGTGCGAGAAGCCGTCACAGCACTCAAAAGTTGCGATTTGAGTTTCTACAACTCCCTAAACCATCGCCGTCCTCCTCCGATCAAAATTCAGACTGCTACCAGGGGGTCCAAAAGTTGCAGATAGCAATATTTCAATAATACGAATTTTTCACTAAGCTTAAATGATTTTTTTCATCAAGTAATTGAGCGAAAAATTTTTTTCGATCACTGAAAGTAAATTTTGAAAAAAAATATGAAAATTTTATGCACCAGTGCAGCCAACAGCGAATCGTAAAATTCCAAAATACAGAATTTATGCCAACTTTGAATTGATTACTTTTTCGCTTGAAAATATTATGAATTTTTTTCACTCACTAGAAGTGATTTCGGAAATTTTTCGGCAACTTTTGTATATCAGTGTAGCCAGTTATAAATTCTACACTATGAAATTTACGTTAATTTCGAATTAATTTTTTTATTGTTTGAAAAATTCACAATAATTTTGTTTTCAGTCATCAGAAATGAAAATTTAAAAATTATTTTTTGAAAATTTTTACGTCAGTGCAGCCAGTAGCTAATTGTGATATTCTAATATTACGAACTTGAATGCATTTTTTTCTCATCAAGTAATTGGACCAATTTTTTCTCCCAATCGAAAAAAGTATGTTTTGAAAACATATCTTCACATCGGGATGCGCGGTCGTATGAACTGAACAAGATCTTTCACTGATTTCAGAATGGATTATTCGAAACAAAAAAGGACTATCCTGTTTAAAATTTTCATCATTTTTTTTTTAAACTTTGGTACCTAGCTGTTCGCGTTCCTCTCCGCATACAAGTTGAGAGGTATGTCCTATGTATATGTACTTAGGTTGAATCGATTGTGTATTTATTAATATTTCGCCAAAAACGTATTTGTCTTCAAATTTTCAAAAAAATTGTCTTGTATTTATTTTTATGCCTGCGAGAGAATATACCAGTTCTGTTTTTTATTTCAATTTTCTAGCGTTCTCTTATGCAGCTGACAGTCTGCCAGCTTGGCTTCTCAACAATGGCTTCAAAATCAAAACATACTTCTATTGATCTGATTGAAAACAAAAATAATACTGTGAATTTTTCAGACGATAAAAAAATTAATTCGAGATAACCGTAAATTTCATAGTGTAGAATTTATAACTGGCTACACTGATATTCAAAATTTTCCGAAAAATTTCCGAAATTTACTTCTAGTGAGTGAAAAAAATTCATAATATTTTCAGGCGAAAAAGTATTCAATTCAAAGTTGGCATAAATTCTGTATTTTGGAATTTTACGATTCGCTGTTGGCTGCACTGGTGCATAAAATTTTCATATTTTTTTTCAAAATTTACTTTTAGTGATCGAAAAAATTTTTTTTGCTCAATCACTTGATGAAAAAAATCATTCCAGCTTAGTGAAAAATTCGTATTATTGAAATATTGCAATCTGCATCTTTTGGACCCCCTGGTAGCAGTCTGAATTTTGATCGGAGGAGGACGGCGATGGTTCAGGAAGTTGTAGAAACTCAAATCGCAACTTTTGAGTGCTGTGACGGCTTCTCGCACGATTTTGATTTTCTAAAAAAACACAAAAAACTGCGTTTTTCTCAAAAAGAGGTGCACTTTGAGCACCCCCTGCTCCCCTCCCCTTGCACCTGGGAGGCTCAAATTTTTTTGGGTAGTCTCCCACTCAAAGTAAACCATCCTACCAAATTTGGTCGAAATCCAAGATATGGTTTTTTTCCCACTCCATCCTAATGTATATGAGCCTGGGTATAGAGACCATCCACAATGGTCAAAAATTAGTTTTTTGAGATGACAGTGATTTTTCAGCCTTCAGGAGAAGAATGAAGAAGGAACCTCAAATCAAAAACCATTTTTTGGCCTTTTTTTTTGGTGGTCTGCATTCCCTCAGAGTGGAGTTGATTATTTTAAATTGTACTCTGGCGACAAGGACATTGAAAATCGATAATCAAACTTCTAGTCCTACACATTGGATGTCCGAAAATTTAGAAACCGGTTTGGGTCAAAAAATGGGGGTCCTTTTTTTTATTGAATCAAGTCTACACACTGACACGATTAAAATGTGGTATGTTTTTTTGAAACCGGTTCAGCAGTTTCGAACCAGTTGTCAATAATATTCAAAAAAGTGGAGATATGAAAAAAAGTTTGAAACAAAAGTTGTAGAGAATTAAAAAACAAACATTTTTTGTTCTATGACTTTTTTTTCCATCTTGTAATGGAAAGAAGTTATCGTACGAAAGGTTGGAGTATAATTTTTTCTTTTTCAAGCCAACTGTTCTCCATTGCTAAATGAAAAAAAAATACGGAACGTGAAATGTCCAGTTTTCAATTCTCTACAACTTTTATTTCAAACTTTTTTTGATATCTCCACTTTCTGATAACTGGTATCAACTTGAAAAAAAAACACTCAAGAAACTTTAAAAATTGGGTTCATCTTAATGCGTCGGTTTTTAAAAGAGGAGATATCAAAAAAAGTTTGAAATAAAAGTTGTAGATAATGAAAAACTGAACATTTTGCGTTATGTAACTTTTTCTCCATCTAGTAATGGAGAAAAGTTATGGCCTAAAAAGAGTAAATTATGCTCGAGTTCTTTGTACCATAACTTCTTTCCATAACAAGATGGAAAAAAAGTTGCAGAACGTAAAATGTTCAGTTTTCAAATCTCTACAACTTTTATTTCAAACTTTTTTCGATATATTCACTTTTTGATAACTAGTTATTGACTTGCAAAGAAAAAAGTATACTCCGACTTCTTGTGCAATGATTTCTGATATGATTACCGAAATGCGAAAAATATTGTCAGAATTCAATTCTGAGATCGTAACATCCAAAAAACGTAAATTTCTATATATCACGTGCTCTACTTTGTAAAATCAATGACTTTCCCTCATATTTACCTCAACTCTCCAATTTTGAAATGTTGGAAAATTTTCAATTTAAAAAATCATCACTGTTGTCAAACATCCAATAAAAGGTTTTTTATGCAAATTTAATTAAAAAATTGAAAATTTTTGGCATTTTCTCTTTCTTTGAATTAGTCTGCCAGCGGTTGGTAGACCTGCATGTTTAGATTCAGCGCGAAAAATTCTATAAATTGGCACCTATCTGAACCATCATTATTTTTGGATGAGAGTTCATGAAATTTGTGCCCTACAAATTGATTAGGTATTTTTTTATAATAAGGTATACCAGTCGAACAAATGAGGGATAGAAGGGCAATTTTTATAAAAATTTCTAATTTTCTACCCATAGAAAAAAGATTTCAACACACCACACGATATCTCAGTTATTTATCCGAGTTTTTTAATCAACTCAGTTGTGATATCTTATTACTGATTATGGTATTTTTCGATACACAGTTATCTTGATATCCCATTCAAACCAATCATTCCAAATTTTTATGAAGTACTTTTCTAAGTTCGTCGTTTCCTTTGTAACCAATCCCTTGTCTATTTGTATTGCGTTTTTGTTTCGTTCCATAATGTTTACAGTCATCTATCACTGGAGGTTTTATTCGTCCATGATTTCCATATGGTTTCTGATACTCACCTGTTCTTTACAAACACAAGTAATCGAAGTTTCTGAATAGTCTAGAGCGAACTTTTCGGACCTGAGAACCGTGTGATGAAAAACTTTTTTTAATCCTTGAAAGATTTTTCAAAAAAAAAAAGTCACTCACACTACTCGATTCTTTCTCCTTAGCAACGAATTTTTTTAAATTCATCTGACGACTTATTTTTAAAAACTTTCATCGTTCTTTTCTTTCAATATGCCATTAATTATTTTTAAAGGTACCCGTCATACGAAAGCCGTCACATTACCGCAATGTGACGTGTCCGAACCCCGTCTCAAAAGTGCCACGGAATTACTCCCAATCCAAGGTAAGAAGACACGCCTACTTTCAGGTTTCGCATCCACGCGAAATTGAGATTGTCAAAACCCTGTCACATTTACATCATATTCTGGTCACAAAAAGGTGGCGCATATGTGACGCGTATGTGACATTTTAATGACAGTTAGCATTATGAATTTGGCAACCCGCACTACAAGTGGATGTGGCAACAAGATTTATGTACCGCATACCGCAGGCGTTCAGGATTTAATTATGTTGGAAATTTTTCAAAATTAATCTATAATGGAAAAGATAACCTAAATTAAAAAAAAAACAATTTCCAGATTTACTTTTCTGAAAAAATAATTTTTAAATCGAATGTTTTTCAAAAATGAAATTTTTAAATTACCCTTTTCCTCATTTTTTAAAAATCAAATCTTTTTTGATTGGAATTCTTCCGTGATTGGCATTTAAAAAAAATTTAAAGATCTTTCTTTTTGATTATTTTTTCTCAATTGAACAATTTTTATTCGTGTAAGGTTAAGTATTTATGACGAATGTGAATTAAAGATTTCCACTTTAAAGTTGAACCAAAAAATTTAATTAAAAAAATTTTTGTCAACGCCTGGGCTTGAGGGCGGGACTCTTGCTTAATAACACATACAGTATGGCACAGAAGTTGAAGCACTTAACAACATCTCAGAACTGAAAAGAGATACCAAGACGGTTCAAATGGCAATGTAGGTACTTATTCCTGATGTTGCAATGAGGACATTAGAGGTTGATAATCAAGTGTCCGCAAATTGAGAAACCGGTTTGGGTCAAAAAATGGGGTTCCGTTTTATGTTTATTAAAATAAAGTCTACACACTGATGCGATCAAAATGTGGTATGTTTTTTTGAAACCGGTTCAGCAGTTTCGAACCAGTTGTCAATAATATCCAAAAAAGTAGAGATATAAAAAAAAGTTTGAAACAAAAGTTGTAGAGAATTAAAAAACAACAATTTTTCATTCCATAACTTTTTTCTCATCTTGCAATAGAAAGATGTACAAATGGTTGGAGTATAATTTTTTCTTTTTCAAGCCATAACTCTTCTCCATTGGTAGATTGAAAAAAAACTACAGAACGTGAAATGCCCAGTTTTCAATTCTCGACAACTTTTATTTCAAACTTTTTTTTTGATATTTCCATTTTTTGATAACTGCTGATTATAGACCTGAAAAAAAAACATCCAAAAAACTTGAAAAAATTGGGTTTATCTTGTACACCGGTCTCAAAAATGTGGAAATAGAATAAGTTTGAAATAAAAGTTGTAAAAAATTGAAAACTAAACATCAAGAAACAAGGCTACTTATGTAAGTGAATTTGTTGAACTAAAGCCTCATTTATACTGGCACTGAAATTGTAATAGTACGGACATTTTAGGTTTTGACCCAAAAAAAATTACCAGGAAGGGGAAGTTTCGTATATAAACTCAGTAAGGCATGTATTTTAATATTCCCGAACTTCCCTAAAATCGGTGGATATTTTAACCTCCTTTTGGGGGTGAGGGGGTTCAAATTTTCGTTTTTCGGGTTAACTTTCAAAATTACGTATTTACGAAAAAAAAGTTGAAACAAAAATTGTAAAGCATAAAAAAATAAACAATTTTGTTATTTACAATTTTTTCCTAGGACGTAATGAAAGGGAGCTAGGGTCTTCAGGAAAAAATCAATTCTGAAAATTGTTCATTCTCATTTGTAGGAAAAATTGTATTGCTTAGTGTTCTTCAATCTTATTCTTCGTTCCCCACATCCTGATTTTTTGTGGTACATTATCACAGCATAATTGTCATTTTTATCTCACAAACTTGACATTTTTACTTCACACGTGCGTCGCAACATCGCTAAATCCATGTCATTTTCACCGCCACAGTGTCTTAGAATATTGTTCCACTGCCGCGATTGCTGTCAAAATTATCATCCACAACCTCGTCGCTCTGGCGGTTGTTTTTGCACGACAGTTGTAATTGGTAGTAAAATTTTGATTGAGAAATTAATAAAATCGGATTTGAAAAATTTTTTTATATAAGTAGAATTTGAAACTTGTCTCCTTACTTCTCTTGCAAATTTCTTTTCTCCAAAAATTCTTGAATTAAAATACATAGCTACCTGCTGACTATTTTTGGTTATTGCAGAGTCTTCCTTTTGATGAAAGCCAGCAGCTGTTGGCCAGAAGACGTGTCGTCGTTTTTGATATTGACGGTACGCTTTGCAAAATGAAACAGGACGGAATTTCATATGATGAAAAAGATGTGAAATGTGCCCGAGATTACCATCCAGAATGTCCAATAATTGTTTGTAAGAATAATACCATGGATTATAAATTTACCCATATTTTTCTACCATACTTGCAAGTTTTGTTCGGCTACTTATTAGAGCAAGGCACACGTATTGCATTTTTTTCTGCTGAGATCAAAGATAGAAACGAAGAGCTCATCCCCGTATTACTCACATTGTTTTGGGGTAAAGAAAAATTCGAAGCATTGCGAGCCAAAGGACAATTCAACATTCACTCTTTCCATGATATGCGCCAAGGAAAAAATGGTTGTAGAGAAGGGCAGATTGTGAAAGATTTAGAGGTTGTTATTCGAGGCGGAGAATTATTATCGAATGTTATCTTGGTAGACGATGATCGCGGTAATATTGCTCATGGTCAACAGCCCTTCATTTTTGTCACAGATTTATCGTTATCGTGGTTTCCTTGTTACCGTTATTGTGATGGTTACAAAAACATTGTATATTACTTGCTTGGACTCTTCAAGACTTATTTTGAACGCGAAAAATACAATGAATTACCTTTGAGGGAAGCCTTCAAGCAAATTTTACCCGATGAAAACAGTTTTACCGGAAGAAATGAGTCCTTTAAACTGAATATGATGTACATGGGATTATCAGAAGTGCAGAAACAGATACCTCATGCTAGATTTTATAACACATCAAGAAAACCAGAAATATCTTACGGTCCGTGGTGGTTAATGTGATTCTTATTTATTTACTGTAACAATGAATTTTTTTGATACGTACTTCAAAAACACAACGAATTTTTTGGTTTTTTGTGAAACGCTATGCCATCAGGAATATATTGCTGTTTGAACCGTCGTTGTTTCCTTTTTCAGTTCAGAGATATTGAGAAGTGTTTCAAGTGGCCAAGACTTTTGTGTCACACTGTTAGGGTGTCCGGTATAGTCAGGTCTCAATTGAACACCCGCGCGGGATTCTTGTTAAAATTGATTTTATGATTGAAAAAAATTTTTGCTTACATGCCTATTTTTCCTCCTCCCCGTTTTCCTAGGGGCCACCCCCAACATTTCAAACTCGTGTACCGCCCAATCTATGGGTCGTAATGTGAAAATTTTCAAACAAAAGTTGTTCCTCAGCACTCAATGTACATTTTCATTACTCATCAAAATCCATTTTGGAGCAACTCCTGCCCCTCAAATTTGGAAACAAAACATGTTTTTGAGAAAACCTCAAAATCACGTTTTCTTCATTTTAAACGAATAGTTTCGGAGATACGACAAAATTTGTAATCACAAAAAGTATTCAGAATTGAATTTCCTTTCCAATGAGCTCTATCACGACCATTTTCACCAACTTTTCCCAACAGAGTGGACCTCTCCCCCTTCCTCATTTTCACAAAAGTTGAACCCACGAGCAAAATTTGCTCCAAAATGAATCCCGATAGTAAATGAAATTATGTATTAGATATTGAAGAACAAAAATCGTTCAATTTTTTTTCGTGGGTCCAACTTTTGAGATAAGGGGAGGGGGAGAGATCCACACTGCCGGGAAAAGTTGGTGAAAATGGTCGCGATATAGCTCATTGAAAAGGAAATTCAATTCTGAATACTTTTTGTGATTACAATTTTTTCCGTGTCTCTGAAAGTTTTCGCTTAAAATCAAGAAAACGTGATTTTGAAATTCTCTGAAAACTGTTTTATTTTCAAATTTGGGGGGGGGGGGCAGGAGTTGTTTCGAAATGGATTTTTATGAGAAATGAAAATGTACATTAGGTGCTGAGGAACAACTTTTGTTTGAAAATTTTTTCATTACGATCCATAGATTGGGCGGTACACGGGTTTGAAATGTTGGGGGGTGGACCCTGGGAAAAAGGGGAGGGGGAAAAATAGGCATCTTTGCTAGATTTATTTGTTTTAGTATCTAAAACAAGAATCAATCATAAAACCAATTTTAACAAGAATCCCGCGCGGAAGCCTTTTTTTTGTTCAATTGAGACCTGACTAGTAAGTGGTCTGCCATTTTTCATTTTTGAATATAACCGCCACCGGGTACCACTAAAAAAAACGTTAGATGAACAAGTTGCATTGAGACGCAGCCAGGGATACCCGACCATATGTCGGAAAAGTAAATTTCGAGAAAAACGCAAATTAAGAAAGAATGACCAAAAATATGGATTTTTTTTTTATCAATTTGTATACTATGAACCCTTTACTTTCATATGAAAATAGGTTCAGGTCCCAAAAGTGTCATCTTCTTGGTTAAAAAGCGAATTTTGCTGAAGGTCTCTGAGAAATTGAAACCATACCATATGTCGGAATTTTATAAAAATATGTTAAAATTTACAACTTTCATTATTATTGAAACGTAGTAGTGTTCAACAAATATCCGGATATCCAAATACCAAATACTAACTATTTGGATTATCCGGATATCACACGGAAATTGCCGAACAGCTCCGAAAACATCCCGAAAACGGTTGAACTTTTCCGAGAGTTCCCGAATTCTTTCACGAACCCTCACAAAATTTAAAGGTCGATTATCGAAATCGAAAAATCGAAATTGAAGAATAGATTATCGAAATCGAAAAATCGATTATCGAAATCGAAAAATCGAAATTGAAAAATCGATTGTCGAAATCGAAAATTCAATTTTTTTTCGTTGAAACTCTTCATTTCGATTATCCGGATATTTGTTGAACACTAATTTTCAAAGCATGATTTTCACCGTTTGGTTTGTAAAGTTGTTTGACTTGCACTATGATTTCATTTCTCAATGCACGTAATTTCAGGTTCGTTATGAACTACAGTGGTGTACGATTATTAAAAAAACAAATTTTGTACCAAAAATGTCATTATTTCTTGAAAAAAGATGATTCCCGACATATGGTATGGTTTCGATTTTTGATGCCGGCAACTTCTGGAAGGGGTCAATGACCTAAAGTGATGTAAGAGGGCGTAAATAAACCATTTCCGATGAGAAAAGTCGTTTACAGAACATAATTTTTTTTTATTCATTGAAAACAGTTCCAAATTTTGTTTTGCGTTTTTCTCAAAACTTTGATTTTTGAAAATCATTTTTTGACAAACTTTGAAAAATCATAGAAAATTCATTTCTCAACCTTTTTTAATGCGGTTTGCGCTATTCGAAAGGTATACAAGTCTGTACTACTTAAAGAGCCAAAAAAACGAAAAAAAATTTTCCGACATATGGTCGGGTATCCCTGGCTGCGTCTCAAATAATAAAATTTATCACGAAATTTGGTAAAGTTTATTGCATAGAAAATAAAGTTTGTCAATTTTGCGATAAATATTATTATTTTGCGATAAATATTATTATTTTTTGAATAAATTATACTAGTTTTGTGAATGGTGCCTTTTTATTATTACGTTTAATAAAATTTATTATTTATTTTTTTGAGTGTAGGACGTAATGGGAGGGAGCTAGGGTCTTCAGGAAAAAATCAATTCTGAAAATTGTTCATTCTCATTTGTAGGAAAAATTGTATTCTTTAGTGTTCTTCAATCTTGTTCTTCGTTCGTTACATCCTGATTTTTTGTGGTACATTATCACAGCATAATTGTCATTCTTATCTCACAAACTTGACATTTTTACTTCGCACGTGCGTCGCAACATCGCCAAATCCATGTCATTTCACCGCTACAGTGTCATAGAATATTGTTCCACTGCCGCGATTGCTGTCAAAATTATCATCCACAACCTCGTCGCTCTGGCGGTTGTTTTTGCACGACAGTTGTAATTGGTAGTAAAATTTTGATTGAGAAATTAATAAAATCGGATTTGAAAATTTTTTTTATATAAGTAGAATTTGAAACTTGTCTCCTTACTTCTCTTGCAAATTTCTTTTCTCCAAAAATTCTTGAATTAAAATACATAGCTACCTGCTGCCTATTTTTGGTTATTGCAGAGTCTTCCTTTTGATGAAAGCCAGCAGCTGTTGGCCAGAACTGCCAGAAGACGTGTCGTCGTTTTTGATATTGACGGTATGCTTTGCAAAATGGAACAGGACGGAATTTCATATGATGAAAACGATGTGAAATGTGCCCGAGATTACCATCCAGAATGTCCAATAATTGTTTGTAAGAATAATACCAAGGATTATAAATTTACCCATATTTTTCTACCATACTTGCAAGTTTTGTTCGGCTACTTATTAGAGCAAGGCACACGTATTGCATTTTTTTCTGCTGAGATCAAAGATAGAAACGAAGAGCTCATCCCCGCATTATTCACATTGTTTTGGGGTAAAGAAAAATTCGAAGCATTGCGAGCCAAAGGACAATTCAACATTCACTCTTTCCATGATATGCGCCAAGGAAAAGATGGTTGTAGAGAAGGGCGGATTGTGAAAGATTTAGAAGTTGTTATTCGAGGCGGAGAATTATTATCGAATGTTATCTTGGTAGACGATGATCTCAGTAATATTGCTCATGATCAACAGCCCTTCATTTTTGTCACAGATTTATCGTCATCGTGGTTTCCTTGTTATTATGATGGTAATAAAAACATTGTATATTACATGCTTGGACTCTTCAAGACTTATTTTGAACGCGAAAAATACAATGAATTACCTTTGAGGGAAGCCTTCAAGCAAATTTTACCCGATGAAAACAGTTATACCGGAAGAAATGAGTCCTTTAAACTGAATATGATGTACATGGGATTATCAGAAGTGCAGAAACAGATACCTCATGCTAGATTTTATAACACATCAAGAAAATCAGGACTATTTTACGGTCCATGGTGGTTAATGTGATTCGTATTTATTTACTGTAACAATGAATTTTTTTGATACGTACTTCAAAAACACAACGAATTTTTTGGTTTTTTGTGAAACGCTATGCCATCAGGAATATATTGCTGTTTGAACCGTCGCGTCGTTGTTTCCTTTTTCAGTTCAGAGATATTGAGAAGTGTTTCAAGTGGCCAAGACTTTTGTGTCACACTGTTAGGGTGTCCGGTATAGTCAGGTCTCAATTGAACATCCGCGCTGGATTCTTGTTAAAATTGATTTTATGATTGAAAAAAATTTTTGCTTACATGCCTATTTTTCCTCCTCCCCGTTTTCCCAGGGTCCACCCCCCAACAAACATTTCAAACTCGTGTACCGCCCAATCTATGGGTCGTAATGTGAAAATTTTCAAACAAAAGTTGTTCCTCAGCACTTGGTGTACATTTTCATTACTCATCAAAATCCATTTTGGAGCAACTCCTGCCCTTCAAATTTGGAAACAAAACATGTTTTTGAGAAAACCTCAAAATCACGTTTTCTTCATTTTAAACGAATAGTTTCGGAGATACGACAAAATTTGTAATCACAAAAGGTATTCAGAATTGAATTTCCTTTCCAATGAGCTCTATCGCGACAATTTTCACCAACTTTTCCCAACAGAGTAGACCTCTCCCCCTTCCTCATTTTCACAAAAGTTGAACCCACGAGCAAAATTTGCTCCAAAATGAATCCCGATAGTAAATGAAATTATGCATTAGATATTGAAGAACAAAAATCGTTCAATTTTTTTTCGTGGGTCCAACTTTTGAGATAAGAAGGAGGGGGAGAGATCCACCCTGTCGGGAAAAGTTGGTGAAAATGGTCGCGATATAGCTCATTGAAAAGGAAATTCAATTCTGAATACTTTTTGTGATTACAAATTTTTCCGTATCTCTGAAACTTTTCGCTTAAAATGAAGAAAACGTGATTTTGAAATTCTCTGAAAACTGTTTTATTTTCAAATTTGGGGGGGGGCAGGAGTTGTTTCGAAATGGATTTTTATGAGAAATGAAAATGTACAGTAGGTGCTGAGGAACAACTTTTGTTTGAAAATTTTTTCATTACGACCCATAGATTGGGCGGTACATGGGTTTGAAATGTTGGGGGGTGGACCCTGGGAAAAAGGGGAGGATAAAAATAGGCATCTTTGCTAAATTTATTTGTCTTAGTATCTAAAACAAGAATCAATCATAAAACCAATTTTAACAAGAATCCCGCGCGGAAGCCTTTTTTTTGTTCAATTGAGACCTGACTAGTAACTGATCTGCCATTCTTCATTTTTGAATATAACCGCCACCGGGTACCACTGAAAAAAACAACGTTAGATGAACAAGTTGCATTCTTGAAAATTGAAGGGGCAAATTATGTTTTTTGAAAAATCACGTAATTTTTTTTTCAATCATGGGAATGGATAGTACAGGGTGCGGCAACTATAACGAGTCATTTTCAAACTATAATAGCTTCCTTAAAAAAAAAGGTAGGGGAATGAGCCAGATGTTTTCGAACAGCGGAATCCATCAAGTTTTTTTTTCAGTAACCCATATTTATCATGACGGAGTGGTCGGCCGAACACCGCGCGTTCGCGCTGGAGGTGTATTTTAAGAGTAATGAGTCCGTAATCGCGACACTACGTGCGTTTCAAAAAAAATTCAAAATCCCTCCGCGAAAACCATTACCTTCGCGAAGTACTGTGTTACGGTGGGTGACTACGTTCCGAACAACCGCCACTGCTATGAAAACACCCCCTCCTGGCCCGCGAAGATGGACACGTACACCCAAAAAGATTGAAGAAGTGAGACAGGCGCTTGTGAAGTCTCCACGTCGTTCTGCACGCAGACATTCCAATTCCCTCAATATTTCTGACCGTACACTGAGGAGAATACTTCACCAAGATTTAACTTTTCACCCCTACAAAATTTTAATCACCCAAGAATTACACACTACTGATTACAATGCCCGGAAATTATTCGCTGATGTGATGTTAGAAAAACTTGATAACTATGAAATTCCGCTTAACTTCTTAATGATTTCTGATGAAGCACATTTTCATCTTTCGGGTGTCGTAAACAAGCAAAATTGTCGTTATTGGTCTGATATCAAACCAGAAATTATTCATGAAAAACCGTTGCATTCTCCGCGGGTGACAGTGTGGGCAGGTGTTACGATGTTTGGAATAATCGGGCCTTATTTTTTTACTGAAACAGTTAACACCGAGCGTTATGTCGAGATGATTGAGCGCTATCTAATTCCTGAATTGAAGAAGCACAAGAAATGTAGCCGCCTGTGGTTTCAACAAGATGGCGCTACTTGCCATACATCAAAAATCACACTAGACATACTGAGAAAACATTTCAAGGAAAGAATCGTGTCACAGGGAACGCCCATTTCCTGGCCACCGCGCTCGCCCGATTTATCCATATGCGACTTTTTCTTGTGGGGGTACCTAAAATCGCGTGTGTATATCGACAATCCACGTGACTTGGAGCATCTAAAAACAAATATTGGTCGCGAAATTGCTGCAATTACCCCAAAAATGTTGAATAAAGTGTTTGCAAATTTTGTAAAACGGCTGGAAGCATGCCAAAAATCAAGGGGTCGGCATTTAAGCTGTGTGATTTTTTCTACATAAGCATAACATTTTACTCATGTTTTATTTTTTAATTTGATGAAATAAAGAAGATTTTGACGTAATACTTTTTGGTTTTAACTCAATTTTTATACTTGAAAAGAATTTTTGAAAATGACTCGTTATAGTTGCCGCACCCTGTACTTTGAAAACTGAATAAATTTTCTTTATATAAATTTTTGCATGAGGTGAAAATTGAAGGAGCTACTAAAAATTTTGTTTCGAAAAAAGTTCTAAAAAAATTACCTGATCAAGGGAATGGATAGTATGTTGAAAAATGAACAAATTTTGTTTTACAGATTTTTTGCCTAACATGAAAAATGAAGGGGCTAATGGTCATTCAAAATAAGTGGGATTCAAAAAATTTTCTCAATTTTCTCAATTTTGGATGACCCTTAGCCCCTTCATTTTTCATCTTAGAATTTGTTCATTTTTCAACATAGGTACTATCCATTCCCTTGATCAGGTAATTTTTTTAGAACTTTTTTTGGAACAAAATTTTTAGTAGCCCCTTCAATTTTCAAGTTATGTAAAAATTCATATAATGAAAATTCATTCAGTTTTTAAAGTAATATCCACTCCCATGATTGAAAAAAACATTTTACAAAAAACATAATTTGACCCTTCAATTTTCAAAATATGCAACTTGTTCATCTAACTTTTTTTAGTGGTACCCGGTTATATCCAAAAATGAAGTATGGCAGACCACTTGCCGGACACCCTGTATAGGAAAACCAGGAATGCGTTTAGATTTATTCTGAGTAAAATACACAACCCAGAGTAACCCCTGAATGAGCACTTCGGTGCATAACTTCAGGTGGTAACTTCGGGTGCTGTCGTGTTGTGTCGGAATGTGTCGAAATATGCATTAGAGAATGAAATGAGTATTTAAGGCTGCGGCTAGGCTCGAGATCGTTAATATTTGACTGAAATTTACATTTATTTATTTATTTATTTTTATTTGACACTTCTGGGGGAAAAAATAGTACTGAATTCGTATAAATTGTCTCTTTTGTCAAAAATAACCTGTTTTTTTTTGTTTTTTTGTTTTCATTAGGTAAGTATGAAGTTTCATTTTTGATTATCAAAAGAGAAATGTCAACTTCTCACATTTTAATCTCAAAATTTCAAATTACTCGTATTTTCATTTTTTTTTTGTGATCATATCAACCTAAAAAATTACTCATTTTGATACTAACGCCCATATTCAGTCCTCACTCTTTCATCGAAAAAAATTTGGATTTTATTAAAATGAATTTTGATCTTGAAATGTCATTCCTTAACCTTTTTGGCAATCATCAAACTGTCATAATTTTCCATTTTGAAATCAACACACTCATTTTCAATTTAAAAAGGGTCAATTTTGATAGTGAAACATCAACTTTTGACTTTTCGATGAACTTCACGCACGTTGAAAAATGTAAAGTTAGGACTTCTCAGTCATAAAAGTCAAAATTTCGCTTTTTGATAAGAAAACGTCGACTTTTGACTTTTTGATCAAAAAATATCAGGTTATTCAATTATTATCGGAAAACGATAAATTTTAACTTTTTGGATGTAAAATGTCAAAATTTCCACCTTCGACTTTGTGATCAAAAAATATCAGTTTCTCAAATTCTGATTATAAAATTACAATTTTTGACTTTTTGGTCATAGAAAAACATACGAATATGAGAATATGACCGAAAACGAACATGAAAGCACCCGAAGTCACAACCAGAAGTTGTGTACCGAAGCGCTCGTTACCCTGAGTACTGTGACGTCATCTACACTACTCTTTTACTGAGAGAGTGCTCTTTTTCATAAATGAACGCTGTTGTTGGTCAACTATTTTTGCTTTTTCGAAGTGGGAAAGGAGGCTGACTTTCTCCACCGCCTGAAAATGCACATATTCAGTGGCGTCGGAAGCTTTTTTTGGGAGGTACAAAGTGGATATGGATACTTGAAATACGACCAGGAGGATTTCTAAGGAGATGGGGTAAAAAGGGAATATTTTTTCGCACTTTCGTCTCAGATAGATCATAAAATTGTGATTTTGTTTATGCCCGAGCGAAGCGTGGGCAAAGCATTGAAAAAATTGTGGTTTTAAGGTCCTAAAAAACATTTTTTCGTGTTTTTATGCTTTGGAAATCCCTATCTGATATAAGTGTAATGTAAATTTATAACAGAGCGTAGTAGTTTTTTCTTGGTCCCCCCTCCGCCGCTCCCTTGACGACGCCTTTGACCTGCTTACTATTTTTCGTTATTGCAGAGTGTTCTTTTTGATAAAAGTCAGCAAATGTCAGCCAGAAGATGTGTCGTCGTTTTTGATATTGACAATGCGCTTTGCAAATCATTCGAACTAGACTTGGAATATGCCAAATTGTTTCCCACCGATGAAGATGTGAAATGTGCCAGAGATCACCATCCAGAATGTCCAATAATTGTTTGTAAGAATAATACCGTGAATTATGAATTTACTCATATTTTTCTACCATACTTGCAAGTTTTGTTCGGCTACTTATTAGAGCAAGGAACCCGTATTGCATTTTTTTCGCGCGCTCTTAAAGATAGAAACGAAGAGGTCATTCCCGCATTGCTCATATCGTTTTGGGGTCAAGAAAAATTCGAAGCATTGCGAGCCAAAGGGCAATTCAATATTCACTCTAGCGATGATATGCGTAAAGGAAAAGTTCATGAAGAAGGAAATTACGTTAAAGATTTTAAGACGATTATTCGAGACGGAGAATTATTATCGAATGTTATCTTGGTAGACGATGATTACACTTATGCTGCTCGTGATCAACAGCCCTTTGTTTGTGTTCTTGATCTATCAGATTGGAGAGCATGTGATCGTGGTTATGATTGTTATAAAAACAGTGTATTTTATATTCTTGGACTCTTCAAGACTTATTTTGAACACGAAAAATACAATAAACTACCTTTGAGGGAAGCCTTCGCGAAAATTTTACCCGAAAATTACCAATGGTATTCCGAAATCAGAAAAAATGAGTCCTTTAAACTCAATACGATGTACTTAGGATTATCAGAAGTACAAAAACAGATACCTGAGGCTAGATTTTATAATCCACCAAACGATTCAGTACGACTTCGCTTTCGGGGATGGTAAATACCTATACCTACCTATGATACATTATTTATTTACTGTAACAATAAATTTTTTGATACGCGCTTCAAAAATAGAACGATTTTTTTATGAAAGGCTATAAAATAAATTCTTTGCGTACGTGTGAATTATTATTTAAAATTTGAACGAATTTTTCACGAGCTCGTGAATTAGCAGTCCTCTAGTGTACAAATCGTTTGCTATAAAATGAATCGCCTTATGAACAAATAAATCACATTGTCACACGTTGATGAGTGAACGATTTCTTGTGAAAGAATAGATAGTTTTTTTTTCGAACGAATGAATCATTGAAGAATGATAACACAGGGCGACAAAAAATTTTTTTTGCTTTGTGTCTGGGTTCTCATGCCGAAATTCTGTTTCTAGACATCAAAATACATCACCTTGCTCAATCCTGGCTTCCAAAGTTTGCTTTGGGGGGGTGGGGAGCCAAAAAACTGATTTTTCGAGTTCAATAAGCCTGAGAGCATTACAAAAAAAATTGAAAAAATTTCTTTGGACTAATCTTGTAGGAAATTTCACGGCGAATCGAATGCCGCAAACCGCAAACCGCAGACCTCCGTCTCTTTTTAAAAAAAAGTTACAGCTCATTCTTTCCAAAATTTTGTGAAAAAATCGCATTTTTTTGTTTTTTTTTTCGCAAAAGTGAAAATTGAGAGAAAAGTAAGGGTTTTAAGGTCATAATGACCATGGTGAGAGTTGTAGAAAATTTCACGGCGAATCGAATGCCGCAAACCGCGGACCTAGATCTCTTATTGAAAAAAAGTTACAGCTCATTCTTTACAAAATTCTGTGAAAAAATCACATTTTTTTGTGCCTTTTTCGCGAAAAAGTGAAATTTGAGAGAAAACTAAGGGTTTTAAGGCCATTATGACCACGGTGAAAGTTGTAAAGAATCAAATTTCCTATCGAATAAGCCCTGGATGATTTTTCTGGGAGGCATAGTTTTCAAGATATTTTCGAATAACAGGGAACAGTATTACAGACAACTTTCAAAAAAGAAAGTAACGAATCTATTTTTGGCTGGCAAAGGTTTTATTGCATAAAAATTGTTGAAGGTGGTCCACTAACTAACCTTATTGACATACCACAAACCAATACCAATTTTTTAGCTCCTCTCCCCCTCTCAAAAGCAAACACGCGCGAGCACTAAATTTTCCGAAAATTATAGGCACATCTGACTCTTGGAAGAAATCTAACCATCCTTAGCAGTTTTCTGACTCGTAACTCTTAAGGTAATGAATTTACACAGGAAAACTTTTTTTTCCAGAAAAGAATTGCAAAAAATTAATGTAAAACAAAAAAGTAGTGAACAACTTCTACAGTAGAACAAGACCCTAAAGAAACAGCGGGAAAGAATTGTTGGTTGGGGGGGGGGGGGGTAAAATTGGTATTGGGTCGTGGTACATCAACGATGGTCATAATGGCCTTAAAACCCTTAGTTTTCTCTCAAATTTACTTTTTCGCGAAAAAGGCACAAAAAGTGATTTTTTCACAGAATTTTGTAAAGAATGAGCTATAACTTTTTTTCAAAAAGAAACGGAGGTCTGCGGTTTACGGCATTGGATTCGCCGTAAAATTTCATACAAGATTAGTCAAAAAAAAAAAAAACAATTTTTTTTGTGATGCTCAGGCTTATTGACCTCGAAAAATCAGTTTTTGCCCCCCCCCCACCCCCGAAGCAAACTTTGGCCAAAAAAAAAATTCGTATTGATCGGTGTAATCAATTGAACGAATTCGTTGTGAGTGAACGAATCAGTAAATGAACGAAATGTCTTAGAACAACTGAATCATGAAGCGAACGAATCATTCTCGAACCATCGAATCTTTTTCAGAATCAAGGTGGATTGCATCACGCTATGATTTTTTCCCCTCCTTGTTTCTGAAAAATATACGAATTCGATTAAGTAAATTGGAGAATCCAACGATGTTATTCGAATGAGGAGATATTACAGGGTGTCTAACAGGTCAAGCTTTTTTCAAAAAGGTAATGTTGGTTCTGAAAAGTAGAGCGTTTTGACCAATTTACCCTAATTTACTCAAAAGGTCAAGCTTTTTTTAAAAAATCAGAAAAACTTCTACTTACCCTTAATAAATAATTTTTTTTAAAGTGAAAAAAATAGGTACTAATTTTTCAGTTAATATTCGTTTTGTGGCTCAATTTTTTTGTTTTAAATCGCCAATTTTTCTAATCTTAGCCCTCGTTTCGCTCGGGCATATAAGATCTAAAATTTATATAAGAGATAATGGTTGAAGATTTCGCCTCTCTTTTGATACTAAAGCATTGATTAAAACAGTGGAGAAAATTTAGCTTTTAAATGCCTTTTTCTTCAAAAATTTTCGCCAATGATCTCGATTGGAATTTTCAAAAATGTTTCGATTTTTCTGTAAGGAGATCTGGAGATGAGTTCATAGATATTGTTTTTGTGGAGGTCAAAACATAACATGAAAAAAAGCACGAATCTTAATAAAAGAATTTCAGATATTGGATGCTCATTTTCAAAAATTTTCGCTCTCGCTTCGCTCGGGCCAAGTAATTTCACACAATTCTTCAAAATTATGATATGATCTCTTCTCTTCCATCTCAGACAATTGAATATTTTGAAACGAAAAAAAAAAATTGTCTTTAATTTAAGTAATTAGAAGACTTGAAGGCGATCTCAAATGAAAATTTTTTACAGAAGAGGAGGTTATTATGGAATTTATTATAGTTTTTTTTTTTCAAAATCATAAAAGTAGCAAAAAAAGCAAGAATTTTTGTTTTCTATAGTTTCAATACGACAGGTCGACAAATTTCTCCTTTTTAAACAAATATTAGTCGGCAAATTTTTCATTTTTACCCCCTCCCCAGATTTTTGCTCAAGTATCGTTGGGTGGCCCTCAAAAAATTCATGCATAAAGTCATTCCAAAAAGTCAAACAAAGTCAAGCTTTTTGCTCAACAAATTTTGTTAGACACTCTGTATTAGTAACAGCCGATTCCGATTTGAGAACCAGTCTATTGTTAAACTTCTCCTTTTGTTACGTATATTGATTGAGGACATAAAGTGAGACATCTGCAAACCATCGAGATTCGGAATAAAAAATAAATTACGAGCGAACCAGTGATTCACATTTAGGATAAAGTAAGATAGGTATTTGCGAACCAACATCAGCTAATTATTGAGACATTTTGAAATTTAGAGAGTATGATTTTTTAGTGAGTGTCCTGGATGACTTATATCAGGGATGGCGATACCGATCCATCGATATTTTTGGGTGGATCGACACAGATAATGGATCGATTTGTTTTCATTTTTTTTTCAACTCTTGCGGGGTTTTAAAAAAATTTTCAGTTTCAAGCTTTTTTTCAACGGTTTTTCAATTAGATACCAAATTCCAATCCTTGTTCTTGAAATTTTTTTATCTCTGATATTTATCTTAAACTTCATTTTTTTCAATTTTTTTATCCTAAAAATTTCAAAAGTTGTGAAACATTGTGTGAAAAAATGTTAGAACCGAACAAACAAAATACCAAAGTTGGAAAAAAATTGACAAGAAATTGTAGAGTTGAGAATACTTTTCATAAGATTAAAGTTTAAATTTGAAAAATAAAATAGTAAAAAAAATAACAGTCAATAATTTTATTTTGTGGTTTGCAAATGTAGTACCTACGTCTATTGTTAACGATGAGTGTAAAAAATTGTCTCATATATCAGTCGGATTGATTTTTTGCCATCCAATATCGTAAGCAACTCAGATCGCTTCTCGGATAACAGAAGAAGAAATCTGCCTACTATTATGTAAAAAATACATTTTTAATTGAAAAAAAAATTATGTTTGGATGCGGTAAAAAAATCTGTTGAAATGCTGATTTTTTTTTAATTTAAAAAATTCACCCGATCTACAAAGGACGTTAGCGATTTCTGTCACTTTCTAGGCGAAATCGCTAATGATCTTGGCTGGAAGGGTAGGCAACTTACAAAGCCTGTGGGGAAAAAAAAGCCTAATGAGGCTGAAGTACGGGGCTCCTGCGGAACATCGCGGAGCCAGTACCTGGATTTGTTGCCATGTCAACAGATCTACGTTCGCGGTTTACAGGAGCCCGCCACCACTATTGGTGGAGGTATTGTATTAGTGCTGGTTTTAATATTGAAGTTTTGGCAGTCAATCAAGCCAAGGCAGTGACAGAATTTTTTTTTGTCCAAAATTTTTTTGGCTCAATTGTGGAGTAAAAGGGTTTCATGAAAAATATTTTTTTCACATAATTATAACATGAAAAAATATATTTTTGATGAAACCTTTTTACTCCACAATCGAGCCAAAAAAATATAGACAAAAAAGCAATACTTATTTCGCCCTTCATTCAAGAAATCCAAAAAATTAGAAAAAAATTTAATTTCCTCTTAAAGTCGATCATCATGAAAATAATTTTTTTTATACCACCCGCCAAAACGGTGCCCCCAGGGCGATTTTAAACTTTCAAGGTCAAATTTAAGGTCATTATAGTGATCGAAAAAATCCGAAAAAATTCCAGGGTACTCCCCTCGAATACCTCTACCTACGTGCCAAGTTTGAAAAAAATCGGTTGAAAACTCGCGGAGATAGAATTTTTAGCTTGAAAATCACGTATTTTGAGGCCCCCGCCTCCGGGGGGGGGGGGGTGTGGTAAAAATTCATTTTTGCGTTCTAAAATCATCTTCTACATAGGCAAGTCGGACGGCATAAAAATTTTGTTAAAGTTCCACCAAGAGCCAAATGACCCCCAAATCACACCAGAGTCTTTAAAAAAGCACTTAAAATCTGGATTTTTTCAACAAAAAAATCATGTTTTCTGGTTTAGATAGTCACCAAATAAGCTCTAAAACTAATTTAAATAATTTTTTTTTTTGTAATTCTTAAAATTTTTTTGGAAATAGGTATTGAATTTTTGGCAATTTCCTAAGAATTGAAAGCTCATGCGCGATCGGAAGATATGAATCAATTTCTAAAATTTTAAAATTTATTTTTCTAATCTCCCCCAGCCCCAGCCAAGAACTTTTGCATCGGGTTTCATTTCGAAAATCGATATTTTTTGTTTTTTCGGCCCACCCTAGTGTAGATATCTTACTAAACTCCCGATTTTTTATGTCGCAGGGCATACCACTTTTCACATGTGTGTGATTAGTTGCCTACTCCAAAGTGCAACATATCCTTAGCCCGGATGTCGCATGACGTCCTTGATCATTTAGTATTCTTTATTCTAGTTTCAATCTCTTTACTTTTCTTCTTTTCTCCAAATTTATATTGAACATTTACAAACTCGTGTTCAAGGGTTCAAATTTAACAAATCGACCATTTTTTCGAAAGGTGGACTTGACGAGGAATAGAGGGGATAGTTTTTATAAAATTTCCACTCGTCATCATAAGAATCACACCGCAGTATATATCTCAGTTGTTTATCTAGTTTTCATAACTTGAATTCCTTTATTAAATTACTCAATTTTACGATTACTTGTGATATCTTACTTCACTCGTACATGGTATTTGTCGATAATCAGCTGTCCCGATATCACATTAGATTTTGGATACATTTATTCAAAATTTTTATCAAGTTCCCATCTCAGTTCCTCGTTGCTTTTCTAATCATTCCGTGTTGCGTTGTTATTTATCGTTCCGTAATGTTTACAGTAATTTATGATTGGATGTTTTTTTCCTCCAATATTTCCATATGGTTTCTGATACTGACCTGTTCTTTACAAACGCAAGTAATCGGAGATGTAAGTTCATTTTTGTTTCTGAATATTCTAAAATGGAGAATTTCGAACCTAACGTAAGTAAAACTCAAAAAGTCGAATCCTTATTCTTAGTAAAAATTTTTTTCATTCATCTGACGAATTTTTTTTCAAAAGTTTTATTGTTTTTTAATTCAACATGATAATGACTATTTTTAAAGAGATTGGAAAATTTTGCACGATAAATTATTAAAATCTGATTTCAGAAGACATTGAACATGAAATTTTAGACTCGTTTATTTTCTTGTCTTACAA
Source organism: Pseudococcus viburni (assembly GCA_033439095.1). Taxonomy (NCBI): domain Eukaryota; kingdom Metazoa; phylum Arthropoda; class Insecta; order Hemiptera; family Pseudococcidae; genus Pseudococcus; species Pseudococcus viburni. Next base: position 426,599 of record JAVBJF010000095.1, read on the forward strand.
ATTTCTTCCCACGAAAAATTCTTTATTGAAAAAATACATAGCTACCAGAGCTGGGCATTATCTAGATCCTTTGATCTTAATATCAGAGATCATTGTGTCAGAATGATCTTGATCTTGATCTAGATCATATTTTATTTTTCATCTTGATCTGATCTAGATCACTTTTTCAAATCAAAAAGATCATTTTCAAGATCTTTTTCTAATTTTTGTATTCCTTTATAATTCTGGATAATTTTGGTATTTCTATTTTTTTTTAAATATTTAGAGTTGAAAATTTTGAATGGAGAGTAAATTTGGACTTGGATACTCGAAATCCCATTCGCTTTATAAGGATTTAGGAGTTTGTTGATTTTTTATTAAGGAAAGAAGAACTACATAGAGCGAGAAACATAACACAAGTCGATTTGACAAATGCAGTTTGAACTTTAATGGGTGATTTTTATAGTATTTTTCGCGCTAAGATCAGGAGAAAAATAGTGAAAAAATTCCATTACCCAAAGATTGAAAAAATTACATCACCCAAAGATTTTTTTAAATTTGAATTTTTTGTTGTACAATTTTTCCACTTTTTTTCGATAACTTTGACACTTGAAGTCGATTTTCTGAAAGGAGGAGGAGTTCTAAGAAAAAAATGAATAGAACATTAATTGTAGAGGGTAAAATTTACTTTCAGTAGAGTCCGATTAATTTTTTCTTAGAAGGCTCACTTTTCGAGATATCTTGATTCGAGTTTTTTGAATTTTGAATTGACAACATCTTCAAAAATAAGCTTTCTTAGAACTAAACTAATTGGACTTTACAGAAAGGAAATTTCACGCTCTACAATTATGTTCCATTAATTTTTTTCGTATGACCCTTTCTTTCGCCATAAAATCGATTTTTTGTAATCGACCGCATTTTTAACATTTCCCATTTGTGACAATGGGAGTATCAAAGACCGACAAATCAACAATTTTTTTTCTAAGTAATTGATTCTGGTTGGTGATTCTGACCTACTGTTTAGTGCAGGGTTTGAATATGATATCAGTTTTACCACATCGCGTCAGGATTTTTAATGATTGGAATTTCTTGTTGAAAATTCGTTTTAAATTTTAGTGATGAAATACCTACTTACTCATTCTCATTGGAAAAATATGAATTTGTTCATGAAAGTTGAAGAAACAAAAACAAAATCACCTTTTTAGCTAAATTACAATAAATTCAGGATAAAATCTAAATGATGTGATCTTGATCATTGCTTTGATCCTAAGATCAACATGGTGTCCATTCTCTGGAAAACCGAGAAAACAGGGAAAAGTCAGGGAATTTTGGTGGTCTGGAAAAGTCAGGGAAAAGTCAGGGAATTTTGGAATTTTCCTGGAATTTTTCGAAAATCCCAAAAAAATGTAAATCATTTAGAAAAATGTTTTTTGCTTATTTTATTATAAATTTTTCAAAAAATTTCGCCCTCGCTCCGCTCGGGCCAAATTATTACATATTTTATCCAATTATTGTCTTATTCATCATTTTTTGTCGGTCGTAATGTACAATAAAATTGATATTCAAAATGCGTGTCTTTGTCCATTGAATTATGAATTATCCAAAAAAATTTACCTCGCTACGCTCGGGGTAATTTACACTCTTTCTTTCTACAGACTTTATTTTTAATCTTAAGTTTTTTGGAAATTTACTTTTTAATGAGCTGTAATGAGAAAGAAAATGTCATGATGCCCTTGACCACGATGTTGAAAAAAAAAGGAGGGAATGGAACAAAAATCGAAATTATTGGCCATGTTTTGGAAAACATGAAGGAGGGAAAAGTGGCGAATTTTCATCTTTTGAAGATCTTTTTTCGCAAAAATTTTCGCCCTCGCTTCGCTCGGGCTCATCACATTTCTATATTTTCATAAAATGACTTCTCATTCAATTTTTCATTTATTGGTACAAACTAAAAAATTGCAAGGGATTGCGTGAATTTATAAATTTGAGTCAAATGTTTTTCATTTTGGAGGGGCAGGGGGGAATGAAATGTGAAGAAAATTTTGAATTTTTAGCCTGAAAAAATCCGAATTTTTATTCACTCAATTTGGTAAACACCCTGGCATAATTTTTTTCATTTTTCAAAACTTTATTTGCGTGGGAATACTTGGGTTTTCCTTTTTATTTAAATTTTTTTCTATAGGTAATAAATTCAAATTTTCAAATTTTTGTGGCGAGGGGGAGTTGGATGGGCGGAAAAATTTTCAGAATTGAATTTGAACATTTTTTTTGACCCGAAGAAGGGCATCTAACGATCTCGTAAAAAGTATCTAGTGATTTTGAAAAAAAAATCGTAAGACCCTATGCATTTTATATCATTTTTATACAAAATTTCGGGATGTAAGTACATCACGCGAAAAAATTACCCCCCCCCCCCCCCCCCGGTTTACGAATATCATATTTATAAGGTCTGGAAAAATTCTAAAAATTGGTCTGGAAAACCTGGAAAAGTCAGGGAAAATCATTTCTGAAATATAGTGGACACCATGATCAAAGTTCATTGTGTCAAAATCATCTTGATCTTGATCCAGATCGTATTTCATTTTTTGATCTTGATCTGATCTCAGATCATTTTGTAAATGATTTGGCCAGCTCTGATAACTACCTACTTACTATTTTTCGTTTCTGCAGAGTCTTCTTTTTGATGAAAGCCAGCAACTGTCAGCCGGAAGACGTGTCGTCGTTTTTGATATTGACGGTACGCTTTGCAAATCATTGGAACGTCCCTCAATGTTTTATAGCGAAGAATACGTGAAGTGTGCCCGAGATTACCATCCGGAATGTCCAATAATTAGTTGTAAGAATAATACTATGGGTCATGAATTTATCCACATTTTTCTACCATACTTGCAAGTTTTATTTGGCTACTTATTAGAGCAAGGAACACGTATTGCATTTTTTTCTGGCGGTATCAAAGATAGAAACGAAGAGCTCATTCCCGCCTTATTCACATATTTTTGGGGCAGTGAGAAATACGAAGCATTACGAGCCAAAGGACAATTCAACGTTCACTCCAAAGATGATATGCGTGAAAGTGAACATAAATATAGAGATGAAGGAAATAATATTAAAGATTTGAAGGCGGTTATTCGTGGCGGTGAATTATTATCGAATGTTATTTTGGTAGACGATGATCGGTTTTATACTGCTCAAGATCAACAGCCTTTCGTTTGTGTTCCAGATTTAACAATTGAATGGTATACGTGTGAACGTTATTGTGATGGTTATAAAAACATAGTATTTTACATTCTTGGACTTTTTAAGACTTATTTTGAACACGATAAGTACAATGAATTATATTTGAGGGAAGCCTTCAGGTTAATTTTACCCAAAAAATCCAATTATTATTCGTATATTAAAGAAAATGAGCCCTTTAAACTGAATATGGCGCACGTGGGATTATCAGAAGTACAGAAACAGATACCTCATGCTAGGTTTTATAATGCATCAAACGATCCACGTATGGTTCCAAGATGGTAAATACCTATCTATGATACATTATTTATTTACTGTAACAATAAAGTTTTTTGATACGTGCTTCATGAACGAAGAGTTTTAAAACAAATGAATCCCGAGTACCTACGAATTTTTTAAAAACTTGTGCTTGATATATTTCATGGTATAATTTGTAAATTTCTGCAGTACCTAATACCATAAATGTTACAGACATTTTTTTTAAATTCATATCTGTTGAATTGATTTTTCTCTTCTTTATTAAGTCAACTCTGACAATTTCTGTGGAGTGGTGTGGAATACCACCTGTTCTCCATGATTATATGATAAAATGTCATTCTTAGTTTAAAATTGCCATACGGATGGCACAAAAGTCTTATCAAATTGAAACACTTCTCAATATCTCAGAACTGAAAAGAGATACAAAGACGCGGTTCAAACGACAATATGTTCCTGGCGACGAGGATATTGAAAATCGATAATTATACTTCTAGTCCTTCATATAGGGTGTCCACAAATTGAGAAACCGAGTTCGGTCAAAAATTGGGGGTCAGTTTTTTTTTATTGAAATAAAGTCTACATACTGGCGCGATCAAAACGTGGTATGTTTTTTTGAAACCGGTTCAGCAGTTTCAAACCAGTTGTCAATAATATCCAAAAAAGTGGAGATATAAAAAAAAGTTTTTGAAAAACAGTCATTTTTCGTACAAAAAGTTTAGAGTATAATTTTTTGTTGTTCTAGTCATAACTTTTCTCCACTGCTAAATGAAAAAAAATCACAGAACGTGAAATGTTCAGTTATTAATCCTCTTACTACTTTTAATTCAAACTTTTTTTGATAATTGGTTATCAACATAAAAATAAACACTCTAGAAACTTGAAAAATTTGTTTATCTTGCACCGATTTCAAAAAAGTGGAGCTATCAAATCGAAAAAAGGTTGAAGTAAAAGTTGTAGAGAATTGAAAACTGAACATTTTACGTTCTGTGACGTTATGAAATGAATCTTCAGCCAAAATTTGATTCAATTTGAACGAATGTTTCACGAGCTCACGAGCTCATGAATTGAGACATAAAAAATTCCGACTTTTTTTTTGCCTTCCCAAAATTAGCCCCTTTTAAATTTCTCCTTAATGACGCTCGATTACTCATTTGAAAAATTCAAACTATTTTTGAGAAAAAATGACATTTTCGATCAAGTATTGGAAAGGAGTACAAATGGCCATGAATGCGAATTTCAAAAGATCAGAAAAGTTGGAAAAATATCTTTAATTATCTCTACCTTGAAATTCCATCGATTTGGATTTAATTTTCTGAAAGAATTTCGACCATTATTTCTTTCAATTCAAATGAAATCCAGCATCGAAATTAGATGTCCGTTGTAACCTCATTTCGATTGTAAATTTCCTTCTCACGACTTGTCGGCAAATCTTGTATGTACTTTGAGAATTTAACTTTAAATTGATTACCTATCATTACAATATAGAAAAACATGTATGAGATCGACCGGTTTAAAATGACTTAATATAGATTACGTCGTTTGCGAATGATTCTCTCATATTTGATCGAATCGTTCGCCAATGATCCGTTTCATTTATATCTGATCAAATTGGTCGCAAATAATTTTTAATTGTTTGATTCGTTCGCGAACGATTCTCGAGTGATTCACTCTTCTTAGTCGAACAAATCATTCGCGAACGTCTTCTTAAAATTTGATTATTTGTAAATGATTCAATTGATTCTTTCATCTTACCGTTGAATCGTTTCGTGAACCTCTTATGTTGAATAAATATGAACAATCGTTCGCGAACGATTTTTTCACGTCTAATAATTGATTGATAATGTAAATAAGGCATAATTGGATTGAATTGATCGTCCATGTGTTTTTCAGATTAATTGGTCGCGAATGATTTATAATTGATTACATTTTTCGCGAATGATTCTCTCATATTTGATCAAAATGACTTTAAAATGACTCTTATTTGATCGAATTGTTTGTCATTGATTTATTTCATTCATATATGATCGAAGCGGTCACAAATAATTCTTAATTATTTAATTTGTTTGCGAACGATTCTAAAACGATTCACTCTTCTTATTCGAACAAATCATTCGCGAACGTCTTCTTGAAATTTGATCGTTTGCAATTGCGAATGATTCTTTCATCTTACGGTCAAATCGTTCGTGAACCTCTTATGTTGGATTCAGAAAGTCCCAATTGATCCAGATAAGCATGAACAATAGGGTGGAGTGAAAAAAAAAACATATCTTGGATTTCGACCAAATTTGGTGAGGTGGTTTACTTTGAGTGGGAGACCTCCCAAAAAAATTTTGAGCCCCCAGGGGGCAAGTGGAGGGGAGCTGGGGGGCTCAAAGTGCACCTCCTTTTGAAAAAAACGCTGTTTTTTGTGTTTTTTTAGTAGAAAAAAATTGTGCGAGAAGCTGTCGTAGCACTTAAAAGTTGCAATTTGAGTTTCTACGTCTCCCTAAACCATCGCCATCCTTCTCCGATCAAAACTCAGAGCGCTACCAGGGGGTTGAAAAGTTGCAGATTGCAAAATTCAAATAACATTTCGAGCAAAAAATGGCGCATTTTCAGGGAAGAAATGGCCAAATGAAAAAAACAATTCGAAATTGGTGTTCAGCAGGTCAAAATACTCCGATAAACACACTTTTCGCGATAATTTTACTTCAAGTCTGAAAATTCATTTTTTCATGATAAAATTCACTTTTTTTTACTGCTTTTTCATTATGAAAAAATGAATTTTCACACTTGAAGTAAAATTATCGCGAAAAGTGTGTTTATCGGGGTATTTTGACCTGCTGAACACGAATTTCGAATTGTTTTTTTCATCTGGCCATTTCTTCCCTGAAAATGCGCCATTTTTTGCTCGAAATGTTACTTGAATTTTGCAATCTGCAACTTTTTAACCCCCTGGTAGCGCTCTGAGTTTTGATCGGAGAAGGATGGCGATGGTTTAGGGAGACGTAGAAACTCAAATTGCAACTTTTAAGTGCTACGACAGCTTCTCGCACAATTTTTTTCTACTAAAAAAACACAAAAAACAGCGTTTTTTTCAAAAGGAGGTGCACTTTGAGCCCCCCAGCTCCCCTCCACTTGCCCCCTGGGGGCTCAAAATTTTTTTGGGAGGTCTCCCACTCAAAGTAAACCACCTCACCAAATTTGGTCGAAATCCAAGATATGTTTTTTTTTCACTCCAAATGAACAATCGTTCGCGAACGATTTTCTCATGTTTGATTGAATTATAATGTAAATGAGTCATAATTGGATCGAATTAATCGTCTATGAGTTTTTCAAATCAATCGGTCGCGAATGACTTATAATCGATTACATCGTTCGCGAATGACTTATAATCGATTACATCGTTCGCGAATGATACTCTCATATATTTGATCAAAATGACTTTAAAATGACTCTTACTGGATCGAATTGTTTGTCATTGATTTATTTCATTCGTGATCAGATCGGTCGAAAATGATTCATATTTGCTTGATTCGTTCACGAACGATTCCTAAATGATTCACTCGTATTTAAAATAATCATTCGTGAACGTCTTTTTTAAATTTGATCATTTGCAAATTATTCTATCACCTTATGGCCAAATCGTTCGTGAACCACTTATGTTCAGTTCAGAAGGTCGTTGTAACTGTATAAGTCCGAAAACTGTATATGAGAAAAGGGACTTATGGGTGCTGAAAAAAAATTTATACCTATAGGTCTCTTTTCTCATCTACAGTTTTTGGACTCGTACGATTATTATTATTTAGTGTTTCGGACTTATACAGTTATCTACTACTAAATTAGTCCTGAATTGATTCGAAAATGTATGAACAATCGTTCGCGAACGATTTCCTCACGTCTGATTGAATGATAATTTTAATGAGTCGTTATTGGATTGATTTTCATCATCCATGATTTTTTCTTATTAATCGGTCTCGAATGTCTCATAACTGATTACATCGTTCGCGAACGATTTCTCAACATTTGATTAAATCGTTCGCGATTCACTTTTTCTTCTCAAATTAAATCATTTTTGAACGACTTATTTTTTGATTCAGTAGGTCATAATATTGATTCTAATTCATTTAAACAGTCGTTCGCGAACGATTCTCTCAATAATTGGAACGAATTGATCGTCCACAATTATTCCAAAACAATCGGTCTCGAATGATTCATAGCTGTTTTAATCGTTCGCCAATTTTCATCGTGTGATAAATTCACCTTTCTAAGCTGTAGCCTTTTTTTACTGTTATTTTTGGGTGTTTCACTGGACTGCAAGTTGGTCGATTGTTTTTTGTTTCACTTTTTATCGGTAGGAATTTTGCAAAATGATTTATTATACACAAGTTTTATTTAATTTCTTGCACATGTGTTTAGAATGTGATAGATCCATGCACGAAAATATACCTATTTTATTACCTTTGTTTATTTGTTATTATTGATTTTTAAATTGATTTTTTTAGATATTACGAATTATTTTTTGTTTCATTTTTCGTTACGTTGAATTAAAATGATTTATGCGTTAAAAATTTTCAAGTTTTTATTTGAATAATTTATATTGAAATTTTCAAATGTATTTTTGAAACTATAATTCAATTTTCATGAATTTTAATGGATTTTTGTAGTATTTTGCCTCTTCTATGACTATTAAAATAAAAATAATAACTGTTCGTTAAAAAAAATTGAGATCAAAGTCCAGTTTTAATTTTGGAAATTGGTGGAATTTTAGAAGTTGAGCCAATTTTCCATTTTTTTTTTCGGTTCAATTTTGATATGAAAAAGGTACGAAAACAAATTTTGATGAAAAAAATTCTAAGAAGTCAATTATTGAAATGAATGGTAATTTATTATAGTTTTTTTTTTTCAAAATCATAAAAGTAGCTCAAAAAACCAAGAATTTTTGTTTCTATAGTTTCAATATGACTGGTTGGCAAATTTCTCCTTTTTAAATAAATATTAGTCGGCAAATTTTTAATTTTCACCCCCTCCCCCAGATTTTTGTCAAAGTTTCGTGGGGTGGCCCTCAAAAAATTCATGCAAAAAGTCATTCCAAAAGGTCAAACTAGGTCAAGCTTTTTGCTCAACGAATTTTGTCAGACACCCTGTATCAACAGCCGATTCCGATTTGAGAACCAGTCTATTGTTACACCTCTCCTGTGGGGATCGACTTTGTTTTCATTTTCTTTTCAACTCTTGCGTTTTTTTTTTCAAAAAAATTTCAGCTTCAAGCTTTTTTTCAACGGGTTTTCATTTACTAATTCCAATCTTTCATCTTGAAATGCTTAAAAACTTCAGATCTTGAAATTTTTCCAACTCGAGTATCTTGAATTTTTTTATTCTAAAAATTTTAGAGTTGGGAAAATATTCTGAGAAAATTTTTTAAAGGGAGGGCGATACTGATCCATCGATATTTTTGGGTGGATCCTCACAGATATTGGATCGATTTGTTTTCATTTTTTTCCAGCTCTTGAAGTTTTTTTTTTAATTTTTCAGTTTTAAGTTTTTTTCCAACGGTTTTTCATTTACCAAATTCCAATCCTTGTTCTTGAATTTTTTTATCTTGAATAAGATGGAAAACATTTTTTTCAATTTTTTTATCCTAAAAATTTCAAAAGTTGTGAAACATTGTGAGAAAAAAGGCTAGAACCGAACAAACAAAATACCAAAGTTGAAAAAAAATTAAGAAGAGATTGTATAGTTGAGAATACTTTCATAGAATTAAAGTTTAAATTTGGAAAAAAAATAGTAAAAAAACAAACAGTCGATAATTTTATTTTGTGGTTTGCAAATGTAATTACTACGGTACGTCTATTATTAACGATCTGTGTAAAAATTGTCTCATATCGGGTGGATTTATTTTTTGCCATCCAATGAACAAACTCAGGTCTCCGGTATGCAAAAAAAGCAGACAAATTCTGCTCCTTTCTGCTGAGAATTTCTGCTCTTTTCTGCTATTTTTTCTGCTCTTGTCTGCTCCTTTCTGCTCTTTTTTCTGCTCTTGTCTGCTCTTGTCTGCTCCCGATGCGCAACGGGGGGTGAAAAAGAGTCGTTTAACGAGCAACAGGTAGTCAAAAAAGGTCGTTCATCGCGCAACGGGGGTTCAAAAGAGCATTCAAGTGAGAATTTCTGCTCTTTTCTGCCCATTTGTCTGCTTTTTTTGCATACCGGGTCGCTTCTCGGAGGGGAGAGGAAAAAATCTGCCTTCCATTATGTAAAAAATGCATTTTTAATCGAAAAAAATTATGTTTGGATGCGTAGAGAAATTTATCGAAATGCTAAATTTTTTTTAAATTTAAAAACTTTAGGCAACTTTGAGTTAGAACATGTAAGGGTTAATTGGTTTTTGAGAAAAGTGAACTGAACAGGTAATATTTTTACTAAAAAAACAACGAAGTAAATTATTTCAATTTTAGTATTCTTCATTCTAGTTTTAATCTCTTTACTTTTCTTCTTTTTTCCAATTCCAACTTTATGTTGAACATTTACAAACACACGTTCAAGGGTTCAAGTTTGACAAATCGACCATTTTTTCGAAAGGTGGACCTAACGAGGAACAGGAGATAGTTTTTATAAAATTTTCATTCATCATCGTAACAATAACACCGCATTATACCTCAGTTGTTTATCTAGTTTTCATAACTTGAATTCCTTTATTAAATTACTCAATTTTACGATTACTTGTGATATCTTACTTCACTCGTGCATGGTATTTGTCGATAATCTGCTGTCCCGATATCACATTAGATTTCGAATACATATTCAAAATTTTTATCAAATACCCATCTCAGTTCCTCGTTGCTTTTCTCATCATTCCGTGGGCTATTTATGTTGCGTTGTTATTTCGTTCCGTAATGTTTACAATCGTCTATGATTGGATGTTTTTTTCCTCCAATATTTCCATATGGTTTCTGATACTGACCTGTTCTTTACAAACGCAAGTAATCGGAGATGTAAGTTCATTTTTGTTTCTGAATATTGTAAAATGGAGAATTTTGAACCTAACGTAAGTAAAACTCAAAAAGTCGAATCCTTATTCTTGTAAAAATTTTTTTCATTCATCTGACGAATTTTTTTCCAAAAGTTTTATTGTTTTTTAATTCAACATGATAATGACTATTTTTAAAGAGATTGGAAAATTTTGCACGATAAATTATTAAAATCTGATTTCAGAACACATTGAACATGAAATTTTAAACTCGTTTGTTTTCTTGTCTTACAAATTTCTTCCCACGAAAAATTCTTTATTGAAAAAATACATAGCTACCAGAGCTGGGCATTATCTAGATCCTTTGATCTTAATATCAGAGATCATTGTGTCAGAATGATCTTGATCTTGATCTAGATCATATTTTATTTTTCATCTTGATCTGATCTAGATCACTTTTTCAAATCAAAAAGATCATTTTCAAGATCTTTTTCTAATTTTTGTATTCCTTTATAATTCTGGGTAATTTTGGTATTTCTATTTTTTTTTTAAATATTTAGAGTTGAAAATTTTGAATGGAGAGTAAATTTGGACTTGGATACTCGAAATCCCATTCGCTTTATAAGGATTTAGGAGTTTGTTGATTTTTTATTAAGGAAAGAAGAACTACATAGAGCGAAAAACATAGCACAAGTCGATATGACAAATGCAGTTTGAACTTTAATGGGTGATTTTTATAGTATTTTTCGCGCTAAGATCAGGAGAAAAATAGTGAAAAATTCCATTACCCAAAGATTGAAAAAATTACATCACCCAAAGATTTTTTTAAATTTGAATTTTTTGTTGTACAATTTTTCCACTTTTTTTCGATAACTTTGACACTTGAAGTCGATTTTCTGAAAGGAGGAGGAGTTCTAAGAAAAAAATGAATAGAACATTAATTGTAGAGGGTAAAATTTACTTTCAGTAGAGTCCGATTAATTTTTTCTTAGAAGGCTCACTTTTCGAGATATCTTGATTCGAGTTTTTTGAATTTTGAATTGAAAACATCTTCAAAAATAAGCTTTCTTAGAACAAAACTAATTGGACTTTACAGAAAGGAAATTTCACGCTCTACAATTATAAGTCGAGCCAACTTAAGAAGGAGAGCGCTCAAAACGAAAAGATTCTATTTAGTGGCCAAAGGTTTTTATGAATCACTGGTAACTCAAGGTACATCACCATTAAAAACCTATATTAAATTCAAAGTAGAAAAAGTATCTTCACGATAATTAGCAAAAAAATCATCCATTTGTGAAATTATTCCCTATTTCTGATAAAAAAGTACATATTTTGTAAAATTTTGTTTAAAAATAGAAATTATGTAATGTTTTTGATGTTGTATAGTTCTGTTAGAGTGAAGATGCACCTCGAATTTTCAAAGTAGATGAAAAATATTCAGCCACGAAACAGAAATTTTTCGTTTTGAGCGCTCTCCTTCTTGAATTGGCTCGACTAAATGTTCCATTCATTTTTTTCGTATGAACCTTTCTTTCGCCATAAAATCGATTTTTTGTAATCAACCGCATTTTTAACATTTCCAATTTGTGACAATGGGAGTATCAACAGAGGCCTTCCGAAGCGATATGCTCTGGGGGGGGGGGGGGGGGGGGGGGTGAGAACTTCAAATTTTCCAACTAATTTTTTCGAATTTGCCAACTATTTTTTTCAAATTTGCCAATTGATTTTTTAAAAAATTTTACCAGCGCTAATTTTTCTCAAAACATTGCGGAAGCAATATTCATTAAAAAAATTTATTTAGGAATAGAAATTACCACTTTTTTGGTACATATAAAAACTGGTTCAAAAATAATAATTACAAAAAAATGTTACAATCTCGAATTTTTTCCCTGACCAATTTCATTGTAGGTAAGTGAAACCCCCTTTAGAATTGTCTTATTTGTCTCGAGTGAAGCAAGGGTGAAAAATTTCAAGAAAATTTAAAATTTAATAAAAAAATGTTTTGTATTTAACGTAGCTTTAATATGAATAGTTGATGAGAGAAATGAAATTGGCCCGAGCGAAGCGAGGGCGAAAATTTTAGAAAACCTCAAATTTAAGGTACAATAAAACAATATTTTGGATTAATAAACTTAAATGAAAAATTGGCTGCTTTTACTTTAACAAAAGAAATACCTATAATAAGGCCGAGCACAACGAGGCCAAAGCTTTTGAAAATTTTGATTTTTAAACATCGAAAATGAGTTTTAAGAAGATAGAATGTAATAAAAGTAGTTGAAATAATTTTGAGGAAAAATACGAAAAAAATCACTTTTGTAGGATTTGAATTAAGTATTTTAAAATTATGAAAAGAAAAATACAGTAAGGCCGAGCGCAGCGAGGCCGAAGTTTTTGAAAAATTTTTATTTGGGAGGTAATTTCAGTGATGGGTTGAAGAATTGTGATTTGGATCGTGATTTTGGGGAGTAATTTCAGACTTGGATTATGATTTCTGAAAGGAGGTCCTCAAAAAAATTGTTCTGAGGATTTACTTGCTCTCTGCCTCTTTAGGTGAGACCCTGCTTAACTATATCTTACTTGAACCGTTGAATCTAAAAGTATACCTACCTATATTATAAAAATCAAAATCAACTTTGAGAAAAATTAAAAACTTGAAATCATGTTTAGAAATCAAAACGTGAAGTTACTTCATTAAAAAGGTTCTAAAATCAAGTTTTAGAAAAATTGTTTAAATGAAATAATTTTTTAAAAACTTTACAGTTAGATTTTTTAAAATGAAAAAAAAATGGATTTAGCCCGAGCGAAGCGAGGGCGAAAATTTTAGAAAATCTCAAATTGAATGTGCAATAAAATAGTGTTTTGGAAGAATAAACTTTAATCGACTGCTTCTACTTTGAAATGATTAAAGCAGAAATATACCATGGCCGAGCGTAGCGAGGCCGAAGCTTTTGAAAAATTGGATTTTCAAATATCAAAAATAAATTTTAAGGAGAACAAGAACAATGAAATTATTTGGAATAACTTTGATGAAAAATGCGAAAAAATCGCTTTTAAATTACAAGTACAACTATATCAAAATTTTTTGGTAGACGAGTAAAATTTTTCAAAATGCAAGATAATTAATCATTTTTTTCTTTAAAAAAAACATTTATTACGACGGTTTAATTCTTTGCTGGGAAAATGATAAATTTTCAGTTGGAAAAGGTTGGGAAAATGACTAATTTTTCCAACTCATAAGTGAAAATTTTGTTGATTTCCGACTTTTAAAATAGGTAACCATTTTATTTCATTTAAAAAATAAATACCAATCGTCCCAACTGACATTTTTACTCATCACTTGGGGGAACGACCGATTTTGAATTGGGAAAATTACCAATTTTGAGTCTGGAAATGAACCATTTTCGAGTTGGGAAAGTTACCAATTTTGAGTTGGAACAAATGAAAATTTTGTTGATTTCCAACTTTTAAAATAGGTAACCATTTTATTTATTATTTTTCATCAAAAAAATTAATCCCAACTGTCCAATATTCCCAACTGATGTGTTAAAATGTTCAATTTTCCCAACTCACAAGTAAAAAATTTCCTCAGGGGGGAGGAAGTTGGCCCCTTATCGGTACGTCACTGATCTAACAAATCTCACATAGGTACCTACGAAATTTTCTAATAAAAAATTTACAACACATGCCATTTAAATTTTTTTTTTCAATTTCAATACTTCACAACTTTTCTCAATTTTTATCACTCGGCTTTTCTGCCAACTTTTTGCCAACTTCACCCAACTTTTCCAACTGGAAAATGCTTGGGGGGGTTAGACACCCCCCACACCCCCCCGGTCGGAAGGCCTCTGAGTATCAAAGACCGACAAATCAACAATTTTTTTTCTAAGTAATTGATTCTGGTTGGTGATTCTGACCTACTGTTTAGTGCAGGGTTCGAATATGATATCAGTTTTACCCCATCGCGACAGGATTTTTAATGATTGGAATTTTATGTTGAAAATACGTTTTAAATTTTAGTGATGAAATACCTACTTACTCATTCTCATTGGAAAAATATGAATTTGTTCATGAGAAAGTCGAAGAAACAAAAACAAAATCACCTTTATAGCTAAATTACAATAAATTCAGGATAAAATCTAAATGATGTGATCTTGATCATTGCTTTGATCCTAAGATCAAAGTTCATTGTGTCAAAATGATCTTGATCTTGATCCAGATCGTATTCCATTTTTTGATCTTGATCTGATCACAGATCATTTTGTAAATGATTTGGCCAGCTCTGATAACTACCTACTTACTATTTTTCGTTTCTGCAGAGTTTACTTTTTGATGAAAGCCAGCAACTGTCAGCCGGAAGACGTGTCGTCGTTTTTGATATTGACGGTACGCTTTGCAACTCATTGGAACGTCCCTCAATGTTTTATAGCGAAAAAGACGTGAAGTGTGCCCGAGATTACCATCCAGAATGTCCAATAATTATTTGTAAGAATAATACCATGGATCTTGAATTTACCCATATTTTTCTACCATACTTGCAAGTTTTATTTGGCTACTTAATAGAGCAAGGAACACGTATTGCATTTTTTTCTGCCGGTATCAAAGATAGAAACGAAGAGCTCATTCCCGCATTATTCACATATTTTTGGGGCAGTGAGAAATACAAAGCATTACGAGCCAAAGGACAATTCAACGTTCACTCCAAAGATGATATGCGTGAAAGTGAACATAAATATAGTGAAGAGGGAAATAATATTAAAGATTTGAAGGCGGTTATTCGTGGCGGAGAATTATTATCGAATGTTATTTTGGTAGACGATGATCGGTTTTATACTGCTCAAGATCAACAGCCTTTCGTTTGTGTTCCAGATTTAACAATTCAATGGTATACGTGTGAATCTTATTGTGATTGTTATAAAAACATTGTATTTTACATACTTGGACTATTTAAGACTTATTTTGAACACGAAAAATACAATGAATTATATTTGAGGGAAGCCTTCAGGCTAATTTTACCCAAAAAATCCAATTATTATTCGTATATTAAAGAAAATGAGCCCTTTAAACTGAATATGGCGCACGTGGGATTATCAGAAGTACAGAAACAGATACCTCATGCTAGATTTTATAATTCATCAAGAAATCCAGAACTTTTTGATGAAGGATGGTAAAGGCCTACCTGTGGTACATTATTTATTTACTGTAACAATAAAGTTTTTTGATACGTGCTTCATGAACGAAGAGTTTTAAAACAAATGAATCCCGAGTACCTACGAATTTTTTGAAAACTTGTGCTTGATATATGATATATTTCTTTCATGGTATAATTTGTAAATTTCTGCAGTAATAAATGTTACAGACATTTTTCTTTAATTCATATCTGTTGAATTGATTTTTTTCTTCTTTATCAAGTCAACTCTGAGCTCTGACAATTTATTTGGAGTGGTGTGGAATACACTTGTTCTCCATGATTATATGATAAAATGTCATTCTTAGTTTAAAATTGCCATACGGATGGCACAAAAGTCTTATCAAATTGAAACACTTCTCAATATCTCAGAACTGAAAAGAGATACAAAGACGGTTCAAACGACAATATGTTCCTGGTGACGAGGATATTGAAAATCGATAATTATACTTCTAGTCCTTCATATAGGGTGTCCACAAATTGAGAAACTGAGTTGGGTCAAAAATTGGGGGTCAGGTTTTTTTTATTGAAATAAAGTCTACATACTGGCGCGATCAAAATGTGGTATGTTTTTTTGAAACCGGTTCAGCAAGTTTCGAACCAGTTGTCAATAATATCCAAAAAAGTGGAGATATAAAAAAAAGTTTGGAACAAAAGTTGTAGAGAATTGAAAAACAGTCATTTTTCGTACAAAAAGTTTAAGTATAATTTTTTGTTTTTCTAGCCATAACTTTTTTCCACTGCTAGATGAAAAAAAATCACAGAACGTGAAATGTTCAGTTATTAATCCTCTTACTACTTTTAATTCAAACTTTTTTTGATAATTGGTTATCAACATGAAAATAAACACTCTAGAAACTTGAAAAATTTGTTTATCTTGCACCGATTTCAAAAAAGTGGGCCTATCAAATCGAAAAAAGGTTGAAGTAAAAGTTGTAGAGAATTGAAAACTGAACATTTTACATTCTGTGACGTTATAAAATGAATCTTCCGCCAAAATTTGATTCAATTTGAACGAATGTTTCACGAGCTCACGAGCTCACGAATTAAGACATAAAAAATTCCGACTTTTTTTGCCTTCCCAAAATTAGCCCCTTTTAAATTCCTCCCTAATGAAGCTCGATTACTCATTTGAAAAATTCATACTATTTTTGAGAAAAAATTACATTTCTGATTAAGTATTGGAAAGGAGTACAAATGGCCATGAATGCGAATTTCAAAAGATCAGAAAAGTTGAAAAAATATCTTCAATTATCTCTCCCTTGAAATTCCATCGATTTGGATTCCATTTTCTGATAGAATTTCGATCCATATTTCTTACAATTCAAATGAAATCCATCATCGATATTAAATGTCCCTCGTAACCTCATTTCGAATGTAAATTTTCTTCTTACGAATTGTCGGTAAATTTTATTTATGCTCTTTGAGAATTGAACTTTAAATTGATTACCTATCATTACAATATAGAAAAACATGTATGAGATCGATCGGTCTAAAAATGACTTAATATCGATTACGTCGCGTCGTTTGCGAATGATTCTCTCATATTTGATCGAATCGTTCGCCAATGATCCGTTTCATTTATATCTGATCAAATTGGTCGCAAATAATTCTTAATTGTTTGATTCGTTCGCGAACGATTGTCGAGTGATTCACTCTTCTTAGTCGAACAAATCATTCGCGAACGTCTTCTTAAAATTTGATTATTTGTAAATGATTCTTTCATCTTACCGTTGAATCGTTTCGTGAACCTCTTATGTTGAATTAATATGAACAGTCGTTCGCGAACGATTTTCTCACGTTTAATTGAACGATAATGTAAATGATTCATCATTTGATTGAATTGATTGAATGATTGTCCATGAGTTTTTCAGATTAATCGGTCGCGAATGACTTAAAATTGATTACATCGTTCGCGAATGATTCTCTCATATTTGATCAAAATGACTTTAAAATTACTCTTTATTTGATCGAATCGTTTGTCAATGATTTATTTCATTCATATGTGATCGAATCGGTTGCGAATAATTCATAATTATTTGATTCGTTCGCGAACGATTCTCAAACGATTCACTCTTCTCATTTGAACAAATCATTCGCGATGAAATTTGATCGTTTGCAATTGCAAATGATTCTTTCATCTTACGGTCAAATCGTTCGTGAACCACTTACGTTGAATTCAGAAGGTCACAATTGATTGAGATCAGAGGCCTTCCGACCGGGGGGGGGGGGGGGGGGGGGGGTGGGGGGGGGGGGGGGTGTCTCACCCCCCCCCCCCCCCCCCAAGCATTTTCCAGTTGGAAAAGTTGGGTGAAGTTGGCAAAAAGTTGGCAGAAAAGCCCGAGTGATAAAAATTGAGAAAAGTTGTGAAATATTGAAATTGAAAAAAAAAAAACAATTTTAAAATGGCAGTTTGGCAGTGTTGTAAATTTTTCATTAGAAAATTTCGTAGGTACCTATGTGCGATTTGTTAGATTAGTGACATACCGATAGGGGGCTAACTTCCTCCCTGAGGAGATTTTTTACTCGTGAGTTGGGAAAATTGAACATTTCAACACATCAGTTGGGAAAATTGGACAGTTGGGATTAATTTTTTTTGATGAAAAATAATAAATAAAATGATTATTTTAAAAGTTGGAAATGAACAAAATTTTCATTTGTTCCAACTCAAAATTGGTAACTTTCCCAACTCGAAAATGGTAAATTTCCAGACTCAAAATTGGTAATTTTCCCAATTCAAAATTGGTAATTTTCCCTACTCAAAATTGGTTATTTTTCCAACTCAAAATCGGTCGTTCTCCCAAGTGATGAGTAAAAATGTCAGTTGGGACGATTGGTATTTATTTTTTGAATGAAAAATGAATAAATAAAATGGTTACCTATTTTAAAAGTCGGAAATCAACAAAATTTTCACTTATAAGTTGGGAAAATTAGTAATTTTTCCAACCTTTTCCAACTGAAAATTTATCATTTTCCCAGCGAAGAATTAAACCGTTGTAATAAATGTTTTTTTTTTTTTAGGAAAAAAATGATTAATTATCTTGCATTTTGAAAATTTTTACTCGTCAACCAAAAAAATTTTATATAGTTGTACTTGTAATTTAAAAGAGATTTTTTCGCATTTTTCTTCAAAGGTATTCCAAATAATTTCATTGTTCTTGTTCTCCTTAAAACTTATTTTTGATATTTGAAAATCCAATTTTTCAAAAGCTTCGGCCTCGCTACGCTCGGCCATGGTATATTTCTACTTTAATCATTTCAAAGTAGAAGCAGTCGATTTTTCATTAAAGTTTATTCTTTCAAAACATTATTTTATTGCACATTCAAATTGAGGTTTTCTAAAATTTTCGCCCTCGCTTCGCTCGGGCTAAATCCATTTTTTTTCATTTTGAAAAATCTAACTGTAAAGTTTTTAAAAATTATTTCATTCAAACAATTTTTCTGAAACTTGATTTTAGAACCCTTTTAATGAAGCAACTTCACGTTTTGATTTCTAAACATGATTTCAAGTTTTTAATTTTTCTCAAAATTGATTTTGATTTTTATAATAGGTACCTATATGTACTTTTAGGTTCAACGGTTCAAGTAAGATATAGTTAAGCAGGGTCTCACTTAAAGAGGCAGAGGGCAAGTAAGTCCTCAGAACGATTTTTTTGAGGACCTCCTTTCAGACATCATAATCCAAGTCTCAAATTACTCCCCAAAATCACGATCCAAATCACAATTCTTCAACCCATCACTGAAATTACCTCACAAATAAAAATTTTCAAAAACTTCGGCCTCGCTGCGCTCGGCCTTTCTGTATTTTTCTTTCATAATTTTAAAATATTTAATTCAAATCCTACAAAAGTGATTTTTTTTGTATTTTTCCTCAAAATTATTTCAATTACTTTTATTACATTCTATCTTCTCAAAACTCATTTTCGATGTTTAAAAATCAAAATTCAAAAGCTTTGGCCTCATTGTGCTCGCCTTATCACATTTCTTTTGTTAAAGTAAAAGCAGCCAATTTTTCAATTAAGTTTATTAATCCAAAATATTGTTTTATTGCACCTTAAATTTGAGGTTTTCTAAAATTTTCGCCCTCGCTTCGCTCGGGCTAGTTTCATTTCTCTCATCGGCTATTCATATTAATGCTACGTTAAGTACAAAATATTTCTTATTAAATTTGAAATTTTCTTGAAATTTTTCACCCTTGCTTCACTCGAGACAAATAAGACAATTCCGAAGGGGTTTTCATTTACAATGAAATTGGCCAGGGAAAAAATTCGAGATTGTAACATTTTTTTGTTATTATTATTTTTGAATCTGTTTTTATATGTGCCAAAAAAGTGGTAATTTCTATTCCTAAATAATTTTTTTAATGAATATTGCTTCCGCAATGTTTTGAGAAAAATTAGCACTGGTAAATTTTTTTAACAAATCAATTGGCAAATTTGGAAAAATTAGTTGGCAAATTTAAAAAAATTAGTTGGCAAATTTGAAGTTCTCACCCCCCCCCAGAGCATATCGCTTCGAAAGGCCTCTGATTGAGATAAGTATGAACAATCGTTCGCGAACGATTTTCTCATGTTTGATTGAATTATAATGTATAAATGAGTCATAATGGGATTGAATTGATCGTCCATGAGTTTTTCTAATCAATCGGTCGCGAATAACTTATAATTGATTACATCGTTCGCGAATGATTCTCTCATATTTCATCAAAATGACTTTAAAATGACTCTTATTTGATCGAATCGTTTGTCAATGATTTATTTCATTCATATTTGATCAAATCGGTCGCAAATGATTCATAATTGCTTGATTCGTTCGCGAACGATTCCTAAATGATTCACTCGTATTCAAACGAATCATTCGTGAACGTCTTTAAATTTGATCATTTGCAAATTATTCTCTCATTTTATGGTCAAATCATTCGTGAACCACTTATGTTCAATTCAGAAGATCGTAATTCAAGACTATTTAGTTGTAACTGCATAAGTCCAAAAACTGTACATGAGAAAAGGGACTTATACGGTTACTACCAAATTAGTCCTCAATTGATTCGAAAATGTATGAACAATCGTTCGCGAACGATTTTCTCACGTCTGATTGAATGATAATTTTAATGAATCATAATTGGATTGATTTTGATCATCCATGACTTTTTCTTATTAATCGGTCTGGAATGTCTCATAACTGATTACATCGTTCGCGAACGATTTCTCAACATTTGATTAAATCGTTCGCGATTCATTTTTTCTTCTCATAATTAAAGCGTTCTTGAACGATTTATTTTTTGATTCAGTAGGTCATAATATTGATTCTGATTCATTTGAACAATCGTTCGCGAACGATTCTCTCAGTAATTGGAACGAATTGATCGTCATCAATTATTCCAAAACAATCGGTCTCGAATGATTCATAATTGTTTTAATCGTTCACCAATTTTTTTTAAAAATGAAATCGTTCATGAACGATTTATGTTCGATGTTCATAATGTGGACTCTGATTCATATAATTAATCGTTCGCGACCGATTTTCTTACATCTGAAATTCTGAATGAATAATAATTAATAATGTGAATAATTCTTTTATAATAATCGGTCACATGATTCATCATTGTTTGAATCGTTCGCGAACTTTTCATCAACATTTGATCAAAACTTTCACATATTCTTTATTATTATTTTTTTTCTTACAATCAAACCGTTCATGAACGACTCCCGAGTCCCTATTCTCGTTCAATTTAGAAGATCACAATTGATTCGCACGTGTACGAATAATCGTTCACGAAAAGAGTTGCTCGTTTTGAATAAGCATTTTTGGTGACATTTTCTTTATATCTTTTTTTCTATATACAACCAGTTTATTTAACCTCCTATTATTCATTTCCATTAAACCATATTTTCTTCGCGTACCTAGAAATTCCTTCTACAGTGAAAATCCATACTTTGTGATTTTTTGGGTATCCCTGTCACCTACATTTGATCTTGAAATTTGTTTTCAGATCATTTACGATGAGCGACTCGAATCAGACCATTGAAAAGATGCACATAGACGATGAATCGGACTCGGACAATGACCGATTCGTGTCCAGCTCCGCATTGCCAGACTTACAAGAGATGGCATCCTATCAAGTTGCTCTGTCCATATGGTACGATTATATCTCCCGTTCCAAGGTCAATGCTTCGAATAAAAAAATCCTATGTTACGGCGACGTAATCGATATCCTAGATCTAGATTTTTGTTACGAAAAAGATACCGATAAATTGATAGGATCCCTGGGGACGCCTCGAATTATCGACGAAACGCTCAAAAAGTGCTTGGAAGTAGTTCGCGAAGAAACCAGGGTATGGATCAAGTGTTTCACTTATAATCTATTTTCGACCAATCTGATGCACTACAATATTCACGATTTCGACCCGAACTGTTGCGTTTGGCTGCCAAACGGAAAAATCGACTATAAGCGAACTGCTGCGAAAATGTTAACTACCCGAGGACTGAGCGAGGTTCAAAAATTCGCCATAATGTGCGAATATTGCCTATCCGACGAGATCGAAGGCTTCGATATTCGTCGTCTATCCAAAATCTTCGTCAAAGAAGTGAATTTCCACGACGATCCTTTGATTTATTATTGGATCTGTCGAATTAAAAACGAATTGCATAAGATACCGTTGGACGGGTTCTCTTCGACGGATGCTGTGATGGCTTCGAAATGTGGAGAAAGTCGTTGGACTGCTTTCGAGTATTTCTGGAACCGTCTCGGATCAGATGATCAAATATCGATAGCCAAATTCTGGCTGAATCCTTCTCGAAACGTATACTCGCAATATCCCCAAGCTCGTTTACTCTCGATGATGTCGTGGCACCAACAACGTCAATTATTGGCCCAAATCCCCGAACAAATCGTATTGAATTTTTGCATCTCCGATTCGCCCCGAGCTGCGTTATGGGCCTGGAATCATTCCAAAGATCGAATGAATTTCCACCAATTTGGCGAAATAGTCGGTAGCATTTCTCAAAATTACACCAATCGCGAAGAAGAAATGATTTTCTTGATCGAAATGTGGGATCAGGCCGGTGACGAGCGGAGAAATTACGTCGCCGAGACCATGGCCGAAGAGGTGATAAATCGGTTTTCCTCCAAACGTCATCTGTCGCCTGCTGCTTTTGCATTTTTGGGTAAATTTTTATCGATGAAGAGTCCCAGGTTCAGGAGAGATGCCATGTTTAAAAATGCTCCTCAATTCGGGTCCCATATTGTGTATCCTGGAATGAAAGAAATATTAGATTTATGCCTGCCCTCGAGTGAAGACCAAGTAGAGTTCAAATCTTTGGTGATGTTTTCGGATATGACGAAAAACAGCTGCGTTAATTTATTCAACGAAGGGGATTTTGATAAATTGAATACCATCGTGGAATTTTACTCTGCTGATGCCAGCTATGCTCGAGCTTTTAGGATCCGTTTACTCGAATCGAGGGCCATTATTATTGAGCCTTATATCACCGATGTTGAAAAATGGAACAAATTTAGCGAATTTATCGATCTCACATATTCCGATAATCCAACTTGGGCGTTGAGAACGAAACAACAATTTATTTCGACTTTTGCCAAAAAACCTGACTGGAATCGTCTTGCTAGTTTAGATAGTGTGATCCAGATTGTCGAAATGGTATTTCTGGATGACCAGTTGAAATCCATAAAGAAATGTTTTCTGGAAGCTTTTTATAAGGTGCTTTCGAGTCAGGAATACTGGTGGCATGATGTCAGTCTGGGTGAAGAAAATTTTCAAAAATTTATTAAATGGTGCTCAGATGGGGATGAAAAGGTGATCGCTGATTTTAGAAATAGCTTAAACGTTGATACTCTTTTTGATAAAATTTTATTCACGTTGGATAAAAAATCTGCGTTGGAAGGTGATGGATTTGACGAATCGTTGCTAGCTGATTTAGATGTGTATTTGAGATGGCGTTTGAGCTGCGAAGAAGAAGTGAAAAAGTATAAATTGCAGAGAATTATGAAGACTGAGGATTTGGAATTGTTTAAATTCCTCTCGAAAAGACAAGATTTGTCGTCTTTGAAGATACTTTTTAAATGGTTGTTTGATGATGATGAAGAGGCGATTCGAAAGTTCAAGGTGGAGAAGCTGGGAATGGCGGAGTAGTTGGATTTGGAGGTGTGAAGTTGAAAGGCTGAATTTCCCTTCTGTGCATTTTTTTGGTCGTTTGAAATATAATATTGTTGATTTTTAGGATAACTATACCGAAGAGTAATTTTTAGTTTATTGTGTGATAAATTCACCTTTCTAAGCTGTAGCCTTTTTTTACTGTTATTTTTGGATGTTTTACTGGACTGCAAGTTGGTCGATTGTTTTTTGTTTCACTTTTTATCGGTTGGAATTTTGCAAAATGATTTATTATACACAAGTTTTATTTAATTTCTTGCACATGTGTTTAGAATGTGATAGATCCATGCACGAAGTTATACCTATTTTATTATCTTTGTTTATTTGTTATTATTGATTTTTAAATTGATTTTTTTAGATATTAAACGACGCAGAGCGTCGAATTATTTTTTGTTTCATTTTTCGTTACGTTGAATTAAAATGATTTATGCGTTTAAAATTTTCAACTTTTTATTTGAATCATTTATATTGAATTTTTAAAATGTATTTTTGAAACTATAATTCAATTTTCATGAATTTTAATTGATTTTTGTAGTATTTTGCCTCTTCTAGACTATTAAAATTAAAAGAATGAACGTTCTTTCAAAAAAATTGAGATAAAAGTCCAGTTTTAATTTTGGAAATGGGTGGAATTTTAGAAATTGAGCCAATTTTCCATTTTTATTTTTTTTTGTCCAATTTTGATATGAAAAAGGTACTTACGAAAACAAATTTTGATGAAAAAAATTCTAACAAGTCAATTATTGAAATGAATGGTAATCTGAAATCTGAACGAATTTTTGTCGTGTACAGATGAAAAGTGATGTGGAAATATTTCAAATTTAAAGTGCAGGACTTATTTAAAAAATCGAAGGCAGCAAAGCTTTATAGAAAACGAATTTTTTGAGTTGGTTTTCAATTCACAGCAATGATTGGAATTTTATGAATTTATTGTCAAAATTTACTTCAGAGATAATTTCAATGTAAAAATTAAGCCCAAAATTTGTCAGAAGTAAACACCATTTTTCGAGGCTTTATTGAAAAAAATGTGTGAAATAATTTTTGAGATCTGAAATAGTGGGGGGGGGGGGAGGTGTTGACTAAAAATTTGTGTTCATTGTGTCGGATATTTTCTCGATAATGGTTTCAGGTCAAAGATTTATTCTACTTTTATCAAGATGAATTTATATCCTAATGCATCAGCTATATTCAGTATGAAGTATAAATAGTTTTTTGAGTAAAAAAATGGAATAAATCTGCATTTTGGGTCAAAAATAATAGAACTACATTTGAATCGAAAAGTTAAAGTAAATTATATTTTAAACTGGAAAATTGAAATAATTTGTATTTTGTGCCAAAAAAATGAAAATGTGTCGAAAAATGAAAAAAAAATCATTGCAATCTGAAAATTGAAGAAAAGTACCTTTAGAATAATTAAAAAGACATTTTGAATTGAAAAATTTGGAAATCTTCATTTTGAGCCCAAATTTTGAAGAAAATTTCATACGAATCTGAAAAATAAAGCACGTAGGTTTTAAAAAAATTGTCGTTTGAGTTGAAAAATAGGAAAAATTCCACGTTTAATTAAAAAATTGGTGGAATTTGTTTGATTTTGATAATCGAAGGACATTCATCTTTGAATTTGAAATTGAGAAAAATAGTATTTTAAAGTGGTACCTATTCATCAAAAAATATTTTTCTTAAAGAGCATTTTTGTCCATTTCGTTTTAAAGGTGAGCGATTTGTTTATTTAACCTTCTTCCTAACCAGAGTTATGTAAGCCAAAAATTTATAACTGAAATTTGAGCACTTTATAAGAAAAAATATTGGATTCGACTTACTCCTGGAAAACAATTTCAGAAGATAAAAGCAAAAGCAAACAGTTTATCACCGACATGGCGAAATTGAAAACACAGTTTTGATTCTTTTACTGACATTAATAATGGTTTAGTTTTGTCGACGAAACAAGGTTCGACTTTAAAGATCTACCCAATGGTGTCAGGAAAAGGGGTACAAGGGGAATACTGCACTTATCCCCGCCCTCCATAGATGACATTGAATGCATCCCCCCTCCCCCCAAAAAAACATCAGATATGAGGATTTCCCAAGCATTGAAAAATGGGGGAAAAAAACTTTTTTGGGCATTAAAAATCAAAGTTTTTCAAAGCTTCGTCCTCGATTCGCTCAGGCATGGACAAACAGGCGAACTTTTTTCCATTTGTTCAATTATGTCCTGCTTACATTCAAAAAAAATACCTAATAATGATGACAGCATCAGTATTGCCATTTTTGATGGTATAAAATGATTACGTCAGCATGAAAAAATCTTAAGGATGATTTTTTATTTTTTAGAGAAAATTTTTGAAAACTGTGATTCATTAAAAATTAGCGGGGTTCAGCTTGAAAAAGATTAATTTTCAACTTTTTTTTACTGTTCTACCAGTTTATCGCTAAAAATACGAAAAAAATATTTTTAAATTTGAGAATGATTGAAAAAAAAAACTCATTTTTTCAATCTTCGTTTCAGTAACGAGAAATCTGAACAATAACTATTCGAAGCTGCAGCAGTTAGTCATTTTTGTGTGTTCATTCCTTGATGTGTTGATGTTTCAACAGAGCTGCCGAAGTCCAAAGGAAGAAATATCCTGCTTTAAACGAGCGAGGGAATATAATAACTGTCTTCTCAATGTGAACGGACTACAAAGTGTAGAGTCCATAGTCTCAAAGTACCTACATAGAAAGGGGTTGTTAGTTGCCAAAGTCACCCAGTCGTTTTGCTAAATCAGTTGTATCTGTCATTTTGTTTTATTCGTTTTTGGTGGTTCTGTTCAGTTTTAAATTGAATTCGATACTATCCTGACCCTGTGGTTGTTCCAGTGTTGCTAAAAGGTAACTATAAACTTGATTTAATTGTGATATTAATTGTTTCCACAATATTTTATTCTCTAGACTAGATTTATAGTGGTAATATGAAATTTTTATATAATTTCTTTCAACATTTTTACCTTTTCTTGATCTCCCCTTCCAATTACATATGTGACTCGTTTCAGTTGACTGATATTTATTTATTTTTTGGATCAGACTTTTTTTTACCCAGCAGAAAACCTCTTGAATTGTTTCGCTAGAGAATCCTCCGAATAAAATTCAAAATTAGAAAATTCACTCAATTATAACTTGAAAACTATTTTTTGAGAGAGAATTTTTTTTTTAAATTGTGACTTGTTGAAAAAATATTTTTTTATATTTTCACTATATTCATTTGCTACGGGTAAGTTGCCGGAAATGTGAAAAAATTCCCTTTTTCAATATCGAAAATAAATTGACGAAAAGTTTGCATATTTACGAGTTTCTGAGACGAAAATATAAGGTCCAAGGGGCTTAAAAATTTTATATATTTTATTTTTTCGAACTTTTCTAAGCACTGATGAAATATTCCCAAGAAGTGAAAAAAATTTGGGTTGAACGTGCAATTTTTTCCAAAAAACTTTTATTTCTGAAATTATATTCTCTGTTATTTCATGTTTTATTTGTTTTTTATTCGAGGGAACCTCAAAGTTGGGTGGTTTTCAAAAAAAAACTAGAGTTTTTCTCACTTTTGGATACGTCTAAACAGGTGCAATCTGAATTCAAACGCCTTCCTGAACCATTGGTTTCGAAACTGGAGCCACTATTTTTGTTCTCTATTTAATGAAAGGGATTGAAAAGTTGCTGATCGCAACGAAATTCAAATCGCTCATGCAAATGCTTCAAACTTGAGTTACAATTTTTTTTTAGTCACCTAAAACAATTTCTGATATTTAAATTGGTAACTTTTTCTGCAGCAGTACTGCCAGCTAAAATTTTATTAAAAGTACTGCGATGAATTTTTTTTCGAAAAACATCATTAAAAATTATTCCAGATGACCAAAAAAAAAATTTGGCACGATTTTTTGAAGTATTTGAGCGAGAAATTTGCATTTCGTACTTATTAAAATATCTTCAAATTTTTTTGTTTTTCAACTTTTATTTGTAGGACAAATGTAATATCCAAATTCGTGGCCAATGATTCAAAACGATAAATCTTACTTAACCCATAGAAACTGAAACTGCACAAACGACACTGTTCAAAAGAGGCAGCAAATCGTGTTTTTTGAAAATTATGCCACCTTGTGGTCTGCTTGGCGCGAGGCTAAAAAATTTTTCGAGAGATTTCCTCCTCAAAATAAACTACCTTATTAAGTTAATTCAAAATTCGGGGTAAAATTTTTTTCGAAGTAGGTTGGTGACCGGATTGTCTTTTTCCTTTATCCTGAAAATTTCGACGTCTACTTCCTAAGGTTTACCTATATCTTTGTCACAAATGAATTCACAGGTCGATATTATTAAGCTTTTGAAACGCTGTTTGAAGTTCAATGGATGATTTTTACGCTGATGACGAAAACAGTAGTGGAAAAATTCCATTACTCAAATATTTTTTACAATTTGAATTTTTTGTTTAATTTTTTGATAACTTTTGGCACTTGAAGTCAATTTTCAGAGCAAAGAAAGGGTTCAACCAAAAAAATGAATAGAATATAAATTGTAGAGCGTAAAATTTCCTTTCTGTAGAGTCCAGTTAATTTTTTTCTTAGGAAGCTTAACTTTCGAGATATTTCAGTTGGAATTCCAACCTTTTATTTATTTATTTATTTATTGAAAATATCTCAAAAACCAAGCCTCCTAGGAAAAAAACTAATTGAACTTCACAAAAAGGAAATTTCATACTTTTTTTTGGAGAGTAGGTTTTCTCAAAAAATCTATTTTCTGTAATGAAACACATTTTCAACCCGTCTCAATTGCAAGAAATCAAGAATGGAAATATCAAAAGGCCAATTAACAATTTTTTCCGGCGTAATCGATTCTAATTGGTGATTCTGACCTACTTTTTAGTGTTGAGTTCGAATATGATTTCAGTTTTACTCCTTCGCGTGAGGATTTCTTTTGGAATTTTTTGCTAAGAATTTGTTTTACATTTTTTGATATAACCTTCACGCATCAAACAGAGTCACCTTTTTCAACAACTCGTCCCCTATTTTCAAGGTTGGTCACTATTGGTCACTTTTTTCATTCTGAAGTCACTTTTTTCGTTCAAACGGCCTACCAGTCTTGCATAAAATTGAAAAAATACTGATATTTCTATAAAAAAAAGTCCTATCAAATATTTTTCATCTCCGTATTAGTTTACCAGTCTTGTTGATTGATACCTCGACAAAGATTTATTAATAAAAAAATTTTTTTCAGCTCTACCGCAGAGAGAAATGCAGTTTGAGTTATGAAAAAAATAGAGAGGGGGGGTATTGAGAAAAAACTTAAATAATTGCATGGTGACTTTTTTGAAAAATTGGTCACTTTTTGCCTCATAAAAAGTCACTAAAGTCACTATTTTCCCCCAAAATCTGTGTTTGATGCCTGAACTTTTGACTCTTGAAGTTGAATTTCTGAGAAAAGAAAGGGTTCAACGAAAAAAATGAATAGAGCATGATTTATAGAGCGTAAAATTTTCTTTCTATAGAGTCCAGTTAGTTTTTTCCTAAAAGGCTTAGGTTTGATTTTTGAGATACCCTATTTTCAATTTTAAAAAAAAGTTGAATTTTCAACTTGCAATTGAAATATCTTAAAAGCAAAGTCTCCTAAGAAAAAAACTAATTGAACTCCACAGAAAGGAAATTTAACGCTCTACAGTTTATGTCCCATTCATTTTTTTCGTTGAACCCTTCCTTCGCTCAGAAAATTGACTCAGTGTCAAAAGTTATCAAAAAGTGTAAAAAAATGTTCAACAAAAAATCCAAATTATGAAAACTCCTTAGACGACGGAATTTTTTCACTATTTTTCTCGTGATCAGCGCGAAAAATACTTCAAAAATCTCCATTCAACTTCAAACTGCAATTTCTATATCGATACTTTGAATCCTGTTGATCAAGATTATTCTCAACGTTTGTTTTCATTTCCTCCTTTTCTGTATTCAAAATTCTATATTTTTGTACATTTTGCTTGATAATTTTAATGACAGATAAATCACGATTTCAGATCTTTCGAGATGAATCCCAATCAAATACGCGAAGCCAGGGAACCAAATAATTCCCACGATCGTTTCATCTACTTCGTCGAATTGCCAAGCTTGCAAGAAATAGCCTCGAATAAAGTAGCTTTGGCAATACGTTACTCTCATTACGGTTACTATACAGAAAACTACAACTATGACGAAGCCTCGGAAATATTAAACACTCCTCCTTTAATTCAAAACATGATAAAAATCTCCATCCAAAAGGTTTCCAAAGAGTTGAAATCTTGGAAGAATCACTTCGAACACATGTTCGGTCGACCAAGGCTCACCTATGCCACCCCGGTCGATCCACATTGGTGTGTTTGGTTACCAAATGGTGAAATCGACTATCTAAAAACTGGTACGAAAATCTTGAAAATTGGAGAATTGAACGAGCTTCAAAAATTCATCGTTTTGTGCGAATATTGCATGGAAGACGAGCTCAGGAATATTTCTCTCGACGCCCTTCCCATCGACTTCATCGCAAATACGAGTTATTACAATGACGAAATCGTGTTTTATTGGATCTGTTACTTGAAAAACGAGCTGCATAAAATACCACTGTCAATTTACACTTCGGTCGACGAAGTAATGACGAGGAGTTTCATAAGCAGCGGTAGTATCGCCGGCGAGTATTTCTGGCATCGTTTAACTGAAGATGATCAATTCACCATTGTCAGCGAACTGATATCGAACGAACACGATGATTCTTTGATTTACTCCGTAATGGAACGTTGCATCTCGGCTATGTCCTGGAATCACCAACGTCGTCTGTTGGCAGAAAAGTTCATGGAAATATTGATCGATTTCTCGCTCCATTCTCGTTCGACACGATTTGTACTTTGGGTATGGAAAAACTGTAAAAATCAGCTGTCCGATGAACAATTTGCTGTGGTGGTTCATGAAATACTCGAACAATGGGACGAGGATTTCGATGATGGAAATCCATATTGTCTCGCATTGATCGAAATCTGGGAAATAGCCAATTATCGTCAAAGAAAATTCGTATCGCAAACTAAGTCGAATCGTGTCGTAGACATGTGTCTTTTCAAATGTCAACCAACAGAGAATACTTTGGAATTTTTGAGAAGATTTATTCCACTGATGCATGCAGATGCCAGAAAAGAAATGATTTTTGGAAAAATTCACTTAATAAGGAGAAATTTCGGTGACCTGGATACCTTGAATGAAATAATAGAGCTATGCCTGCCACATCCCAATGATAAATCGATATTTATAAAATCAATCGTCGATTCCGATGAAATGAGAAGACATTTCACTGATCATATTAATCACGGGAGAATCGAAGAATTGAATCTGTTCTTTGAGTATTATTTTCCTCGAGATATAGAAACTGCTCGAACAATAAAGAGAAAATTCTTAAAATCAATAACCTTTGAAAAATATTTGTGTGGCGATTGCTTTTGGAAAATTGATGTATGGCATCAGCTGAGAAAATTTATCGATGAAAGTTTCTTAAACGATGAAGAACTGAATAAAATCAAACATGCTTTTGCTCTTTCGTTTGGAGAACATCTCAAGACACCGCATAATTGGGGATGTGAAAAAATATTCGATGGAAGTTATTTTCAACAAATTATTTCCTGGTGCTTGGGCGACGATGTAACAGCGATTTTGGAATTCAAAAAGCACGTGTCTCATAATATTATATTCAATATTGTTTTTTATCAATTGAACAAGTCGTATAATTTAACGCAGTATTTCAGTTGGGTGGAAAATTTACTCGACCCTCTTAATACGTACCTAAAATGGTATTTGACCAGTGAAGATCGAGTGAAAATTTACAAACTGAGTAAATTGAGTACGTACTCGAAGCAGATGGAAATTTTTAGATTAGTTTCTGAACGAAAAGATAGACAGTTTTTAGGGATTTTGTTGAAATGGTTTTTCGATGGCGATGATGCGCAGATATGGAAATTTGAAGCGGAAAATTTCAAATTTTGAAGAAGCCATTTGAAATTAGGCTCGGTAAGCGATGAAGGATTTTTTTCAGCATCGTGGGTTTTAATGGTGTTCGTATGTACTTGTACAGATAGAATATAAGTCGATGTTATTTGGTAAATTTATAGATCGTAGGTATACTTTGCTGTTTGTTTTTTATTAATAGGTGATTACAGATTTTTCAAAATATAATTATCATTTTTTCATCTTTAATGTATGTTCGATTTCTTTTTCAAATGGTTCGATTGGTTTGGTTACCGAACGACAACGAACGATGTAAATTGGAGGTCTTGGAGTTTTTTCTTCGCAGAATTGTGAGAATGTGAGACTTCACGGAGACTTGAACTTTTATTCATTTTGTTCTGTGTAATCGACCAAAAATAAGCATACGAAACCGAGAAATTAGTTTCGCTATTTTTAACGATTTTAAAAAAACAACTCGAAGACTTGAAATTGATAAAAGCATTTTTTACGCGTAAAAATTCTCGGTAATGGATTTCTTTGTCTGGAAAAACTTTTCCATTGAATTTTTAATCAAAAATTACTAATTTCTCAGGCAATACCCCATTTATCAAAAAAAAAACGGAAATTAAAAAAAAAAACATAAAATCTGGTAATTTTTAAAAAAAAATCCACACAAATCTGTAGGTATGTAAATGTATTATCTGCCTACTGAAAATACCCTAAATACCTACTCCAGCCCCTCTGAAATAACAGACTTCATTTTTTCATCGAATTTTGACCCACCCCCACCATTTTTTTCTCGCCTCCTTTACACAATTTCTAGGTGCATTTATGAATCTATGAAGAAGAGAATTCAGTTTTGGCATTTTTAACGATATTTAAAAATCGACTTAAAGACTTGAAATTGATGAAAGTATGTATTTCACGAGTAAAAATACTCAGTTATGGATTTTCTATGGGGGAAAAACATCACAAAATCGCAATGACGTACTTACCTATATTTTGATTTTGTTCGAAGAAATTATGTATTTTTGAAAATTGTGACTTTCATGTGGCAAAATTATCTCATGATTCAATTTGAGAAAAAAATCCATATATTTTCACAATGTTTTACGAGTTTGTCGTCGGAAATCTAAAAAAAATTTCTTCTCCTTCTTAATTTTGTCTGAGAATTTGAAAAATTCGCATATTTACGAGTTTTTGAGACAACAAAACTTGAAGTTTTATATGTTTACTTGTCAAGATTTTTTTTTTTGATTTTTCCTTCCCCAACGTATCGATGAAATTATCTTCAAAAAATCAAAAAAAAAAATGGCCTATTTGTATATTAGTTTTATTCTAAAAATCAAATTATTTTTCTTCAGTTCGTTCTCGAATTTTAAATTCAAGAAGATTTTTGGTACTTCTAGAAACAAACTGATGAAATAATATGATAAAATTACCACCTGGAAGGATAGGTTGTCACCTATATTAATAAGAAACATCCCTTGCCACCAATTAACGTGGCATTGTGAAGACGCGATCTCTCAGGACTCCTTGCTGGACCAAGGATTCTGAATGAACTTGACCTGGTTGTCCCTTCGTCCATTGTTTGAAATACGCGAGAACGCGAAAGATTTATGTTATACATTCATATTCCATCCGCTTATCATGGATTCTTTTTTAGTTTAAATTTTGTACTTGAATTATTTTCTGAGTTTTACATTTATTTCTGATATGATATTCTCTGTCATTGTTTGTTTTATTCGTGATTAATTCGATTCAATTATTAAAACTTCGACATTCTACTGACTACGGCGAGGACGAGCCACTGTTGACAAAAGGTAACTGATAACACGTTCTTATTCTAATGGTATTTTTAGTCTAGATTTGTATTTGTAGGATGATAAATATCTGTTTTCTATACCACTTCGCTCAATTTTTAATTTTTTCCATATGCAAAATTTCTAGTTTTCCTGTGTAAGTAGATGATTGTGGGCACTTTTTGTCTGTCGTAAATATTGAAGGAGCTAGAAGAGACAAATTATTATTTATTAGGTACGTTTCTGTTACAAAAAAAATTGATCATTATTGAATTTATTCATTTACCGAGACTTCCTAAAATATTTCGAGTTTTTCTGCCCAAGGAAGGAGAACCTAAGGAACCTCAAATTAGGAGAATTTTCGAAAAAAAAAAACGTCGTTTTTGCCACTTTTGGACAGTGTCTAGTGTTGCCATTCCTAGCATAATTATGCCAAAATTATGCTAAATTACGCAAATTTTTTGTTGTTTGTTTTTGTTTTTGACTTCCTGGCATCATAAAGTTATGCCAGGAATCCAAAAACACGAAGGAAAAAAATTATGCTAAATTTGACACAAATATGCTAGAAATGGCAACACTGATTGTGCCATCTGCTATCCTCGGCCTTCTTTCAAAAAATTGAGTTAGGCCTAAAAATTGGATACCACTTTTTGTCCTCTACAGGAAGTTGAGAAGTTGCAGAACGTAAATTTGAAGGGGTTTTTTGATTTTTAACGAAATTAAATTTTTGGTCATCTTGAATAAATTTTGATAAGATTTTTTGAAAAATTTTCTCGATGTTGATGCCAACTGCATTCTGGTTTCGTAATTTTTATAAAATTAAGGCTTTTCTTTGAGTGGTCTGAAAAGTATGCTAAAAAATTTTTTGTCAATGAAATAAAATACAAGTATCAATTAATTTTTTGGAAACTTTTTGTGGTCGCTGACTAGTGACTAAAATTTCATGACAATTGCGTAGGTGAATAAAAATTCAGTTTAGAACGCAGCAGCATGGAAAATTTATACTCCCGATTTGGAACTTTTCAACCTCCCTGTGCAATGTAGAGGGCAAAAAAAATCAAAAAATGGTATCAATTTCAGGGTCAATGATTTAGAGACATATAGAAATTCAAACTGCAAACTTTTAGGAGTGATAGAGTGGAAAAAACATTTTCTTGAAAAATAACTGTACTTTGAGATTTTCTAGATTCGAAAAAGTCTGGCCGGATAAGAGGTGTATTTAGCCCCCGCTCCGATTTTCGATCTAATCCCCTCAGGTAGTGTCCCTCGATGTAAAAAAAATTTGGAGAAATTTTCGACACCCCCCCCCCTTCCACGCCCACCCTTTCGGAGCTGTGGCCATTTTATTGCATTATTTTCAAGAATTTTTAATTTCAACGAAACTGAAGACAATTTTCTGGTTTTTGGCACAAAGTTATATCTCATAGAGGTGTATTTACGATAATTTTTTCAACAATTTTGGTGCACTCCTTCACGGTTTTTCGGCTATTCGAAGTGTTCAATCGTAAAAAACACCATATAAGCGAAGAACGGCCACTTTTTGAAAATGTCCCAGATTCACCGCAAACAACCGTACAAAAATGTTGTTTTTAGCAGATTTTTCAAATGAGCGTTTCGTATGAAAAGAAATGACTAAATGAAGAAACTAACGTCGGATTCGTGTTTAACGGGTCAAAATGCTCGGCGATCGTTTTGTTTGAGGCCTCGAAATTCGCTATTTTCGTCACAAAAAATCAGTGAAAAAGGTGAATTTTGAGACTTTAAGCAAAAAGATCGCGAAAAGGGTGGGAGTATTTTGACCCGAAAAACACGAATTCGACGTTAGTTTCTTCATTTGGTCATTTTTTCCACATAAAACGTTCAAAGTTTGAAAAATCTACTAAATTTCTGTATGATTTTTCGCGATTTTTAGGCCATTATCGTGAATGCACTTCTGCGAGAAGTAATTTTGTCCCAAAGAACATAAAATTACCTTTACTTCTATTGAAATTACATAGAAATTATTGAAAATAATACAATAAAATGGTCATAACTCAGAAAGGAAGGAGGTTGGGGGCTCAAAATTTTTTTGAGATTTTTTTACATCAAGGGACACCATTTGAGGGGGTTAAATTGAAAATCACAGCGGGGAGGGGGGCAAATTCACCTATTATCCGACCAGACCCTTTTTTAAGGAGCTCCTACTCGAAGCAAGCTACCTCGCAAGTTTTTATCAAAACCCGATTTTTTTTGTTCACCCGATTATGCATGGTGTTTTGAAGTCTACTTGGTGACAGAAATGTAATTTCCTTTTATCCCAAATTTTTCGGCGCCTATTTTTAAGGGTTCAGATTTTCGCTACAGATAATAGCACAGGTCAACATGGAAAATGCTATTTGAGGTTTGATGGGTAATTTTCATTGTATTTTTCACGCTGATCACGAGAAAAATAGTGAAAAAAATTCCATCACCCAAGGATTTTTCACAATTTGAATTTTTCGTTTAACGGGTTTTCTACTTTTTTAAAATAAATTTTGACACTTCAAGTCGATTTTCTGAGAAAAGGAAGAGTTCTACGAAAAAAATGAATAGAACATAAATTGTAGAGCGTCAAATTTACTACTTGCAAAGTTCGATTAGTTTTTGATTAGGAGGCTTAGCTTTCAAGATGTTTTAGCTCAAAGTTCAAAGTTCAATTTTGTTTAAATTAAAAATACCTCAAAAACTAAGCCTCCTAAAACACCTAATTGAACTCTACAAGTAGGAAATTTGACGCTTTACGATTTATGTTCTATTCATGTTTTTCGTAGGACCCTTTCTTTCCCCAGAAAATCGACTTTAAGGGTCAAAAGTTACACAGAAAAACGTAAAACAAATTTTCAACAAAAATCTTCCAATTATGAAAATTCCTGACGTTCTGGAATTTTTTCACCATTTTTCTCGTGATCAGCGTGAAAAATAATATAATAATTATCGATTAAATTTAAAACAGTATTTTCTTTTTTTTGTTTTAATCACTGTTTTTAGTCTAAAATGTAACGCTGATTTTAAAATTTTTCCATCACTCAAGTTTTTTCTTTGCAAAAACAATTTTTTTCTCATAAAATGAACACATATTCCCTAATTTTATTTTGAATTAAAATCTTAACAAAAAGCTTACAATTTTAATTTTACAACGTTGAAAACTAAGTATAAAGATTTGTAAGCTCGTTTTTGTACACCTTCACACATCGGCGAATTCAATCACTTACACTGTACTTCGTCAACTCGGTTATTTTTTTTTGAGAAATCAACGCTGGTAGAGGACCCTAATCTATCGAGTTCGAATATGATGATAGTTTTTCTCGATTACGCCAATTGAAAATTTGTTTTACATTTTTCTATGTAACTTTTGACCCTTAAAGTCGATTTTCTGAAAAAAAAAAGGGGTTCTACGAAAAAAGTGAACAGAACATAAATTGTAGAACGTCAAATTTCCTGCTTGTAGAGCTCAATTGGTTTTTTCTTAGGAGGCTTAGTTTTTGAGGTACGTATTTTTAATTTAAACAAAAATTGAACTTTGAACTTTTAGCTAAAATATCTCGAAAGCTAATCCTCCCAAGAAAAAACTAATTGAAATTTAAGGAAAGGAAATTCGTCGCTCTACAATTTTTGCACTTATCATTTTTTTCGTAGAACCCTTCCTTTTCTCAGAAAATCGACTTGAACCGTCAAAAGTAATCAAAAAAAGTAGAAACCCCGTTAAAAGAAAAATTCAAATTGTAAAAAATCGTTGGGTGATGGAATTTTTTTCGCTTCTTTTTTCGTGATCAGCGCGAAAAACGCTATAATAATCACCCATCAAACCTCAAACAGCATTTCAAAAGTTTAAAAATGTCGACCTGTGTACGTAATTGATGAAAGATTTTTGGGTGTATTTTGATATGTACTTATTATTAATGAATTAATGGTGAAAAAATATGATTTCAGATCTTTAGAAATGAGTACTAAACAAACATATGAAGACAGCGAACTGGATGGTTTCGAAGATCGTTTCATCTACGTCACTGAACTGCCAAGCTTGCAAGAAATAGCATCGTATAAAATAGCTCTTGAAACACATTACTCTCATTACGGTGATCGTTCGAGTTATATTCCTATTCGCCTAAGCTGCCGTTGTATAAAACTAAAACCCAACAAAGAAGTGATAAGTTTGAAAATCCCTCATTTAATTGAGAACCAAATAAAAAATTCCATGGAAAAGGTTGCCCAAGAACTGAGTGTTTGGGCAAAACATTTCGAAAACGTGTTATTTTGGGGATCAAAGGGTATTTACCTACCCTGTCACGTCGATATTAATTGGTGTGTTTGGTCGGTAAATGGTGAAATCGACTATTTAAAAACCTGTATGAAGATGCTGACAAGTGGCAAATTCTGTGAGCGACAAAAATTCATCGTTTTGAGCGAATATTGTATGGAAAACGAGATCAAAGAAATTCCCTCGGATGCTCTCTCAAGTTCAATTTATTCAGTGAACTCGCTACAGTATTATTGGATTTGCTATTTGAAGAATAAGCTGCATAGAATAAGACTAAGAAATTACGCTTCTTCCAGGCATAATGGAACGCTGGCTCGTGAATATTTCTGGAATCGTTTAAGTGAGGATGATCGAGGAAAAATTATCACCGAATGGAGAATATTAGGTTCGTTTACTAATCTTCTCGAATGCACCTTCTTAGAACGTGTAATTTCTTCGATTTCCTGGCATCAGCAATGTCGTTTGTTGGCATTAAAGTCCGAAGCTCTCTTGATTACTTTATCTGTCTATTCGAATTCAGTTCGATGTGCACTTTGGGTATGGAAAAAATGTAAAGATTCGCTGTCTGATGAACAGTTTGCTCAGGTGATTTATGAAATACTCAAACAGTGGGAAGAACATTGTAAAAATAAAAACTCCCTTTGCCCCGCATTGATTGAAATTTGGGAAACTGCGCATGATCATCAAAGAAATTTCGTATCACAAACTGAAACAAACAGTATTATTGACATGTGTCTTTTCGAAATTGATGAACCGTCAGCGAATGTTTTAGGATTTTTGAGAAGTCTTCTTGCACTGATGCATACAAAGGACAGAAAGGAAATAATTTTTGGAAAAATTACCCAGATAAAATATTATTTCATTGGTCTGGATGTTTTAAATGAAGTCGTGAACATTTGTCTGCCATATCCCGATGATAAATTGATGTTCATGAACTTAGTCATGGATTCGAACGAAATAAGAAGACACTTTTTCAATTGTATTCGTTTGAAGAAAATTGAAAAATTTAATATGTTACTTCCTCAAGATGTAGAG
This sequence comes from Pseudococcus viburni, assembly GCA_033439095.1. Classification (NCBI taxonomy): domain Eukaryota; kingdom Metazoa; phylum Arthropoda; class Insecta; order Hemiptera; family Pseudococcidae; genus Pseudococcus; species Pseudococcus viburni. Next base: position 465,452 of record JAVBJF010000095.1, read on the forward strand.
GCTGCTCGAGCATTCAAGAAAACATTCTTAAAGTCGATAACGTATAAAGAAGCGCAGTACTCTTATTACATTTGGGATATTGATGAATGGAATGAGTTGGAAAAATTTATCGGCGACAGTTTTGCAGACGACGAATCGCAGATTGTAAAGGAAAAAAAACGTATCGCTAAAGCAATGTTCAAGTCTGGTTTATATCAGTCTGGAATCAAAATTCGACGCGATTTCCCCAAAATGTTCAAGTTTGTAGAAGTGGTATTTGCGGGCGAGGAATTGAACCATATTAAAGGTTTCTTTGCTCGTTTTCTTAGCGAATTGCTCAAGTCACGAGGTTATTGGGAAAGTGAGGGTAAATTCAACGAATCAAATTTCCAACAAATTATTGCATGGTGCATGGGCAACGATGAAACAGCGATTTTGGAATTCAAAAAAAGAGTCTCCTGTGATGCTATATTCGATAGAGTTTTTCATCAAATAAACAAGTTGTACATTGAGTTATGGGGAAGGTGGAATTGGAACGTGCTAATAGAAAGTTTACTCAATCATCTAAATATGTACCTAAAGTGGTATTTGACCAGTGACGATGAAGTGAAAATTTACAAACTGAGCAAACTGAGTAGGTTGAGCGGGTACTCGAAGCAATTGATAATTTTTAGACCAGTGTCTAAACAAGAAGACAAGCAGTGTTTAGGGATTTTATTGAAATGGTTTTTTAATGACGATGATGCAAAGATACAAAAATTTAGATTGGAGAATTTCAAATTTTGAGGAAGCGATTGAAAATCAAGTGAAGTGATACGACGCGACGCCTGTTTTGGATCGTGATGATTTTATCAAGTAGAACTATTGAATTGAAGATAATTTGTAGGTACTTATTCACGTCCATGTCAATGGTTGATTTGTACATTATGTTTTTAAATTTTTATTTTGTGTTTTCTTTTCGAATTTTAAATTATATATTGTTATATATTTTTCATCTTATTATTTGAATTTTTTTGTGAGCTGCATGGGTAGATATTGGAAAAAGTTTTGGTCTGACGTCAAAACTAACGATGTAAGGTTTTGAATCCGCGAAATACACTTTTTAGCTTCCTAATAAAGTTCAAAATTTTCCAATTCAAAAAGAAGTATAAAAACTTTTTTTTTGGTAGTTGATCGCATTATGATCAATCATGAGCAGAAAATAAATTTTCAGATTTTTCCTTTTCCTTTTTGCGATGTCAGGTTCGAAGGAGGGTATTTGACCTGGCACTATTTTACGGATTTGCAGTGGGTGGTGAGCAATTTTTTTTTTCAAAGTCTGCTTGATTTTGCACTCAGTATTATTTTCAAACTAGTTTTTTTTCGGTGTAATTATTTTTTTAACTTCAAAATTTTTTCAACGCAAATTTTTCAAGTCCAAAATTTTTTGCTCACTATTTTTCAAACTTTTAAATTTTTTTCAACGTAAATTTACAAACTCTGAATTTTTTCCTGTAAATTTTTCAGACTTCAGATTTTTTCAGCGTAAATTTTCAAACTCTGAATGTTTTTCATTTTTCCAGTAAATTTTTCAAACTTCAAAATTTTTTAACTGTAAATTTTTCTAGTCCAAAATTTTTCAAATTTCTACTACTACATTTTTTCAACAAACTTTCAAACTCGAATTTTTTAAACTTCAAATTTTTTTATTTTTTCAACGTAAATTTTTCAAGTCTTTCTACATTTTTTCAGCGCAAATTTTCAAACTATGAATTTTTTTCCTGTAAATTTTTTAAGCTTCGAATTTTCTGAAACGTAAATCGGAGTCTTCTACAGGAATATTGAAAAATGTTGTAGGAAGAATTTATAGGAAAAAAAATTCAGAATTTGAAAATTTACGTTGAAAAAATTTTGAAGTTGAAAAAAACAATTATACAGGAAAAAAAACAATTTGAAAATAATACTGAGTGCAAAATCAAGCAGACTTTGAAAAAAAAATTGCTCACCATCTACTGCAAATCCGTAAAACAGGGCCAGGTGGATATTTGTTACCTATTTTCGAAATTGAATAAAAAATAGTTTTAAAAGGATTAGATTTTAGCTCTGCATATATTAGAAGTACATTGTACGACTCCTCACAATTTTTTTTCAAACTCGAAGTACTCGAGTCAAGTTTCCTGGAAATAGCGTTAGTAAACGAAATTATCTTGTAATTTGTCATGATTTTGAAGAAAACATCCATACAGAGGTCTTGGAGATTGCTTATCGCTCTGATGACAAAATTGAGTGGAGTAGGGAAATTTTACAACATTTTTTTTCGGTTTTGATTTGGAAAAAATACAATTTTGGCGATGACCTTTCGGGCTCAATAAAATTTTTATGGTGTCCTTGTTCACCATAATACCAAATATCACGCCTCTACCATCACTTGACTATGTGTAAAACAATTCTTCTGCTTTTTAATTTTGAGAATAAATTGAAAAATTTGAATATTTATTCTAGTTTTTGAGACAAAATCAGAAAATTTTGCTTAAATTCGTAGTTGTATTCCAAAGTAGTCCGTTAATATTCGAATTATTTTCCATCAATTCGTTCTAGAATTGTAAATTCAAGTGGATTTTTGGTATAAATTTTGGCTTACAAAATTGGTAAATTGTCATTTATCACTTGGAAAAGTAGGTTACAACTTAAGTGCAGGAATGAAAAGCCAGCTAAACGCTTAAAGTGAAAAGCTAAAAGTTGACCAAATTTAGGGGACAGGCCGAAAGCCGGAAGTTCAAAATTTTTAAAAATAGCAAGCTAAAAGCTAGTCGAACGCTTTTATCTACAGCTTCGTTTTTTAGCTTTTTATATGAAAATATTTGAAAGCGACATTTTTCTAGATCCTCAGAATATATTATGTATTAATTTCTTTTTCTCCAAAAATTTTTCAACTCTGGTATTTTTTCTAAAAATACATGATTTTCAACTCTAGAAATTTTTTCTCAATATTAAATCTTTTTTCAAACTTTTTTTAGCTCTCGAAATTTCAATTTTTGCAACTCTGGAAATTTTTTCTCAGAATTCCAAGTTTTTCAGCCTAAAATTTCTTCCCAAATTATTTTCCAGCTCTTAAATTTTTAGAATAAAAAATTCTGAAAAAAATTGGGTTGCAAAAAATTTTAAGTATCTTCTGTCCTGAAAGCGATAAATCTTTAAATTTTTTTTTTGAAATTTGCAATGAACAAAGAATTTGAGCACACTTGAAGAAAGATGAGGTAAATTATCAGAATCTCGAATGAAAGTTCCGAAAATTTTTTATGGCAATAAAAAAATCTATTTCTTAATAACAAAAAATGAACAGATGACTCTGATATTCTTTATTTTTTCTTCTTTTTTTTTTCATTCATTGTGAATGGAACACCGAAATAAAAAAATATAAACATTAGAAAATTATAGAAACCTTCAAACACTGATGCAATATTGATTACAAAAAGTGTTGATTAATTTGTAAAAATAGGTAAATACAGCCAATTATATCTGAATAATGCGTTTTGATTGATTGAATCATCTTTTAAGATTTGGCAACATGGTATTCGAAGCAATACGCAAACGAAATTAAGGAAGATTTTAAAATACGACTTTTAAGGAAGCCCTTACCAAAGTTCTCCTAAGGAAGGTTTTAAAATACCAAACCATTCCTTAAAATAAGGTATCCGTATTTTTTAAGGATACCTTAAGGTAGGTTTTAAAATACGGCCCTATAACTATTGTCAAGATTTTTTTTTTGATTTTTCCTTCCCCAACGTATCGATGAAATTATCTTCAAAAAATCAAAAAAATGGCTTATTTGTACATTAGTTTTATTCTAAAAATCAAATTATTTTTCTTCAGTTCGTTCTCGAATTTTAAATTCAAGAAGATTTTTGGTACTTCTAGAAATAAACTGATGAAATAATATGATAAAATTACCACCTGGAAGGATCGATAGGTTGTCGCCTATATTAATAAGAAACATCCCTTGCCACCAATCAACGTGGCATTGTGAAGACGCGATCTCTCAGGACTCCTTGCTGGACCAAGGATTCTGAATGAACTTGACCTGGTTGTCCCTTCGTCCATTGTTTGAAATACGCGAGAACGCAAAAGATTTATGCTGTACATTACTAAACTTCGTATTCTATCAACCCATCATGGATTGTTTTTTAGTTTAAATTTTGTACTTGAATTATTTTCTGAGTTTTACATTTATTTCTGATATGATATTCTCTGTCATTGTTTGTTTTATTCGTGTTTAATTCGATTCAATTATTAAAACTTCGACATTCTAGTGACTACGGCGAGGACGAGCCACTGTTGACAAAAGGTAACTGATAACACGTTCTTATTCTAATGGTATTTTTAGTCTAGATTTGTATTTGTAGGATGATAAATATCTGTTTTCTATACCACTTCGCTCAAGTTTTAATTTTTTCCATATGCAAAATTTCTAATTTTCCTGTGTAAGTAGATGAAAACAGTAAATTGTAGGCACTTTTTGTCTGTCGTAAATATTGAAGGAGCTAGAAGAGACAAATTATTATTTATTAGATACGTTTCTGTTACAAAAAAAAATTGATCATTATTGAATTTATTCATTTACCGAGACTTCCTAAAATATTTCGAGTTTTTCTGCCCAAGGAAGGAGAACCTAAGGAACCTCAAATTAGGAGAATTTTCGAAAAAAAAACGTCGTTTTTGCCACTTTTGGACAGTGCCTAGTGTTGCCATTCCTAGCATAATTATGCCAAAATTATGCTAAATCACGCAAATTTTTTGTTGTTTGTTTTTGACTTCCTGGCATCATAAAGTTATGCCAGGAATCCAAAAACACGAAGGAAAAAAATTATGCTGAATTTGACACAAATATGCTAGAAATGGCAACACTGATTGTGCCATCTGCTATTATCCTCGGCCTTCTTTCAAAAAATTGAGTTAGGCCTCAAAATTGGATACCACTTTTTGTCCTCTACAGGAAGTTGAGAAGTTGCAGAACGTAAATTTGAAGGGGTTTTTTGATTTTTAACGAAATTAAATTTTTAGTCGTTTTGAATAAATTTTGATGAGATTTTTTGAAAAATTTTCTCGATGTTGATGCCAACTGCATTCTGGTTTCGTAATTTTTATAAAATTAAGGATTTTCTTTGAGTGGTCTGAAAAGTATGCTAAAAAATTTTTTTGCCAATGAAATAAAATACAAGTATAAATTAATTTTTTGGAAACTTTTTGTGGTCGCTGACTAGTGACTAAAATTTCATGACAATTGCGTAGGTGAATAAAAATTCAGTTTAGAACGCAGCAGCATGGATAATTTTTGAAGAGTTTTTATACTCCCGATTTGGAACTTTTCAACCTCCCTGTGCAATGTAGAGGGCAAAAAAAAAATCAAAAAATGGTATCAATTTCAGGGTCAATGATTTAGAGACATATAGAAATTCAAACTGCAAACTTTTAGGAGCGATAGAGTGGAAAAAACATTTTCTTAAAAAATAACTGTACTTTGAGATTTTCTAGATTCGAAAAAGTCTGGCCGGATAAGAGGTGAATTTAGCCCCCGCTCCGATTTTCGATCTAATCCCTCAGGTGGTGTCCCTTGATGTAAAAAAAATTGGAGAAATTTTCGACCCCCCTCCACGCCCACCCTTTCGGAGCTGTGGCCATTTTATTGCATTATTTTCAAGAATTTTCAATTTCAACGAAACTGAATGCAATTTTCTGGTTTTTGGCACAAAGTTATATCTCATAGAGGTGTATTTACGATAATTTTTTCAACAATTTTGGTGCACTCCTTCACGGTTTTTCGGCTATTCGAAGTGTTCAATCGTAAAAAACACCATATAAGCGAAGAACGGCCACTTTTTGAAAATGTCCCTAAAATGTGTTTTTTAACGCAGATTCACCGCGAACAACCGTACAAAAATGTTGTTTTTAGCAGATTTTTCAAATGAGCGTTTCGTATGAAAAGAAATGACTAAATGAAGAAACTAACGTCGGATTCGTGTTTAACGGGTCAAAAGGTCAAAATACTCGGCGATCGTTTTGTTTGAGGCCTCGAAATTCGCTATTTTCGTCAAAAAAAATCAGTGAAAAAGGTGAATTTTGAGACTTTAAGCAAAAAGATCGCGAAAAGGGTGGGAGTATTTTGACCCGAAAAACACGAATTCGACGTTAGTTTCTTCATTTGGTCATTTTTTCCACATAAAACGCTCAAAATTTGAAAAATCTACTAAATTTCTGTATGATTTTTCGCGATTCTTAGGCCATTATCGTGAATGCACTTCTGCGAGAAGTAATTTTGTCCCAAAGAACATAAAATTACCTTTACTTCTATTGAAATTACATAGAAATTATTGAAAATAATACAATAAAATGGTCATAACTCAAAAAGGAAGGAGGTTGGGGGCTCAAAATTTTTTTGAGATTTTTTACATCAAGGGACACCATCTGAGGGGGTTAAATTGAAAATCACACGGGGGGGGGGACAAATTCACCTATTATCCGACCAGACCATTTTTTAAGGATCTCCTACTCGAAGCAAGCTACCTCGCTAGTTTTTATCAAAACCCAGGATTTTTTTTGTTCACTCGATTATGCATGGTGTTTTGAAGTCTACTTGGTGACAGAAATGTAATTTTCCTTTATCCCAAATTTTTCGGCGTCTATTTTTATGGGTTCAGATTTTCGCTACAGATAATAGCACAGGTCGACTTGGAAAATGCTATTTGAGGTTTTGATGGGTAATTTTCATTGTATTTTTCGCGCTGATCACGAGAAAAATAGTGAAAAAAAATTCCATCACCCAAGGATTTTTCACAATTTGAATTTTTCGTTTACGGGTTTTCTACTTTTTTAAAATAAATTTTGACACTTTAAGTCGATTTTCTGAGAAAAGGAAGAGTTCAACGAAAAAAATGAATAGAACATAAATTGTAGAGCGTCAAATTTCCTACTTGCAAAATTCGATTAGTTTTTGATTAGGAGGCTTAGCTTTCAAGATGTTTTAGCTCAAAGTTCAATTTTTGTTTAAATTAAAAATACCTCAAAAACTAAGCCTCCTAAAATACCCAATTGAACTCTACAAATAGGAAATTTGACGCTCTACAATTTATGTTCTATTCATTTTTTTCGTAGGACCCTTTCTTTCCCCAGAAAATCGACTTTAAGGGTTAAAAGTTACACAGAAAAACGTAAAACAAATTTTCAACAAAAATCTTCCAATTATGAAAAATCCTGACGTCCTGGAATTTTTTCACCAATTTTCTCGTGATCTTCGTGAAAAATAATATAATAATTATCCATTAAATTTAAAACAGCATTTTCTTTTTTTTTTGTTTTAATCACTGTTTTTAGTCTAAAATGTAACGCTGATTTTAAAATTTTTCCATCACTCAAGTTTTTTCTTTGCAAAAACAATTTTTTTTGAACACATATTCCCTAATTTTATTTTGAATTAAAATCTTCACAAAAAACTTACAATTTTAATTTTACAACATTGACAACTAAGTATAAAGATTTGTAAGATCGTTTTTGTACACCTTCACACATCGGCGAATTCAAACACTTACACTGTACTTCGTCAACTCGGTTATTTTTTTCTGAGAAATCAACGCTGGTAGATGACCCTAATCTATCGAGTTCGAATATGATAATAGTTTTTCTCGATTACACCAAGATTTTCTTTAATTGGAAGATTTTTTGTTGAAAATTTGTTTTACATTTTTCTATGTAACTTTTGACCGTTACAGTCGATTTTATGGGGAGAAACAGGGTTCTACGAGAAAAGTGAACAGAACATAAATTGTGGAACGTCAAATTTCCTGCTTGTAGAGCTCAATTTGGTTTTTTCTTAGGAGGCTTAGTTTTTGAGGTAGGTATTTTTCATTTAAACAAAAATTGAACTTTGAACTTTGAACTTTGAGCTAAAATATCTCGAAAGCTAATCCTTAGGGTGGTCCATATTAGAAAATTTTTGAAATGTCAAGTTGCCACCCCCTAAATTTTTTCCTTTATAGGTAGGCATTACACAGAAAAAATTTCAGCCCAATCGGAGGAGGTTAACCCGTGCCTCTCCCCCCTTGAAATTTCGACTTTTCATCAAAAATCACACAATTCATCACATTACTTTTTTTGCGAGGGGAAAAACGGGGTCATGCTAATAACAAAAATTGTTCACTGGAGTGTAAGGAATCGAATGACACCATAGTCACCCTCGTAGACGTATTAGGGGGCTCAATACGAGCAGGGGAAGTGCCTAAAACGCGAAAATGAGTTGTTCCCTGGAGTTAATTACATTTACATGGGGAATTTTTTTTGATAGATATCGATCGTACCACCCCGCCAAGTTTTTCCTATACGGGTAGGCAATACACAGAAAAAATTTAAGCCCAATCGGAGGGGGTTGACCCGTGCCTCGCCCCCTCCCAAATTTCGACTTTTCATCAAAAATCACACAATTCATCACATAACTTTTTTTGCGAGGGGAAAAACGGGGTCATGGTAATAACAAAAATTGTTCACTGGAGTGTAAGGAATCGAATGACACCATTGTCACCCTCGTAGGCGTATTAGGGGGCTCAATATGAGCGGGAGAAGTGCCTAAAAGTTGTTCACTGGAGTTAATTACATTTACATGGGGAATTTTTTTTTTGATAGATATCGATCGTGCCACCCCGACAAGTTTTTCCTTTATGAGTAGGTATTACACAGAAAAAATTTCAGCCTGTTCGGGAAGGGGGAACCGGTGCCTCGCCCCCTCCCAAATTTCGACTTTTCATCAAAAATCGCACAAATTACTGAATAACTTTTTCTGTAAGTGGAAAAACCAGAAATAACAAAAATTGTTCACAGAGTATAAGGAATCGAGTGACGCTATAGCCACCATTGTAGACATAATAGGAGGCGTGATACGCGCGGGGAAAGTTCCCAAAATGCAGAAATGATATTCTTTTTTCTATGCCAATCGAGTCTTTGAAAATACATACAATTTTTGCATTTCTGAATTCGGAGTATGCTGTTCAAAATGTACTCCTCCCTCCCTCGTACACTGAAAAAATATAAATGACGGTCACCTTGGAGGGGGGGGGGTTATATTTCCTTCTTTGATTAAGAATACAAGCATGTGTGTTTCATGAATTGTAGAGAGAAATGAAAGTGAAATAATATTGAACTGTATTTTCAAAGACTCGATTGGCATAGAAAAAAGAATATCATTTCTGCATTTTGGGAACTTTCCCCGCGCGTATCACGCCCCCTATTATGTCTACAATGGTGGCTATGGCGTCACTCGATTCCTTATACTCCTGTGAACAATTTTTGTTATTTCCGTGACCCCGTTTTTCCACTTACAGAAACAGTTATTCAGTAAATTGTGCGATTTTTGATGAAAAGTCGAAATTTGAGAGGGGGCGAGGCACCGGTTCCCCCTTCCCGAACAGGCTGAAATTTTTTCTGTGTAATACCTACCCATAAAGGAAAAACTTGGCGGAGTGGCACGATCGATATCTATCAAAAAAAAATTCCCCATGTAAATGTAATTAACTCCAGTGAACAACTTTTAGGCACTTCTCCCGCTCATATTGAGCCCCCTAATACGTCTACGAGGGTGACTATGGTGTCATTCGATTCCTTACACTCCAGTGAACAATTTTTGTTATTACCATGACCCCGTTTTTCCCCTCGCAAAAAAAGTAATGTGATGAATTGTGTGATTTTTGATGAAAAGTCGAAATTTCAAGGGGGGAGAGGCACGGGTTAACCCGCTCCGATTGGGCTGAAATTTTTTCTGTGTAATGCCTACCCATAAAGGAAAAACTTGGCGGGATGGTACGATCGATATCTATCAAAAAAAAATTCCCCATGTAAATGTAATTAACTCCAGGGAACAACTCATTTTCGCGTTTTAGGCACTTCCCCCGCTCGTATTGAGCCCCCTAATACGTCTACGAGGGTGACTATGGTGTCATTCGATTCCTTACACTCAAGTGAACAATTTTTGTTATTACCATGACCCCGTTTTTTCCCTCGCAAAAAAAGTTATGTGATGAATTGTGTGATTTTTGATGAAAAGTCGAAATTTCAGGGGGGAGAGGCACGGGTTAACCCCCTCCGATTGGGCTGAAATTTTTTCTGTGTAATGCCTACCTACAAAGGAAAAAATTTAGGGGGTGGCACAGCCGATATCTAACAAATTTTTTTTCCTGTGTTAATGTGGACCACCCTACTAATCCTCCCAAGATAAAACAAATTAAAATTTACGGAAAGGAAATTTGACGCTCTACAATTTATGTACTAATCATTTTTTTCGTAGAACCCTTCCTTTTCTCAGAAAATCGACTTGAACCATCAAAAGTGATCAAAAAAAGTAGAAACCCCGATGAACGAAAAATTCAAATTGTAAGAAATCGTTGGGTGATGGATTTTTTTTCGCTGCTTTTTTGTGATCAGCGCGGAAAATACTATAATAATCACCCATTAAACCTTAAACAGCATTTCAAAAATTAAAAAATGTCGACCTGGGAATTTGATGAAAAATTTTTTGGTAGATATATTTTGATACTTTTTATTAATGAATTAATGGTGAAAGAAAATATGATTTCAGATCTTTCGAAATGAGTACTAATCAAACACGTGGAGACAGCGAACCAGATGGTTTCGAAGATCGTTTCATTTATGTCACTGAACTGCCAAGCTTGCAAGAAATAGCATCGTATAAAATAGCTCTTGAAACACGTTACTCTCATTACAATGATCGTTCGAGTTATATTCGCATTCGCTCTAGCTGCCGTTGTATAAAACTAAACCTCTACAAAGAAGTGATGAGTTTGAAAATCCCTGATTTAATTGAGAACCAGATCAAAAATTCCATGGCAAAGATTGCCCAAGAACTGAATGTTTGGGCAGAACATTTCAAAAACGTGTTATTTTGCGGATCAAAGGATAATTACCTACCCTGTCACGTCGATATTAATTGGTGTGTTTGGTCGGTAAATGGTGAAATCGACTATTTAAAAACTGGTAAGAAGATGTTGACAAGTGGCGAATTCTGTAAGCGACAAAAATTCATCGTTTTGAGCGAATATTGTATGGAAAACGAGATCAAAGAAATTACCTTGGATAGTCTCTTAAGGTCAATCTATTCAGAGAACTCTCTACAGTATTATTGGATTTGCTATTTGAAGAACGAGCTACATAGAATACCACTGAGAAATTACGATTATTGCTGGCGCAATGGAATGTTGGCTCGTGAATATTTCTGGAATCGTTTAAGCGACGAAGATCGAGGCAAAATTATTACAGAATGGAGAATATTTGGTCGGTTTTGTAATCGTCTCAAATGCTCCTCCTTAGAACGTGCAATTTCTTCGATTTCCTGGCATCAGCAATGTCGTTTGTTGGCACTCAAGTCCGAAGCTCTCTTGATTAATTTATCTGTCTATTCGAATTCAGTTCGATGTGCACTTTGGGTATGGAAAAAATGTAAAGATTCGCTGTCTGATGAACAGTTTGCTCGGGTGATTTATAAAATACTCATACTGTGGGAAGAATATTGTAAAAATAAAACCTCCCTTTGTCCCGCATTGATTGAAATTTGGGAAACAGCGCATGATCATCAACGAAATTTCGTATCGCAAACTAAAACAAACATTATTATTGACACGTGTCTTTTAAAAATCGATAAACCGTCAGCGAATATTTTAGGATTTTTGAGAAGTCTTCTTGCACTGATGCATGCCGACGACAGAAAGGCAATAATTTTAGGAAAAATTAGTAAAATAAGAAGTAATTTCGGTAATCTGAATTTTTTGAATGAAATCGTGAACATTTGTTTGCCATATCCCGATGATAAATCGATGTTCATGAACTTGGTCATCGATTCGAGTGGAATAAGAAGACACTTTTTCAATTGTATTCGTTTGAAGAAAATTGAAAAATTCAATATGTTACTTCCTCAAGATGTAGAGGCTGCTCGAGCATTCAAGAAAACATTCTTAAAGTCGATAACGTATAAAGAAGCGCAGTACTCTTATTACATTTGGGATATTGATGAATGGAATGAGTTGGAAAAATTTATCGGCGACAGTTTTGCAGACGACAAATCGCAGATTGTAAAGGAAAAAAAACGTATCGCTAAAGCAATGTTCAAGTCTGGTTTATATCAGTCTGGAATCAAAATTCGCTGCGATTTCCTCAAAAAGGTCAAATTTGTAGAAGTGGTATTTGCGGACGAGGAATTGAACCATATTAAAGGTTTCTTTGCTCGTTTTCTTAGCGAATTGCTCAAGTCACGAAATTATTGGGAAAGTGAGGATAAATTCGAAGAATCGAATTTCCAACAAATTATTGCATGGTGCATAGGCGACGATGAAACAGAGATTTTGGAATTCAAAAAAAGAGTCTCCTGTGATGTTATATTCGATAGAGTTTTTCATCGAATAAGTAAGTCATACAATGACCCATGGCGAAGGCGGAATGTCGATGTCGACTCGGTAATAGAAAATTTTCTCGATCGTCTAAATATGTACCTAAAGTGGTATTTGACCAGTGACGACGAAGTGAAAATTTACAAACTGAGCAGATTGAGCGGGTACTCAAAGCATTTGAAAATTTTTAAACCAGTGTCTGAACGAAAAGACAAGCATTTTTTAGGGATTTTATTGAAATGGTTTTTTGATGGCGATGATGCGAAAATACAAAAATTCATATCGGAGAATTTCAAATTTTGAGGAAGCGAATGAAAATCAGGTGAAGTGATACGACGCGACGCCTGTTTTCGATCGTCATGATTTTAATAGAACTATTGAATTGAAGATAAATAGGTATTCACGTCCGTGTCAATCGTTGATTTGTACATTATGTTTTTAAATTTTTATTTTGTATTTTTTTTTACAAATTTTAAAATTATATATTATTATATCTATTTTTCATCTCATTATTTGAATTTTTTTGTGAGTTACATGGGTAGGTAGATATTGGAAAAATTTAACAATCCAATGTTGGAGGACGGTTTTTTTCGCTAGAATGCACTGCAAAAAATCGAAAATTTTTTAAAAATTGTTGTTTGTATCATGTAGATATGAGTGACGAAATGTGTATTTTTGAATGGAAAAAAGTATTTTTTTGTCTTTTCTTCCAAGCTACAATTCTGAAAAAATTAACATTAAGTATTTTTGACGGTGTCGGGTCAAATTGACCTTACATGCGAAAACAAGTTTTCAAAATACGAACTTTTAAATTTAGCGATGCGATACGGCCAGGAAGTGTTTCTTCGCTTGTATATCCCAACTATATTTTTCTGCTGAAATAAGCTACAAATTACCGGTAGTTATACTAACTGAGAGCTCGTAGGTAGATACCTAGGAATGGTGTTCAACTGTTTAGGGTAATTTTTAGCTTACTTATTGATTTTTTTCATAGTCAACTTCACATTCTTGCTCGATATAAATTAATTTCAAACTTTGAGGCTTCGGGTTGATTTCTACTCAATTTTGAGGCCTCCGAGTTTAAAATTCTGGAAACAAGTGAAAATTGAAATTTTGACAACTAAAGTCTGTTCTGTCTGTCACGGTCACATACATATTGTATACCAAAGAAGGACCATATTTGCACCAAAAAGAAAAAATGTATGCTCTCTCATTGTGAATCAATGAAAAGTCACTGATAAACGGTCAGAATTGCAGCACAGGGAAAATCAGCGAAATTCACTGGTTTTTCAGTTAATTTTCACTGATTTTTCAGCAAATTTTATGAATTTCACTGATTTTCCAGTGATTTTTGTCGCTGATTTATTTTCAGTGAAAAATTTTTCACTGATTTTCTCCTGTACTGCAATTCTGACTGTTTCTCAGTGATTTTTGATAATTTTCACTGATCTGTAAATGAGAGAGTATCTTTTACTTTTAAAAGTAGAGAGATTTTAAGGTTTTTAAGTGGGTGTTTGGCTAAAACGCGGTGCAAAAAATGTAAAAAAGTTCTCAATGTAGATTATCATTCCCCATACACAAAACAAATAAATTTCAAAATTTTGGTTCATTGAGGTAGGTACCAAAATGGGATTTTTTGACAAAACTAAATATTGGGAGGATCGGAGTGAGATGGGAGGTGGAATATGCATCTTAAGATTTTTTGGATTCATTAATTATGTGTGGTGGTTAGTTTCAAAAAGTAGAACGAATGTTTGCCTTATAGTTTTGGAATTGGAGCAATTTTAAAAGTTTGAGGGTGGGTTTTTGACTGGAATGCATTGCAAAAAAAATCATAAAAAATTCTCAAAAATTTGTCATCTCTCCCCATTTATATCGTATAAATAATTTCAAAATTTTTGGTTGCGTGAATGACGAAATAAGCATTTTTGAATAGAAAACCGCATTTTTCGTCTGTTCTCCCAATGCTAAAAATCTGAATAAAATATTATTGTAGCAAGGTAGGACTATATTTGTGCCAAAAAGAAAAAATGTATGTCTTTTAGTTTCGAAATTGAAGCGATTTTAAGTTTTCAAAGTGGAATTTTGGCTAGAAGGTGGTGCAAAAAAATCTGAAAAAATTCTCAAAAGTTGGTTACCACTCCCAGTATACGCCACATAAATTTCAGAATTTTTGGTTCGTTAGGTTCCGAGATAAGATTTTTTGACGAAAATTCGACATTTTGGGGCGTGGGGGTGAAGGGGAGTGAGGTGGGGGGTTGAAAATACGGCCCAAAATTATTTTTCGGGGTCCCTAATAATGTCTGATGGTCAGTTTCAAAAAGTAGCTCTTAGGCCGATTCACCTATCTTAATCGGGGCCGGGGTACCCTTTTCAAACTCTGAATTTTTTTCATTTTTCCAGTAAATTTTTCAAACTTCAAAATTTTTTCAATGTAAATTTTTCAAGTCCAAAATTTTTCAAACTTCTACTATTACATTTTTTCAACAAACTTTCAAATTTGATTTTTTTAAACTTCAAAATTTTTTATTTTTTCAACGTAATTTTTTTAAGTTTTTCTATATTTTTTCAACGCAGATTTTCAAACTATGAATTTTTTTCCTGTAAATTTTTTAAGCTTCAAAACGAATTAGTTCTGGTCTATCCGCAACTTACAAGGCGCAAACCCGAATTTTCGTTTTTTTTGGATTATAAAGTCTTTATAATCCAAAAAAACGAAAATTCAGAGTTGCGCCTTGTAAGTTGCAGATAGGCCAGAATTAATTCCCGCAAAGCGTAGAGCACCCTCTTAAATCTTTTTTCAGCTCTCGAAATTTCAATTTTTGCAAATCTGGAAGTTTTTTCTCGGAATTCCAAGTTTTTCAGCCCAAAATTTCTTCTCAAATGATTTTCCAGCTCTTAAATTTTTAGGATAAAAAATTCTGAAAAAATTGGATTCCAAAAAATTTTAAGAAGCTCGAGGTGAAAAAAATTTGTGAGAATGTCATGTTTTAAACATTTTTAAAATCAAAATATGGGATTTGACAGTTGATAATTGGGATAATAAAGATCAGTAAGTGAAAAAATTTTAGAGCAGAAAATTTTTCAGTAAGTAAGTAGGTAAATAAAAATCTTGGACCTAAAAAAATTTTTTGTGGAAGAAATTTTGGCGGGGAAAAATTATTTAAGTTGAAAAACTTGAAATTTCGAGAATAAATTTGAAAAGCTGAAAAATTGAAATTTTGAGAAAATAGTACAGACATAGACGATGATTTCTGTAATTGTGCTGTCAAGGTGTCGTAAATAAGAAGTTTTAAGGCGAATGTCAAAAGTTTTGAGCCGAAAGTTTGATAAATTATACCTATAGCTAAAAAGCTGAAACGCAAGAAAGCTGAAAGCAGACAAAAGCTATAGCTGTATGAATCAAACCAGAGTTACCAGATGAGAAATTCAAAAAATCACCAATTGTCTTTTTCTTCCTAAAATCGCCAAAATTACACATGAAACTTGTTGATATTCCAAAAAAAACCTTAGATTTTGACATTACACTGAAAATTTAGTACAAAAATTACAATATTTTTGGGGGGAAATGGGAGGATTAATGAGCCCGAGCGGAGTCAGGGCAATCATTTTTTTGAAAAATTGTATTTTTCACCATTTCTTCCAATATTTTGTTGTTCTGAGGTGAAATGTGAAATTTATAATCAAAATCAGACAAAAATTCCCCAAATTCATCAATTTTTTGGAAATCACCACACATTCACCACTGCAAAAATAAAAACATGCAAAATCACCACGCACGTTTGCTGACAAATCACCACACCTGACAACACTGAATCAAAAAACTAAAAGCTAAATCCAAAAGTTTTATTCTTGAAATTTTTAGGTGCTAGCCCAAAACACGAGTTTTATTTTAACACACAGGATTCTCGCGAACTTCGTGTTGCTGAATTCTAGCAGAATCGGTGATATTTTCTGCTAAAATTTCGCTAAAATTTTGCCATTTTTGCACGCCAGGTGATTTGAATGATCATATGGATAATTCAGGGATATTTGAATCAAAAATAATAT
The DNA here is from genome assembly GCA_033439095.1 of Pseudococcus viburni. Classification (NCBI taxonomy): domain Eukaryota; kingdom Metazoa; phylum Arthropoda; class Insecta; order Hemiptera; family Pseudococcidae; genus Pseudococcus; species Pseudococcus viburni. The sequence continues at coordinate 481,897 of JAVBJF010000095.1, forward strand.
AAATGAATCGTGACTCGTGAGAACACAAGACGTTCAACCCTGGAACTCGAATACCTTCGTGACGTCACTGCTCATACCTCTGATTGTCATTTTTGACTTTTTTTTCAAAGTCCAGAATATTCACGTAATTTTTAAACATTTTTTCCGATGTTAGGTACTTATTTTTTCACAGCCTAATTTTTTTTCTCATAATTTTCGCTCCTGAAATTTTTTCCTAAAGAATTTTTCCACGTCCAAATTTTTTTCTCTGTACTTTTTCAACTCTAACTTTTTTCCTCAAAATTTTTATGACGTCATCCAATCAGAAATCATTTTTTTTCAAAAAAGATGTATCCAAGTTCAACAATGAAAAAATTCTTCAGAAAAAAATTTCAGTTGAGAAAATTATGAGAAAAAATTAGGTCCTGAAAAAATACTTAACATCAGAAAAAAATTCAGTTGAGAAAAAAATTTGGAAAACTTCTTCAGAAAATTCATAACTGTGAAAAGTAAAATTGTTGACGCGTGATTTTTCATAGTACAAGTAAAATTTTTTAGTGTTCGGTCCTTTTTATTTTTGTAATTGCGTGAATAATACAAAATTTCACTTGTAAAATTCATAACTGTTTAAAAATGACGTGAATATTCTGAACTTTGATAAAAAAAAGTCGAAAACAACATTCAGATTCAGCGGTAGGAGTACAGAGTAGTGACATGATGTCACGATAATTCGAGTTCCAGGGTTGAACGTCTTGTCGTGAGAACGGTTGAGAACGGGTAATCCTCGGAAACATCTGTAACCAGTTAACGTGGCGTTGTAAAGATGCGAACTCTCAGGACTCCTTGCTGGACCAGGGATTCTGGATGAACTTGACCTGGTCGTTCCTTCGTCCATTGTTTGAAATACGCGAAAGATTCATGTTGTAGAATACTAAACTTCGTATTCCATCATTCTATCGTGGATTGTTTTTTAATTTAAATTTTGTGCTGAAATGATTTTCTGAGTTTTACATTTATTTCCGATATGATATTCTCCGCCACTTTTTGTTTAATTCGTGTTTGTTTCGATTCAATTAATAATTGAATTCGACACACTGCTGACTACCTGGATGAGCCAATGTTGATAAAAGGTAACTGATAACACGGATTTATACAGAAATAAAGTATAAACTCTTTTTATAGTGACTATAGACTGGATTTGTAGGTTTGTAGACTGATAAATATCTGTTTTCTTTATCACCTCACTCAATTTTCTATTTTTTTCATTCTGGACGATTCAAGTCACTACCACTAAATTAATTCTTTTCAGTAGATTCATGCAAATTTATCTATTTCATTCTATAAGGTCACTCTTTCTCTATACTTATCTAATTTTCGGTGGCTCCTCATTGTCAGTGACGTGCCGATAGAGGGGTTCCCCCCGAGGAAATTTTTATTTTTTACTTGTGGGTTAGGAAAATTGAACAGTTGGAATTAATTTTTTTGATGAAAAATAATAAATAAAATGGCAGGGTTTCAAAAACTTTATGAAAACGAAAACGAAAAACAGAAAAAAACGGTTTTTTTCAACACTTTACAAAAACGAAAAAAACGAAAACAAAATTTTACAAATAACGTTAAACGAAAAAAACCAATTTATTTTATTTTCGTTTTTAATTTTGCTTTTCTCGACATTTTGGTAGTGAAAAGGTGATTTAAATTGATTTTTGAATCTATACAAACCTGTGGTGGGATGATGGGGTATAAATTTTTAAAATGAAATATTTAGGGTACAAAAAGCTCAAGATTTCTAGATTCCAACTTTCAAAAATCAAGTGAAAACAGTTAAAAGTCAATTTACAATGGCGAGATCTTGAAAAAACGTAGGTATTTTTCAATCATAAAAAAACTGAGATTTCATACTTAGAAAAAGGAGAAACATAAAAATGAAAACTGAACCTGTCTTTGTATTTTTCGTTTCATGGGATAATGACTTGATGAAATCATGGATGTTCATTTTTTATTCCAGTTTATGAAGGAATTTCTTTAAAAAACACGACATTTTGCCCATTTCCTGCTCTTCTGATAGATTTTCCGACTTTTCGTCGTTATATTTCATTACTACGTATTAACATTTTTAATTTCCAAAACGAAAAAAAAAGTTTTTAAAAAACGAAAACGTTATAATTTTATTAAAAACGAAAAGAGCAAAAACGAAAACCGAAATTGTAAAAACGAAAACAAAAATAAAACGAACCCCAAAAATTTAACGTTTTTGAAATCCTGTAAAATATAGTGTAGTGTTCAACAAATATCCGGATAATCGAAATGAAGAGTTTCAACGGAAAAAATTGAATTTTCGATTTCGATAATCGATTCTTCTATATCGATTTTTCGATTTCGATAATCGATTTTTCAATTTCGATTTTTCGATTTCGATAATCGACCTTTAAATTTTGTGAGGGTTCCTAACCGGCCATAGGTAGTACGGAACCGGGATTGGAGACTAGTACCAACGTATAGCCTAGCGCGCGGGAAGTTGCTTGCGTCTGGTCTCACACCCCTTATATGTTCATCGTATGCAACCACTCACACATGAAAATACGACGTATAATGTTTTGAAAATATTTGAAAAAATCGTTTATTCAATTATCAAAGATGATAGAATAAAACATTTGCAAAAAAATTTGTGGTATATACTTTTTGCCTATCTTCATTTTTGAAGGAGCTACAGTGATTTTAAATTTTCCAAAAATTATATTTTTTTAAAATTTCACTGAAATTGTTAGTTTAAGTACCTAGGATTATAGAAAAAAAATAGCAAAAAAATTTGTGGTATACACTTTTTGCCTATCTTCACTTTTGAAGGGGCAGCAAAGTTGAAGATTTCAGTCAAACTTTGAAAAAATGAATTTTTGGGGAAATTTAAAATAATTTCTACCCCTTCAAAAGTAAAGATAGGCAAAAGGTGTATACCACAATTTTTTTGCAATTTTTTTTCTATAATCCTAGGTACTTCAACTACCAATTTCAGTGAAATTAAAAAAAAATAAAATTCTGAGAAAATTTAAAATCACTGTAGCCCCTTCAAAAATGAAGATAGGCAAAAAGTGTATACCACAATTTTTTTGCAATTTTTTTTTTCTACCATCCTTGATACTTAGATTTACGATTTTATTCAATTTTTAAAATAATGTATAAGTGGTTGCATACCATGAACACATAAGGGGTCTGAGATCAGGTGCAAGAAACTCCCCGCGCGCTAGGCTATACGTTGGTACTAGTCTCCAATCCCGGTTCCATACTACCTATGGCCGGCTAAAAGAATTCGGAAACTCTCAGAAAAGTTCAACCGTTTTCAGGATGTTTTCTGTTCGGCAATCCAAATAGTATTTTGTATTTGGATAAATAGTCAGGTCTCAATTGTACAAAAAAAGGCTTCCGCTCGGGATTCTTGTTAAAAGCAATTTTATGATTGATTCTTGTTCTAGACCCAAAAACGAATAAATTTCGCTTGTATGCCTATTTTTCCCCCTCCCCCTTTTCCCAGGGTCCACCCCCCAACATTTCAAACGTCTATATTGCTTCATCTATGGACTGTACAAAAAAAAATTGCAAACAAAAGTTATTCCTCAGCTCTTAATAAACAATTTCATTCCTTATCAAAATTCATTTTGGAGCAACCCTCGCCCCTTAAATTTGGAAATTGTGTTTTGAGAAAGCATCAAAATCACGTTTTTTGCATTTTAAACGAAAACTTTCGGTTATACACTAAAATTTGTAACCACCAAAAGTGGTTGGAATCGAATTTCCTTTCCAATGAGCTATAGCACGACTATTTCCCCCAAAATTTCCCCGGCTGGGTGAACCTCCCTCCCCCCTCATTTCAAAAATTGGACCACTAAAAAAATTGAACTTTTTTTTCGTCGATATCTAATGTACAATTTCTTCTATTATCAAAAATAATTTTAGAACAATTTTCCAGGGCAAATTTTTATGAAAAATCACGCCTAAAAAGCAATATAATGCAATAAAATTTCAAGAAGTTCTGGAGAACAGCGTAAGTGTGAACTAGGGGGCTTCGCCCCCCTCCCTACATTCTTCTAATAGGATATTTTTTGTCATGGTGTGAAAAAAATCCCAAGTTACCTTTTTTGATGAAAAGTCACTTGCTTAATTTTCATTTCAAAATTTGAAAAATGAACTTCGGCATTTGAAATTTTGCATATGAGGTTCTTTTATGATGTACTTTCGATTCATTTTTATTTAGTCGCAAAATTTTACTTTGAGTTGAAATATCTAAAATTTCTGGAGCTGAAGTTCATTTCTGAAATTTTGGATAATTTTTGAAAAAACAAAATTCCTCATCACCCTGCAAAAGATGAAAATTTGATCTAATGAACGAAAAAGCTGAAATTTGCTATAATATGCCCTACTTTTGACTTCCCGGATCGATTGGGAGCGGTTTCAAGACGTTTTACAGCCTCCATAAAATTTTGGAATTTTCCAGCAATGAAGAAAAACGTATAAAAATGGTTCATGGGCTTTAATGAATAGAATTCTTCCAATCATCATTATCTGCACATTTTTTATGAATAAAATGACAGCGTAAGTCAAAAGATTTGGAAATTTGTGATCAATTGGTTTCATTAATTTTGTTTCAATATTCAATGAAAAAAAAAATTAATTTCAATTCCGATTTTGATTCAATGTTATCATTTTTATTTTGATATAAAATTTTTAGGACATGATATATATATTTTTAAATTTCATTAGAGAGTCTTCAAGTTTTGGCACACCCTCACACCCATGATCGTTTGTACTACTCATATTTCATCAATAATTTTGGGAAAATTTACCATTTGCGGTATTTTTATTCATATTTTATTTTTCCAAAATGGGAAAGCAAAACATAGGTCCGTGTAAAAAATACCTTAAAGTGACTGTCCAATGATGAGAGACGTTTTAAATAGAAAAATTGGCCTGGGAACCACTCAAACAATGAAAAAACTGTGGAATTTTGGGTCTTAAACTCTCTGAATCCGAATCAGTAAATTCTAGTGAAATCCTTTGTTTTTTAAACAGTGAAATGAATCTGTCAATTTTCCAATTGATCATAAAAAGAAATCAACAGTAATTTTCGACTAAAAAATTAGTAAAAAAATCACTCCAATTTTCAGTGACAATTTATTTCACTGTTTCAACATTTCACTTATCTAGACTTGGACGGAACTTTTTTTCGAAACAAAATTTTCAAAAAATAGTTTTTAGATAGGTACCTTATTGGTCCTAGAATGTCATATAATTTTTCCGGAATTTTACGTAGGGTACCCCATGGTCAAAATTGACGAAAACCAGACCCAGCTTCGTTTTATTGGGAGAAACTGTAAAAATAATATTTTTTGACAGATAATATAAGTTTTTATTTTCTTCGTACCGACTCTTGAATAAATGAAAAGAAACTAAAAACATATCTATAAAAAAAATATTATTTTTACGATTTCTCCCAATATAAATGCAACTCTAACTTCAAAAGATAGAAGAAATTGTACATTAGATATCGACGAAAAAAAAAACGTTTAATTTTTGAAATGAAGGGGGAGGGGGGTTCACCCAGCCGAAGAAATTTTGGGGGAAATAGTCGTGCTATAGCTCATTGGAAAGGAAATTCGATTCCAAACACTTTTGGTGGTTACAAATTTTAGTGTATAACCGAAAGTTTTCGTTTAAAATGCAAAAAACGTGATTTTGATGCTTTCTCAAAACACAATTTCCAAATTTAAGGGGCGAGGGTTGCTCCAAAATGAATTTTGATAAGGAATGAAATTGTTTATTAAGAGCTGAGGAATAACTTTTGTTTGAAATTTTTTTTTGTATAGTCCATAGATGAAGCAATATAGACGTTTGAAATGTTGTGGGTGGACCCTGGGAAAGGGGGAGGGGGAAAAATAGGCATACAAGCGAAATTTATTCGTTTTTGAGTCTTGAACAAGAATCAATCATAAAATTACTTTTAACATGAAACCCGAGCGGATGTACAATTGAGACCTGACTAAAATATTAAATATCCAAATATCACACGGAAATTGTCGAACAGCTCCGAAAACGGTTGAACTTTTCCTTGAGTTCCCGAATTCTTTTACGAACCCTCACAAAATTTAAAGGTCGATTATCGAAATCGAAAAATCAAAATTGAAGAATCGATAATCGAAATCGAAAAATCGAAATTGAAGAATCGATTATCGAAATCGAAAAATCGAAATTGAAGAATCGATTATTGAAATCGAAAAATCGAAATTGAAGAATCGATTATTGAAACCGAAAATTCAATTTTTTCCGTTGAAACTCTTCATTTCGATTATCCGGATATTTGTTGAACACTAGTAAAATAGTTGTTTTAAAAGTCGGAAATCAACAAATTTTTCACATTGTTCTAACTCAAAATTGGTTATTTTTCCAACTGAAAATTGCCCGTTCTCCCAAGTGATTAGTAGAAATGTCAGTTGGGACGATTAGTATTTATTTTTTTAATAAAAAATCAATAAATAAAATGGTTAGGTACCTTTTTTAACAGTCGAAAATCAACAATATTTTCACTTATTAGTTGGGAAAATTAGTTATTTTCCCAACCTTTTCCAACTGAAAATCGACCATTTTCCCAGCGAAGAATTATAAACCGTTGTAATAACTACCTAATAAATGCTTTTTTAGGAAAAAAATGATAAATTACCTTGCATTTTTAAAATTTTCACTTTCAATTTAAAAGAGATTTTTTCGCAGTTTTCTTCAAAATTATTCCAATTAATTTCATTGTTCTTGTTCTCCTTAAAACTTATTTTTGATATTCGAAAATCCAATTTTTCAAAAGCATCGGTCTCGCTACGCTCGACCATGGTATATTTCTGCTTTAATAATTTTCTTCATAAAATGAACACTATCCCCTAATTTTATTTTGAATTAAAATCTTCACAGAAAACTTACAATTTTAATTTTACACACTGAAAATTATAAAGATTTGTAAGATCGTTTTCGTACACCTTCACACATCACAGAATTCAAACACGTACACTGTTGTTTTTTTCTGAGAAATCAATACTGGTAGATGAGTCTAATCATTTTGTTTAATGCCGAGTTCGAATATGATTAGCAGGATTTTTCATAATTGGAAGACTTTTTGTTGAAAATTTGTTTCACGTTTTTCTATGTAACTTTTGACCCCTAAAGTCGATTTTTTGGGAGAAGGAAAGGTTCTACGAAAAAAATGAATGGATCATAAATTGTAGAGCGTAAATTTTCCTCATAGAAAAGTTCAAATAGGTTTTTGTGAGGAGGCTTGGTTTTTGAGGTATTTTCAATTTTGAAAAAGATTGAAATTTGAACTTTGAGCTGAAATATCTCGAAAGCTAAGCCTCCAAAGAAAAAGCTATTCGGACTTAATACATAGGAAATTTAACGCTCTACAATTTATGTTCTATTCATTTTTTTCGTAGAACCCTTCCTTTTCTCAGAAAATCGACTTAAACTATCAAAAGTGATCAAAAAAAGTAGAAAACCCGTAAAACGAAAAATTCAAATTGTAAAAAATCCTGCGGTGATGAAATTTTTTCCACTGCTTTTTTCGTGATCAGCGCGGAAAATATAATAATAATCACCCATCAAACCTTAAACAGCATTTCAAAAATTAAAAAATGTCGACCTGTGTAATTGATGAAAATTTTTTATTATATTTTGATACTTTTTATTAATGAATTAATGGTGAAAAAAATACGATTTCAGATCTTTCAAAATGGGTACCAATCAAACACGTGGAGACAGCGAACCAGACGGTTTCGAAGATCGTTTCATCTACGTCACTGAACTGCCAAGCTTGCAAGAAATAGCATCGTATAAAATAGCACTTGAAACGCGTTACTCTCATTACGACGATCGTTCGAGTTATATTCCCATTCGCTCAAGCTGCCGTTGTGTAAAACTAAACCCCTGCAAAGAAGTGATGAGTTTGAAAATCCCTGATTTAATTGAGAACCAGATAAAAAATTCCATGGCAAAGGTTGCCCAAGAACTGAATGTTTGGGCAAAACATTTCAAAAACGTGTTATTTTGTGGATCAAAGGATAATTACCTACCCTGTCACGTCGATATTAATTGGTGTGTTTGGTCAGTAAATGGTGAAATCGACTATTTAAAAACTGGTAAGAAGATGTTGGCAAGTGGAAAATTCAGTGAGCAACAAAAATTCATCGTTTTGAGCGAATATTGTATGGAAAAAGAGATAAAAGGAATTACCCTGGATACTCTGTCATGGTCAATATGTTCAGGGACCTCACTACAGTTTTATTGGATTTGCTATTTGAAGAAAGAGCTGAATAAAATACCACTAAGAAATTATGCGTATCCCTGGCAGTATGGAATGTTGGCTCGTGAATATTTCTGGAATCGTTTAAGCGACGAAGTTCGAGGCAAAATTATTACCGAATGGAGAATATTTGGTCGGTTTTGTAATCGTCTCGAATGCTCCTCCTTAGAACGTGCAATTTCTTCGATTTCCTGGCATCAGCAATGTCGTTTGTTGGCACTAAAGTCAGAAGATCTCTTGATTAATTTATCTGTCTATTCGAATTCGGTTCGATGTGCACTTTGGGTATGGAAAAAATGTAAAGATTCGCTGTCTGATGAACAGTTTGCCCGGGTGGTTTATGAAATACTCAAACAGTGGGAAGAACATTGTAAAAATAAAAACTCTCTTTGCCCCGCATTGATTGAAATTTGGGAAACTGCTCATGATCGTCAACGAAATTTTGTATCGCAAACTAAAACAAAATATATTGTTGGCATATGTCTTTTCAGAGTCGATAAACTGTCAGCGAATATTTTACGATTTTTGAGAAGTCTTCTTGCACTGATGCATGCAGACGACAGAAAGAAAATAATTTTTGGAAGAATTGACCAGATAAAATGGTATTTCCGTGATCTGGATATTTTGAATGAAATAGTGGACATATGTCTGCCAAATCCTAATGATAGATGGATGTTTATAGAATCAATCATCGATTCGAAAGCAATAAGAAGTCACTTCTTTGATTGCATTCGTTTGAAGAAAATTGAAAAATTCAATATGTTACTTCCTCAAGATGTGGAGCTTGCTCGAGCATTCAAGAAACCACTTTTAAAGTCGATAACATATAAAGAATCGCAGAGCTCTTATTACATTTGGGATATTGATGAATGGAATGAGTTGGAAAAATTTATTGTTGACAGTTTTGCAGACGACGAATCGCAGATTGTAAAGGAGAAAAAACGTATCGCTAAAGCAATGTTCAAGTCTGGTTTATATCAGTCTGGAATCAAAATTCGCTGCGATTTCCTGAAAAAGGTGAAGTTTGTAGAAGTGGTATTTGCGGACGAGGAATTGAACCATATCAAAGGTTTCTTTGCTCGTTTTTTTAGCGAATTGCTCAAGTCACAAGGTTATTGGGAAAGTGAAGATCAATTCGACGAATCAAATTTCCAACAAATTATTGCATGGTGCATAGGCGACGATGAATCAGCGATTTTGGAATTCAAAAAAAGAGTCTCCTGTGATGTTATATTCAATAGAGTTTTTCATCGAATAAACAAGTCGTACATTGAGTCATTGCGAAGGGAGGATTTTGACGTACTATTAGAAAATTTACTCGATCGTTTAAATATGTACCTAAAGTGGTATTTGACCAGTGACGATGAAGTGAAAATTTACAAACTGAGTAGATTGAGCGGGTACTCCAAGCTGAAAATTTTTCAACCAGTCTGTGTACGAAAAGACAAGCAGTTTTTAGGGATTTTATTGAAATGGTTTTTTAATGACGATGATGCGAAGATAGAAAAATTTAGATCGGAGAATTTCAAATTTTGAAGAAGCGAATGAAAATCAAGTGTAAATTTTTATTTTGTATTTTTTTTTACGAATTTTAAATTATATAATATTATTATATCTATTTTTCATCTTACTATTTGAATTTTTTTCTTCAGTTGCAAGGGTAGATATTGGAGAAATGTTTTGGTCTGACGTCAAAAGTAATGATGTAGGATTTTGAAGTCGCGAAATACACTTTTCAGCTTCTTAATAAAGTTGAAAATTTTCTAATTTAAAAGAAGGGTCATTCCACGTCAGTTCATACGCAAAGTGGTAGGATGGGTCGGTGATTTTTTTCATTTTTTTAATGTGGGTAAACCTCGATGAAAGATGACGAATGGCGCAAACCTCAGCTCTCAAAGTCTTTTTGGAGGGCTCAGAGGGCTGCCACGAGCATTTAAAGTTTTGAGGTAAATTTGGATATGGTAAAATTGAGACGTGGATAACTCGAAAACCATGATGGACTGAAAGTTGAAACTTTTTCCAATGTGTAGGGCCTTTGAAGAGCTTTTTGACGATTTTTTGAAAATTAGTGTTGCCACTTTTTTTAACATGAAAAATTAGCTGTAAAAGTTTAAAAATGACCTTTCCCTATGATGTCAATCGCCAAAAATTCTGAAAAAAATCTGTAAAGTACAACTTTACATGCTGATTAATATATTAAAAAATTGAGTTGACGTTATTTCGTATTTTCGAGAAAAAAATTCCGAAAATTGGAAGAAAATACAATTTTCTTTTTCAGAGGTCAAAATTGTGTAAATTGATTTTTTTTTTTGTTAATTTTACACCATATTCAAAGAAAAAGTCGGTAAAAGCATTTTAACACCCGTTAATATGTGTGAAAATGCAGAGTTATTAAATGTTAACTTCGTGAATTGAAAAAAAAAATATTTTGGTATCAGAATTTCTTATTTGGTTACCCCTGGATCACACCAGCAGCGCCTGATACCAAAATGGTTTTTTTTCAACTTTTGAAGTTAACATTTAATAACTCTGCATTTTCAAACACCGAATTTTAAAATCATACCTTAAAAATTAAGGCAACCTTAATGGTTTTAAGGAACCGTTTCGCACTTTCTGATTGGTTGAAAATGCGATAAGGAACTTTTTGAAGGCTACCTTAACTTTTAAGGTAGGTATGATTTTTAATTTTCAAAAAAGAAGAAAAGCAGGAAACTCAGCCCGAGCGAAGTGAGGAGAAAAATTTTGTGTAGAATATACTTTATTTCTGTCGAAAAAATATGGTTTTAAGATCACAAATACATTTTGAATAAAAAATTCATTTTTGTAGGGCTTCTGAGAGAGAGGGGGGGATTGCCCCCATCTTTACGCCACTGGAGTTGCATATAGGTAGATATTGGAAAAACTTTTGGTGTGACGTCAAAAAAACTTCTCTGCTTCCTAATATACTCGTAGTTCAAATTTTTCACATTTATAAAGAAGTAGAAAAATGAGGTTTTTTTTCGGTATGTATACTTTATCTGGCTGATCGCATTATGATCTATCAAGATCAAAAAATAAATTTTTATATTTTCCCTCTATTTTCGTCGATATTCGTATAATTTTAAGTTGTTTGTTAGGAGGAAAATTGTTATTTTCGAAACATTTTGAAATTGAATAAAACATAATTGCTGAAGGATTAGATTCTTGCTTTGCATATATTAGAAGCGCATTGAACGACCCCTTACGCTTTTTTCGGAAGAGGGGAGCAATTTTTGACTAGCATTTTGCTCTATTTTGACTAGGTACTTTGGAACTGAAATTATTTTTACAACTTTTTTCATCGCGTAATCGGTGAGTAAATTACTCAATAATAGTTTCATGGTGTTGCTGAATTCAGATGAAACAATTCAAAATCTACTCTCTCAATTATATATCAGTGAAAATAATCGAAAATCACTGAGAAACAGTCAAGAGTTGCAGCAGAGGAGAATATCAGTGAAAATTTTTTGCCGATAACAAATCAGTGAGAAAAATCACTGGTAAAGTCACTGTAAAGTCAGTAAAATTTTTGAAGTTTGCTGAAAAATCAGCAAAAATTCGCTGAAAATCAGTGAATTTTGCTGATTTTTCCTGTGCTGCAATTCTGACTACTCATCAGTGACTTTTCACTGATTCAGAAGGAGAGAGTAGGTATTCATATCTTCCATCGCGCAAGAGCCTTCAATACTTCAGAAATTGCAAAATCTTCATGTATGGTGAAGAAATAAAAGAAATTTAAAAAAGGTATAAAATATGTTTTTTTTTTTTAATTTTGCTTTTTGGATCAGACATTCACTAAATAAGCTCTAAAATTGATTAATAAATTTTGATTTTTTCGCAATTTTCTGTCAGTAATTTTTGAAAATTTTAAATTATTGGCAATTCCAAAATGTCATTATTTCAAAACCCGAGGGAAAAAAGTCCCTCAAATTTGAGATTCCTCAACTTTTTTCAAGTATTTTCCCTCAAAACTGCATGAAAATTACCGAATTTTTGAACATTAGCGGGATTCGGTACCTAATTTTCATGCAGTTTTGAGGAAAAATAATTGAAAAAAGTTGAGGAATCTCAAATTTGAGGGACTTCTTTCCCTCGGATTTTGAAAGTAATGACATTTTGGAATTCCGCGGGACTCACTCGTATGAAAATTATCCCAAAAAAGGGCTGAAAGCTCAATTTTGCAAAATTGGAAGGAGAACCTACCTTGAAACCTCTCTCCCCCCCCCATGGAGTTTGACGATGGCTTTACTAGCTCAAAAGATTTCTTATGGTGTCCTTGTTCACCATACTAAATTTCACGTCTCTACTATCACTTTGACTACCTACGTAAAAAATGGTTTTCTTTTTTTTTTAGAATTGATTGAAAAATTTGCATATTTACCTATGGATTTTTGAGACGACAAAAACAAGAAATTTTATATTTCTACTTTTTCAAGATATTTTTGAATTTTATTCAACATACCTACTGATGAAATGTCTTGAAGAAATTAAAAAATTTGACTTAAATTTATAGTTTTATTCAAAAAAAATAATCCGTTATTAGGTATTCGAATTATTTTTTGTCGAATCGTTCTCGAATTTGAAATTCAGTTGATTTTTGGTATTTCTGGATACGAACTGATAAAGTAAAGTAAAATTTTGCTTAGAAATGAGGTACACTTGAAAAGCTAACTAAATAGGAAACATCTCTTCCCACCAGTTAACGTGGCATTGTAAAGACGCGAACTCTCAGGACTCCTTGCTGGACCAAGGATTCTGAATGAACTTGACCTGGTTACCTGGCTGTCCATTGTTTGAAGTACGTGAGATCGCCAACAATTTATGTTGTGTATTGGTTTTTTTCTTCGTTTTAATTTTGTACTGAAATGATGTTTTGAGTTTTACGTTTATTTATGATATGACATTTTGTGCCATTTTTTGTTTTATTCGTGTTTGTTTCGATTCAATTATTAATACTGAATTCGACACTCTGCTGAATACCTGGATGAACCAACTTTGACAACAGGTAACTGATAAAACTCTAGACTATAGATTTGTAGGCTGATAAGTAAATATCTGTTTATCCATTCTCTTTCTCTCTGCGTAACTAAGTATCAGTTGCTCATTGTACCAGTTTTAGGCTAGTTGGCATGGAATAACATAACGTCATGCCATTAAATTTTAAGGCTGTTATGAGTGGACTTTGAACTCCTCCAAGAAAAAATTAAATTACAATTCGAAAATTTTTTCATCGTGTGTTTTTCTAGTTTTTCTGGGTTTAGTAAGGTTTAGTAATAACGAAAAATTACGTGCATTTTTTGTCTGTCTTCGATATTGAAGGAGCGAAGGAGATAAGGATTATTAATTATTACAGCTCTGTTAAAATAAATAAGTAAATAAATAAATAAAAATTGATCATAGGTATAAATAGAAACAATTTTCGGTTTGAAAATATTTTAGAGGAAAAATTTGATTTGAAAAAATTTGGCGAAGAAAATTCGGTGATTTAAAAAAATGTAGAGAAAAAAATTCTAGTTGAAAGAAAAATCGAGATAATTTGTAAACGATTTAAAAAATGACGAAAATATAGAAACTTGAAAAAAAAAACTTGCTAAATGCACCACACGAACTGAAATCGTCCTTTTCTTAAGTTCAGACTTGTGTCAGTACAGAATGTAGGTAAATAATCTATTTCATTGGTCGCTGTGTTCGTCCAATACGAGTCAAAATCCTGGATGTATTTTTTATTCACTCGAATATGCACGGCGTCTTGAAGGCTACTTGATTCAGGGGCGTAACCAACGGGTGGGTTGAATAGGCCAAACCTACCTAACAATAATCATTTGGCCACGATCGATCTGGCCCACCTAACAAAAAAATAATTTAAAATTTACTGTATCCATTGAAAAAAATCCCTTCAAAACAAGCTTTTTTAGTTAAGTACATAGAACATCAAAATCTGATTCTACTCGACGCTCCATTCGAGCATTATCTGTGGGAAAAATTAGTTGGTACAGTTTTTCTGTTTTTTTTTCAACTTCAAATTTTTTTCTCAACTTTTTTTTAGTAGGTAACTGATATTTTTTCTCAAAATATAATTTAGCTCCAAACTTTTACCTTAGATTTTTATCAGATTATAATTTATTTTTTTCGAACTTTTATCGTGTTTTAAATTTTTCATTCAACATTTTTTTCAAATTTTAACATTGAGATTTTCCTAAAATTATTTGTTCTAACGATAGAATTTTACCATAAAAATATGTTTTCAGACAAAGATTTTTTTCTCGATATTTTTTCTTAAAATTGGAATTTCTCGTAGTTATACATCATGAATTCGTTCAGTGGTATTGAGATTAAAAGTTTTTATGCCCATTGTATTTCCTGTTTTAAAAAATGAGAAAATTTGTAAATTTATATTTTTTAGGGTTATAATGTTCAGGACACAGATTATATGAGCGTTTGTTAACGATAACACAGGTCGACACGATTTTTGTATCTGGGTTCCGATTGCTAAATTTTGGTTGTTTTTATGTAACTAATGAAGGGAAAAATATTTTTTTTGACCAAAGTTTGCTTTTGGTGGTGAGAAGGTTGAAAAATAAGGTTTTCCAAAAACAATAAATACCAGCTTGAGAAATTTTTTTGGCCTAGTTTTACAAAAAATTTTACGGGGAATCGAATGGAATAAACTGCAGCCCTCTATCTCATTTTTTTAAAAAAGTTACAGCTTAAACTTTCCTAAATTCTGTGAAAAAATTCATTTTTTTTGTGCCTTGCCTACCGAAAAGTGACATTTTTGAGCAAACTGGGCGTCCTACGACAAAAATTATGAGAACCAAAGTTGTAGAGAATAAAATTTTCTATCTGGTTGGAGCGGTTAGATTTTTCGGGAAGGCATAGTTTTCAAGATGTTTTCGAGTAATGTTAAACATTAGTGACTTTTGGCAGCCAAAAATTATATATTTTTTTACTCAATTTCCGTCACTAATGTTTAACTTTACTCGAAAATATCTTGAAAACTATACCTCCCAGAAAAACCTAATCGCTTCTACCAGATACGAAAATTCATTCTTTACAACTTTGGTTCTCATAATTTTTGTCATAGGACGTTTCGTTTGCTTAGAAATGTCCTTTTTTTGGTAGACAAGACACAAAAAAATGAAATTTTTTCGCAGAATTTAGGAAAATTTAAGCCACAGGTCTGCGGTTTGTTCCATTCGATTCGCCGTAAAATTTCCTGTAGGACTAGGCTAAAAAATAAAAAATTGAAAATTTTTTCTCTCAAGCTCGTGTTTATTGTTCTCGAAAACCCATATTTTTCGACATCCCCCCCCCCCTCAACAAACTTTGAAAGCCACAAATGAATATATTGTGATGTATTTCGATGCCTGAAATCAGAATTTAGGCATTAGAATTGAAACACAGATCAAACAATTTTTGTGTCGACTAGTGTAATGAATACCTTATCTGTTAGCTATATACCTAGACCTACATATAGGCGCACCAAAGGGGGGCGCACAGTGAGCCCAAAAAAATTTATCGCATCGAAATAGGTAAAAATGAAATTGACTGAATCGAAAAAATACTGATCGTATCTTTTTTTGAATAAATTATCAGATTTGAGATGTTTTTGTTTGATGTGGAGCTGCAGGTCAAAAACTATAGATTTCAATACCTCACTCTCAAAATTAAAAAATTTGAGTTTTGCCCCTCTCCCTTGAGGCCCCTTTTGGTTTTTTTTGTCAAATTGAGTTCGTAAATGAATTCAGCAGGTCGAAAACAATAGATGTTGATACCTCACTCACAAAACTCAAAAATTTTTGAGTTTTGTCCCTCCTCCCTGGAGCCCCTTTTCAGTTTTTGCAGGCATCGTAGCAGGTCACTTTTTTAGGATGTTTGTCAATTTTTTCAGCTTTGGCCACTAAAAGTCACTTTTTTCATCCAAAGGTCACTAAAAGTCACTTTTTTCCTCCCAAGGTCACTTTTTTTCGCATTTTCAAGCAAAAATTCAAATTTTTACGTAAAAATTGCTATTTTTCAAAATTCTTCAAGAAAAAAAAAATAAAAGTTGATAATGATTTTTCAAGAAAAATTTGCCCTCGCTTCGCTCGGGCAGTATTTCAATAGTTCTACATATTTCTAAATTTGAAAAAATACTGTTTTTCTAAATCAGTAAAGTAATTGATTTTTTAATCAATTCCCCATTTGACAGAATAAATCAATAATTTTGACTAAAATAAATCAATCAAACAATTGAACTATCACAGATTTTCAAATAAATTCATTTCACACTGATTCAAAAAGACACAGTTTTGCGAAAATTGACCGATTTAGATTTAGAGAGTAGATATAGGTCATATATTAATTGTTTGTTCCAAAAATCTCGTCATTTTTCAATTTTCTTTGCTCAAATCTGTATAATTAAATTAATTATGTATATCTGCCTCTAAAGTGCCACTAAAAAAATTAGATTTTTAGATTACCTACCTAATTTTTTCATTGAATTTTGACCCCCTCCCCTCATTTTTTCTTGAATTCTAAGCCCTCTTTTAACTGTAAAAAAATTCCCCCGAAAAAATCGAATTTTTGGTAATTTTTTGTCACTTTTTGGTCACTTTTTTCTCAAAAAAGGTCACTAAAAGTCACTTTTTTCTTCGGAATTTCGCTATGATGCCTGGTTTTTGGCCAAAATGAGGTGGATAATGGATTTAGTGACTTCGAAAACACCTATACACAAATTTTCAGAATTTTGGCGCGCTAATTTTTTTGGGGGCCACTGTGGGGCGCAGAGGGCTCGCTCCCCTTTTCTCCAAGCTTGGACATATGATTTTTCTATCTAATAAAATGTGAAAAAGGTGAATTTTTTTGTAATTTTTCAAAAAAAATTCACTCTCGTTTCGCTCGGACAGTATTTTAGTCTTTCTATTTTAAAAACTGATGATTTTTCACTGATCTTTCAGTCCAAAATCACTGATTTCTCAATCAATTCCCAGTTTGTCAGAAAAAATCAATATTTTGACTGAAAAATCAGTGAAAAATAACAGAAATTCTGTATTTTTTAAATTTTACTTGGCTCAAATCCGTATTTTTTCATTAAAATTTCTTCCTCCCTATTTTTTCCCAAATTCTGAGCCCCCTTGAATTTTTACCATCTCCTCTCCCACATTTAATTTTTTAGCTCATAACCTAAAATTTTTTGGGACATTATTTAGGCCACCTTATTTTCTAGTTACGCCTCTGACTTGATGACTGAAGTGTGATTTTCCTTTATCATTAAATTTTCGGTGTCTAGTCCTAATAATTCAAATCTTCATCACAGACGATAATTGATGAAAGATCTCTATAATTATTTTGATTCTTTTTAATAATAGATTTAATGGTGAAAAAATACGATTTCAGATCTTTCAAAATGAGTACTAATCAAACTCGCGAAGACGGAGCAGCAGACGGTTCCAAAGATCGTTTCATCTACGCCACCGAACTGCCAAGCTTGCGAAAATTAGCATCGGATAGAGTAGCTCTGGTAATACATTACTCCCATTACAATGATTGTTCAAATTATATTCCAATTATCACTTACTACCGCGATACTGCAGAACGAGAAAGCTACGAAGAAAAAGTGGAAAGTTTGAGAATCCCTGGTTTGATCGCGAACCAGATCAAAAATTCCATGATAAAGGCTGCCCACGAACTGAGTGATTGGGTGACACATTTCAACAAGGTGTTATTTGGCGGATCAAGAAATTTTTATAAACCTTATCACGTCGATATTAATTGGTGTGTTTGGCTACCGAATGGTGAAATCGACTATTTGAAAACTGCCAGGAAGATGTTGGCAAGTGGAAAATCGAGCGAACAACAAAAATGCATCGTTTTGACCGAATATTGTATGAAAGACGAGATCAAAGAAATTGCCTTGGATGCTTTTCCACGTGCCCGTCGAGGGGACGGGATACTCTGTTATTGGATTCACTATTTAGAGAACGTGATGCATTCACCACGTAGAGATCGCCAATTAGTCGACGTCTCAATGGCGAGGTATTTCGCTCTTTATGGAACTTTGGCCCGCGAATATTTCTGGAATTGTGTAGGTGACGAAGAGCGAATGGAAATTATCAGCGTATGGATCAGATTCGATCGTTTTCGTAATCGTCCCGAATGCGCCCTCTTGGAACGTTTAATTTCTTCGCTTTCCTGGCATCAGCAACGTCGTTTGTTGGCGCAAAAATTGGGAAATATCTTGATTAATTTATCCGTCTATTCGAATTCCATCCAATGTGTATTATGGGCATGGAAAAATTGTAAAGATGAAATGTCTAATGAACAATTTGCTGAGGTTGTTTATGAAATACTCAAACGATGGGAGGAGTATTACAGAGATGACAGATCACTTTGCCCTGCATTGATTGAAATTTGGGAAACAGCTCATGATCGTCAAAAAAATTTCGCATCGAGAACTAAATCCAAAGATGTCATGGACATGTGTCTTTTTAAATGTAAACCGTCAGCGAATTCTTTAGAATTTTTGAGAAAATTTCTTTCCTTGATACCAGTAAGCGTCAGAAAAAGTATAATTTTGAAACAAACTGCCGAAATAAGACATAATTTCGGCGACCTGGGTATCTTGAATGAAATAGTAAACCTATGCCTTCCAAATGCTGGTGATAAGTCGATCTTTATAGAATCTATTATCGATTCTGATGCGATAAGAATCCATTTTTTAAATTCAATTCGATGGGAAAAAATGGAAAAATTTAATCTGTTACTGCCTCAAGATGCAGAAGCTGCTCGACCATTCATGAAAATATTTTTACAATCGATGGCCTTTAAAGCAGCTCATGATTATTATCACATTTGGAATATTGATAATTGGAATAAGCTGGAAAAAATTTTCGATGAAAGTTTTGCAGACGACGAATCCCAGGGTGCAAAACTGAAAAAACGTATTGTTAAAGAAACGCTCGTATCTCGTTTACATAAATGTAAAATCGATATCCGGCACTATTTCTACGAAATATCTAAAATTGTTGAAATGGTATTTGAAGACGTAGAGTTGAAAAAAATTAAAAATATGTTTGCTGGGGTTTTTGGCGATTTGCTCCAATCGCCAGGTTATTGGGAAAATGAGCAGGAATTCGACGAAACGAATTTTCAACGAATTATTAACTGGTGCATTGGTGACGATGAAACGGCGATTTCGAAATTCAAAGAACGAGTGTCCTGTGATGTTATATTCGATAGAGTTTTTTATCGAATAAGCACGTCGTATTGTCAGCAATGGAGGTATTTTGATGGGCTGGAGGAATCACTAGAACGTCTGAATATGTACCTAAGATGGTATTTAACCAGCGACGAGAAAGTGAAAATTTACAAACAGAAAAGGCTGAGTTCATGCTCGAATCGGTGGGAAATTCTTGAAGTTGTGTCCGATCGAGGAGATGAGCAGACTTTGGGAATTTTGTTGAAATGGTTTTTCAATGGCGATGAAGCGAGGATACGAAAATTTAGGCCGGAGAATTTAAAATTTTGTGTATACGAATGAAATTATTACTGAATTGAAGTTAATTTGTAGGTGTATGTCGATGTCGTTCGTTAATTTGTAAATTTTGTTTTTAAATGTTTATTTTGTATTGTTTTTTACGAATTTTAAAATATGTAATATATTTATTTTTCATCTCATAATTTGATTTTTTTGTGGGTTGAATGGGTAGGCATTGGAAAAACGTTTTAGTCTAACGTCAAAAATAACGATGTAAGAACTTGAGATCGCGAACTTGATGTTTTCAGCTTTCTAATAAAGTTCAAAATTTTCAAAGAAGTAAGAAAATGGGGTTCTTTTTTTTGGTATGATCGCATTATGATCAATTCAAAGCAAAAAATAAATTTTCAGGGTTTCCATTTTTTTTGACGATGTTTGTATAATTTTTTCTTGAGAAGAAAATTACTATTTTCGAAGTATTTTGAAATTGAATAAAAAATAGTTGCAAAAAGGTTTACATTGAACGGATCCCTTGTCCATTTTTTTCTCAACCTGAGATACTCGAGTCAAATTTCCTCGAAATAGCGTCAGTAAACGAAATTAAATTGCAATTTGTTATGATTTTGAAGATTTCCGAACGGTGGTCAAGGAGATTGCTTACGATTCTTCACAATTTGAATTTTTTATTGAACATTTTTTTTTTCACACTTAATAACTTTTGACAGTTGAAGTCAATTTTTTGTGCAAATCGAAGATTGAACGAAAAAAATAAATAGAACATAAATTAGAGAGCGTAAAATTTCCTTTCTGTAGAGTCCAATTAATTTTTTCTTAGGAGGCTTAGCTTTTGAGATATTTTAGTTTAATATTTTTTGGAAGCTTGATTTTTCCGGAAAATCGATTTTTTATAAGAAGCCATATTTTTAATATTTCTCATTTGTAATAATAAAAATATCAAAGACCAGCAAATCAACAAATTTTTTCCGCCTAATTGGTGATTCTGGCCTACATTTTTAGTGCTAAGTTTGAATATGATTTCAATTTTACTCCATTTCGTCAGGATTAGAATGTAAAATTTCCTTTCTGGAGAGTCCAGGAGTTCAGTTAGTTTGTTCTTAGGAGGCTTAATTTTTGAAATATTAAAAAAAATTTAATTTTAACTTTCAACTGAAATATCTTGTAAGCTAAGCCTCTCAAGAAAAAACCAATTGGACTCTACGAAAGGGAAATTTGGCACTCTACAATTTATGCTTCTCTAATTTTTTTCGCTGAATCCTTCCTTTGCTCAGAAAATTGTCTTCAATTATCAAAAGTTATCAAAAAATGTAAAAAAAAGTTCAACAAATACAAAAAATTAAAATTGTAAAAAATCTTTCGGTGATGGAATTTTTCACATTTTTCTCGCGATCAGTGCGAAAAGTGGTATAAAAAATCACCCATTACACTTTAAACAGCATTTTTTATGTCGACCTGTGTAATTTTTGATGAATTTCTATCTTCATGACAGCGCTGCCAATTGCATCAATTTTGATTTACACGATTTTACTAAAATTTTAAATGTAGTTAACTGCTGATTGCTAAAGAAAAATCCTAAAAAACCCTGTAAATTTTCTTTGATTGATACCAGAGATGAGGCGATTTCCTCATAAGTGAGAATCCGGTTCCCAACTATGCGATTGGCCGAAAGTCGAGAATCCAATTCTGTAAATCCGATTCCTTACTTATGGGGAATCCGATTCCCTTCCTAAGTTGGCGATTCTTTGCGATTCCGATTCTCTATTTTTTATTATTTTTTTTTTTCATAATCACAAATTAACAAACCATTTTTATGATTGGTGAAGATTTAATAAATAAGAAACTTTCTCAAGCTCAAAAATGGAAATGTATTAAAAATCAACGAACAGTAAACGTAGAAACGATAACTTCGATAGCAACGATTTTTTCCAGCATGAAGTTGAAAATTTTTTTAAAAACTTCAAATTTGAAAAAAACCTAAGTAGGGCTATTCCATACTAAAACGGACCAAAAATGAAGTCGGGTCTTCCGATTTCGCTCAAATTTTTTTTACGAGTTCCCCTTGGTGGTCTATTCCCAAAACCACGATCATTTTTTTTCTAACCCTCAAGGGGGCGGGGGGGGGGCAGGCCTCGAAAATTTTATGCAATTGCGATTTTTAGCAAAACGGCTCAACTTTGAAGGCTCATATCTCGAGATAGGTGGTACTTGGGAGAACACTGTTTGCAGGGTCGGAAAGAGAATTGATAGGAGATTCAAGCGCGATAATAACATTTTGAAAAGCTCAAAGTTGAACTTTGGCAGTGAAAGCTCAACTTTCATGACGAAAACAAAGTATGAAAGCTACCATTTAAAAATCTGAAAAAATTACTGTAAGTAGTGCTTTTTACCCTCTCTTCAACCAACATATTTTCAAGATGGAGTCTCCGAACCCCTGAGGGGTAGAGGGGTCCACAATTTTGACCAAAATTTAAAAAAATCGAAAAAGTGGAGTAACCCATCGATTGCCACTAATTCGAGGGCGCTGATTTCGAATATGTACTTAGTTTTTTGATTCGACCCCTCTGAACCCCCCTTCAGCCCCCTTGATGGGGTCAAAATTCAAAAAAATGAAAAATAACGTGTGGCATATCGTTTGATAGGTTTTTGAGGGCCCTGAGTTCGAATATTTACTTATATTTTGGATTTGACCCTCCAGTGTCCCCCTAGCCCCCCACCCCCAATTTTGGGAAAAAGTATGTTAAGGAATGAAAATATCGTGTGACGTATCGATTCCAACTAATGTGAGGGCGTAGAATTCGAATATCGACTTACTTTTGTGATCTGAGGACTTCCTCCCCCGTGCGCTGACCCACCCCCTCCACCGTATTTTTTTACTCATTTGCTGTTTAAATATGGACTCGTATATGTATGCAATATAGAAATAAAACCTGGAATTCTAGTAACGAATTATTATTTAATAAAATTTCAAAAGTGAAGTGGTATAAACATATTCGATGAAGTGAACTTAAATGCTACACTATTAGGGAATACAAAATCGAGTTTTTAGGAGTGTTGTTGCTATTACTGGAGGGGGGTGGGTCAGCGCACGGGGGAGGAAGTCCTCAGATCACAAAAGTCAGTCGATATTCGAATTCTACCACGCCCTCACATTAGTTGGAATCGATACGTCACACGGTATTTTCATTCCTTAACATACTTTTTCCCAAAATTGGGTGGGGGCTAGGGGGATACTGGAGGGTCAAACCCAAAAAATAAGTAAATATTTGAACTCAGGGTCCTCAAAAACCTATCAAACGATATGCTACACGTTATTTTTCATTTTTTTGAATTTTGACCCCATCAAGGGGGCTGAAAGGGGGGTTCAGAGGGGTCGAATCAAAAAACTAAGTACATATTCGAAATCAGCGCCCTCGAATTAGTGGCAATCGATGGGTTACTCCACTTTTTCGATTTTTTTAAATTTTGGTCAAAATTGTGGACCCCTCTACCCCGCAGGGGTTCGGAGACTCCATCTTGAAAATATGTTGGTTGAAGAGAGGGTGAAAAGCACTACTTACAGTAATTTTTTCAGATTTTTAAATGGTAGCTTTCATACTTTGTTTTCGTCATGAAAGTTGAGCTTTCACTGCCAAAGTTCAACTTTGAGCTTTTCAAAATGTTATTATCGCGTTTGAATCTCCTATCAATTCTCTTTCCGACCCTGCAAACAGTGTTCTCCCAAGTACCACCTATCTCGAGATATGAGCCTTCAAAAATGAGCCGTTTTGCTAAAAATCGCAATTGCATAAAATTTTCGAAGCCTGCCCCCCGCCCCCTTGAGGGTTAAAAAAAATGATCGTGGTTTTGTGAATAGACCACCAAGGGGAACTCGTAAAAAAAATTTGAGCGAAATCGGAAGACCCGACTTCATTTTTGGTCCGTTTTAGTATGGAATAGCCCAGTAGAAACAATTTTAAAATATTTGAAAAAAATGTTCAAATTAGAAGAAATTTATTTTAAAAAATATGAAGGAATTTGAAAATACTTTTTAACAATCCCAAGTTGGAAAAATTTTGAGAAAACCAAGATAAAAAATATTTTACAGTTGGAAAACCTACCTACTAGTGGATTTTTTCAATTTTTTTTCAAATTGAATTTTTTAAAAAAGTTTTCAATTTCATATTTTTCACAATTTCTTCCTAACTCAATCACTGAAATCTTAAAAAGTAATAAAAATAAGAAATTAGACTAAAAAATAATATTTTAACTACATATGAAAATATTTGAGAAATGAAAAAGCTACCATAAATTGCGATTTTTTAGGGCGAAGGCGAAGATTTGCATAAAGGATCAGTATGCTTCATCGTTCGAAAATTATCGTTCACTACTCATACAAGTTATGGAAAAGTTTCCAAGGGAAAGAAGATCAACAAGTTCAAAAAAAAAAGTAAAGACTAAAGAATCAAAATCGCAGAGAATCTTGACTTAACGATTCTGCGAATCCGATTCCCAAAACTGCGATTCGGTTGAAATAGAAAATCCTTCATTTCGAATCGCCCGCGCCATCTTTGATTGATTCAATGAAAATCATTTCAGATTTAACACAGCTTATTGTTTTCGTCTTGCTTTTCAAAATTTTCATCGCTATTTTGGTTCTAACATTTTGATCGACGATTCTGTTTTAGATCATTCAAGATGAGTGGTAATCAAACGATGGAAAGCAGCCAATCAGACGGTCCGACAGATCGTTTTGTATACTTTGCAGAAATACCCAAGTTACAAGAAATAGCATCGCATCAAGTAGCTCTGGCAATACGATACAATGATCATTCAAAGCGCTTCTTCGATCCTGAAGTGTTTACCTACACACCATTATTTGAAATGGAATATCTGCAATACGATATACAGGTAGAGAGCTTGAGAATACCTTCTGTAATCAAGGGAATGATCAAAAACTGCATGGAAAAAATCGAAAAAGAATTGTGTATTTGGTTGAAACACTTTAATCACATATTATATGGTCTATCAAGAGCACCATACAAAGTTCGTTCAGCCGATGTTCAGTGGTGTGTTTGGCTACCAAATGGTGAAATCGACTATCTCAAAACTGGCACAAAGATGTTGAAAAGTGAGAAATTGAGCCAGCGTCAGAAATTTCTCATTATGTGCGAATACTGCATGGAAGATGAGATCAAAAAAGTTTCATTGGATACACTTCCGACCGACTACATTGGGAATACTGATTGTTATAACGACGACGGAATTCTGCTTTATTGGCTTCGTTTCCTGAAAAACACATTGCACGAAGCTCCGCTTGAGAATCACGTTTCGCCCGAGGCTGTCATGGCTAGGAATTTCCATCTCTATGCTCGATTCGCTGTCGAGTATTTTTGGAATCGTATAGGTATCGACGATCAATTCACTGTGATCAGCGAATGGATAGAAAGTCGTTGTAATACTCGTTTCGAATGTGCTGTGGTAGAACGTCTGATTTCTGCCATATCTTGGACTCAGCAACAATGTTTATTGGAGCAAAAATCTGTTCGAATGGTGGTTAATTTTTCGCTGCATTCTAGTTCAACTAGATGTGCACTTTGGGCATGGGAATACTGTAAAAAGGAAATGCCTGAAGAACAGTTTGCCCAAATTGTTGAGGTAATGCTCGCACAGTGGACACGCGAAAGACACCCGTGCCCTGCATTAATTGAAATTTGGGAAACAGCTGATGATCATCACAGAAATTTTGTGATGCGAACGATGCCAAACACTGTCATTG
This sequence comes from Pseudococcus viburni, assembly GCA_033439095.1. Classification (NCBI taxonomy): domain Eukaryota; kingdom Metazoa; phylum Arthropoda; class Insecta; order Hemiptera; family Pseudococcidae; genus Pseudococcus; species Pseudococcus viburni. The sequence continues at coordinate 507,460 of JAVBJF010000095.1, forward strand.
ATATGTGCCTTTTCAGGTACCATAATCCTGGGAATGCATTCGAATTTGTGATCAGATTCTTTCGACTGATACCTTTGGAAGAAAGGAAGAAAATAATTTTTGAACAAACTGCCAAAATAAGAAGTTATTTCTTCGATCTGTCTAGCTTCAATGAGATTCTAGATATATGTTTGCCTTGTCCTGACGATAGACTGATGTTTATAAAATCAGTGATCAAATCGTATGGAATGAAAATGTGTTTTTTCGAATTCCTGCGTGCTAGAGATTTTGAAAAAATCGATGCTCTGCTGGGATATTATTTTTGCCATGATGTTGAAGGAGCACGAGAATTCAAGAAAAAATTACTAAAGTCCATAATATTTGAAAGAGATTTCAATATCGATTTCGTTTGTAACATTGATGAATGGAATAAGTATGCAGATTATATCGATGAAATTTTCTCAAACGATCCATGGCAGGCTTTGGCAGAAAAACAACGAATTGTTAAATTAGCGATAACGTCTGATCTGTACAGATACGAGTTTTATCTCCATCATGATGTTTGGGAAACCTTAAAAATTATAGAATTGGTGTTCGCCAACGAAGAGTTGAAAAGTATCAAAGGTGAATTCGCTCGTTGTTTTGGAGAATCACTCAAGACACGAAATTATTGGGAGAACGAGAAGTTTCTAGATGAAACATATTTTCAACGAATTATCGATTGGTGTTTGGGTGACGATAAAAATGCGATTTTGAAATTTAAAAAGCAAGTGTCTCAGGATACCATATTTGATAGAATTTTTTATAGAATTTACAAATGGTATGAAACGCCTGCAACAAACACAGATTATCTGGAAGCAATACTCGAGCGTCTGAATATGTACTTGAATTGGTATTTGGCAAGTGACGATCAAGTGAAAATGTTCAAGTTGAGGAGATTAAACGCATCTTTCAAGGAGTTGAAGATTTTTAAATTAATTTCAAATAGAAAGGATGGACATTTTTTGGATATTTTGTTGAAATGGTTTTTTGATGGCGATTATGAACAGATGCAGAGGTTTAGATTGGAAAATTTCCAATTTTAATGAAATGAATAGAAATTATTTTCCATTGTTTCAAATATGAAAATGTTTTTTTTTTTTCAAATGTGTCGTTTGGTGAGGGTACAGATTATTTTGTATTGGGTATTTCTTATTATTTTATTCAAAATTTTCAAAAATATTGAAGTTGTTTAATTTTATTGTAAAATATGTATTAGCTTTACCATGAATTTATTCGCACGTATGTACCAGTTATTTGGTCTAAACAGTATAACTCTAATGTAGGTAGGGTACCTAGTTACTGAGTTATCTTCGTTTCTAGTTTCTCCATCAGGTTTTATTTTACTTTCAATTTTAATGGAACGAGTAAAAATTATAAATTAAAAAAAATTTCAAATTTTTTTCTTAATTGTTTTAATTTATAAAATTGGAGAAGGATTCAAGTTTTTATCTGTGCTGTATCCACGAAAAATCAATTCTCAAAAATTCTCAGAAAAATAATGAGTACCTAGTCTGAGAAACTAATGCTGTAATAGGTATGAAATTTGAAAACTGGGCAAATTTGTGCTAATTAATTATCACCCAGCATCAAAATTTAAGTGTGAAAGAACAAATTTCAAAGTAACTTGATTTTTGCTCATTTAAAAAGTACCTAGATAAAAAAATCACACTTGAAGTATTCGTCTCAAACTCGCCACGTTTATGGATAATGTGGTTAAATAAATGGCAAGTTGAAACTCGATATTTAGCTGCTTAAAATGAAAATGCAAAGATGAAGGAAAAAATGAAAATCATCTTGAAAGTTCAAACAAGAGTGAGAATGATGTAATTTAGGTAAGGAAAAGGTAGGGGTGATACTAAACGACGATCTAATTTTTTGTTGTTTTTACTGAAAAACGTCTTTATTTTTAAAGACATCCCGCACTTTGGCTGAAAATCACCATCATTTTTAATTTTCCAAAATGTTCTCGAATTTTGGTGAATTTTTGAAATTTTAAAATTACCTCAACGCCTTGCAAAATGTAAAAGTTTTATCTAATCAACAAAATAATCTGAAATTTGGCATGTACCCTATTTTCGACCTGCCAAATCGATTGGAAGCGGTTTAGAGACGTTTCGGAGCCACCAGATAATTTTGGAATTTTCCAGCGCTGGAGAAAAGCCCATAAAAATTGTTCATATGAACTTCAGCACTTTATAATTGCGGATAATTCATATTGGTGACTTTTTCATCGATTACAGCACAATTTTCCAAAAATTCATTACTTTGAGTTCAAATTCACATTTTTGAGCAGGAAATTTTCCTGGAAAAAATTTAAAAATACGGTTGGAAAATTCCAAAATTTTCTGGTGGCTCTGAAACGTTTTGAAACCACTTGCAATCGACTCGGCAGATCAAAAATAGGGTATATACCAAATTTCAAGTTTTTACTTAGGTACTTCAATGCGTGCATATGTGGGTGTGTATTTTTAAATTTTTTTCAGAAAAATTTTCTGCCCAACGATCTTGAACATAATCTAATCTTAGCATACATGTTGAAATACCCTAGGCCGACATATTTAAGCTTTTTAAAAACTGTTTGAAGTTTAATGGATGATTTTTATAGTATTTTTTACGCTAATCACGAAAAAAGAAATGACGAAATTCTATCAACCAAGGATTTTTCATAATTTGAATTTTTTGTTGAACATTTCTCGCATTTTTTTGTAACTTTTGACGTTTAAGGTCAATTTTCTGAGTGAAGGAAGAGTTCGACGAAAAAAATTAATAGAACATGAATTGTAGAGCGTAATTAAAATTTTCTTTCTGCAAAGTTGAATTAGTTTTTTCTTAGAAGGTTTTAGCTTTCGAGATATTTTAGTTGAAATTTGATGGTAAGTACCTAGTTCAATTTTTATATTTTTGTTTGAAATATCTGAAATACAAAGCCCCCCTAGGAAAAACTAATTGGACTCTACAGACAGGAAATTTTGCGCTCTACAATTCATGTGCTATTCATTTTTTGGGGAGGAGGTTTGATTTTCTCAGAAAATCTATTTTCTGTAATGAACCAAATTTTCAACATTTCTCAATTGTAGGAATGAAAATATCAAAAGGCCAGCAAATCAACCCTTTTTTCCTACGTAATTGATTCTGATTGGTGAATCTGGCCTACTTTTTAATGCTGAGTTTGAATATGATTACAGTTGAAGACCTCACGGGAAGAACGGGTTAAAAAAATCTAACGCGTTTTATGGGAACACGTTTTTAATTTGTAAAGATGTTTATGTTGAAGGAAAAAATTGTTCTTCAAGAGTGAGTCTGAATCAAAACCGAATCTAAAAAATCATTTTTCTCGTTTTAAACTGAGGTTAAATAAATGAAAAACACTTCCAAAACTGTGATAATGGAAAAACAGTTGCCGTGGGTTCTTCAGTTTTACTCCATCATGTCAGAATTTTTTATAATTGAAATTTTTTGTTGAGAAGTTGGTTCACCTACGTTTTTTGATATGACTTGCAACCTTCCTTTGAAGTCGATTTTCTGAGGAAAGAAAGCGGTCTAAAAAAAAAACCGAATAGAACATAAATTGTAGAGAATAAAATTTAATTTCTGTAAAGTCCTAGTACATAGTTTTATCTCAAGAGACCCAGTTTTTGAGATATTTTTAATAAAAATACGGAAGTTGAACTTTCAATTAAAATTTCTCAAAGTTACATAGAAAAATGTAAAACAAATTTTCAACCATAAATCGTCCAAGTATAAAAAATCCTGGCGTAATCGAGAAAAACTATAATTTTCAATGCTGTAAAATTAAAATTGTAAGTTTTTTGTGAAGCTTTTAATTAAAAATAAAATTAGGGAATATGTGTTCATTTTATGAAGAAAAAATTGTTTTTGCAAAAAAAAAACTGGAATGGTGGAGAAATTTTAAAATCAACGCTACATTTTAGACTAATAACAGTGATTAGAACAAGAAAAAGAAAATACTGTTTTAAATTTAATGGATAATTATTACATGTATTATTTTTCACGCTGATCACGGGAAAAATATTGAAAATTTCCAGGCGTCAAAATTTTTCATAATTGGAAGATTTTTCGTTGAAAATTTGTTTTACACTTTTTGATGTAATTTTGGACCCTTGAAGTCGATTTCCTGGGAAAAGAAAGGGTCCTACGAAAAAAATAAATAGAACATAAATTGTAGAGCGTTAAATTTTCTACTAGAAAAGTCCGATTTGTTTTTCCTTAAGAGGCTTAGTTTTTGTGATATTTTCAATTTAAAAAAAAATTAACTTTGAACTTTGAGCTAAAATATTTCGAAAGTTAAGCCTCTCAAGAAAAAACGAATTGGACTTTACAGATAGGAAATTTGACGTTCTACACTTTATGTACTATTCATTTTTTCGTATAACTCTTCCTTTTCTCAGAAAATCGACTTGAATTGTCAAAAGTCAAATTGTAAAAAACCCTTGGGTGATGGAATTTTTTCACTATTTTTTTCGTGATCAGCGCGAAAAATACTATGAAAATCACCCATCAAACCTCAAAAAGCATTTTCCATGTCGACCTGTGTAATTGATATCGAATATATGTTTCAATATTTTCAAACTTCAAATTTTACCGACTTGAGTCGGAAAAATAATGATCTCAATCGGAAAATTCAAAAATCTCGATTTTTGTAATAAGTTGCAAATTTCCGACTGAACCCAGAATTTTCCGACTAAATTGGAATTTTCAAACACTGCGGGGCAGCTTGCCCCCTGCCCTTCTTTCGGTCCGGCCCTGCCTGGACTATCTTGTTTTCGTGTTGCTTTTCAAATTTCCATCGCTATTTTGGTTCCAACATTTTGATCGATGATTCTGTTTTAGATCATTCAAGATGAGTGCTAATCGAACGATGGACAGTTGCCAATCAGACGGCTCGACAGATCGTTTTGTATACTTTGCAGAGATACCCAGCTTACAAGAAATAGCATCATATCAAATAGCTTTGGCAATACGATACAATGACCAATCACGTCTCTTCTTCGATCCTAACGATTTGTACAACTCATACAGCAGAGAAAATCGTAAATACGATTTACAGGTAGAAAGTTTAATAACAACTTCTATAACCAAGAAAATGATCAATAAGTGTGTGGAGAAGATCGAAGGAAGATTGTATTTTTGGTTGAAGCATTTTAATGACGTGTTATTTTGCGATTCAAGAGAACCATTCAAAGTTCAATCGATCGATGTTAAGTGGTGTGTTTGGCTACCGAATGGAGAAATCGACTACCTCAAGACTGGCATGAAGATGTTGAAAAGCGAGAAATTCAGCCAGCGTCAAAAATTCCTCATTATGTGCGAATACTGCATGGAAGATGAGATCAAAAAAATTTCATTAATTCTACTTTATTGGCTTCGTTTCCTAAAAAACACATTGCATGAAGTTCCGCTTGAGAATTACGTCTCGCTGGAGGCTGACATGGCCAGGAATTTCAAAAGATATACTCGATTCGCTGTTGAGTATTTTTGGAATCTTATAGGTGACGACGATCAATTCACTTTGATCAGCAAATGGATAGAAAGTCATTATACTCATTACGAATGTGCTGTGGTAGAACGTCTGATTTCTGCCTTGTCTTGGCCTCAGCAACAATGTTTATTGAAGGAAAAGTCTGTTCAAATGCTGGTTCATTTTTCGCTGTATTTTCGTTCAACTAGATGTGCACTTTGGGTATGGGAACAGTGTAAAAAGGAAATTCCTGAAGAAGAGTTTGCTGAATTTGTTGAAGAAATGCTCGTGTGGTTGTAGGAATTAGAAACACACCCGTGCCCTGCATTCATTGAAATTTGGGAAACAGCTGATGATCATCAACGAAATTTCGTGACGAGAATGATGCCAAACACTGTCATTGATTTGTGCCTTTTCAGATGCCATTATCCTGGGAATGTATTAGAATTTGTGATCAGATTTTTTCGACAGATACCTTTAGAAGAAAGGAACAAAAAATTGTTTGAACTAGCTGCCAAAATAAGAAGTGATTCCTTCAATCTTTCTATCTTCAATGGGATTTTGGATGTATGTTTGCCTTGTCCCGACGATAGACTGATGTTTATAAAATCAGTCATCGATTCGGATGGAATGAAAATGCATTTTTTTGAATACCTGCGTGCGAGAGATTTTGAAAAAATCAATGCTCTGCTGGGATATTATTTTTGCCATGATGTTGAAGGAGCACGAGAATTCAAGAAAGAATTACTAAAGTCCATAAAATTTGATAATGGATCCAATATCGATTTCGTTTGTAATGTTGATGAATGGCAGAAATATGGGGATTATATTGACGAAATTTTCTCAAATGATCCAGTGCAAGCCTTGAACGAGAAACAGCGACTCATTAAATTAGCGATATTAACATCTGATCAGTACAGTTACCTGTTGAATTTCCGTCGTGATATTCAAGATACAGTGAAAATTGTAGAAATGGTGTTTGCTAATGAAGAATTGAAAAGTATCAAACGTGAATTGGCTTTTTGTTTTGGAAAATTACTCGAAACAGAATCTTATTGGGAGAACGAAGATTTATCTGATGAGATGTATTTCCAACGAATTATCGACTGGTGTTTGGGCGACGATGAAAAAGCGATTTTGGAATTCAAAGAGCAATTGTCTCAAGATATCATAATTTATAGAATTTTCTATAGAATTTACCAGGTGTATGAAGAGTCGGGAACAAAAGCAGATTATACGGAAGGTTTACTCGAGCTTCTGAACAAGTACTTAAACTGGTACTTGGCGAGTGATGATCAAGTGAAAATGTTCAAGTTAGAAAAATTGAACGCCATTTACAACCAGTGGGAAATTTTTAAATCAATTTCAAATAAAAAGGATGGGCAATTTTTGGATATTTTGTTGAAATGGTTTTTCGATGGCGATGATGAGCAGGTGCGGAAGTTCAGATCGAAAAAGTTCGCATTCTGATGAAAATATAAACAGACTATGTTTTTCAAAGTACATATCATTGCTTGAAATGTGACATTTTTTTCAGATGTTGTTTGGTGAGGGTATAGATTATTTTTCATTATATATTTTTTTTCACGAATTTTTCAAAAAAAAATTGAGTTTTTTATTGCTATTAGTTTTACCGTGAATTTATTCATACCTATGTACTATTTATTTGGTCTAAACATTATAATATTATACCTACCTACGTAGATTTCTACCATTAAAAAATGAATTTTAACCATTAACAAAGGTACCTTACTGAGTTAATTTCATTTATAGTTTTTTTTACGTTCTGTTAAACTTTCAATTTGATGGAAAAAATAATAAATCAAGGGAATTTTCAATTTTTTCTCAATTGTTCAAATTCATCAAATTGGGGAAGGGCTCAAGTTTTTATCTGCGCTGTAGCCACAAAAAATTAAATTTCAGAAATTCTCGGGAAAATATTTCTAGAAAAATAATGAACAGGGGTGCGTTCAGCTTGAGTTTGAAATTATGTTTACACAAGTTCAAATCATGAACATGTGCAAATTCGTTCATTTTCATTTTAATTCTGAAAATACAAAGTTTACTGGTTGCGATTTGAAATTCGAACATGAAAAATTATCACATTACTTCTATCATTATCACGTATCGCTTGTGAGTTTTGTATTTTCATCTTTTATTTTCGTAATTACATAATTATAATGCACAATAATCAAGAAATAAATATAAATTTGAGCAGGCTGTAAGCTAGTTTGCAACTTTTTTTATTTCATTGGATAATGATGAAGAGGAAGATGATAGTGAGATTTTTTTGGCAGAGAGACATCTCCCCGAATAAAAGGAAATTATACTGATGTAATTCTATGGTGGTATAATTTTGAAAAATGTAAGTAGGTATTTGAAATTCGAAGTAATAAAGATCTTTATTTCGATTTTTCGACACATGTAGGTAATTAGATCAAAATAAATGAATAATATCGACTTCGAAATAAATTTCTACCTCATGTTCAGATCAAAAATTTAAACGGTATCTCGTACTATTTCCAATCATTCCCAAAGGAATAAAATTGTACATTTTTGTAAACGTACAAATCTGCAGTAGCCAGTAAATTTTTGTGAAGTGAGAAAATTTAAAATTCAATTTAAACGAACTGAATCTATCAGAAACGAAAAAATCTGATTGGCTATTCTTTGTTTACACACTATTTCAATTTGCGAAAACGCGTTTTCGAGCTCAAGCTGAACGCAACCCAGGTAATCAAAAAAAACTAACGTTGTAATAAGTATGTAATCTGAAAACTGGGCAAATTTTGTTCTAATGATTTATTGCTCAGCCTCAAAATTAAACGACGAAGGAATAATTTTAAGTAGGTAACCACTTACGAGCAACTAGAAATTGAATAAAATTGAATTCCTTTTGTAAGTCGTAGCAGGTCAATCATTTTGACGCCATCCCATTTGACCGTTTTCGATTTTTCTGATTTTTGCTCATTTAAAAAGTTGATAAAAATCACGCTTTTACCATCTGCCTCGAAATCGTCATGTTTATGAATAATGTCGTTAGATGAATGGTAAGCTGTAACTCAATTTTTAGCTGCTTAGAATAAAAGTTCAAAGATGAAGGACAAATTGAAAATCGTCTTGAAAGATCCAACGAGAATGAGAATGGTGAAATATTGATTGGAGGAGGTAAGGGTGATACAAAATGGTGAACTAATTTTTTGTTGTTTTTATTGTGAAAATTCGTCATTTTTAAAAACAACCCGCACTTTTGCTAAAAATCATTATCATTTTGAATTTTCAAAATACGATTTGGTCTACGATCAACGAAGAAAGCTAAAATTAACTATGCCTTTTAGAAAAAAACTAATTGGACTCTACGGGAAGGAAATTTTACGCTCCAAGTACAATTCATGTTCTATGTATTCATTTTTTTTTAGGCTTGATTTGAATAGAAAATCGATTTTTTGTAATGAACCTCATTTTTAACATTTTCCATTTGTAACAATCAAAGGTAAAAATGGAAATATCAGAGGCACGCAAATCAACATTATTTTCAGCATAATTGAATGATTCGTGATTCTGACCTATTTTTTAGTGCTGAGTTCGAATATGATTTCAGCAAAGAAAGCGTTCTGAAAAAAAAATGAATAGGTAGACCATAAATTGTAGAGAATAAAATTTCCTTTCTTAGTACAGTCATTTTAGCTAAAAAAATGCCCTAACCCCAAAAAAAATAGCAGGAAGGGGGAATTTTCGTGTATAAGCTCAGTAAAGTATGTACTTTAATATTCCCGAACTTCCCTAAAATTGGTGCATATTTAGACCCCTTTTTGGGGTGCGAGGGAGTTCAAATTTTGGTTATTCGGCTATAACTTTCGAAATTATGCACTTACCAAAAAAAAAGTTGAAACAAAAGTTGTAGAACATAAAAAAACAAACAACTTTGTTATTTACAGTATTTCCCTAGGATGTCATGGGAAGGAGCTGGAGCTTTATGAAAAAAATCAATTTTGAAAATTTTCCAATAATACAAATAATCACCAAAAATTGGGTCAATTAACTTTTAAGAGCGGTTCTTTTGCATAGTAGGTACATCCCATTACTATGTAGAATAAGTAAAATGTCATCTCAACGTAGGGGGGTCGACCCTCTGTAAAAAAAAGCCGCATTTTCCCCCGAGCGTAGCTCAGCTACAGTGAGAAATTCGAAAAATTGGTTCAAACAAACGTTGTAGAGCGTCAAAAGACGAACATTTTACTTTTTTCACTTTTTTTCTACGTGATCTTGGGAGTGAGCTATTGCCAAAAGAAAAAAAAGCAGGGTTCGAAAATTTTTCAATAATTCAATACATAAATTACGCCAGGTATAAAATTTAGTGAACCGATAGTCTAACAAGTTGGTTTCTGGGGTTTTCATGGCTGCTGAACTCGATTTTTATAATAATTCAACCTCAGGACCCAAATTAGGCCCCAGAAGAGGGGGTTCAAAATTCATGAAAAAATTTTGAACGCTCCCCCGTTTTTTTTTTTATTTTTACACTAGCTCACTTCCAAGACCACGTAGAAAAAAAGTAAAAAAAGTAAAATGTTCGTCTTTTGATGCTCTACAACGTTTGTTTGAACCAATTTTTCGAATTTCTCACTGTAGCTGAGCTACGCTCGGGGGAAAATGCGGCTTTTTCTACAGAGGGTCCACCCCCTACTTTGATATGAGGGGTTCGTTATACATTTTACTTATTCTGCATAGTAGTGGGATGTACTATGCAAAAGAACCGCTCTTAAAAGTTAATTGACCCAATTTTTGGTGATTATTTGTATTATTGGAAAATTTTCAAAATTGATTTTTTTCACAAAGCTCCAGTTCCTCCCCATGACATCCTAGGGAAATACTGTAAATAACAAAGTTGTTTGCTTTTTTATGTTCTACAACTTTTGTTTCAATTTTTTTTTTCGTAAGTGCATAATTTCGAAAGTTATTGCCGAAAAACCAAAATTTGAACCCCCTCGTCCCCCAAAGGGGGGGTCTAAATATGCACTAATTTTAGGGAAGTTCGGGAATATTAAAGTACATACTTTACTGAGCTTATATACAAAACTTCCCTTTTCTGATAATTTTTTTTGGGTTGAAACCTAAAATGACTGTACCATCTGTTGAGTACAAGAATTTTTTTTAAGAAGCTTATTTTTTGAGATACTTTCCATTTTCAAAAAAAGTTGAATTTTCAACTTTCAACTAAAATATCTCGTAAGCTAAAAGCCTTCTAAGAAAAAACTAATTGGACTCTACAGAAAGGAAATTTTACGCTCTACTATTTATGTTCTATTCATTTTTTTCGTCAAACTATTCCTTTGCTCAGAAAATTGACTTCAAGTGTCAAAAGTTATCAAAAACAGAAAAAAAATGTTCAACAAAAAATTCAAATTGTGAAAAATCTTTCGGTGATGGAATTTTTCCACTATTTTTCTCATAATCAGCGCGAAAAATACCTTAAAAATCACCCATTCAACTTCAAACAAGCATTTTCTACGTCGAACTGTGATATCAGTAAGTACTTACCTATGGTACTTGTTAATACAAATACCTACTCCCGAAGTCGATGTATCCAATTTATACGTATGTATTATATTTATTGAGATCTAGATCTGTACTCGATAGCTGAATTATTTCTGTTTCTTCTGATGCGATTATTCATCACAGCAGGGGTATTCTTGTTCATTGGTATGTTTCCCTAATCGTTCTTATCAACTACTTATTCGTGGGTGCCAGTTTTTATTTTCACCTTTCTTGCACTTGCACTCCTTTTCCCCACTCGTACTCCTACTGACTTATATTCTACATCATACACCTATGTAGCTGTTTTCTACACGTTCTTCATTCCATCTACGCCATGTCTTGCTTGCGACATTTGGATGAATCGGGAAATACGTGCTGTACATTGTGAAGTTGTGGTGCTATTTTTGCAATATGAGTTTTGCTCACTAATTTGCTCAAAGTTTCGTGAAGTTGCAGTTAATTTGAAGTTCATGCTGCTTTCAATGGTCCATTTATTTCGTACCGGCGTGGCGTAAGTAACATCGAATGCTTTACCTAATTTACTTGCTTTGGACTACGAAATCGAATTCGCCTAGGCTCCTATGTGCTTGTATGGTGAGGTTTTTTTTTCACTCAACACTCCATCAAAAGTACTATTTGAATTTATTTTGGGCTAAATGATGAATTATTCTGGATTTTTGGATATTTGATCAACTTCCACAGCTCGAAAAAATCTGAAAAAATGGTCGTATTATCCAACTCGCGGTTGAGATTTTCTAACTTCGTTTTTTGAGGGTACAGGAATCAAATTTTTTTGGAAGTTGCCATTTCCAAGATGAACTATATACTTGGGTACCTACCATATGAACGTTGTCAATCTTTATCAGAATTCTGGATAGTTTTTTTCGAACCATTTCTATCGAAAATGTGTTGAGTTATGTATTACTGATGATTTTTAGTCCTAAGAGAAGGAGGGGCAGGATGCAAATTGGCTTATTGTCGTCAGTGATGTGTGACTGAAATTTTTTTTCATGGGCAGTTGGTAGATGGGTATCAATTCGATACAAAAGAGAAAAAAATTACACACCTGACGAATTTATCTATGAGTTATTATCAATACCTAATGTGATTTTACGTGATTTTCGTAAAATTCTTGAAATTTGATTTTTGTGTAATATCATGTTTTCAAGTTTCGAAAAAAAATTCAGGTGATTTTTTTTGTAATCTACATCCAATTACCTATCGAATGATGTATTTAGTTGGCACTTCCCCCTATATTTTCTTTCCAGTACGTTGCGTTAAAGAAAAATAGTGCCAGTGGGGCAAGATGCAAATTGAAAATGGGGCAGGATGCAAATATTGTTTTTAAATGAGAATTTTTGGAAAAAGTCACATATAGTACGAAAGATGGTCCAACTAATATTTTCGTGATATTTTTTCTAGGATATCACATTTTTGCTTCAATTTTTAGATACAATATCAAAAGTTTTCCGAACAAAATCAGAAAATCAACTAAGGCAGCATAAATTACACAGGTCGACATTTTTTAACTCTTGAAATGCTGTTTGAAGTTTAATGGGTGATTTTTGTAGTATTTTTTACGCTGATAACGAAAAAAGTAGTGAAAAAATTTCATCACCCAAGGATTTTTCACAATTTGAATTTTTTGTTGAACAGTTTTTCTACTTTTTTTGATAACGTTTGACAGTTCAAGTCGATTTTCTGAAAAAAGAAAAGGTTCTACGAAAAAAATGAATAGAACATAAATTATAGAGCGTAAAATTTTCTTTTCAGTAGAGTTCGCTTAGTTTTTTCTTAGGAGGCTTAGCTTTTGAGATATTTTAGTTGAAAGGTCAAAGTTCAACTTTTTTTTTTTGAATTGAAATTTGAAAATATCTCCAAAAAATCTGATTAAACTTTTCTAAAAGGAAATTTTACGCTCTACAATTTATGTTCCATTAATTTTTTTCGTAGGACCCTTTTTTTCGCCAGAAAATCGATTTTTGTAATGAACCGCATTTTCAACATTTTCCTTTTGCAACAATGGGAATACCAAAGGGCGGCAAATCGACAATTTGCTTTCTACGTAATGGATTCTGATTGGTGTTTCTGACTTACTTTTTTGTGCAGAGTTAAAATATGATTTCAGTTTCACCCCATCGCATCAGGATTTTTTATAATTGGAAATTTTTGTTGAAAATTCGTTTTGCATTTTTTATGTAAATTTTGGCCATTAAAGTCGATTTTCTGGCTAAAGAAACGGTACTACGAAAAATATGAGTAGAACATAAACTGTAGAGCGTAAAATTTTCTTCTAGTAGTGTCGAATTAGTTTTTTCTTAGGTGGCTTAGTTTTTGAGATATTTTCAATTCAAAAAAAAGTTGAACTTTGAACTAAAATATCTCGAAAGCTAAGCCTTCTAAGAAAAAACTAATTGAACTTTACAGAAAGGAAATTTTAAGTTCTACTATTTATGTTCTATTCATTTTTTTCGTTGAACTCTTCCTTTTCTCAGAAAATTTACTTCAAGTGTCAAAAGTTATCAAAAAATGTAAAAAAAAGTTCAACAAAAAATTCAAATTGTGAAAAATCTTTCGGTGATGAAATTTTTCCACTATTTTACTCATGATCAGCGCGAGAAATGCTATAAAAATCGCCCATTAAACTTCAAACAGCATTTTCCATGTCGACCTGTGTTATGAATACAAAGGTTTTAGAACTCCTTTTTTGAAAAATTACGCTTTTTTAAATCTGTAGTATCCACCTCGAATGTACTTGAGTAAATTTTACAAAAAAAATTGCGATTTTTCATCATGTCTTCACTGTTTACATTTTTCCCCATGGCATTTTGCATCCTGCCCCACTAAAAAAGTGAAAAAAATTCAAAAAATTCTGTAGGGTTGAACGATGCACCAAAATGGAATTTTTCCAGCGAAATGGGAGGTAAATGTTTGAACCTTAATTTTTTGCAAGAATCAGACAATTTGATCAATTTGAATAGATTTGGCAGAACATTTGGCCTAGGTTGGTGCTTCCTGCCCTACCTTCCCTTATCTGTTTTTTGAGCCTGGTAAATTTATTTAGAGCTGTTTAGGTAGATCGAAAAAAAAAACATATCTTGGATTTCGACCAAATTTGGTGGGGTGGTTTACTTTGAGTGGGAGACTACCCAAAAAAATTGAGCCCCCAGGTGTAAGGGGAGGGGAGCAGGGGGTGCTCAAAGTGCACCTCCTTTTGAAAAAAACGCAGTTTTTTGTGTTTTTTAGAAAATCAAAATCGTGCGAGAAGCCGTCACAGCACTCAAAAGTTGCGATTTGAGTTTCTACAACTCCCTGAACTATCGCCGTCCTTCTCCGATCAAAATTCAGACTGCTATCAGGGGGTCCAAAAGTTGCAGATTGCAATATTTCAATAATATGAATTTTTCACTAAGTTGGAATGATTTTTTTCATCCAGTAATTGAGCAAAAAATTTTTTTTCGATCACTGAAAGTAAATTTTGAAAAAACATTATGAAAATTTTATGCACCAGTGCAGCCAACATAGCGAATCGTAAAATTCCAAAATACAGAATTTATGCCAACTTTGAATTGATTACTTTTTCGCTTGAAAATATTATGAATTTTTTTCACTCACTAGAAGTCAATTTCGGAAAATTTTGTATATCAGTGTAGCCAGTTATAAATTCTACACTATGAAATTTACGTTAATTCGAATTAGTTTTTTTATTGTTTGAAAAATTCACAATAATTTTTTTTCAGTCATCAGAAATGAAAATTTAAAAATTATTTTTTGAAATTTTTTACGTCAGTGCAGCCAGTAGCTAATTGTGATATTCTAATATTACGAACTCGAATGCATTTTTTTCTCATCAAGTAATTGGAAAAATTTTTTCTCCCAATCGATAAAAGTATATTTTGAAAACATAGGTAAGTAATCCATTCTCAAATCATTGAAAGATCTTGTAGATATGTTTTCAAAACATACTTTTTTCGATTGGGAGAAAAAATTGGTCCAATTACTTAATGAAAAAAAAATGCATTCGAGTTCGTAATATTAGAATATCACAATTAGCTACTGGCTGCACTGACGTAAAAATTTTCAAAAAATAATTTTTAAATTTTCATTTCTGATGACTGAAAAAAAAATTATTGTGAATTTTTCAAACAACAAAAAAATTAATTCGAAATAAACGTAAATTTCATAGTGAAGAATTTATAACTGGCTACAC
The DNA here is from genome assembly GCA_033439095.1 of Pseudococcus viburni. Lineage (NCBI taxonomy): Eukaryota > Metazoa > Arthropoda > Insecta > Hemiptera > Pseudococcidae > Pseudococcus > Pseudococcus viburni. The sequence continues at coordinate 522,705 of JAVBJF010000095.1, forward strand.
TGATATACAAAAATTTCCGAAAAATTTCCGAAATTTACTTCTAGTGAGTGAAAAAAATTCATAATATTTTCAAGCGAAAAAGTAATCAATTCAAAGTTGGCAAAAATTCTGTATTTTGGAATTTTACGATTCGCTGTTGGCTGCACTGGTGCATAAAATTTTCATATTTTTTTTTCAAAATTTACTTTCAATGATCGAAAAAAAATTTTTGCTCAATTACTTGATGAAAAAATCTTTCCGCTTAGTGAAAAATTCATATTATTGAAATATTGCAATCTGCAACTTTTGGACCCCCTGGTAGCAGTCTGAATTTTGATCGGAGGAGGACGGCGATGGTTCAAGGAGTTGTAGAAACTCAAATCGCAACTTTTGAATGCTGTGACGGCTTCTCGCACGATTTTTATTTTCAAAAAACACAAAAAACTGCGTTTTTTTCAAAAGGAGGTGCACTTTGAGCACCCCCTGCTCCCCTCCCCTTGCACCTGGCGGGCTCAAATTTTTTTTGGGTAGTCTCCCACTCAAAGTAAACCACCCCACCAAATTTGGTCGAAATCCAAGATATGGTTTTTTTTCGATCCACCCTACTGTTTAGTGACCTGAATATCATTACTTTTTATTTATTTCTGAGATTTTTTATGTTAAAAATACTTGATAGATCCTCTGAAATGATGAAAGATATCGCTTGAATTGTGATAGCGAACATTAGCCACTGCTTGTGTATTGTTTCTTCATTTTGAGATCTTGCTATTTTGATTTCTGCATATTTCTGTGGACTTTGGTCATTAATTCCAATGATGGAAAAATTATAATTTCAGATATTTCACGATGGGTGCTAATCAGACAAGTGACGCCATCGAACCAGATGTGCAGGGAGATCGTTTCAATTACGTCACCGAATTACCCAGCTTGCGAGAAATAGCATCGTATCGAATAGCTCTGGCAATACGTTTCCATGATAGTTCGCCTTACATTTACAACAGCGAGAACTACATCAACTTGAAAAATTACGATGATGAAGTTGAGAGCCTTACAGAATCTCCTGAAATCTTGGACATGATAAAAAATTATATAAAAAGGATCAAAGAAGAATTCAGTACCTGGGTGCATCACTTCAGTCGTGTGTTATTTTGTCAGTCAAGACGTCCATATAAACTTTTTCAACTCGATGCGAATTGGTGTGTTTGGCTACCGAATGGTCAAATTGATTATCTCAAGACCGGCATGAAGATGCTGAAAAGTGGGAAATTAAACGAGGTACAAAAATTCATCATTTCGTGCGAATATTGCTTGGAAGATGAGATCAAAAAGGTGTCTCTGGAAGCCCTTCCAACAGACTTTATTGCGAATACGAATTATTACGACGACGGAATACTCTTTTATTGGATTCATTTCCTGAAAAACACTCTTCACGAAGTACCACTCGAGGATTTCAGTTCAGCCGAGACTGCCATGGTGAGAAATTTCCAACGCTATTCTCGATTCGCCATCGAGTGTTTCTGGCATTGCTCAAGTGACGACGATCAATTCATTGTGGTCAGCGAATGGATATCGAGTCGTTGTAATAATCATTTCGAATGCGACGTCTTGGAACGTTTAATTTCTACGTTGTCCTGGCATCAGCAAAGTTGCCTGTTGACGGAAAAGTCCAACGAAATTTTGATCAATTTGTCACTTCGTTCTCGTTCCACGCGATGTGCACTTTGGGCATGGAAATACTGCAAAGGTACCATGTCTGATGAGCAATTTTCCAATGTCGTTGATAAAATACTCAGACTGTGGCAGGATAACAGACGCTCCTGTCCAACGTTGACTATAATTTGGGAAACAGCCTATGATCATCAAAGAAACTTCGCAGCTCGAGCTCTGTCAAACATGATCATTGATATGTGTCTCTTCCGACATGAACATCCTGCGATAGCTCTGGAATTCTTGAACAGATTTCTTCCCTTGATACCCGTAGAAACCAGAAAGAGCATAATTTCCGGAAAAACTTTCAAAATGGAGACCCAGTTGATCGATCTGTCTACTTTGGATGTAATATTAGACTTATGTTTTCCAAATCCTTATGAAAAATTGGTGTTTCAATACTCAGTCATCAATTTTGAATGGATGGATAGGCATGCTTTGGAATATATGCTAGAAGGAGGAGATTTCAAAAAATTCAATCTGCTGTTAGAATATTACTTTTCTAGGAATGTAGACGGCGGCGGCGCACGAGCTTTAAAGAAAACAATACTGGATTATCTAGATTCGATGTTTCCGGATATAGATCGTTTCATCCATTTTATTTGCGACATTCGTAAATGGCAAGAGTTGGGAAATTTCATTGACAAAATTTTCCCAAACCATCCTTTTCTGGCGTTAAATCATAAACAGAGGTTTGTTGAATCAGCTATAAAATCTGCTGCTTATAAATTGAGGTTTGATAAGCGCCTGAGTATCTGCACAACAATAAAAATTGTAGAAATGATATTCAAAAAAAGAGAACAGAAAGATATTAAACGTACATTTGCTCATTCTTATGAAGAATCGCTCAAGACACGATCTTATTGGGAGAACGAGGAGGTATCCGATGAAACATACCTTGAAAAAATCTTTGCCTGGTGTTTGGGTAATAATCGAAGAGTGATTGTGGGTCCCAAAAGGTACGAGTGGCCTGATATTATACTTCATAGAATTTTTTACAGAATAAGCGAATTGTATCAGGAATCAAGAACCAGGCCTATCTATGTAGAGATATTGCTCACCCGTCTGAATAAATACTTGAAGTGGTACCTGGCATGTGACTATCAAGTGAAATGGTACAAATTGTACAAATTCAACGTAAACTTCGAACAGCTGGAAATTTTTAGATTGATTTCAACTCGAAAGGATAGTCAAACTTTGAAGATTTTGTTGGAATGGTTTTTAGATGACGATGATGACCGAATACGAGAATTTACTTTGAAGATTTTACTGAAATGGTTTTTTGATGGAGATGGAGATTTTTTCGTTTTAAAATCATGAATTTTTTCCATTTTTTTTTAAAGATACTGATGTTATTTTTTATCTCAAAATATGCGTCAATTTTACCATGAATTTATTCGTATCGACGTGCCACTGGTTTGGTTTAAACATTATTTTTTAGGTACCTACCTTACTGAATAATTTTTATTTCTAATTTTTTTACGTTTTGTTTTACTGACTTATATTTCAATGGAATAAAATAATGATGAATTATAGGAATTTTCAAATCTTTTTCTTAATTGTTTGAATTCATCAAAAATTGATCTTGCAGCCCAAAAAAATAAATTTGCTTATGAGATGTTTGAGTGAACAATAAAATTGGATTTGTTGAAAATCAAAATAAATCCGCAAATTCGTGATCTGCAAATTTTCAAAGAGCAAAACGTGATGTGAATTGATGGCAGGAAATCGTGTTTTTTGAAAAAAATGGTTCAGTTTTAAGGTTTTCCAATAGGGCTGGGCTAATGAACCATGTAGTCCGAACCCATTATAAAAAAAAAAAAAAAAAAAAAAGGTTTTCCAGCTCTGTTCTCTTGCGCTATAGGACCTGAATTTTTTTTAGGAATGTGCCACTTTCAAATTGCATTTTACCACATAGACCTCGTTAATTTTCATAAGAATTCAGGATTTAGTTTTTTTCGAACCACCTATATCGAGCATATGTTGAATTGTACTGATGATTTTTGTGGATCATCGTGTTTGGGGTGTAAAAATTCTTTTATAACCAAATGAGGAATTTTTCAGCTCATGCTAATGAAGAATGGTTTGAAATGTACCTAAATATCGAAAAAATATCAATTAAAGAAAGTAAAATGCAAAACCGTTTCAAAATATTGAAAAAAAATTTGTGAACGTCTAGGAAAATAAAATGAAAATTACGTTTAAATCAATGAAATATCGTCGAATTTGAGAAATAGTTTAAAATATCTTGGAAATCGTAAAAAAAACTCGAGAAAAACAATGATAAATTTGTATGAAAATTGTCAAAATTGACGTAGGTAGATCTACAAGCAAATGAAATGGTGATAAAATTATGGGAAAAGGGTATGGACGGATAAGGGGTGAATTTGGCCCCCGGCGCTTTTGGGCTCCTAAACACCTCAAGTCGTGTATATTGACTAGAAATAATTTTTCACAAAATTTTGGACCCCTACCCCCCTCTCTTTCGGAGCTATGGCCATTTTATTGCATTATTTTCAAGAATTTTTAATTTCAACGGAAGTAAAGGAAATTTTCTGTTCTTTGGCACAAAGTTACGTCTGGTAGAGGTGTATTCATGATAATTTTTTCAACAATTTTGGTGCACTCCTTCACGTTTTTTCGGTCATTTGAAGTTTTCAATCGTAAAGAATACCATATAAGCGAAGAGCGACCACCCTGGAAAAATTCCTAAAAAATACGTTTTTTTATGTAGAATTTTACTATGTATTTGGTTTTGGCGATTTCTTTGAACTAAGGGCCGAAAATCGCGAAAAACCGTACAGAAATGTTGTAATTTTAGCAGATTTTTCAAATTTTGAGCGCTTTATACAGAAAGAAATGACCAAATAAGGAAACCAATTTCAAATTCGTGTTCAGCAGGTCAAAATACCCCGGTAAACACCCTTTTCGTAATAGTTTTGATTAAAATTTCAAAATTCACCTTTCTCACTGATTTTTAATGGAAAAAAAAGTGAATTTCGAGACTTCGAGTAAAACGATCGCGAAAAACGTATTTTTCGGGGTATTTTGACCTGCTGAGCACGAATATGGATTTGTTTTTTTTCATTTCGTCATTTTCCCCTAAAACGTCCTCATTTTCAAGTTTGAATCGGGTCTTTCGAGCAAGAAAATTATTATACACAATAATTACTGTCATATTCGTGTTCTACGACCTAAAATTAGTCGAAAACCAAAATCTTTCCATTTCAAAATTTTTGAGTCCAATTTCAGCTACAGAAACCGTACAAGAGGAGTGATGGTGAATTTATTTTCCACGTATCCTCCATGTCTTTGACATTAAATCGTGCCAATGAGTTACAATATTGCGCGCCCAGATCTCGAACAATAATTTTTTGAAATTTTTCCACAAGAATCAACATTACAATTCGAGATTGAAAAATGTTTCACGAAAGCAGGAGCGGGGCATCAAAGATGCTTGATTTTTTTCAAATATTCCTAATTATCATTTTGGCATCACGTTGTTGCGCTGTACAAAATTAATTCATTATTGATTTTCTAAGGTGGGGCATGGGGGGAGGGGGGGAGCATTGTTGGTCAAAAACACAAGAACACCTTTTTTCCGAAAATAAAACCGTATTTAAGACCAATAACATCACTATTAATAGAATTAGGAAGTTCGAAATTTAAATGGGAGGATTTCAACTCCAGGACGACCATAAAATCAACGTATTAAAAAGTGGCAAAAATGAAACCCTATCTGAAAAACTCTCAACTCTAAATAATACGTCTTAGCAGATGGATTTCGGCGAAGACGTTGAAATATACATAAATTAAAAGAAAAGGGTGTGAATGGGGGCTTGGGGATGAAGAAAGAGGTAGTACACATGAGAAAATGACGAAATGAAAAAACAAATCCATATTCGTGCTCAGCAGGTCAAAATACCCCGAAAAATACGTTTTTCGCGATCGTTTTACTCGAAGTCTCGAAATTCACTTTTTTTTCCATTAAAAATCAGTGAGAAAGGTGAATTTTGAAATTTTAATCAAAACTATTACGAAAAGGGTGTTTACCGGGGTTTTTGACCTGCTGAACACGAATTTGAAATTGGTTTCCTTATTTGGTCATTTCTTTCTGTATAAAGCGCTCAAAATTTGAAAAATCTGCTAAAATTACAACATTTCTGTACGGTTTTTCGCGATTTTCGGCCCTTAGTTCAAAGAAATCGCTAAAACCAAATACATAGTAAAATTCTACATAAAAAAACGTATTTTTTAGGAATTTTTCCAGGGTGGTCGCTCTTCGCTTATATGGTATTCTTTACGATTGAAAACTTCAAATGACCGAAAAAACGTGAAGGAGTGCACCAAAATTGTTGAAAAAATTATCATGAATACACCTCTACCAGATGTAACTTTGTGCCAAAGAACAGAAAATTTCCTTTACTTCCGTTGAAATTAAAAATTCTTGAAAATAATGCAATAAAATGGCCATAGCTCCGAAAGAGAGGGGGTAGGGGTCCAAAATTTTGTGAAAAATTATTTCTAGTCAATATACACGACTTGAGGTGTTTAGGAGCCCAAAAGCGCCGGGGGCCAAATTCATCCCTTATCCGTCCATACTAGGGTGTCCCTTAAAAAAAAAATTGGAATTTTTTTCGGGACCCCCCCTAGTTTGGTGCCACTACATGAGAAAATAACACACAAAAAATTTCAGCCCGATTGATGCATATTAACCCGACCCGCAAAGCCCATTTTGAAAAATTGAAGAGGCGCGCTCGAGCTCATAATACTCCACTACAGGCACGCGGCAACGAAACGCTAAAAACACCCCTACCGACCTGGCGGCTTTAAACTTACGCCGAAGGCATGCAAATGAAGATAGAACTTTCTGGTTTGCGGCATTCGATTCCTTATAAAATTTCGAATCAGACAAGATTTTTTTCAAATTTTTTGGGCCCCCGGGGGGAAAAGCGCGAGGATATTAAAACGTGTGATTGAAAAAAACCAACCAACAAAATTGAATTATAATATTTCAAACAGATTTTTCGGCGGGAAAAACTTCCAGGAGGTATCCAGAGCTTCTGAATCCAGTTCTGAGGTCATTTTGACTTCGAACTATAACAAGGACCCAAAATGGGCCCATATGGTGTGGTGACGGGGGAGGGGGGGCTACTCGCAAACCTCCCACAATTACCGAGTGTGGCATCAAAATTCGTGTTTTTTTCACCCGGGAGTTCGTTTCTGACGTCCCTTCAACAATAACCCCAAAATGGGCCCAAAGGGGAGGTGGTCAGGAGGAGTCAAATTTGAAATTTTTCCTAATTATCGAGTGTGGTATCAAAACTGGAAAGTCTGTTTTTGACGTCCCTCCATCAAAAAACCTTGAAATGGGCCCAACGAAAAGGTGGCGGTGAGGGTTCAAATTGAAAATTTTTCATAGTAATCAAGTGAGGTGCCGAAATATATGTTTTTCGACCTCCAGAAACCATTTCTTAGATGATTTTGGGGACGTCAATAACGGACTTTCAGGGTAAAAAAAAAAACATTTATTTCGGTACCACACTCGATAATTATGAAAAATTTTCAATTTGACTCCCCCCCCAACCCCTTCCCTATGGGTCCATTATGGAGTTTTTGTTGAAGAGACGTTGGATAAAGGACTCTCCTGGTAAAAAAAAACATTAATTTCGATACCACGTTCGATAATTATTGGAAATTTTCAATTTGACTCCTTCCCACCACCTCCCCTATGGGCCCATTTTGGGGTTTTTGTAGAAGGAACGTCGGAAACGGACTACCGGGTAAAAAACACAAATTTTGATACCACACTCGATAATTATAGAAAATTTCAAATTTGACTCCTCCCGACCGCCTCCCCTATGTGCCCATTTAGGAGTTTTTGTAGAGGGACCATCGGAAACGGACTCCCGGGTAAAAAACACGAATTTTGATACCACACTCGATAATTAGGAAAAATTTCAAATTTGACTCCTCTCGACCACCTCCCCTTTGGGCCCATTTTGGGGTTATTGTTGAAGGGACGTCAGAAACGAACTCCCGGGTGAAAAAACACGAATTTTGATGCCACACTCGGTAATTGTGGGAGGTTTGCGAGTAGCCCCCCCCCCCCGTCACCACACCATATGGGCCCATTTTGGGTCCTTGTTATAGTTCGAAGTCAAAATGACCTCAGAACTGGATTCAGAAGCTCTGGATACCTCCTGGAAGTTTTTCCCGCCGAAAAATCTGTTTGAAATATTATAATTCAATTTTGTTGGTTGGTTTTTTTCAATCATACGTTTTAATATCCTCGCGCTTTTCCCCCCGGGGGCCCAAAAAATTTGAAAAAAATCTTATCTGATTCGAAATTTTATAAGGAATCGAATGCCGCAAACCAGAAAGTTCTATCTTCATTTGCATGCCTTCGGCGTAAGTTTAAAGCCGCCAGGTCGGTAGGGGTGTTTTTAGCGTTTCGTTGCCGCGTGCCTGTAGTGGAGTATTATGAGTTCGAGCGCGCCTCTTCAATTTTTCAAAATGGGCTTTGCGGGTCGGGTTAATATGCATCAATCGGGCTGAAATTTTTTGTGTGTTATTTTCTCATGTAGTGGCACCAAACTAGGGGGGGTCCCGAAAAAAATTCCAAAATTTTTTTTCCACCAAGTATAAATAAGGGACACCCTAGTCCATACCCTTTGTTAAAATTCTGAAATGTTTTTTGAAAACGACTAAAATTGAAACCGAAATTTCTTTCAAATCGAGTAAGTACATAAATCTATGAAAAGAAAAAAATTGAGGTTTCTCGGCAAAATTTAATTTTTCCTCCTTTTTTATGATCTTGATTTTTTTCTATGAAGTTTCGGTATTCATCGCAGTTAGATCGAATAAAGGGAACAGAGAATGCAACGTACACCCCCTCCCCTCAATAATAAGCAAAATTCCACATAACGGGACATTTTTTGAAAATGGCGACCCTAAAAAATATAATTTTTTTGAGAATTTTCAAATTTGAGGTTATGGATTTTAGATGAAGATGTTATCTTTTGTTTTTGGAAAACTATAAATTTTGAGCTGATTTTGAGATTTTTGGGTGAAAAATATTTAAAATCCTGGAATGAGAAATTTTTTCAAATCACGAATTATGATGTGCGGAAATTATCTGATTTTTTTTCAAATCATTTTTCGAATGACTTCTTTTGTTGCATCCACCAAAATATTTTCTACTCTGTGTGGACAATGAAGAGTTACCCTTTTTTCAACTAACAAATTTTCAAAATGTGATCTCGACATTCGACGAAAATTCAGAAAAAGGTACAAAAGTAAAGTAACCCAACGATTTCTACTAATCCGAAGTCGTTGAGATCGAATATGTACTCAGTACCGCACCCTTATCGCCCTTATCGGTCCCCTTGATGAAATCAAAATTCAAAAAAAATGAAAAATAACTTGTGACGTTTGGGTTGTTAGGTTTTTGAGGACAATGAATTCGATTTTTCATTTTTTTGAAGTTTGACTTTATCAACTCATCAAAGGGGCTGAAAGGGGGGAGAGTTTAGAGGGGTCGGGTAAAAAACTGAGTACATATTCAACCTCGCCAACTTCGAATAGTAAAAATTGATGTGTTACTTTAAATACTTCATCTATTTTTTTTGAATTTTGGTCAATATTGAAGATCTTGGTGCCCCCCTCCCCCGAGGTGTCGAGATCACATTTTTCTTTGATTCGAGTTAATGTACAATAGCTTTTTTATGGTACCTATGTAAAGAATTTTTTGCTGAATTCGAAACTTCTCGAATCTCAAATCACGAAGTGCGGAAATGATTCGATAGGTAACGATTTACGATCACATTTCATAAGATGATTTGAACCAACATCTTCGAATAAAAAAATTGATTAGAATCATGTCATTTCTACTCATCGGAATCTAGTGGGAAAAAATGGTAAAACCATTAAATGTTCCTAATTGACATTTGAGTTTCTACATCTCTCTAAACCATCGCCATCCTTCTCCGATCAAAACTCAAACTGCTATCAGGGGGTTGAAAAGCTGCAGATTGCAATATTTCAATAATAGGTATGAAATTTTCACTAAGCTGGAATTATTTTTTTTCATCCGAGTAAGTGAACTAAAATTTTTTTCAACCATCAAAAGTGAATTTTGAAAAAAATGAAAATTTTATACACCAGTGCAGCCAACAGCAAATCATCAAAATACGGAATTTATATGGACTTAGAATTGATTATTTTTTTGCCTGAAAATAATATGTATTTTTTTTCAATCACTGAAAGTATATTTCGAAAATTTTGTATGTCAGTGCAGCCAGTTAAAATTGTGACATGCTACACTATGGAATTTACTTTGACCTCGAATTAATTTTTTTATCGTTTGAAAAATTCACAATAATTTTGTTTTCAATCATCAGAAAAATTTTTTTTGAAAATTTTTTACGTCAGTGTAGCCAGTTGCTAATTGTGATATTCTGATATTATGAACTCGAATGCATTATTTTTTCGTCAAATGATTGAACCAATTTCTCCCAATCAATAGAAGTATATGTTTTGAATTTGAAGACATCAGAAATATCACAATATCACAATTAGCAACTGGCTGCACTGACGTACAAAATTTTCAAAAAAATTCAACTTTTTATTTCTGATGATTGAAAAAAAATGATTGTGAATTTTTCAAACGATAAAAAAATTAATTCGAGGGTCTCAATCGTACATCCGCGCGCTATTCCTGTTAAAATTAATTTTATGATTGATTCTTGTTCTGGACACTAAAACAAAGAAATTAAGCCCGTATGCCTTTTTTCTCCCCTCCCCCTTTCCCCAGGGCCAACCCCTCAACATTTCAAACGTGTGTATCGTCTTATCTATGGGTCGTAATGAAAAAATTTCGATCAAAAGTTTTTCCTCAGCACCTAATGTACATTTTCACTTCTCATCAAAATCCATTTTGGAGCAACTCCTCCCCCCCCCCCAATTTAGAAACAAAATATGTTTTTGAGAAAACAACAAAGTAACGTTTTCTTCATTTTAAACGAAAAGTTTCGGAGATACGACAAAATTTGTTATCACAAAAAGTATTCAGAATTGAATTTCCTTTCCGATGAGCTCTATCACGACCATTTTCACTAACTTTTCCCGACAGAGTGGACCTCTCCCCCATTCCTCGTTTTCACAAAAGTTGGACCCACGAACAAAATTTGCTCCAAAATGAATTCCGATAATAAATGAAATTATGCAATAGATATCGAAAAACAAAAATCATTCAATTTTTTTCCGCGAATCCAACTTTTGAGATAAGTGGGAGGGGGAGAGATCCACCCTGTTGGGAAAAGTTGGTGAAAATGGTCGTGATAAAGCTCATTGGAAAGGAAATTCAATTTTGAATACTTTTTGTGGTCACAGATTTTGCCGTATCTCTGAAACTTTTCGCTTAAAATGAAGAAAACGTAATTTTGAAGTTTTCTGAAAACTGTTTTATTACCTATCAAATTTTGGGGGGAGGGAGGCAGGAGTTGCTCCAAAATGGATTTTGATAAGAAATGAAAATGTATATTAGGTGCTGAGGAACAACTTTTGTTTGAAAGTTTTTTCATTACGACCCATAGATAAGGCAATACACGCGTTTGAAATGTTGGGGGGACCCTGGGGAGAGAGAGAGGGGAAAAAGGGCCTACGGGCTTAATTTGTTTGTTTTAGTGTCCAGAACAAGAATCAACCATAAAATCAATTTTAACAGGAATTTCACGCAGAAACCTTTTTTTGTACGATTGAGACCTGACTAGTTGACTGCACTGGCGTATAAAATTTTCATTTTTTTTCAGAATTTGCTTTCAATGGTTGAAAAAAATTTTTGTTCACCAACTCGATGAAAAAAAAGCATTCCAGCTTAGTGAAAATTTCATACCTATTATTGAAATATTGCAATCTGCAACTTTTCAACCCCCTGGTAGCAGTCTGAATTTTGACCGGAGTAAGATGGCGATGGTTTACGGAGATGTAGAAACTCAAATCGCATCTTATAAGTGCTACGAAGGCTTCTCACACAATTTTTATTGGCTAAAAAACGCAAAAAACAGCGTTTTTTCAAAAGGAGGTGCACTTTGAGCACCTTCTGCTCCCCTCCCCTTGCCACTCGGGTGCTCAATTTTTTTTGTGAAGTCTCACGCTCAAAGTAAACCACCCCACCACATTTGGTCAAAATCTAAAATATATATTTTTTCGATCCACTCTACAAAGCACCTACATTTGTGTTGTTTTAATTTTGATAGATTGCTATTCTAGTTTCTACATATTTTTGTGAACATGGTCAATAACTCTAATGATGGAAAAATTACGATTTCAGATCTGTCACGATGTGTGCCGTCCAAACAAGTGACGCCATGGAATTAGATGTTCAGGAAGATCGTTTCAATTACGTCGCCGAATTATCCAGCTTGCGAGAAATAGCATCCTATCAAATAGCTCTGGCAATACGTTTCCATGACAGTTGGCCTTACATTTACAACATCGAGAAGTACATCAACTTGAAAAATTACGATGATGAAGTTGAGAGCCTAAAAGAATCTCCTGCAATCTTGGACATGATAAAAAATTGTATAAAAAGGATCGAAGAAGAATTCGGTACCTGGGTGCATCACTTCAGTCGTGTGTTATTTTGTCAATCAAGACGTCCATATAAACTTTTTCGACTCGATGCAAATTGGTGTGTTTGGCTACCGAATGGTCAAATTGACTATCTCAAGACTGGCATGAAGATGCTGAAAAGTGGGAAATTAAACGAGGTACAAAAATTCATCATTTTGTGCGAATATTGCATGGAAGATGAGATCAAAAAGGTGTCTCTGGAAGCCCTTCCGACTGACTTCATTGCGAATACGAATTATTACGATGACGGAATACTATTTTATTGGGTTTGTTTCCTAAAAAACACCCTTCACGAAGTACCTCTCGAGGATTACAGTTCAGCTGAGACTGCCATGGTGAGAAATTTCCAACGTTTTTCTCAATTCGCCATCGAGTGTTTCTGGCATTGTTTAAGTGATGAAGATCAATTCATTGTGGTCAACGAATGGATAGAAAAGCGTTGTAATAATCATTTCGATTGCGACGTTTTGGAACGTTTAATTTCTTCGTTGTCCCGGCATCAGCAACGTTGTCTGTTGGCCCAAAAGTCCGACGAAATCTTGATCAATTTATCACTTCGTTCTCATTCCACGCGATGTGCACTTTGGGCATGGAAATACTGCAAAGATACCATGTCTGATGAGCAATTCGCCAGTGTCGTTGATAAAATACTCAGCCAGTGGCAGGATAACAGTCGCTCTTGTCCAGCGTTAATTGTAATTTGGGAAACAGCTTATGATCATCAAAGAAACTTCACAGCTCGAGCTCTGTCAAACATGATCAGTGACATGTATCTTTTCAGATCCGACCATCCTGCGATCGCTCTCGATTTCTCGAACAGATTTCTACCACTGATACCCGAAGAGAATAGAGCGAGAATAATGCATGGAAAAATTAAGCTGAGGATCCAAGTGATCGATTTGTATATTTTAGATGTCCTATTGGACTTATGTTTTCCAGATGCTTATGAAAAATTAGTGTTTCGAAAATCACTCATGGATTGGGGGTGGACGAATATGCATGCTTTGGAATATATGAAAGAAGGAGATTTCAAAAAATTGAATCTGCTGTTGGAATATCATTGTGGAACGGATGTAAAAAAAATACAAACTGTCAAGAGAAATTTATTGGTGCTTACAGTTCGTGATCGAGATCCTTACACCCATTTCATTTGTGACGTTGACACGTGGAATGGGTTCGTAAATTTATATGACGAAGTTCTCTCACACAATCCATCGCTGATGCCTTTGAATTATAAAGAAGAGTTTGTTAAATTGGCTATACCATCTCCTGTTTATAGGGCCAGGTTCGATAAGCGCCTAAGTATTCGAAAAACAGTTAAAATTGTAGAAATGATGTTCGCAAACGAAGAACTGAAAAATGTTAAACGTATTTTTACTCGTTCTTTTGAAGCAGCGCTCAAGACGCAATCTTATTGGGAGATCGAAGAGTTTTTCGATGAAAAATACTTTAAAGAAATCACTGCCTGGTGTTTGGGTGACGATGCAAGAGCGATGATGGATTTCAAAAAAAACGTCTCGCCTGATACCATATTATATAGAATTTTTTACAGAATATACGAACTGTATGAAGATTCAGGAACCTTGACCGTCTCCGTAGCGATATTACTCGATCGTCTGAATAAATATTTGATGTGGTACTTGATCAAATGCAGCGCAGTGAAAAAGTACAAAAGAAGTAGATTGAGCAAAAATTCCAAACAGCTGGAAATTTTTAGATCGATTTCCACTAGAAAAGACGGTCGTTCTTTGGGGTATGTGTTGTTGTGGTATTTTGATGGCGATGAAGAGCAAGCGCGGAAATTTAGAACGAAAAATTTTCAATTTTGAAGAAATGAATTGGAATTATTTTATCGTGTTTGAATGTAAAATCAATATTTGTCTGGTTATGTCGTTTGTTGAAGTTTCGAATATTTTCTATTTTCTATTTTCTATTTTCTATTTTGTGTTCATTTTCTTTCATTTTTTTTGAACTGTAAGGGTTATTTTTTATTGCAAAATATGTACCATATTATATTTACTATACGAATTTATTCATGCTTAAGACTGCTTATTAGGGTGGATCGAAAAAAAATATATATCTTGGATTTTGACCAAATTTGGTGAGGTGGTTTAATTTGAGTGGGAGACTACCCAAAAAAATTTGAGCCCCCCCAGGTGCAAGGAGAGGGGAGCAGGGGTGCTCAAAGTGCACCTCCTTTTGAAAAAAAACGATATTTTTTGTATTCTTTAGTCAATTACAATTGTGTGAGAAGACGTCACAGTACTTGAAAGATGCGAAATGAGTTTCTACATCTCCCTAAACTATCGCCATCCTTCTCCGATCAAAACTCAGACTGCTACCAGGGGGTCCAAAAGTTGCAGATTGCAATATTTCAATAATATGAATTTTTCACCAAGTTGGAATGATTTTTTTCATCCAGTAATTGAGCAAACATTTTTTTTTCGATCACTGAAAGTAAATTTTGAATAAAAATTATGAAAATTTTATGCACCAGTGCAGCCAACAGCGAATCGTAAAATTCCAAAATACAGAATTTATGCCAACTTTGAATTGATTACTTTTTTGCTTGAAAATATTATGAATTTTTTTCACTCACTAGAAGTAAATTTCGGAAATTTGTCGGAAAATTTTTGTATATCAGTGTAGCCAGTTATAAATTCTACACTATGAAATTTACGTTAATTTCGAATTAATTTTTTTATTGTTTGAAAAATTCACAATAATTTTGTTTTTAGTCATCAGAAATGAAAATTTAAAAATTATTTTTTGCTAGGTCTGTATTCACAGAGGAACGCGAAGGATTCATTGCAAATAAATTGAAAAACCAAACCTTTTGAAAAAATTCGAAACAAAAAAGGACTATGTATCCTGTTTAAGATTTTCATCATTTTTTTTTTTTAACTTTGGTAAGTACCTAGCTGTTCGCGTTTCTCTCCGCATACAAGTTGAGAGGTATGTGCTTAAGTTAAATCGATTGTGTATTTATTAGTATTTCGCCAAAAACGTATTTGTCTTCAAATTTTCAAAAAAATTGTATTGTATTTATTTTTATACCTGCGAGAGAATATACCAGTTCTTTTTTTTTTCAATTTTCTAGTGTTCTCTTATGGAGCTGACAGCCCACCAGCTAGGCTTCTCAACAATGGCTTCAAAATCAAAACATGCTTCTATTGATCTGATTGAAAACAAAAATAATACTGTGAATTTTTCAAACGATAGAAAAATTAATTCGAGATAGACGTAAATTCCATAGTGTAGAATTTATAACTGGCTACACTGATATACAAAATTTTCCGAAAAATTTCCGAAATTTACTTCTAGTGAGTGAAAAAAATTCATAATATTTTCAAGCGAAAAAGTAATCAATTCAAAGTTGGCATAAATTCTGTATTTTGGAATTTTACGATTCGCTGTTGGCTGCACTGGTGCATAAAATTTTCATAGTTTTTTTTTCAAAATTTACTTACAGTGATCGAAAAAAAATGTTTGCTCAATTACTTGATGAAAAAAATCTTTCCAACTTAGTGAAAAATTCATATTAGGTATTGAAATATTGCAATCTGCAACTTTTGGACCCCCTGGTAGCAGTCTGAATTTTGATCGGAGAAGGACGGCGATGGTTCAGGGAGTTGTAGAAACTCAAATCGCAACTTTTGAGTGCTGTGACGGCTTCTCGCACGATTTTGATTTTCTAAAAAACACAAAAAACTGCGTTTTTTTCAAAAGGAGGTGCACTTTGAGCACCCCTGCTCCCCTCCCCTTGCACCTGGGGGGCTCAAATTTTTTTTGGGTAGTCTCCCACTCAAAGTAAACCACCTCACCAAATTTGGTCGAAATCCAAGATATGTTTTTTTTTTATCCACCCTACTGCTTATGTACCAATGATAGGTGTAATTGTAAACATTAGGTACCTACCTGAGTTAATTTTTATTCTTTATTTTAATTTTATTGTGTTTTGTAGTACAGATTATACTTAATGAATGAAAAAATGCCAAATTAAAGGATTATTCATAATATTTTCTTTAAATCATTGAAATATCTTTAAATTTGAGAAGTATGTTTCAGAAATAGTTTAAAATATCTGTAGAAATCGTAAAAAAATGATAAATTTGTGTGGGGAAAAATTTCCAAAATTGACGTAGAATGTTGATAAAATTATGAGAAATTTTGTAAAATTGCCGATTAATTTTATAAAAACTACCTATTAAAATTGAAAGAAAAATGTTTAAAAATTCGTAAGTTTTTAATTGAATAGGCACATAAATATATGTATAAGAAGAAAAAAATCGAGATTGTTCAACAAAATTCAATTTCTCAGCCCTTAAGTATTCATGATCTTGATTCATTGTATGAAGTTTCGGTATGTAAACTTTCCTCCTCCCCCCCCCCACCGCCCATAATTTCGCTAACGTTTGAATTTTTCCACATTTTCATTATAATGTACTTACATTGTACTTACTACATGTACCTAGCTACCTACCTATTGCTTGAATTGATTTTAGAGTCCACGCTCATTTTCCCGAATTCAATAATGAAAACAAAGTTGAAAAGTAACAAGTGCGCAAATTTTTTAAAATAACAAACTTTAAATAACAAAAATAAATGAGAAAGTAACTAAAAATTTCTAAAAAAAAGAAACATGAATGAAAGCAATAAAAAAATTGAGAATTGAAAAAACTAATAAAATTAAAATGTACAAGTTTAATAATATCGGAGCTCACAAGAAAATCGCCGACTCTAATTACCACAGTTTTCAAAATCGCACCTATCAACGACGTGATATTATTCGTGTAACCATCGTATCACGAATGGAAGCTTCCAATATTATATCTATCTGTAGGTATTCCTTCTGACTTAAATTCCTTTTTCTGAAATGAATTATAACATTAATTACGTAAATCACATATACGTATAAATAGGGTGGAGTGAAAAAAAAACATATCTTGGATTTTCACCAAATTTTATAGAAAGGTTCACTTTGAGCGGGAAACTCCCAAAAAAATTGAGCCTCCCAGGAGCAATGAGAGGGAAGAAGAGGGTGCTCAAAGTGCACCTCCTTTTGAAAAAAAAAAACGATATTTTTTGTATTTTAAAGTCAATTACAATTGTGTAAGAAGACGTCACAGTACTTGAAAGATGCGAATTGAGTTTCTACATCTCCCTAAACTATCGCCATCCTTCTCCGATCAAAACTCAGACTGCTACCAGGGGGTTGAAATTGAAAAGTTGCAAATTGCAATATTCCAATAATATGAAGTTTTCACTAAGCTGGAATGATTTTTTTTTATCGAGTAATTGAACAAAAAATTTTTTCAACCACTGAAAGCGAATATTGAAAAAAAAAATTAAAACTTTTTACACCAGTGCAGTCAACAGGAAATCATAAAATTCCAAAATAGGAATGTACATCGACTTTGAATTTATTATTTTTTTCGCCAGAAAATATTATGTATTTTTTTTCAATCACTAAAAGTATAAGTATTTCGGAAATTTTTTTGGAAAATTTTGTATGTCAGAGCTGCCAGTTACAAATCGTGACATGTTACACTATGGAATTTACGTTGATCTCGAATTAATTTTTTTATCGTTTGAAAAATAAAATTTTGTACGTCAGTGCACCCAGTTGTTAATTGTGAAATTCTGATATTATGAACTCGAATCTATCATTTTTTCGTCAAGTGATTAGATCATTTTTTTCGTGTTCTCTTATGCAGCTAAGAGCGTAACTTCTCAAAAATGTCTTCAAATTCAAAACATACGTGTATTGATTGGGAGAAAAAATTGGTCCAATATTACTGGATGAAAAAAAAACATATTGATCTTGAAGGTGGAAAAAATTGCAAAAAACGTAAAAAAACGCGTTTTTTTGGGGTTTCCATTTTTTGATCGTTGCAATGTTAGATTAGAGGTCCTTGGGGTCTACAAAAAATATTATGGTACACCTAAGGGCATGACAAACATTCAAAAAAATTCCAGTCATGGCTCCCCCCGATTTTTTTTCTACAAATTTTTGAATTTTTCAAACCTCCAATCCCCCCTCCCCATATGCGAAAAAATTCCTACTCACTAACTATTTTCTGTGAAAATTTCAAAATTTTTGAACCACCTCCTCCGAAGATATGAATTTTTGAATTTTGGGCACATACGGCCATTTAATTTGGGTTGTGGGTGGAGGGGGGGGGGGGTCGAGCCAAAATTTGTTTGGGGAGATTTTATGTCAAGACTAACCTTTTAGGTGAGTTTCAGCTCAATCGGTAAGAGTGCGGATTTCACTATCTTACCAGGAGAGGCTTTTAAAATTTTGTCCCATTCTTTGAATTGACTGATAATTTTAATTTCTAATAGTAGATACCTAGTGCAAAATTTTCGGGGGCTTCGCAAATTTTGGAGCAGTGTTTCTGTTATAAAATAATTAGGTCTGAATAAAAATTACATACCATTTCGTGATAAGTTATTAAAAGATGTTCCAGGGTTTTGAATGTTACAAAAAATATATTGTTGTTGGCACTTTCCAGTTGCCACAACGTTGGCTTTTCGAAATTGGGAAGTGGTCTCTCCTTTTGTATCTACGTAGAGAATTAAGTATTAATAAAATATAAAAGTTTCTGCATACTTACAAATTGGTTTAAGGAATTTCTTATGCTTGTATCAGTTCTCTTACGCAAAGAACTAGTAGTTTTTTCGAAAAACTAGTAGTAAATGGCTTCTTTGATAAATTGTCCTTCCGAAATTCGGGTCTTTTTCATTTCCATTTTCATGGCAAGTATTCTTGGGTGCTCCACATTGAGGAACATTGTATGCCACGCTGGGTTCGAAAAATTATTCTTAGTTCTATGGACAGCCCACTGGGGGTAGCACTCGTCAAAAAAATTTCCCACGAGTACGTTGAAATCGATAATCGCTTGTAACTTCAGTCTTAAATTCATCTCTGTAATCTGAAAGTATTTCGGTTTTAATCATATGGCCCCTCTAATGCTAAAAGGTGATCTTTTTTTAGTCTTTGAAATGAATTTTCTGTTATTTGTTTCTCAGAATACTAATTTTAAATTTTTCAATTGGAGTTACGACTTTAATTTTTATAAAAAATCTGCAGTATGGCAGTTTTTTGATCCTACATCTCACACAATAGTCCGGAATGGATTTTCAACGCGATATGTTTGAGAATATGATTTGTATTCTTCTTTTAAATTAGACATGGGAGCTCCAATTGCATTTTTGATTTCATATTCGTACCTACTCAGAAAGTTCGACTTATGCGGAATCAACGCCTATATTGCCTACCTTCTCGAAACTCAAAATGAGGGGGGTGCCTGAAATGGGGTCCTGAGAGTTAAAATTTTCAAAATTATTGTAGTAAGTATACTTATGGATAAATGGCACTCAATTTGAGGGAAAAAATTCCATTGCACCTTAGACCATTCACCCCAAAAGAGGGATTCAAAATTTTCAAAATGGTGTATGTAACTCAGCAAAGAATTGCCCAAAAATTTTGAAAAATTTTTTTTAGTGTTCCTCTTACCCTTGAGAAGCTATCTAAAAAAACGCCAAATTTTTACATGCTTTTGGCGAAAAATTAGAAAATTACGAATGAAAACACACATTTTGACCCCTCCCTCCAAAATACTTTAGCTGGGGGTCCAAAATTGTTGTTAAAATTATTTGTCAGATTAGGGGAGAATTTTAGGATAGGAACAGTCGAAATCGGTTTTCAAGGCCAAAACGCCCTACTTAATCGGCTATGCCCTTTCAAATTTTAACCTCTTAGTTAGATACGCGATTCTTTCACATTATTATATTCTAAACTAGGGAGGGAGGGTGTAATTTTTCAAATTTTGTAAAAAAAGGTACACAGTTTTAATGAAGCTGGTAGGTATCTGTGAGGAAGAAAGTTCATCAGAACACTAGTTTGCTACCATTCATTATGAATTTAATTCGTCATCTTTCTCTCACGTCATACGCTGGCGTCGCTGGTGTCCAAAAAATATTTGGAAACACATTTCCATCATTTAGCTTGGTATCCACATTTTAACATGGATATGTTTTAATGAAATCGCTAGGTAAAAAAATAATTGACGCGTACTTGTAATTATTTGACCAAAAAAAGAAAAGGTTAAAATGATTTTTTGAAAGTAGGTAACATAATATCAGAAAGTCAGAAATCCAATTTTAATATTTTTAAAAGATAACTATTGACAGAAAAACTATATCCATGTTACCAAAATTTCCTTTCAGAGGAAACGTTACTTTCATTTACTCTTTCATCTTTAGAAAAAAAAAACGCCATAAGGGATTGAAATCCAATAACAAACATGGCATTCCAATTTCACTCAAAAATTCAATTCATAGCACTCACCTCTACATCTGATCTCTTTTAAAATTTTAAAAATAACCTTCCTGTTTAAAGTACATAATATAAACATATATGCGCTGCCGCTTTGAGAGGGTAATATTTGAAAATTGAGTAATTTTTGGATTCCGCTCAAAATATTCATGCATCAGAAGCAAGTCTATTATTATTTTTGAAATTGAAAAAGTAATCATCCCCTCCAGATGTTTAAATGTGAAATGGACTTGATTTTTCGGGTCCTACGTGAAATTTTAACGTATTTCGATAAGTCGCACCGGTATTTTTAATGAAAAAGAACAAAATTTGATTTTGGGATAGAGAACCACCCCCAAGAGGGTGAAATCTAAAATGGACCTGATTTTCGGATTCTGCGTGAAATTTTAATTATTTCTATAGATCGTGCATATATTTTTTATGATAAATGAGAAAATTTAAATTTGTGGTGGGAAACCGCCCTCGAGGGGTTAAAATGTGAAATGGGCGTGATTTTCGAATTCTACGCGAAATTTCAATCTACTTTGGTAGGTCGCACCCATATTTTAGATGAAAAATGGCAAAATCAGAATTTGGGATGGGGAAACTTTTGGTACGCAATGTAAAAAATGTATTAAAAGATTAAAACGAACGAAGCTAGAGTAAGAATAGGTAGGGGTAGGTATGTACTTACAGCCTAAGGTAATCCGAAAGTAATTAAAATTCATTTTTTTACACTTGTGTATTTGACTGAATAAAACTTGAAAATCAATTCGCGCACCGAATTCATCAAGGCATTACTGAAAGTGAGAATGATTGAAACGTTGGATCACTTTCAATTCGCATTCGGAATCTAATAAAAATAATCATATCTTATAGAGTAGAAGCGATTTAACTGAAATCAACGATGATTGCGTTGATATTTGTGTAGTTTGTGCTTATGATTGGATGAATGGATGATCGGATGATCATACGATCTCTAAATCACATTTTAATTAGGACGTAGAATTTTCTAAGCACAGTAGCTTTCTTATTATTTTGTTGCATGATGAAATCGAATTTCTTATTATAGATTAATAAATTAATAAAGACGCCCATATGTACGATCAAAACACTCAAATTTTGAAAATTCAGTTTTGAGTCAACGAATTTTTTCTCTAGATAATTATCATTCGAACTTCTCTACCAATTTTTTCTTTCATGGATAGGGAAAGGGACCCGCGTCTCTCGCCCCTTTCTAAATTTTTAAATTTCAAAAAAATCGCACAATTCACGAAATAATTTTTATTGTAAGGGGAGGAACGGAGTTATGGAAATTACAAAAATTTATCACTGAAATATGAAGAATAGAATGATACCACAGCAATTCTTTTAAACATATAGGGGGATGGGTGGCGCAATACCAGTGGAGGAAGTGTTCAAAACGCAAAAATGACATATTTTTTTTATACCAATGTAGTTTTAAAAATACAATTTTTAAAACACCTTTATGAAATTTCAGCCAGGGGAGGGATGCATATACCTTCCCTCTCCAAATGTAATGAAAATTACTCTGAGCAAAGTACCCATACCCGGTAAATGCCAACTGAAACAATCACTGTTTTTTCAAAATCACAGTTTTGAGAGCATTTTGAAAATATTTTACCTCAGTTTGAAATTAGAAAAAATGATTTTTTAGATTTCTAGTCTATGATCCAAACACGAAAAATTGTTCATCCGTCGATCTTCTTTGAGAACCAAAAAAATTAGCTGCCAAAATGTCGATACTACCCGCCTTATTCGAAAAAGCGCAGTTTCAGATTTTTAACCCTGCACAATGGGGGGGGGGTGGACCCCTAAAAAGGTGATTTTGGGGACATTGTCGGAACCAAAAAAAAATCGACGGATTTGGGTTGAGGTACTTCTCCCGATATCGAATATGTAATTTTTTTCCGTTTTCATTATTCAAGAATAATTACAATATTCAGTTCATATTCCAATTTATTCAACGTAGGTATTTACGTTCTGAAGAAACTGGAACATCAAAAAATTCGAAGTTGGCAGTTGCCTAATTGAAATTTTAAGGGGAAAAATTGCACGCCCCGAAAAGCCCTGAAACGCCCCGAAAATTTCATCCAAGCCCCAAACAGTAAGTCTTGAGACCGAAACCCGAAATTCTCAGGGCCCGACCCAAGCCCAAACTCCGATAATTTTTTTTGTAGAGCCCAAGACCCGAGCCTCGAAGACGAAATCGTTCGGGGTCGCACCCCTGCCTCAGAGTCAGTCTATTTCGTCCTTGAATATTGATTGAATTTAAAATTTTTAAATTAGGTATTCGCAGCAGTAGGTACCTACTAGGGTTACCCTTATTAAAAAAGTTGGGATTTTTTCGGGACCCCCCTAGTTTGGTGTCACTACATGAGAAAATGACGCACGAAAAATTTCAGCCCAATCGATACATGTTAACCCGTCCCTCAAAGTCCATTTTGAAAAATTGATGTAGCGCGCCCGAGCTGATAATATTCCACTACGGCTACGCGGCAACGAAACGCTAAAAATACCCCTAGTGACCCCTGCGACTTAAAATTCACGCCAAAGGTATGGAAATAAAGATAGAATGTTCTGATTTGCGGCATTCGATTCCTTATAAAATTTGGAATTGGAATAGCTAATTTTCAATTTTTTTGCGCCCCTGCTGGGGGGAAAAGCGCTAGGGTTTTACAAAGTGCAACTGAAAAGAAAAAAATCAAATTATTTTTGATAAAAATTTTTCAAGCACATTTCTCGTGGGAAAGAATGAAAATTTAATCCTAGGGGTTATTCAGAGTATCCGAATCCAGTTTTGGGGTCATTTTGACTTCGAACCACTACCAGTACCAAGGGGGGAGGGAGAGAGGGGGAATATTTCGAAAAATTGAGTGTGGTATCAAAATCCACATTTTTTACTCGCGAAATCCGCTTCCGATTTTATTTCATCAAAAACCCCAAAATGGGCTCATTAGGGGGGGGGGGTGTCAGGGAAAGACCAAAATACAAAATTTTCATAAGAATCGAGTGTGGTATCAAAATTCACGTTTTTTACCCAGAGAATCGGTCTAAAAACATGTATTTTGACACTCCACTTCATATTTATGTAAAATTTTCAATTTGGCTCCTCCTCTACACCTCCTCAATGAGCCTATTTTGAGGATTTTGATGAAAGTAACATCGGAAACGGACTTTCTGGGCAAAAAAACCTGAATTTTGTACCACACTCGATTCATATGAAAAGTTTTCGATTTGGCCTTTCCCTGACACCTCCCCAATGGGCCCAATACCTATTTTGAGGGTTTTGATGAAGAAATATCGGAAACGGACTCTTTGGGTAAAAAAAAAACGTGAATTTTGATACCACATACCACACTCGATTCTTATGAAAAGTTTGTATTTTGGTCTTTTCCTGACCCCCCCTCATCAGCCCATTTTGGGGTTTTTGATAAAGTAAAATTGGAAGCGGATTTCGCGAGTAAAAAATGTGGATTTCGATACCACACTCAATTTTTCGAAATATCCCCCCCCCCCTTGGTACTGGTAGTGGTTCGAAGTCAAAATGACCCCAAAACTGGATTCGGATACTCTGAATAACCCCTAGGATTAAATTTTCATTCTGTCCCTCGAGAAATGTGTTTGAAAAATTTTTATCAAATAATTTGATTTTTTTCTTTTCAGTTGCACTTTGTAAAACCCTAGCGCTTTCCCCCCCAGGGGCGCAAAAAATTGAAGATTAGCTTTTCCAATTCCAAATTTTATAAGGAATCGAATGCCGCAAACCAGAACATTCTATCTTCATTTCCATACCTTTGGCGTGAATTTTAAGTCGCCGGGTCACTAGGGGTATTTTTAGCGTTTCGTTACCGCGTGGCCGTAGTGGAATATTATCATCTCGCGCGCGCTCCATCAATTTTTCAAAATGGGCTTTGAGGGACGGGTTAACATCCATCGATTGGGCTGAAATTTTTTGTACGTCATTTTCTCATTTAGTGGCACCAAACTAGCGGGGGTCCCAAAAACAATTCCAACATTTTTTTTTTCATCAAGTATAAATAAGGGCCACCCTAGTACCTAACCTACATGTAGTAAACAAGGAGCACTGTAGAATGGTAAAAAAAAAGTCTTATTGATGTTGGTTTCATATAGTTGGGAAAAGAAAATTGAAAATCTGAGTTGGGATTTTCACAGAATTCACCTCCTTCCCCCTTCTAACGAAGATATCTCCTCAGAACATCCCTTCCTGTAAACTTTTTTGGAGATCTCTAGAATTACGAAGATCAACAATTTATTTCAAATTTAACACCGCATATATGTAGTTTACAATACATGTTGTTTTTCGAATTTCCTTCTTTATTTTTGTTTCTAAATATTTCGAACGACGATTCTGTTTCAGATCATTTAAAATGAGTGCTAATCAAACGATGGAAAAAATCCAATCAGCCGGTTCGGCAGATTGTTTCGTATACTTCGCAGAAATACCCAGCTTACAAGAAATAGCATCTTATCAAGTAGCTCTGGCAATACGATACAATGATCATTCACGTCTCTTCCTCAATCCTAATGATTTCTTCAACATATACGGAATAGAATATCGGAAGTACGATTTAGAGATAGAGAGCTTAAAAACACCTTCTGTAATTGAGGAAATTATCAAAAATTGTGTGAAACAGATCGAAAAAGAAATGTGTACTTGGTTGAATCATTTCAATCACATATTATATGGTCTGTCAAGACGCCCATTTATGGTGTATCCGGTCGACGTTAACTGGTGTGTTTGGCTGCCAAATGGTGAAATCGACTATTTCAAAACTGGTATGAAGATGTTGGAAAGTGAGAAATTGAGCCTGTGTCAAAAATTCCTCATTATGTGCGAATATTGCATGGAAGATGAGATCAAAAAAGTTTCATTGGATTCACTTCCGACCGACTACACTGGGAATATGGATTGCTATAACGACGACGGAATTCTTCTTTATTGGATTCGTTTCTTAAGAAATACTTTGAACGAAGTACCTGACGAAAATTACTCTTCGCCGGAGGCTGCCATTGCTATGAATTTCCAACACTATGCTCGATTCGCTGTAGAGTTTTTTTGGCATCGTATAGGTGTCGATGATCAATTCACTGTGGTCAGCGAATGGATAGCAAGTCGTTGTAATACTCATTTTGATTGCGGCGTCTTGGAACGTTTAATTTCTGCCATGTCTTGGCCTCAACAACAACTTTTATTGGCGCAAAAGTATATTCAAATGTTGATTAATTTTTCGCTACATTCTCGTTCAACGCGATGTGCTCTTTGGGCGTGGGAATACTGTAAAAGGGAAATGCCCGAAGAACAGTTTGCTCGAATTGTTGAAATGATGCTCAGACGGTGGACATGTGAAAGACACCCGTGTCCTGCATTAATTGAAATTTGGGAAACAGCCGATGATCAACAAAGGAATTGTGTTATGCAAACGAAGTCCAACACGATCATTGATATGTGCCTTTTCAGGTATAATAATCCTGGAAATGCTTTGGAATTTGTGATCAAATTCCTTCGAATGATACCTCTGGAAGATAGGAAGAAAATAATTTTTGATCAAGCTACCAAAATAAGAAGTCATTCATTCAATCTGTCCATCTTCAATGAGATTCTGAATGTGTGCTTGCCTCGTCCTGACAAAAAATTGACCTTTATAAAATCAGTCATTGATTCGGACGGAATGAAAGTACATTTTTACAATTTTATATATGCGAAAGAATTCAAAAAATTGAATGCTGTGTTGGAATGTTATTTTGGCCAAGATATCGAAGGAGCACGAGCATGTAAGATAAAATTACTGGAGTTGATGAAATTTGAAGGAAGCAGTAGCCTGGTTTTCATCAGTAATGTTGATGATTGGCATAAGCTGGCAGAATATATCGACGAAATTTTCTCAAATGATCCGGTGCAAGGCTTAAAAGAGAAGCAACGACTCATTAAATTATCGATACAGTCTCCTCAGTTCAGATACCTGTTGAATCTCCATCGTGATGTCCAAGAAACCTTGAAAATTGTAGAAATGGTGTTCGCTAATGAAGAATTGAAAAATATCAAACGTGTATTTGCCTGCTCTTTTGGAGAATCGCTGAAGACACGAAGCTATTGGGAGAACGAGGAGGTATCCGATGAAATGTATTTTCAACGAATAATCGACTGGTGTTTGGGCAACGATGAAGAAGCGATTTTGGAATTTAAAAGGAGGGTGTCTCAAGATACCATATTTAATAGAATTTTTTGTAGAATAAACGAGGTGTATAGAGCGCCTGGAACAAACACAGATTATCTGGAAGGATTACTCGAGCATCTGGAGAAGTACTTAAAGTGGTACTTAGCAAGTGATGATGAAGTGAAAATGTTCAAGTTGAGGAAATTGGATGCATCTTTCATGCAGTTGAAAATTTTTCGATCAATTTCGAAAGAAAAGGATGAACAATTTTTGGGTATTTTGTTGAAATGGTTTTTTAATGGGGATGATGAGGAAATGCAAGAGTTCAGATCGGAAAATTTCCAATTCTGATGAAATTAAAAAAAAAATCTATATTGTCTTCTTAAAATGGGGGTTTCTTGATGTGATTTGGTGCGGGGGCAGGAATTCATTATTTTGTACTATTTACCGATTACGTATAGTTATTTTTATTTTTATTTTTCTCAAATTTTTCAAAAATATTGGAGTTATTTTTTATCGCATAATATGCATTAGTAGATATTACCATGAACTTATTCGTACCTACTTATGCATCAATGATTTGGTATAAATACCTACCACTGTTAAACATTATAGGTA
Source organism: Pseudococcus viburni (assembly GCA_033439095.1). Lineage (NCBI taxonomy): Eukaryota > Metazoa > Arthropoda > Insecta > Hemiptera > Pseudococcidae > Pseudococcus > Pseudococcus viburni. The sequence continues at coordinate 550,167 of JAVBJF010000095.1, forward strand.
CCTTAATAAGTTATCTTTATTTCTAGTTTTTTTTACGTTTTGTTATGATGTACTTCTAATTTAATGGATTAACAAACATTATAAATCGGAGGATTTTAAAATAATTTTCTTAATTTTTTGAATTCATAAAATCAGAGAAGTGCGCAATTTATCATCTGTGTTTTAGTCAGAAAAAATAATTTTAAATAATTCTCAGGAAAAATAGATATTATTGGCTAACAATGATTTTGAATCAATACGTATACCCATTTTTCTTAATACAGGGTGTTCCATGAATCGTCTGCCAAATTTTTTTTTTGATATAACCGGGTACCACTAAAAAAAACTTGAAATGAATATGCTGCCTATTTTGAAAATTGAAGGGGCAAATGCTGCTTCTAAAAAAATCACGTCGAAAAATTTTTTCAACCATGGGAACAGATGGTACATTGATAAATGAAAACTGAACAAATGTTCTCTTTATGACTTTTTGCCTATCTTTAAAATTGAAGGAGCTATAAAAAAAAATTGTTCAAGAAAAATTCTCAAAAAATTAACTGATCAAGGGAATGGATAGTATGTTGAATACTGAAGAAATTTTGTTCTGTAGACTTTTTGCCTAACATCGAAAATGATGGGGCTAAAGGTCATTAAAAATTGAGAAAATTTGAAAATTTTCTGAAGCGCATTTATTTTGAGTGACCCGTAGCCCCTTCATTTTCGATCTTAGGCAAAAAGTCTACAGAACAAAATTTCTTCAGTATTCAACATACTATCCATTCCCTTGATCAGTTAATTTTTTGAGAATTTTTCTTGAACAATTTTTTTTGTAGCCCCTTCAATTTTAAAGATAGGTAAAAAGTCATAAAGTGAAAATTTGTTCAGTTTTCAATGTACTATCCATTCCCATGGTTGAAAAAAAAATTTTGACGTGATTTTTTTAGAAGCAGCATTTGCCCCTTCAATTTTCAAAATAGGCAACATGTTCATCTCAAGGTTTTTTTCAGTGGTACCCGGTTATATCAAAAAAAAAAAAATGTTTTGCAGACGATTCATGGATCACCCTGTATAGCAGGGGAAGAGGGTCAAGAAGTATTTTTTATCCTCTTCCCCCTCCTGTGTGTCCACCCCACCTCACCCTCAATCATATTGCCACTGCTGAATAAAAACAAATGGATAAAGTAAATGGGATCACAAAAAGGGAGGGGGTAAGTTACCCCAACACCCCTTTTGGTACGTCCCTGCATACCATATTGATATGTTTATCTCCGCTAAGAAAATGAGCGCCTAATTGTAGTAGCTAAGAAGAAATTGCTGGGAATTTTTTTGGAAGAAACAAAATTGTATTTTTGTTTTGTTGATTTTGAAAATTTGTAAGTGATGAACCAAAATCTGAATATGAGAAGGGAAAGGAGGGGTGGGAAAATCTCTGACAAAATGCAATTTGAAAAAAAATTGTACGGCGGGAAAAAGTATCAAAAAATTAATTAAAATTTTTTAGCACTGCGATGAAATTATTTTGATATTATAAAGACATCAAAAATTATTGTAAGTAGCAGGAAAAAATGTTTGATTTTGAGATGTTTCAGAGAACGATTTGAATTTGGTAAAAATAAAAAATTCTCAAATTCACTTTTCCAACAGATGTGGTCCCCCCCCCCCCATTCCACCCCAAGGTTCATTTTGAGTAAAAAAATGTGGCCAAAAAATTTCGCAGGAGCATCGGAAAATAAGGCGAAGGGATGCATTGCACCCCCCCCCCTCCCCAAAATTACCTCGAGTAGGTGTTTTCAAAGCATTGAAACATGAAAAAAATGCCATTTTGCAGGGTTTGGAAAACTTTATGAAAACGAAAATTGAAAACAAAAAAAAACGTTATTTTTTCAATATTTTGCAAAAACTTAAAAACGAAAACAAAATATTTCAAAATAACGTTAAACGAAAAAAAAAACGTTTTTTCGTGTTTTTTTTTCGTTTTTAATTTTTTTTTGCATTCGAATAAGTGAAATTGCAATTTGCTGCATGTTTAAAACTTATGAGGGTGCTCTACGTATTTTGGGAATTAATTCTGGCCTACCTACAATTTACAACTTACAAGGCGCAACTTGAATTTGCGTTTTTTTTTTGGATTAGGTATAAAGGTGTAAAATGATGAAACGATGAACGAATATGATTTTAGTGCGTAAAAAGAAGAAAATAAAATTAGGTATCTAATAAAAGTGTTAATTGCCACTATAATTATTTTAATAAAACTTTGAAAAAATGCAAGATTCAATCATCGATGACGGTTTTTGCAAGAATTTTATGAAACTACAGAATCAAATTTGTTGAAATTTCGATATGTCATGTAAAAAAGCATTCCTGACAGTCTGACAGAGCCCTTATTTCATTTTTTTTTTCAATTTTTGAAATATTTTCATAATTTTTTATTGAAAATCAAAAAATGGACTTTGTCATCCTGTCAGGAATAATTTTTTACATAACATATCCAAATTTTAACAAAGATTCAGTAGTCTGAGAGAATTCTTGCAAAAACTGTCATCAAATCTAACATTTCTTTAAAGTTTAATCAATATAATTATAATGGAAAATTGGCAATTGAACCTTTTTAATAGTTTTATTTTCTTCTTTTTATTACGTTCTAAAATCAGTTCTTTGACGAAAATCATATTCTGATTGTTGTATGTAATCGTTTGGTTGACGAATTTCGATGTTCAGATTCGTAATGAATTAATGACTGTTCATCTTTCATTCCTTTTTGCTCATTTTTTCGCTTTTCCGATAGATTTTTCAACTTTTCGACATTAAATTTGTATACGTATTCACATTTTAGCTTTCAGAAAAAAAATTCAAAACCGAAAAAAAAAGTTTTTAAAAACGAAAACGTTAGGTATAATTTTATTAAAAACGAAAAAAGCAGAAATGAAAACAAAATTGTCAAAAACGAAAACGAAACCCAAAAATTTGTTGTTTTTTGAAACCCTGCTTTTTTGGGTATTAAAGTCCAATTTTTTCAAAGCGTTGCCCTCGCTTAGCTCCAATATGAAAAAGCACTATATGAACTATTTGAAGCAACAGTGCAAAATAAGATTTCCTTTCTCCCCCCCCCCCCATAATTCTTCTGACATTCCAGATTTTCATACTAATCCAGTAATTTTAGGAGTAGACCCCAAAAATTAAATTCTGATTTTTTTTTCACGTTTTACGTTCGTAATGATCCACTACACAGCATACTAAAATAGACACCCCAAAACCCTCTGCTACCCCCAGGAGAGGGGTGAATGCCTGCTGAAAACCGGGTTTTCATGAATATCTCCTCAAATAAGCCTCAAAATTGAAAAACTGTTATGAAAAATCTTGTTCTACGTGTAATTTCCTATCAAACAGGTTCGTTTTTTTTTCGAAAACATCCACTTCTTTGCCCAAAAATTAAGGGTGAAAAATCCTATTTTTCAAAAATTCACAGTATTTTTGGAAATGATGGAAATACGAAGTTGAAAGTATGTACCCAAAATTATACCAATGAAGAGTAATTTTTTTATACATGCTGGTAGGGTATTCCAAAAAAAAATCACCGCAAGAATTTCAATCCATACCGTTCATTATAAGGGAGATTATTGCAGAATTCAATAACTTCTCTTATAATTAACGGTAGGGGTTGAAATTCTTGCGGTGGCTTTTTTTTGGAATACCCTACCAGCATGTATAAAAAAATTACTCTTCACTGGTATAATTTTGGGTACTTTCAACTTCGTATTTCCATCATTTCCAAAAATACCGTAAATTTTTAAAAAATAGGCGTTTTTCAATTTTCACCCTTGATTTTTGGTCAAGGAAGTGAGTGTTTTTGAAAAAAAAAACAAAAACCTTCCGATGGGAAATTACACGTAAAACAAGATTGTTCATAACTATTTTTCAATTTTGAGGCTTATTTGAGGAGATATTCACGAAAAACCGGTTTTCAGCAGACATTCACCGAAAATTTTAATCGAAAATTATTTTAAGAGACCAAAATATTTCTTGACTAAATTTTGGAATGTTTCAATAAACAATTTTAATGTTGAATAAAATAAAATTTGAGTATTGCAACTTTTCAACCATCTTATAGAAAGCTAAAAGTGGTAGGTATCCATTATCAAGATTAATAATTTAGGAAACAGTTAAAATAAATTGGTGGAGTTCAGGTTCTCATCAGGTAGAACTACCTAAAAATAACACAAATCGTGTTTTTTCTAAAATAACGGGATTTTGAGTAACGTCGATGTTTTGAAGTCTTCGTAGGCAGAGGTGAATTGATTTCCAACGAAATATTCATGTTAAAAGACAGCTGGAGTGAATTGATTCCCATTTTTTTCAAGGTAAATACGAATTGATTTTAATTTTTTTTTCAGGATATGTGCGAGTTGGTTCTCGATTTTTCTCAAAAATTTTCGGCTCAACATTTTTTCCAATATGTTTTCTTTCAGCTCTCGGCTTTGATTTTTTTTTAAATTCTCAAATTCTAATATTTTTCTCAAGTAGGTATTTTCAACACAAAAATTTTTTTCAACCTAAAATTTTCCAAGTTTTTTTTTCATGTTTAAGTGTACTTACTTTTCTGAATTATTTCTCATTTTTTTTCAATTTAGAAATTTTACTTGAATTTTTGTACAACATTAAAAAAATTTCACCAATTTTTTTACTTTAAATTTTGTTGCATTTTTTTTTGAGCTCTAATAGTTTTTTTCTAATTTTTTTTCAACTCTGAAATTATTTCCATGGAATTTATATGTAAACACTAAACAGCTTGTTGATACCTACCTATAATGATTTTGAAGAAGTTTTAAATTGAATAAAAATATTGAATAGAAAAAACAAATATATGAAATCGAAAAAATCAAATGTTTCAGTTAGAAAAAAATTTGGTGTTGAAATTTCAAAACAATTTTGAGAAAAATTTCAAAATTGAAACAAAAAATTTTGAAAAAATGTGAAGGTAAAAAATTCTGAGTCAATTTTAGGTTTAAAAAATTGAATAAAATATGAGGAATTAAAAAAGTTGCCAAAAATTTGGAGTCAACCTTTCATAAAAAAATTCAAAGTTGAAGCAAGATACAAAAATTTATTATTTTTTGATCAATTATTTTTCACTGATACTATTTCAGTCACACAAATCACTAATTTCTCAGTCAATTTCCATTTTGCCAAAAAAAATTGGAATTTTGAGTAAAAGACCAGCGAAAAATCTTAATTTTAGTTAAATTTACCATATTTGACTGATTCGATTGATCCCCCCCCCCCTAATTATTCCTCAGATTCTCAGCTCCTCTTACTCATAATTTCTGGATGCGTAACCAATTTTTGATGTTTTTAATAAAAAAATTCTTCATTTAAAAGTATTATTGGAAAAATGCGTGTTTTAAGATTTTAACGTATTAAATTGTCGTATCATGTGTTCTAATCCCTACTCATTCGTACCAGTTCTAATCTCTCTTCCCCTCCTTTCTCCTACTCCTACTGACTCATTATTTCACATCACATCCATATTGTTTAATGTTTTCTGCACGTACTTCATTCTACGTATTTTACTCGTAACGTTCAGATGTTTCGAAAAGTACGGTACGTGTTGTACTCGTTTATGAGAATATTGTGACGTTATTTTTGTTTGGTGAGTTTTATTCGCTATTTTCTCACTGTCAGTTGTATGTAAAGTTGCTGCTGATTAATAAGTCATTATTCATTAATTTCGTACCGGCGGCGCCGCTTAACTAAGTAACATCAAAAGTTTGTGTTCCGTGGACGAATTTTTGTAGACACCGTGTGCTTGTTTTTTTTTTTCATGTAACTTTCCATCGCAAGTTGAAAAAGCATCGATGCCCCATTCGAATTTATTGACAATTTTGTATGCTGCCTTTGTTCCTCGTGGATTTTTGGCCAGAAAGATTTTAGAATCAAATTTAGAAAGCGAGAAAAAAATTGATTTGAATTTTGTCTTTTTTTTGGGGTCCTATTTTGGAATTTTAGTAAAAAACATTTTGGAATCGAATTGAAAAAACGAAAAATGTCCCGTTCGATATTTGACCCCGTCAATTTTTTTTCAAATGGCAGATCGATGTTTTTTTCAAGTTGAAAAAAAAGTGAATTTAAGATTTTGAGCGAAGTGGTCGCGTGTAAATGGAGGTAATTTTACCTGCTGAACTGGGATGAATCGGAAAAAAATTCGTTTTGCGAGTTGCAATAGTGTGAAAAAATTGACCTTCCGGAAGATTACTTACCTAATTATCTGAATAAAAAAAATTATTCAAATCGATTAATGCCCTCCGATCGTGTAAGAACCTTCAATTCTTCAAAAATTGCCAAAAATTTAATATTTTCGAAAATTTCAGATAAATTTTTAAAAAATGAAAGATGAATTAAAATCAATTAAGGGCTTATTTAGTAGGGTGGGTCGAAAAACCGAATTTTTCGATTTTTGAAAAGATACTCCGCGCAAAAGTTGTTAGTTGGGGAGACTGAAAAAAAAATGAACCCGATTAATGTCCTTTGATCGCGCAAGAGCCTTAATTTTTTCGGAAATTGTCAAAAATTCAATATTATTAAAAACTGTTTAGATGGCAAAAATTCAATATTTTAAAAAATTTCAGAAAATCCCAAAAAATCAAGATTTATTAAAATCAATTTTAGAGCTTATTTAGTGACTATCCAAACCGAAAAGTGCAATTTTTTCGAAAAATCCATGTTTTGCATATTTTTTAAGTTTCTTCTATTTCTTTACCTATGAAAAAAAATTGAAAAAAGTTATAAAATCCTGATTTTTTTTTAAAGTGCTTTTTGGTCTATATAGTCACTTAATAAGCTCTAATACTGATTTTAATCAATTTTTAATTTTTGACAATTTTTGGAGAATTAAAGGCTCTTGCGCGAGAAGAAGATATGAATCGATTTCGAATTTTTTTTCAAGTTTTCCGGTCTCCCCCGCTTACAACTTTTGCTCGAGGTATCTAAATTTTTGGTTTTTCAGCCCATCCTATTATTTAGTGATGACTATCTGGGCCATAAAGCACAATTTTCTTGAAAAAAGCAATGGAACATCGATTTTAAAAAAATGCTTTCTGATTTTGATAGTCACTGAATAAGCTCTAAATTTTTTTTACCGATCTTTCATTGTTTTTGAAATTTTATTCAAGACAATCAGAATAGAAAAACCATGTTAACCGGGGCTAATTCCGGGCCAAAGTTTTTTTGCAGTAAATTTTAGCTAATGGTGTCCTCAAAAAGCCGTAATTTTTCGCAAAAGATCACGCCGTTGCTTCTCCCCAAAAATCAATATTTTTGCCCAAAAACCATTTTTTTTACCCACAAAAAATTCCCCGATCGAGATACAAAAAAATTAATTAAATTTAAAAATGAAGATGATCGTATTTCTGACAGAAAATTTTCTTATAAATTTTTTTTGTCAACATTGATCGAAATACGAGAAAACGATGATGAAATCTACCACTTCTGTTACAACAAGTGCCATGGCCCGATGTCTGGTGTAATACCCCAACGTTATTTTTGCATTGTGCGAGTGACTGTATGAGTAGTACATAGGTATTAGGTACACAGTAATTACCTCAATTCTTTGATTACAAACTTGATGTACATATTTTAATTTTGAGAGAACTCACTTTTTAGATTATTGCTGAAAAATACCATCTTATACATATATAGGTATCCACAGTTTTTATACCAAATAAGAAAGTATTTGATCGATCGATTTTGTATGTATTTTTGAATAAGAAGAATGTAATGGTCAACAGACTGAAATTATTTTTAGCTATCGTTTTCAAGAATTGTTTACATTATTTGGTTTCTCGATGTATGTACATTGATAAGTACGTGACTATTCAGTAACAGTATTTTTTTATTTTCTCGACTGTATGACTAATGCTGGGAATAACATCTTACTGTACAGGAAATTATTTTTATCTCGTTGATTAGGTATCTATGATTTTTGAAGAGCCTTTTCACTTGTGTTTTTATGTTCATTCGTGAATTATGGGTGATAGTTTCTGAGAATAGAAAAACGGATGTATTTTGAATTGTCATGGGCCTTTACACCCCCCCCCCCCCCCTCCTCCAAGCCACACCTGTGGTTTTCTTTCGATTATTTTGGGAAAATTTCCCCGAAAATGAGCTCAGGAAGTTTTTAAACATGGATTTCAATACCGCACTCGACTTTTCTGAAAACCAGGGAATGGGAGTCGACTCCGGAGTCGAAGTCAAACTAACTCTAAATTGACTCTGACTCCGGCTTGACAGGGAGTCATGGTCTAAAATGGACTCCGGAGTCAAGGTGGAATCAGGAGTCAGGGTGGGAGTTTGAGTGTTTGACTTCGGGAGTTAGATGGAGTCAAAAGTCAACTATAACAATTTAATAAAATTTTATTGGAAGTTGTTTTTAAAAAAATGTGAGTTGCCTAATATGGAATCTTTTGATTACGGAAATTTAAGGAAGAATTTTATGAGCAAAAAAACATCATAGGGGTACTGCATGGAAATGGCTGATATGATCACACGTGATATTTAAGGGCTGCCACGATGTTTATTGTTCCAAGGACAACTTTATTTTGAACTTTTTAAAAAAAATTTTGTTCAAACAAATTTTTGCATGTTTTTTGGCCATTACGAAAATTTCGTAATTACTAAACTTTTTAAGTTGTATTTTAGTCATTTATAAACTTTTTTTGATGTATTTCGGCCATTTTTTGTCGTTAAAAAAAGTATACCTATTCCATATTAGGCACCCTTTTTTTCGAGATTTTGAAACGGCACTTTTTACAAAAATCAAAATTTTCGGAAAATGGTGAGCTTTTGGTAGCCGAGCTTTTAGGAGATTAAACTTTGGACTTTTATCTATAAATTTAGATATTTTGCAGATTTCTAGCTCAATTACAAGCCGAACCTTGCACTGAAAAAAATGAGAAATGAAAAATAAATAAAAAGTGTTGAAAAAATGATAAATTTTACGCAAAAAATGATAAATTTTATCCAAAAAAAAATTTATCCAAAAAATTGTATCTATTTGTTTTTTCAGTGTGGCCAAAATAAAGATCCTATTCCATATTTTGGTCTCACCCCTATCTTTTTTTTGCCCCCATTTCAAGTGGTGGGGGAATTTTATTTTCTTGGTTACCAAAACTCAACCTTGATATAAATAATTTAAAATTCTGCATTTCTATGTGATATCCTTGATAAGAATAAATTTTCGCGATGAGAAATTATAAAATTTGGGCAGTAAAAGATATTTTTACAAAAATTTGAAATTGGCACTACTTTAAATTTCTTTTCATTACCTAAAATAGTTTTTTAAGTTAATTTTTTATTGTTAATCAAGTTTTGCTGACCAAGAGAACATCATTTTATTTCTTCAAAAATCAAAAATCTCGATTTTTCATCAATCTGTAGCTTTTGAACAAGTTTAGCTCACCTTGAAAGTAGTACCGAATCGAGTCACCATTGGTTTGCTTCAAGGAGATGTAAGATGTAAAAACTATAATATTATACCTTTTTAGCCTCCTTGCCACTTTTCTGCGCCATTTTAGTTGGGGTTTACTCATAGAACGCTGTGATTTTTTGAAAAATACTATTACATTGAGGACACTTATCTTCGCCTCACATTGAACTAGAAGAGTGAAATTTTTTATGGTGAGTTTCCATCTCAAAATGAACCACCCACATGACTTTGGTCAGAATTTCATTTTATTTCTTGTTGATTTTCAAATTTTCATTTTCATTGTAGTTTTTACATTTTGATCAAAGATTCTGTTTCAGATTATTCAAAATGAGTGCTGATCAATCAATGGAAATCAACCATCCAGATGGTTCGGTAGATCGTTTTGAATACTTCGCAGAAATACCCAGCTTAGAAGAAATAGCATCGTATCAAATAGCTTTGGCAATCCGATACAATGACCAATCACGTCGCTTCAACAATCCTAATAATTTTTACAACTCATACAGAAGAGAAAATCGGAAATACGATTTACAGGTAGAGAGCTTAATAACACCTTCCGTAATTAAAAAAATGATCAAAAATTGTGTGGAAAAGATCGAAAAAGAATTGAACACCTGGTTGAATCATTTTAATCATATATTATATTGTCTATCAAGACGCCCATTCAAAGTTTGTCCGGTCGATGTTAACTGGTGTGTTTGGCTACCAAATGGTGAAATCGATTATCTTAAAACTGGTGCGAAAATGTTGAAAAGTGAGAAATTGAGCCTGCTTCAAAAATTCCTCATTATGTGCGAATATTGCATGGAAGATGAGATTAAAAAAGTTTCATTAGATACACTTCCGGCCGACTACATTGGGAATACAGATCAGTACAATGACGATGGAATTCTGCTTTATTGGATTCGTTTTCTAAAAAACACTTTGCATGAAGTACCACTCCAGAATTACGCTTCGCCCGAGGCTGCCATGGCTAGGAATTTCCATAGATATGCTCGATTTGCTGTCGAGTATTTTTGGCATCGTATAGGTGTCGACGATCAATTCACTGTGGTCAGCGAATGGAAGGGATGGCGGTGTAGCGAATGCACTGTGGTAGAACGTCTGATTTCTGCCATGTCTTGGCCTCAGCAGCAATGTTTATTGGCGCAAAAGTCTGTTCAAATGTTGATTGATTTTTCGCTCTATTCTCGTTCAACTCGATCTCCACTTTGGGTATGGAAATACTGTAAAGATATAATTACTGATGAGCAATTCGTTAGGATTGTTGGTAAAATATTCAGACGATGGCGCCATAATAAACACACTAGTTTAGCGTTGATTGAAATTTGGGAAACAGCTTCCGATCATCAAAGAAACTATGCAGCTCCAACTCTATTGGAAATGGCCATTGACGAATGTCTCTGTAGAAATAATGATCCTGTGATAGCTCTCGAATTCTTGAACAGATTTCATCGGCTGACACCCACTGAAGACAGGGAGATAATAATTTTTGAGCTAACCAAAATAAGAAGTTGTTCCGATAATTTGTCTAGCTTAGATACAATTTTGGATGTGTGTTTGCCTTATACCGATGATAAATTGATGTTTAAGAAATCAGTAATTGAATCGGATGAAATGAGAGAACTCTGTTTGGATTACATGCATGCGAGAGAGTTACAAAAATTGAGTGCAGTGTTGGAATATTATTTTGGTCAAGATATCGAAGGAGCCCGAGCATTCAAGATAGAATTACTGGAATCAATGAAATTTGCAAGAAGCAGTCGTCTTGATTTCATTGGTGACATTGATGAATGGCACAAGCTGGCAGAATTCATCGACGAAATTTTTTCAAATGACCCAGAGCAAGCGTTGAAAGAAAAACGCCGACTCATTAAATCAGTGATAGTATCTCAACAGTATAGATACCTGTTAAATTTCCGTTATTATATTCCAGAAACAATAAAAATTATAGAATTGGTGTTTGCTAATGAAGAATTGAAAAGTATCAAACGTGCATTTGTCTCCTCTTTTGAGGAATCGCTCAATACACGAGCTTATTGGAAAAACGAGGAGGCATCCGATGAAACGTATTTTCAACGAATAATCGACTGGTGTTTGGGCGATGATGAAGAAGCGATTTTGGAATTTAAAATAAGAGTGTCTCAAGATACCATATTTGATAGAATTTTTTGTAGAATTAACGAGGTGTATGGGGAGCTTGGAACAAACACACATTATCTAGAAGGATTACTCGAGCGTCTGAATGAGTATTTGAAGTGGTACTTGGCAAGTGACGATGAAGTGAAAATATTCAAGTTGAGTAAATTGAACGAATCCTTCAAGCAAATGAAAATTTTTAGAATAATTTCGAGAAGAAAGGATGGAATTTTTTTGGACATTTTGTTGGAATGGTTTTTTGATGGCGATCACGAACAGATGCAAAATTTCAGATCGGAAAATTTTCAATTTTGATGACATAAATAAAAATCATCTTTTGTCGTTATTTCAGATGTGATTTTTTTTAAAGATGTCGCTTGGCGAGGGTACAGATTATTTTGTAATGCCTACCTATTTATTTCTTACTATTTTTTCAAAAAAAAATCCAAAAATATTGGAGTTATTTTTTATTGCATGATATGCATTCGTTTTACCATACTTTTATTCGTATTTATATACACGAATGATTTGTTCTAAATATTATAAGCATTCTGAATAGTTTTTTACGTTTTTTTAATTACCTACTTATTTTTAATTTAATGGAATAACAAAAATTATAAATAAAATTTAAAAAGTTTTGAATATTTTTCTTGATTTCTTGGATTCATAAAATGAGAGAAGAGTTCAATTTAATATACCTGTTGTGGTCAGATTCGAAAGTTCCAGGAAAAAATAGGTATTATAGTCTACAGACCAAGTGCCAAAAATAGCCCAGGAAAAATAGCATCGAAAAGTTGGTTAAAAAACAGAAATATGTTAATCGCGATTTTATTGCTGAAAAAGCTTCTATACGATGTCCAGAGTCTGTGATAAATTCACACCGCCCTCACCCCTATTGCTTTTTGTGGGGGTGAACCCCTTATGGGGGAGAAAATTGTTTTGTACCGATTCCGCTCAAATTCGCGTAGAGGGTTATGTAGGTGTAGAAGTTCTCCCCAAAAAAATTTCAGCTCCCCCGACCACAGGGGGCTGAGCCAGCGCTTCCCAAGTTGGGCATTTTTGACTAAAATGACAAAAAAACGAGTTTTTCGAGTATAAATCACCCCAAAATTTCAATTTCAAAAAATCTCATGTTTTACATTTTGGGATGACGAATCTGATTAGCCTATCAACTTTTTCATTTGAGGTGTTTAACCCCCCGTACGGCCCATTCGAAAGTATACAGGATCGTGGTTTTGGAGGTCTTTTTTTGCTGAAAAAACATGATCTATGTACTTTCGAATGTGTAGTCGGGGGGAGCTGAAATTTTTTGGGGGACAACTTCTACACTACATAACCCTCCACGCGAATTTGAGCGGAATCAGTGCAAAACAATTTTCTCCCCCATGAGGGGTCAACCCCTAAAAAAGCAATTGTGGTGGGGGCGGTGCGAATTTATCACAGACTCTGGACATCATATAGAAGCTTTTTCAGTAATAAAATCGCGATTAACATATTTTCCATTTTTCAAAGTACGTTTCTCCTGGGCTAAAAGTGCTCATCCACTGTCCATTTCTTGGGAACAAAAAAAAAATGCTAGACAAAATGCAGGTACCGGTCCTGCATTTCCAAAAATGGTGAAAAAATTATCGTCATTTTCGAATCCAGCGCGAAATTTTAACCCATTTCAATAGGTCACACAACTAAATGGGAAAAAAATCAAATTTGAGGGGACCAACTCTGCGGGGGAGGGGAGATGAAAGAAATTAGTGTCATTTTTGAATTCAGCGCGAAATTCTAACACATTTTGATAGGTCACACGATTAGATGGGAAAAAATCAAAATTAAGGTGGGAGGGCTAATCCGTGGAGAGGGGAGGCGGGAAAAAAATCATCATCATTTTCGAATCCAGCGCGAAATTTTAACCCATTTCAATAGGTCACCAGACTACTTTTAATACAAAAATCTTGAAGTTGAAATTTGAGCAATACTCATACTTACACAGTTACCGCGTAAAAACCGTGGTGTTAGGTATATTCCTATATTCGTATAGTGTGGGTGACTGTATGAAAAGTACACAGTAATAGCTTGATTCTTAAATTACAAACTCGATGAAATTCTCGATATACATTGATATGCAACGACTGTATGACTAATGCTGTGAATATTATCTTACTGTAGAGGAAATAATTTCTGTTGTTTGTGTTTTATGAGTTTTAATGAGGATGTTCAATCTCAGCGTGGTTATTAATTTAAAATTGATAGTGTGTTTTTACACTAATTTGTGAATTATGGGTCATAGGTTCTGAGCGTTTAAAAAAAATATTTTTTGATATCTTACTCCAAAATTAATTAATTTTGGCTCTTCCCCCCCCCCACCTGCGACGCTTTTTTGGTTATTTTGGGAATTTCCCCTGAAAATGAACTCAGGAAGTCATTAAACATGGATTTTAATTCTTCAGTCAAAGGTTTTAGTAAATTCTCAATTTCAGGCTACCCCCTCCCCCATGGAGCTACTTTTGTTTTCTCGGGAAAATTACTCCGGAGGTCAAAAAATTGATTTCGATATCACACTCGATATTATCGTAATTTTTCTACCCCCCTCACTCCCCTGTGGACCCGGGTCTGAGTTGGGATTAAAATAACAAATGACCCCTGAATCGGATTCAGGAGCTTCTATACCTGACGAAGTCCAATTTCTGATTTTTTTTTGCTCAAAGTAGGTATCTATTTGGAATATTTTTGTAAATTTTTTCTTGGTAGATTTTTTTTGGACTTGATTTTAAATTTGATTTGGGTCAATACCGCTGAAGGTGAAAAAGAGCCTTTGCTGGCAAGATGGTGAAATCAGCCCTTGTACCGATGGAGACAAAATTCACCCAAAATGTTGGTATTGGTGTAAAACCACTCCAAAAAAATTTTCAACCACCACCATCCTATCCAAGTTATGGGACCATAAATGCTCAAAGTTCAACAATTTTAATCTCTGGTGGGGGGTGGTCCAAAGATTTTGAAATGTTTACAGATTATAGGCACTATGTATGTAGAAGTACAAAATGTGAAGATTTTTTCAAAAAAATCCCCCAAATTTTCCGCACTTTAAATTTTTTAAAATTTTCCAAAAAAAGGGAGGGGAAGCCTCGAATGTTTTTCTCCAAAATTTCATTACACTCTTAGGTACCACAAATATTTTTTTTTGGGGGGGGGGGGACAAAAGTGAGTGCAACATGGCCCCCAAAAAAAGTAGTAAGAAATACGTTTTCATTGTTTTGGGCAAATTTTGGAAGCTTTCAACTTCAGGGTCAATATTTTTAACGAAATTAAAATTTTGTGCAAATTGCCTGAAAAGTTACATAAATAACCATTTTTTGTTGAACGTTCGCGTATCCGATTTTTTCTGCATTAAGCACGAGCTCGTTTCAGTATTTTTCAAGTTCAAAAACACTCAAAATTTTTATTACGAGTATTTGAGTATTTTGACACAAAACTTAAGCAAAACAAGTGTAAGAATATTTTCTGTCAGAAATACGATTATCTTTTTTTTAAATATCCATTGGCTACAACTTTTTGCAAAAAAACTTTGACTTGGAACTTCATCACGAAATTGCCAAAATCGAAGCAACTGTTCTTCGTCATCCATTCTAGTAGATATATTCGCCTTACTTCTGGAATTCAAGAAAAAAATCAATTTCGCGAAAATATTTTCAATTTTACTTTTTCTAGCATTAATACGGAGATCCCTTGGGGTGCCTCACACTGGGGGTAATAAAGCTCTAGGTGGCTGAAAATCTGAAACTTGGTTTCTAGGGATTGCTTGTTGATTTCGCTTTCAAGTATCTCGACCTAAAAGTCTAAAATGCAGAGGGGGGTTAGGAAATTCAAAATTTTCGAAATTTTCAAGCGAAGCTTCCAACAGGATATTTTTTTACCTCTAGTCAAGGTAAATTGTGATTATAACTGCGACTAATTCTGGGTTGCAACCCTCCCATTGTGATGCTCAGTTCCTCGTGATGCCTTAGGTCTCAGCTAGGGACGCCCAAAGTAGGGCAATTTTCGAAAAAAAGGGATGTTTTTCATGTTTAAACCCTCCTAACTACCATAATCTGAGAAAGATGCCATTTGAGATGTTGAATGCCGCCTTGTTTGTTTTTTTGATTGGAAAGTCATTCGACTTCATCAATTTTTTTTTGAAATGTAATATATTTCCAGTAAAAAAAAAGTGAATTTAATGCTTCGAGCAAAATGGTCGCTTAAATATGTAGTACCTAAGTATAAAAAAATGAGAAAATACAGATATTTCGTTTTGCGAGTCGCAATAATGGGGAAATGTTGATCTTCTGGACGACTAATTAAATTTAAAAAAATCAATCAATTATGTCTTCCAATCGTGCAAGGGCCTTCAATTCTTCAAAACATACAAAAAATTAAATATTTTCGAAAATTTGAAAAAGTCCAAAATAATGGCGAATTGATTAAAATTAATTTTAAAGCTTACCTATTTGATACGATCTCCATCAAAAAACACAATTTTCTTGAAAAATCTGTGTTTTCAACTTTTTCAATTTTTTTTCGCAGATGAAGTAGGTAATAGAAAAAAATTCAAAAAGCTGTAAAACATGGATTTTTTCAAAAACATTTTGCTTTCTGGTCTAGATAGTGACTAAAAAAGGCTATTTCGCAATCGAAAAACATTAATCGATTTTATTTAATTAGGTACTTCATTTGATCAGTTTTCCAGAGCGTCAACAAATTCCGCACTATTGCGACTCGCAGAACGAAATTTTTGTTTATTCGATCCTCCCTCCTGCTAAACACAAATACTTAATGAAATTTTTGTAATACAAAATTGAAAAATTTCAGCTATAAAAAATTTTTTACGTCAATTTTCGATTGCTGATCAAGTTTTGGTGATCAAGTGATCGTCATTTAATTTTTACGGAAATCAAAAATTATAAATTTTCGACGATCTGCAACTTTTGAACGAAATAAGACCATTCTAAAGTAGTATCAAATCGAGTCGCCATGCACCAGTGGTTCAGTGAGATGTAAGATGTAAAAACTCGATTATTTCACTTTTTCAGCCCCCATTCCTATTCCTTTTTTCTATTCCGTTTTAGTTGGGAGTCGCCCATAAAAAACTGTCGTTTTTTGAAAAATGCCATCACTTTGGGGACACCTATCCTCACCTCAATTTGAGCTAGAAGGATGAAATTTTTTATGAATCGTGTTTTCATGTTGCTTTTCAAATTTCCAATTTTTGTTCCTACATTTCGATCGACGATTCTGTTTCAGATCATCCAAAAAGAGTGCTAATAAAACGATGGAAAGAAATCGATCAGACGGTTTGGTAGATCGTTTTGTGTACTTCGCAGAAATACCCAGCTTACAAGAAATAGCATCGTATCAAATTGCTTTGGCAATACGATACAATGACCAATCACGTCGCTTCATCGATCCTAAGAATGTCTACTGCTCATACAGGGCAGAAAATCGGATATACGATTTACAGGTAGAGAGTTTGACAACACCTTCTGTAACTAAGAAAATGATCAATAATTGTGTGGAGAAGATCGAAAAAGAATTGTACTGGTGGGTGAATCATATTAATCATAATATATTATCGAGAGGCCCATTCAATGTATTTCCGGTCGATGTTGATTGGTGTGTTTGGCTACCAAATGGTGAAATTGACTACCTCAAAACTGCCACGAAGATGTTGAAAAGTGAGAAATTGAGCTTGCGTCAAAAATTCCTCATTATATGCAAATATTGCATGGAAGATGAAATAAAAAAATTTTCATTGGATTCACTTCCGGCCGACTACATTGGGAATACGAATAATGAAATTCTGCTTTATTGGATTCATTTTCTGAAAAACACTTTGCACGAAATACCACTCGGCAATTACGCTTCTCCAGAAGCTGTCATTGCTAGTAATTTGCCACTTGATGCACCATTCGCTGTCGAGTATTTTTGGCATCGTATAGGTGCCGATGATCAATTCACTGTGATCAGCCAATGGATAGGTGGAGGGCAGTGCGCTGTGGTACAACGTCTGATTTCTGCCATGTCTTGGCCTCAGCAGCAACGTTTATTGGCGCAAAAGTGTGTTCAAATGTTGATTGATTTTTCGTTCTATTCTCGTTCAACTCGATTTTCACTTTGGGTATGGAAATATTGTAAAGATACAATTTCTGATGAGCAATTCCTCAAGGTTGTTGAAGGAAAACTCAGACTATGGTGCTATGGTAAGGACCCCTGTTCCACATTGATTGAAATTTGGGAAACAGCTTCCGATCATCAAAGAAACTTTGCAGCTGCAAATCTATTAAAAATGGTCATTGACACGTGTCTCTTCAGATATAATCTTCCTCATCATACGATAGCTTTCGAATTCTTGAATAGATTTCTTCCGCTGACGCCTATAGAAGACAAGAAGAGAATAATTTCAGAACTAGCTATCAAAATAAGAAGTCATAACTGTGATCTGCCCACCTTAGATAAGATTCTGGATCTATGTTTGCCTCATCCTGACGATAAATTGATGTTTAAAAAATCAGCGATCGACTCGAATGAAATGAAGGAACATTGTTTGAATTACTTGTGTGCGAGTAAATTCAAAAAATTGAATGCAGTTTTGGAATATTATTTTTTTCAAGATATTGAAGGAGCCCGAGCATTTAAGATGAAATTATTGAAGTCCATGAGATCTGAAAGAACCGTTAACATCGATTTTGTTTATAACGTTGATGAATGGCTTGGTTTGGAAGAATTTATCAACGAAATTTTCTCAAATGATCCGGTGCAAGCTTTGGAATATAAACAACGACTCATTAAATTAGCGATAATATCTCCTCAGTTCAGAGACCGGTTGAATTTTCATCGTGATATCCAGGAAACTGTGAAAATTGTAGAAATGGTGTTCGCTAACGAAGAATTGAAAAGTGTCAAACGTATGTTTGCTTGTCAGAGGTGGCAACTTGGAATTTTTTCATGTCTTGCCCAAATTTTTTTTCGAAAACCACTTGCATAAAAAATTTATAAGTGGCTGAGGGGAGGGGGGCATGTAATGATGTCACCCAGAAATTATTCAAGGAAGGGGCTCAGAATTCTGAAAAAATAGGGAGGTGGTGAAATTTCAATAAAAAAATTCAGTAACTTGTTATTTCAGTGGCGCTGGCATAGTCAGGGTTTGATAATTCATTAACAGATTTGTGCAAAGTAAAATTAAAAAATTACAGAATTTCTGTTATCTTTCACTGATTTTTCAGTCAAAATTATTGATTTATGTTTTTATTCTGATAAACCGGAATTGATTGAGAAATCATTGATTTTTGACCGAAAGATCATTAAAAAATCATCAATTTTTAAAATATGTAGAAGGATTCAAGGATTGAAATACTGGCCGAGCGAAGCGAGGGCGAAATTGTTTTTTTGAAAAATCATGTTTCGAGAGCAAAAAATTCACTTTTTCACATTTTTGTAGTGTTGAAGAACTATCGATAGTATCGCGATAGTATCGATAGTCCACACTATCGATGGCTATCGATAGTGAAATTCGTTATATCGATAGTTTCCGATAGTGAGATTTGTGTTGCGTTTTGACCTTTTTTGACACAGCGACACAGCTGACACGTTTTTTCGCTTCTGTAATTCATCACAGTAATCCAAAAAAACAAAAAATTACAATTTCACCATCAATTTCAACATTTTTGCCAAGTGAGGTTTTCATCTCAAGTTCTGGCGTGTTAGAAAATAGCAAGTTTATTGTTTCATTTGTCTAAGTTTTTTCCATTTCTTACCAGTTGAAGAGTGAACTGTGTGATTAGTGATGGTTACCAATAATTTCGATTCAAGAACTCTTGAAATTTGAACTTCAATATCGGGCGACTCAACTTGGAAAATTTTTTCAATAGTATCGATAGTTATCGATAGTTTCTTAACGATATATCGAAACTATCGATAGTGCCAACTATCGATAGTTCTTCAACACTACATTTTTGTAATAAAAAAATCACCTGTCTGAGCTTAAGGGGGGGCTCTTCATGTCTTGCTCAACAGAGCTCATGTCTTGCTCAAGCCTTTGGGCAATACAATAGTTGCCACCACTGGATCTTTCGGGGAATCACTCAAGACAAGAACTTATTGGGAGAACGAGGAGGTATCCGATGAAACATATTTTCAACGAATTATCGACTGGTGTTTGGGCGATGATGAAGAAGTGATTTTGGAATTTAAAAGGAGGGTGTCTCAAGATACCATATTTGATGGAATTTTATGGAGTATAAACGAGGCGTATAGATATAGAAAGTTTGGAAAAAACACAGAATATCTTGAAAGATTACTAATGCATCTGGATAAGTACTTGAAATGGTACTTGGCAAGTGACGATCAAGTAAAAATGTTGAAATTGAAGAGATTGAACGCATCCTTCAGGCAGTTGAAAATTTTTGGAACAATTTCGAAAAAAAAGATGGGTCAATTTTGCACATTTTGTTGAAATGGTTTTTTGATGACGATAACGAACAGATGCAAAAATTCAGATTGGAAAATTTCGCGTTCTGATGAAATAAATTAGAATTATTACGTATTTTTCATTGTGATTTTCAAATGTTACATTTTTTTTTTTCATATGCGAGTTTGTTGTTGGCGCAGATTATTTTGTATTACCTATTTATTACTTACTATTTTTTTCTCAAAAATGTTGGAGGTATTTTTTATCACAAAATTTAAATTGGTTTTAAGATGAATTTATCCAAATCTAAGTATGTACCAGCTATTCGGTGTTAACATTATAACATTACCTTACTGAAATATCGTCAGTTTTAGTTTTTTTTACGTTTTGTTACAATATGTGCTTTTAATTTAATGGAATAATAAAAATGATAAATTGAAGGGTTTTAAAATAATTTTCTTAAATTTTTGAATTCATAAAATTGGAGAAGTGCGCAATTTATCATCTGTGTTTTAGTGAGGAAAAAATAATTTTAAATAATTCTCTGAAAAAATAGGTACCTATTACTAAGTACATGGATAACAATGATTTTGAATCAATACTTATATCCATTGAAGTATTTTTGATCCTCTTCCCCCTCCTGCGTGTTCACTCCATCTCACCCCTCAATCATATTGCCACTGCTGAATGACAAATGGATAAGGTAAATGGTGACATAGAAAGGGAGGGGGTAGATTACCATAAGCTCTTATCGGTAGGTCCCTGCATACTAACAAGGGAGGTATCCCAACTCAAAGTAAAATTTTGAGCCCAAACAAAAAAAAATCGAAAGTACATTATAACAGGACCCTGTATCCAAAATTTCAGGTGCTGAAGTTGATTTCTAGATTTTTGGCGAATTTTTGAAATTTCAAAATTGTCTCCGCCCTGCAAAATATGAAAAATTGATCTCATCAACGAAAAAAGCTGAAATTTGGTATATACCCTATTTTCGACCTCCCGAATCGATTGGAAGCGGTTTCAAGACGCTTCGGAGCCACTAGAAAATTTTGAAATTTTCCAGCGCTGGAGAAAAGCTCATAAAAATGGTCCATATGCACTTCAGCACCTATAATCGCGGATTATCCATGTTGGTTTCCTACTTGATAATAAACAAGGGAAGATAAGCCAAATTTTCTGCCAAACCTATTCAAATTGGTCAAATTGTCTGATTCTTGCAACAAATTAAAGTTCAAACATTTACCTTTCATTTCGCTGAAAAAATTCCATTATGGTGCATACTTCAACCCTACAAAATTTTTTGAATTTTTTTTCACTTTTTTGCATTCTGCCCCACCCAAGGGGCAGGATGCAAAATGGCATGGGGCAAGATGCAAACAGTGAAGACATGATGAAAAATCGAGACTTTTTATTTGTGAAATTTACTCAAGTACATCCGAGGTGGATACTACAGATTTCAATAGAAGCGTAATTTTTTTAAAAGAGGAGTTCTAGAAACTTTGCATTCATAATTTATGCTGCTTTAGTTGATTTTATGACTTTTTAGGTAAACTTTTGATATTTTTGATATTCTATCTAAAAATTAAAGTAAAAATGTGATATCCTGGAAAAAATATCACAAAAATATCAACTGGACCATCTTTAGCACCATATGTGACTTTTTCGAAAAACTGGAATGGTGAGTTTTACACTTAAACGTTTTTTCAACATTTCTTTTCAGCACGGTTGTGTACATCATCGTGGTCTTCAACGACGGGATTTTTTTCTATCTTAAACATTTTTTTTTCCTTTCTAAATTTTTTCAAAACTCGATTTTTTCATACTTTGTTTTTTTCACAACAATTTTTCGCCATCTAATTTTTTTCACATCTAAAACTCGGTATTTTTATACTTCGTTTTTTCCACAACAATTTTTTCCCCATCTAAATTTTTTTCCAATCTATTTTCTTTTAAAAATACTCTGCATTTTTATTCTTCAATTTTTTCACAAAATTTTTCCCTATATAATTTTTTTTACATCGTTATTTTTTCCTATACAAATTTTCTTCAAAACTCAGTAGTTTCATACTTCAATTTTTGCTCATCTATATTTTTATACTCCAATTTCTTACCCTGAATGCCCTCAAATTTCTTTTAATCCACTACATTAATTCACTACATTTTCCCATCCCACAATATCTACATATTTTGAGAGCCAGTGCCTAAAATTTATCTCAAAATATAAATTTCATCTCCTCTCAAAATTTTCTCCTTAAAAACTTTTTCAGTAAAACCAACTCTTTGAATTTTTTTAAATTTTACATACTAGAAGCAATTTACAAGTAATAGTACAATAAACCAACTAATAATGGTGCTTGTTCATAAAAAGCGGTATAATTAGATCAAAATAATGATGTCTACAAAAAATGGTGTGATTAACCGAATAATGAAAGAGAAAAAATTGAAAAAAAAATAGGTATATGCGGAAAAAACATTGGGAAAAATTTGAAGTACAAAAATACGGATTTTTGAAATAAATTTAGATTGGAAAAAAATGTAGATGTGGAAAAAATCAGATGGGGAGAAAAATTGTTGTGAAAAAATTGTTGTACAAAAATACTGAGTTTTGAAAATAAATTAGATATGAAAAAAAATTTTTGAAGACTGAAAAAAATCACGTCGTTGAAGACCACGATGAAGTACACAACCATGCTGAAAAGAAATGTTGAAAAAACATCCTGAGTGTAAAACTCACCATTCCACACCAAAATGGTCAAACCAGGGTTAGGTCCTAATTTGTCGCATATGCACCTCTTATTGTCATTATTGCTGGCTGTCGTTCTAACCTCCTTTTCTGTCATTCGATTCTGTTTCAGATAATTCAAAAATAGTGCTAATCAAGCAATGGAGAGCAGTCAAGATGGGCCTGCAGATCGTTTTGTATACTTCGCAGAAATACCCAGCTTACAAAAAATAGCATCGTATCAAATAGCTTTGGCAATACGATACAATGACCAATCACGTCTCTTCTTCAATCCTAACGATTTATGTGACTCATATAGTAGAGAAAGTCGTAAATACGATTTACAGGTAGCGAGCTTAATGACACCTTCCGTAATAAAAGAAATGATCAAAAATTGTGTGGAAAAGATCGAAAAAGAATTGTATACGTGGTTGAATCACTTTAATCATAAATTATATTCTCGGTCAAGACGCCTGTTCCAAGTTTACTCCGTCGATGTTGATTGGTGTGTTTGGCTACCAAATGGTGAAATTGACTACCTCAAAACTGCCACGAAGATGTTGAAAAGTGAGAAATTGAGCCTGCGTCAAAAATTCCTCATCATGTGCGAATATTGCATGGAAGATGAGATCAAAAAAGTTTCTTTGGATATACTTCCGTCCGTCTATGTTGAGGATACCGATTGTTATAATGACGACGGAATTCTGTATTATTGGATTTGTTTCCTAAAAAACACATTGCACGAAGTGCCACTCCAGAATTACGCTTCGCCCGAGGCTGCCATGGCTAGGAATTTCCATCTCTATGCTCGATTTGCTGTCGAGTATTTTTGGCATCTCATTGGCAATGACGATCAATTGACGGTGGTCAGCGAATGGATATCACGTCGATGTGATTCTCATTTAGAATGCGCCACCGTGGAACGTTTAATTTCTGACATGTCTTGGTATCAGCAACAACGTTTATTGGAGCAAAATTCGGTTCAAATTCTGGTTAATTTTTCTCTGTATTCTCGTTCCACGCAATGTGCACTTTGGGTTTGGGAACAGTGTAAAGATACAATGCTTGACGAGCAATTCGTTAGGGTTATTCGTGAAATACTCAGACAATGCCGCTATCATAAGCGCCCTTATTCGACGTTGATTGAAATTTGGGAAACAGCTTCCGATCATCAAAGAAAATTTGCAGCTGTTGCTTTATTAAACTTGGCCATTGAGATGTGTCTCTTCAGACATGACGGTCCTGTGGCAGGTCGCGAATTCTTGAGCAGATTTGTTCCACTGACACCTGCAGAAGACCGGAAGAGAGTAATTTTAGAATTAGCTACCAAAATAAAAAGTCATACCTGTGATGTGCCCACCTTAGATAAGATTCTGGATCTATGTTTGCCTCATCCTGATGATAAATTGATGTTTAAAAAATCAGTAATCGAATCGGATAAAATGAAAGTACATTGTTTGTATTACGTGTATGCGAGAGAATTCAAAAAATTGAATGAAGTTTTGGAATATTATTTCTGTCAAGATATTGAAAGAGCCCGAACATTTAAGATAAAATTATTGGAGTCTATGAAATTTGAAAGAAGCGGTAAGATCAATTTTGTTTGTAACGTTGATAAATGGCATGAGCTGGGAGAATTTATAGACGAAATTTTTTCAAATGATCCGGTGCAAGCCTTGAATGAAAAACGACAACTTATTAAATTAGCGATAATATCTCACGAGTACAGGTTTCTTTTGAAATCCCGCTGTGATATTCAGGAAACAGTAAAAATTGTTGAAATGGTGTTTGCTAACAAAGAATTGAAAAGTATTAAACATTTAATTGCTTGTTCTTTCGAAGAATTACTCAACACACGAACTTATTGGGAGGCCGAGGATGTATCCGGTCCAATGTATTTTCAACGAATGGTCAACTGGTGTTTGGGTGATGATGAAGATGAGATTTTGGATTTTAAAAACCGGGTGTCTCAAGATACCATATTTGATAGAATTTTTTGTAGAATAAATGAGGTGTATGGAGTGCTTGGTAAAAACACAGAATATCTTGAAGGATTACTCGAGAGTCTGGATAAGTACTTGAAGTGGTATTTGGCAAGTGACGATGAAGTGAAAACGTTCAAATTGAAAAGATTGAACGCATCCAGGCAGTTGAAAATTTTTGGATCAATTTCGAAAAAAAAAGATGGGTCAATTTTGGACATTTTGTTGATATGGTTTTTTGATGGTGATAATGAGCAGAAGCGGAAGTTCAGATCGGAAAATTTCACATTTTGATGAAATAATATTTTATATTGTGGTTTCAAATGTGAAAATATTTTTTTTTTAGATGTAAGGGAAGGTAGGGCAGGATGCACCAGTGGGCAAGATGCCAATTGTCTTATTGCTGTCAGTGATGTGATTGAAAAATATTTGTTTACCTATCATGAATTTTTTCACTTTTGTGCGCCATATCTTCATTTCTAATTTCATTACGTTTCGTCATAAGTATGTATTTTTAATGAAATAAAAAAAAAATGATAAATCAAGGAATTTTTATAATTTTTCATGACTTGTTTGAATTCTTAAGATGAGAGAAGAGTTCTATTTTTTATCTCTGTTGAAATCGAGAAAAATTAATTTCAAAAAAAAATCAGGAAAAATATTCTTTAATGATGAATTTGAATAAGGTAAATATATAATTTTATGTTCATTTTAACAACGATATTGAAATTGAGTGAACGAAATAAATTTTCCAAACCGGTGAAAAATTTTTAAAAATGGTTTCAAAATAAAAAAAATATGGTAAATTTATGAAGGTTACGTTGAAATGATTTTTGATGGTGATTATCGACAGATCCGAAAGTTTCGATCATTACATTTCTTCAGAACTTGGAATTTTTCAATTAATGCCACCTGCTGGCTCGCAGATCGCGAAATCGAGAGATTTTTGAGTTTTACTAAATTCAAATCGCTCTCTCAAACACATCAAAATCGTGCCAAAACTTTTTTTGGTCTCATTTTGGCGAAATTACAAAAAAAAATTCAATATTCGATTATTCTATGCTGGTTCCATAAAACTTTTGTTGGCTGCAGTGCTATAAAAAATTTGCAAAACAATACCTAATTAAAATGTATTTTAATTACCGAAAAATTATTTCTCTTGCTTTTCAAGCCACAAAGTTGGAAAATTGATTTTTTCGAAAATTTCTTACCATGAAAATTGTTTGAAAATTTTAATCAAAAATTATTCTAAGAGACCAAAAAAATTCTTGACTAAATTTTGGAATTTTTCAATAAACAATTTTAATTTTGGTGAAAATAAAATAAAATAAAATTTGCGAATTGCAACTTTTCAACCTTCTTATAGAAGGCTAAAAGTGGTAGGTATCCATTATCAAGATTAATAATTCAGGAAGAAGTAAAAAATTAAACAGTGATTAAAACAAGAAAAAGAAAATGCTGTTTTAAATTTAATGAATAATCATTATATTTTTTTCACGCTGATCACGAGAAAAATGGCGAAAAAATTCCAGAACGTCTGGATTTTTCATAATTGGACGATTTTTCGTTGAAAATTTGTTTTACACTTTTTGATATAATTTTTGACCATTAAAGTCGATTTTCTGGGATAAGAAAGGGATCTACAAAAAAAATGAATAGAACATAAATTGTAGATCGTCAAATTTCCTACCAGTAGTGTCAAATTAGTTTGTTCTTAGGAGGTTCAGTTTTTAAAATATTTTCAATTTTTAAAAAAAAAAGTTGAACTTCCAACTTTTAACTGAAATACCTCGGAAGCTAAGCCTTCTAAGAAGGAATTAATCGAATTATACAGATTGTAAATTTGATGCTCTACAATTTATATTCTATTCATTTTTTTCGTAGAACTCTTTCTTTTCTCAGAAAATCGACTTGAAGTGTCAAAAATTATCAAAAAAAGTAGAAAAACCGTTGAACAAAAAATTCAAATTGTGAAAAATCCTTGGGTGATGGAATTTTTTATTATTTTTCTCGTGATCAGTGCGAAAAATACTATGAAAATCGCCCATCAAACTTCAAACAGCATTTTCCATGTCGACCTGTGTTATTTTTCATTGATATTTCTGTCAAAAATCACTGATTTCTCAGTCAATTTCCAATTCCTTCAGAAAAAATCTATAATTTTAACTATAAGACCATAGCGAAAAATTTAGTTGAATTTTTCCAAATTTGACTGATTCAGATCGACTGATCGACTCCTCTTCTCACTATTTCTTCTCGGATTCTGAGCTCTTCTGTTACATAATTTCTGGAAGCGTATCAAATTTTTTTTTTATTGAAAAAATTCTTCACATAAAAAGATTACTTATTGGAAAAATACGTGTTAAAAGATTTCAGCGTATTAAATCAGCGTGTATATGTGTGGTAAACAAATATGGGTTTTCCCATCAACCTACGTTTTCTCGTGTTCTAATCCCTACTCATTCGTTTCGTACCAGTTATAATCACTCTCTTCTCCACGTTTCTCCTACCGCCAACCGCCACTGACTCATCATTCCACATCACATCGGTTGTTGTTTTCTACACGTAAGTATGTAGTACTTCATCGCTCGTAACGTTCAGATGTTTCGGGAAGTACGGTACGTGCTGTACTTGTATATGATAATATTATGACGATATTTTTGTCTCGTGAGTTTTATTCGTTGTTTTCTCAGTAATGTAAAGTTGCTGCTGTTATTAAATCATTTATTTCATACGGTCAAAAGCTGCATCTACCCTACTTGCTTTGTGTTTGGTGGTCGAATTTGCGTAAGCTACGTGTGCTTGTATGTGTTTTTTTTTTCATTTAACACTCCATAGCAAGTTTTAAAAAAAAAACATTTTGATTTCCCATTCGAATAAAGCGAGGAAAAAATTTTGATTCGAATTTTGCCTTATTTTTTTGGGATCCTATTTTGGGATTTTGGTAAAAAAATATTTTGGAATCGAATTGAAAATGTGAAACATATCCTGTTCGATATTTGACCCCATCAATTTTTTTCAAATGACAGATCGATGTTTTTGTCAAGTTAAAAAAAAGTGAATTAACGATTTTGAGCAAAGTGGTCCCTCAAATATTTATTGTAAATGGAGGTAAATTCACCTGCTGAACTAGGATGGATCAAAAAAAAATTCGTTTTACGAGTTGCAATAGTGCGAAAAATTGACCTTCTGGAAGATTACTTACCTACTTAATTATCTAAATAAAAAAATTGATCAAATCAATTGATGCCTTCCGGTCCTGCCAGAAGCTTCAACGTTTCAAGATTTGCAAAAAATTTAATATTTTCGAAAATTTCAGAAAAATGTTCATAAAATGAAAGAATACCTAATTAAAATCCATGAAAAGCTTAAAGTTTATTTAGTAAGGTGGGTTGAAAAACCAAAATTTTCGATTTTTGAAGACTCCTCGCGCAAAAGTTGTTGGTTGGGGAGACTGGGAAAAAAAATTCAAAACCGATTCATGTCTTCTGATCGCGCAAGAGCCTTCAATTCTTCAAAAATTGTTGAAAATTCAATATTTTCAACAATTTCAGAAAATTACAAGAAAATCAAAATCTATTAAAATTAATTTTAAAGCTTATTTAGTGACTATTTAAACCAAAAAACGCAATTTTTTTGAAAAAAAAATCCATATTTTACAGCTTTTTTAGATTTCTTTATTTCTTTACCTATGAAAAAAAATGAAAAAAGTTATAAAACCCTGATTTCTTCCAAAAAAAGTCCTTTTTGGTCCAGAAATTCACTAAATAAAAGCTCTAAAATTAATTTTAATCAATTTTAAACATTTAATTGAATTTTTGAAGAATTAACCTCTTGCGCGAGATATCTTTTCAAAACACAAAATTTTTGGTTTTTCGGCTCATCTTATTATTTAGTGCAATTTTCTTGAAAAATCAGTGTTTTATAACTTTTTTCAATTTTTTTACGTATGACCTACATGAAACAACTACCTAATAGGAGAAATTGAAATCGATTTTTAAAAAATGCTTTCCGGTTTAGATAGTTACTAAATAAGCTTTAAAATTGATTTTTTTTTACCAACCTTTCATTTTTTTGAAATTTTTTGAAATATTTTATCCAACCCAATCAGAACAGAAAAACCATGTTAACCGGAACTAATTCCGGGCTAGAGTTTTTTTGCGGTAAGTTGAAGCTAATGGTGTCCTTAACAAGCCCTAACTTTTTGCAAAAGATCACGCAATTGATTCTCTCCAAAAATCAACATTTTCGACCAAAAACCAGTTTTTTACCCACAACAAACGCTCTAATCGAGATACAAAAAAATAGTTGAATTGAAAAATGAATATGATCTTTCTTTCAATTTTTTTTGCTGAAGTGACCGAAATACGAGAACACGATGATGAAATCTAACACTTTTATTACGTACTTCAAGTGCCTTGGCACATTTTCTGATGTAATATCGTCTGTATGGGTAGTAGGTAGTAGGTATTTAGTTGGTGATTCAATTTTTTGATTAAAAACTGAATTTGAGAGAACGCAATTGTAGATTATTGCTGAAAAAAACCCTCTTACCTATATTCACAGTTTTTATACCAAGTAGGATAGTACTTGACCGATCGATTACGTATAGTGTTTTTATTTTAAAGTAAGTAAGTATTTATTTAGATAATCATAGATAAGAAGAATGAAAGTGGTCAAAAAACTAAATCTATTTTTAGCTATCGTTTTCAAGAATTGTTTTCGTTATTTGGTTTCTCGATTTACATTCATACGTGACGATTCAATAACAATATATGTATGTATTTTTATTTTCACGATTGTATGACTAATGCTATGGATAACATCTCACTGTAGAGGAAATCATTTTGTCATTCGTGTTTTATGATTTTTAATTGAGCTTGAGCATGTTCGTTCCCTGCGTAGATATATTTAAAATTAATTGTGTGTTTTTATGCTAATTTGTGAATTATGAGTGCCCTATTGGCAAGGAATCTGCTAAAAAAACCGCTTTGCAGCAAAATGGGACTAACGCCAAAAAAACTGCACTTTGGGCATTTATTTGCACCGAATTCATAGCATTATTTACAGCAGTTATTTCAGCTGTAACACGCTATTTTATATGCTATAAAAAACGCTTAGGCGTTTTTTAAAGCATTTTTTTCAGCATAAAAAATTGTGCACCGAAACTTTAGCAGATTTAAGGGCGTGTTTCTCTGCTTTATATTCACCAGATACATACACACATACACACAAACATTTACACATATTACATATAAACACTTACCCTATCCCTTGCTGTTGGTTTAAAGGAGCACGCCACCATGTCAGGTGTAAGAGTATGTATTAAAAGTAATATTTAGACTTAATGTCAGTCAAATTTTTTTTTTTCAATTTTGATAAAATTGGGAATATTTTTTACTTTTCTATTATATTATAGCAAAAATAAAATTTTAGGGCAAATTCAGCGATTTTATATTTCATTTTTCGGGTCTGAAGACTCAATATTCATAATTTAAAAAGAAAAGTGAAGTCAATCTGCAGGGTTTTTTGAGGAATAATATATCAAAATCTATGCTTTCAAGGGCGTATAATGCATAGGTACAAAATTTACAAAATTTTTTTCCAATGGATGAAGGGTTTTAGTAGAGGTTGGGTGAGGGGACTTGGAGAAATTTGAATTTTGAAATTTTTTTAAAGTGATATATCAAAATCGATATTCTTGAAGGTGTAGAATACTAATTTGGCAATAATTTTCTCTTAGGAACGAATGATTGGAGTGGAGAGGGGAAAGACCAGAACAATTGAAATTTTCAGTTTCCCTGAGTGATATATCAGAGTCTGTATTTTCTAGGATGTAGAATACGAATTTGGCAATATTTTTCTTTAAAGGACAAGGAGTGAGAGTGGGATGGAGTGGAGGGAATAGTTGGAAAAATTTGAATATCACAATTTTTTCAAGTGATACCTACATCAAAATCTATGTTTTCGAGAGTGAAGAATCCAAATTTGGCAATATTTTTGTTTTGAAGATGAAGAGTTCAGGTCAACGGTCAAGGAAGGGGAAATTTGGAAAAATTTGAATTTCTCAAATTTTTTGAGTGATGCATCAAGATCTGTATTTTTAAGGGGGTAGAAAACGAATTTGGCAGTAATTTTCTCTTAAAAGGGAAAATCCCATCTGAAAGTAAAATTTTGAGTCCAAACAAAAATAAATCGAAATTAAACCATAAAAGAACCCCATATCCAAAATTTCAGATGCTGAAGTTCATTTCTCAAATTTTGACGAATTTTCAAAATTTCAAAATTACCTTATCACCCTGCAAAGTATGAAAATTTGATATAATCAATGAAAAAAAGTGAAATTTAGTTTATGCCCTATTTCTGACCTCCCGAATCGAATGGAAGCGGTTTCAAGACTATTTGGAGCCTCCAGACAATTTTGTAATTTTTCAGTGCAGGTGCAGGAGAAACACTCATAAAAATGGTTCACAAGAACTCCAGCACTTATAATCACGGTAACCAATTTGGTGTCAAATTCATATTTTTTGGCTGATAATTTTTCTGGAAAAAATTTAATTTTCTGACAAAAATATAAATTTGAACACGAAGTTGCGAATTTTGGAAAATCCTTCTTTGATCAATCAAATATAATAGGTCACCAATATTGGTTATCCTCGTTTATAGGTACGTACTGAAGTCTATATGGATTATTTTTATGGGCTTTTCTCCAGCACTAGAAAATTCCAAAATTTTCTGGAGGCGTCAAAACGGGTGGCCGTAAATAAGGTATAGACCAAATTTCAGTTTTTTTTTAGTTGATTAGATCATATTTTCATATTTTACAGGGCAATTAGGTAATTTTGAAATTTCAAAAATTCGCCAAAATTCAAGAAATGACTTAAACACCTGGAATTCTGGATATGAGGTTCTTTCATGATGTATACTTTCGATTTATTTTTGTTTGGGCTCAAAATTTTAGTTTGAGTTGGAATACCTCCCTTTTTATGGATGAATGGTTGGGGTAGAGAGGGGTAAGACCTGGGAAAATTTGAAATTATGCTAGTTTAGGGTAGAGCGTTCAAAGAAACATTAAAATTTCTAACTCTCCGCTGTGAAAAACGGGTTTAAATTTTAAAGTTGGGCAGGATTTTAGAGGTACCGCGGGGCAAGACGACGCAGTGGGGCAAGAGTCCGATCTCTGATATCTCAGATTTTGGTAATGCAGGGTTGGTGAAGTTTTTATTTTTTTGAAATGTACCTTGCACTGACAAAACCTTGAAAAAATCATCCGAATTGGTCCAGTAGTTTTTAATCTGTGAGCTATTGAAAACTTTTTGCCAAAAAAATGCGATTTTTGCCCTACAGTTTTTTTGATGTTGGGGTGGTAAAAAATTGTGAATCAGAGGAGTATATAGCATGTTGAGGAAGATGGTGAGGTAAGCTATCGAAATATATATAAGAAATCGTTTCTATGTATTAAATTATTTGAGAAAAATTAATTTTAAGGAAAAAACCGGGGGTGGGGGCAAGAGTACTACACCTTTCAAACTGTAAACAAACTTCTTGTTATAATGTATTTTCTTTGCCAAAGTAAAGTTTTGATCAATTTATTCGCATAAAAACTTTAAAACGAAATAAAATTACATAATCAGTAACATAAGATGTTATGGTAGTACTCTTGCCCCACACTTTAGGTATCCAACTTAACATTAAGTTAAATGGCAGTACTCTTGCCCCACACTTAGGACTCTTGCCCCCTCCTATGGGGCAAGAGTACTAATCAAGGTCTCTTTGGGAGAATTAATTTTTAATTAACTTTTTATGATCAAATTTTTTTTTTCTTGTTAAATTAATGAAGACAAAGGATCAAAGTAGTGTCTAAAACAAAAACCTCCCCAAAATGTCGAAAATTCGATTTTTGACAGATTTTTAAACTTTTAGTGCGTCGTCTTGCCCCGCAGTACTCTAGGCATTTTTTTTGGCGTATGCAATTTTTTTGGCAGTTTTAATAGCGTATTGCGTATTTTTACGTTTAGATTTTTTAGTAGTTATCTAAAACGCCATAAAAACAGCTATGAAAAATTACAATAGCAGAAATTTAAGCGTTTTTTACAGCGTCTGCGACTTTTAGAGCGGTTTTTAGGACATAATGCAGATTTTTGAGCGGATCCCTTGCCAATAGGGTGATAGTTTCTGCTTTTTGAGAGTTGAAAGATATTATATTTTGATATCTTACTCCAAAATTTTTCAATTTTGGCCCTTTACTCCCCCCTCCCACTTGGGTTATTTTGGAGGAATTTTTCCAAAAATTATCTCTGAAAGTTATAAAACACGGGTTTCAATACCTCATTCGATAGTTTTGAAAAATTCTCAATTTTGGGCATTCCCCTTCCCCATGAAGCCACTTTTGTTTTCTCGAAAAAATGACTCCTGAGGTAAAAAAATTGATTTTAATATCACACTCGATATTACCGGAACTTTTAATCGGAATCAGGAGCTTCAATACCTATACCGAAATTCAATTTCTGTTTTTTTTGCTCAAGGTATTCCTTTGGAATGCTTTTTCGAACTTGATTTTAAAAGGTATAGCCGGTCAAGTAGGATGATTTCGCCTTGGAAACCGATTTTGACCGTTCCTACCCCAAAATGGTCGCCTATTCTGGAAAATAATTTTGACAACGGTTTTGGACATCTAGCTCGAGTTTTTTGAAGGGAGGGGCCAAAATGTGTGTTTTCTTTCATAATTTTCTCATTTTTTGCCAAATGCAGATAATAATTTTTGCGTTTTTTAGATAGCTTCTAGAAAATAAGAGGAACCCTGAAATTTTTTTTTCAAAATTTTTGGACAATTTTTCGCCGAGTTACGTCATTTTGAAAATGTTGAACCCCTCTTTTGTAATGAAGGGTTTACGGTGGCATGGAATTTTTTCCCTCAAATTAAGTGCAATTTATCCATAAGTATTCCACAAAAATTTTGAAAATTTTGAAGTGGTGAAAAATTGTCAAAAAAAATTAAAATTGACGCCTCGAGCAATAAAAAACACCTATGTTGCATGCACTTCATTAGCATCAAAAAAAAATTCAACTACTAAAAGCGAAATTTACGATGATATCTGACTTTAAAATTGACATAAAATCGTAATCGAGGAATTTGAACTCCTAGGACACCATTTTGAACACCTCACTCAAGTCAAGATAAGGTAGGTAATAAGGGTGTCGATTTCGCATAAGTCGAACCTTCCGAGTATGAATATGAAATCAAGTATGTAAATGGAGCCATCATGTCTCATTTCAAGGGAGAGTAGGTACAAATCATATTCTTAACAACTTACTCAAATACTAGATTCCCCCTCCTCAAAAAAGTCCCTCGGGATGGATACAAATCAAATACTAGTTTTTGAGTAAAAAACATACCACAAATTTTTTTTTCCCTGATTACACTTCGAACTGCATACCGGTATACAGTTTTTTGCATGGCATTGTATGTACCATATGTAATTGTTTCTTTTTTTGATCGTTTTTGATTGAAAAATCGTACAAGACACTTGAAACCTCCAATTGCATATTTGATTTCATATTCTTACTCCGAAGATTCGACTTATGCGAAATCGACTCCCATATTGCCTACTTCATCTTCACTCAAAATGGAGCGGGGGAGGTGCCTAAAATGTGGTCTCGAGAGTTCGAGTCCCTCGATACCTAATGATGTTATGCCGATTTTAATGTCAAATACAATCGTAAATCTCACTTTCAGTGATGAACTTTTTTTGTTACTATCAAAGTGCATGCAACATGGGCATAAATTCACGTTTTTCAATTTCATTGCTCGGGGGTCAGTTTTGTTGAAATTTTTTTGACAAACTTCCACTACTTGAAAGTTTTCAAAATTTTTGTGGTACACTCATGGATAAATAGTACATAATTTGAGGGAAAAAATTCCATCGCACGTTTGACCCTGCACCCTCCATTACAAGAAGGGGATTTCAAATTTTCAAAAAGGCGTAATTCGGCGAAAAATTGCACAAAAATTTTAAAAAAAATTACGGTTCCTCTTACTTTCGAAAAGCTATCTAAAAAACGCGAAATTTTTATCTGCATTTGGCGAAAAATGAGAGAATTATGAAAGAAAACATACATTTTGGTCCCTCCCTCCCCCCCAAATAATCGAGCTAGGAGTTTAAAATTGTGGTAAAAATTATTTTTCAGACTAGGTGGCTCTTTCAGAATAGAAAAGGTCAAAATCGGTTTCCAAGGTCAAACCACCCTACTTGACCGGCTATACCGTTTTCAAGTAAAAATTCTTTCTATTTTTCCTATAGAAATGTTTTATAATTTTTCCACGAATTTCATTTTATAACCATTTTGGAGGGATTGAAAACAAATGATTAAATGATTTTTAAAAATTTGCCATTTCTTTCACTTTATGAGGTTATTTGCTCTTTTAGAAGGAAAAAAAAAACATAAGGAACAAAATTATTTTCCATTGAATTTCCAATAGAAGCCTAGAAGGCATCCCTCAGTTTTTACAAGAGGTCAAAGATGGTGCGAGAAATTGAGTACCTACTTAAGGGGAAAAAATATTCTTTATCATGGAAATAACAATGATGGTAAGACATATTCAGTAGGTAGGAGCGAAATAAAACATACCCTGAATTTTGACAAAATTTACAGAGGTAGTTTATTTTGAGTTTTTAAAAATTTCAGCCTCCTAGCTCAAAGTGAGGCGAAGAAAGGTGACCTCAAAGCAATGGAATTTTTTAAACAATCACAGTTGTTTATGGGTAAACCCCAACTGAAAAGATGCAGAAACGTGGCAAGGGGGCTAAAAAAGTGCAATATTTGTGTTTCTACATCTTATGTACTTCCCCCTGAACGATCCAATACAGAAAAAAA
Source organism: Pseudococcus viburni (assembly GCA_033439095.1). Classification (NCBI taxonomy): domain Eukaryota; kingdom Metazoa; phylum Arthropoda; class Insecta; order Hemiptera; family Pseudococcidae; genus Pseudococcus; species Pseudococcus viburni. The sequence continues at coordinate 585,776 of JAVBJF010000095.1, forward strand.
TCAGATTTTTAAAACCTAATTTGTTTCACATTTAGCCCCCCCCCCCCTTCCTGGAATATTTCTGGATGTGCCAGGAGAACGTCATTTCTCCTTTACAAAAATCAAAAATCTCGATTTTTCATCCATCTGTAACTTTTGAATGAGTTGAAGTTGTCCTAAAATTAGTATTGGATTCATCTGCCAGTGGTTTAGGTAGATGTAAGATGTAGAAAATTTAATATTTAACCTTTTAACCCCCTTTGCTACTTTTCTGCACCATTTTAGTTGAGGTTTACTTATTAAAAACTGCGATTATTTGAAAATTGGAATTACTTTGAGGACATCTATTTTCGCCCAATTGTGAGATGGGGGGGGCTGAAATTTTTTATGGTGAGTTATCAACAGGGGCGCACCCAAGGGGGAAGGGCTCAGGGACCTCGAGCTCCCCCCCCCCCTTAAGCTCAGCAAGCAGATTTTTTTATCATAAAAATGTCAAAGAAGAGTATGATTTTTTTTAAAATTCGCCCTCCCTTGGCTCGGGCAGTATTTTAGAAACTATTTCTTAAATAAACATACCACTCTTTAAATTTGAATCAGCAGAATTTGCAAAAATTTTGTCTTTTTAAATCAGTAAAATAATTTTTATTTAAAATGAGTGATTTTTCACTGATTTTTTGGTCAAAAATCACTAATTTCCCAGTCAATGTCCCATTTATTAGGAAAAAACAGTCATTTTGACTGAAAAAATCATTAAATCTCATTTTTCAATTTTTTTTCGCTCAAATCTGTAGATATAGGTATATTATTTGCCTACTAAAAATACCCCAACTACTCCAGCCCCACCTAAAAAATAGGTCACATCATTTTTTATTAAATTTTTACCCCATCCCCTTCCATTTTTTTCTCAAAATTTGAGCCCCCTCCCATAAACAATTTCTGGGTGCGCCTATGGTTTTTAACTCGAAGTAGGTAAACTACCTCTGTGAATTTGGTCAAAAGTGAGCCTTGTTTTCATGTTGCTTTTCAAATTTCCGCCTCAATTTTTGTTCTGATATTCTGATCGGCGATTCTGTTTCAGATCATTCAAAACGAGTGCTAATCAAACGATGGAACTCAGCCGATCAGACGGTTCGGTGAATCGTTTTGTGTACTTTGCTGAAGTACCCAGCTTACAAGAAATAGCATCGTATCAAGTAGCTTTGGCAATACGATACCATGATCATTCACGTCACTTCTTCAATCCAGACAATTTCTTCAGGTCATATGAAAGAGAATGTCGGAAATACGATTTAGAGATAGAGAGCTTAATAATACCTCCTGCAATCAAGGGAATGCTCAAAAACTGCATGGAAAAGATCGAAAAAGAATTGAGCGCTTGGGTGAATCATTTCAATCATATATTATATGGTCTATCAAGAAGTCCATTCAAAGTCCGTCCGGTCGATATCAACTGGTGCACTTGGTTACCAAATGGTGTAATCGACTATTTCAAAACTGGTATGAAGATGTTGGAAAGTGAGAAATTGAGCCAGCGTCAAAAATTTCTCATTATGTGCGAATATTGCATGGAAGATGAAATTAAAAAAATTTCATTAGATACACTTCCGGCCGACTACATTGGAAATACGGATCAGTACAATGACGACGGAATTCTGCTTTATTGGATTCGTTTTCTGAAAAATACCTTGCACGAAGTTCCACTCCGAAATTACGCTTCACCTGAAGCTTCCATGGCTAGAAATTTCCGATTCTATGCTCGATTCGCTGTCGAGTATTTTTGGCATCGTATAGGGGCTGACGATCAATTGATCGTGGTCAGCGAATGGATAGCAAGTCGTTGTAATTCTCATTTCGAGTGTGATGTTTTGGAACGTTTAATATCTGCAATGTCTTGGCCTCAGCAACAACGTTTACTAGAGCAAAATTCTACTTCCGGCGTGTATTGGCCTCAGCAACGACATTTATTGGAGAAAAATTCTGTTCAAATGTTGATTAATTTTTCGCTTTATTCTCGTTCAACTCGATATCCACTTTGGGTATGGAAATACTGTAAAAATACAATCCCCGATGAGCAATTCGTTAGGGTTGTTGGCGAAATACTCAGACATTGGCGCCATAATAGGGGACCTTGTTACGTGTTGATTGAAATTTGGGAAACAGCTTCCAATCATCAAAGGAACTTTGCAGCTGCAAATCTATTAAAAGTGGTCATTGACATGTGTCTCTTCAGATATGATCTTCATCATCCTGCGATAGCTTTCGAATTCTTGAACAGATTTCATCCGCTGACACCTGCAGAAGACAGAAAAAGAATAATTTTTGAACTAGCTACCAAAATAAGAAGTCATTCCTGCGATCTGACCACCTTAGCTAAGATTCTGGATGTATGTTTGCCTTGTCCAGAAGATAAAGTTTTATTTAAAAAATCAGTCATCGACTCAAATCAAATAAAAATACATTGCTTGAATTACATACAGGCGGGAGAATTGAAAAAATTAAATGCACTGTTGGAATATTTTTTTTGTCAAGATATTGAAGGAGTCCGAGCATTTAAGATGAAATTATTATTGTCCATGAAATTTGAAAGAAGCAGTAACATCGAATTTGTTTGTAACGTTGATATATGGCATAAGCTGGCAGAATTTATCGACGAAATTTTCTCAAATGATCCGGTACAAGCCTTGAACGAGAAACAGCGACTCATTAAATTAGCGATAATATCTCATCAGTACAGATACCTGTTGAATTTCCGTCGTGATATTCAGGAAACAATAAAAATTGTAGAAATGGTGTTCGCTAACGAAGAATTGAAAGGTGTCAAAAGTGTATTTGCTTGTTCTTTTGGGGAATCACTCAAGACGCGAACTTATTGGGAGAATGAGGAGGTATCCGATGAAACGTATTTTCAACGAATGGTTGATTGGTGTTTGGGTGATGATGAAGAAGCGATTTTGGAATTTAAAAGTCGAGTGTCTCAAGAAACCATATTTGATAGAATTTTTTGTAGAGCAAACGAGGTGTATGGAGACCTTAGAATAAACATAGATTATCTGGGAGGATTATTCGAGCATCTAGATAAGTACTTGAAGTGGTACTTGGCGAGTGATGATGAAGTGAAAATATTCAAGTTGAGTAAATTGAACGAATCCTTCAAGCAAATGAAAATTTTTAGATCAATTTCGAAAAGAAAGGATAGAATTTTTTTGGACATTTTGTTGAAATGGTTTTTTGATGGCGATGATCAGCAGATGCGGAACTTTAGATCTGAAAATTTTCAATTTTGATGAAATATCTAAATAAAAATCATTTTTTATTGTTTCAAATGTGATTTTTTTTTAGAGATGTCGTTTGGTGAGAGTACAGAATTTATTTCTTACTATTTGTTTTTAAACTTTCAAAAATGTTGAAGTTTTTTTTATCGCAAAATATCCAGCAATATTAAGTACCTACAATAAATTTATTCGTATTTATATCTACACCAATTTGGTCTAAATATTATAAACATTTTTCCTAAATGCATTTTTTTTTACGTTATTTTATTACCTACTTACTTTTAATTTAATGAATATCAAAAATTATAAATTAAAGAAAGTTTTGAATATTAGGTATTCTTGATTTTTTTGAATTCGTAAAATCAGAGAAGAGCTCAATTTAATATCTCTGTTGTAGTCAAGAAAAATTAATTTTCAAAAGTTCTCAGGAAAAAATAGGTATTACCAGATAACGATGATTTTGAACTGAAGCAATACCAAGTAGGTACCTACCTTATTCCTATGTTATGTACAATTGCTCATTTTACCTAATGTAGCAATTCTTTTTATGTGTTGACATTATTCAATATTATATGTAGAACAAATGAAGGCAAGTTGGATTGAAGAATGAGGAATTTTTAGCAGGGTGGGGAGTAAGGAATTTCATAAATAGGTATTCGAGGAGCTACACATGTCACATATGTTCTTATGTTGAAAGAAGAAAAACCAAACAGTAGATAATCAAAGAAACTAATGTTGCGCTGATTTCAAAAATAAAATTGGATTTTCTTCATCACGTCAGGATTTTTCGAAATTTTAATTTTTTGTTGAACATTTTTTTTACACTTTGATAAATTTTGACACTTGAAGTCAATTTTCCGAGCAAAGGAAGAGTTCGACGAAAAAAATGAATGGAACATAAATTGTAAAGCGTAAAATTTCCCTTCCGAAGAGTGCAATTAATTTCAAATCGCTTACTTAAATACGTGCAAATCGTGCCAAGAAATGTTTTGGCGGTCTGAAATAATTTTTTACTGAACTTAGAAAAATTTAGATGGTAAAGTTATTGCATCTTGATAATCGGCAATTGAGATTGATCATCATTCAAGTGTCATGATACAGTACTTGTGTGGGAAAAAGAAAAGACAATCACAGAAACTAATGTTGCAATAACCCAGGGAAAAATTTTCAGGCATGAGCAAGTCTGAGTCATTTTTAATAGGTAGAGCTATTCTATACTAAAACAGACCAAAGATGAAGTTGGGTCTACCGATTTCGGTCAATTTTTTTTTCGAGTTCTCCTTGGTGGTCTGTTCACAAAACCACGATCATTTATTTTCCAACCTTCAAGGGGGCGGGGGAAGGTGGGCCTCGAAATTTTTAGGCAATTGCGATTTTTAGCCAAATTACCCAACTTTGAAGGCTCATTTCTCAAGATAGGTTGTACTTGAGGGAAAACTGTTTGCGGGTTCTGAAATAGAATTGATAAGAGATTCAAAAACGGTAATCAAATTTTGAAAAGTTCAAAGTTGAACTATGGTGGCGAAAGCTCAACTTTTATGATTAGAACAAAATATGAAAGCTACAATTTAAAAATCTGAAAAAATTACAGTGAGGAGCCCTTTTTACCATTTTTTTAACCAATAAATTTTCAAGACGGGATCTTCAGATCCCTGAGAAGTACAAGGGTTCATAATTTTGATCAAAATTAAAAAAAAACACGATAAAGTCGAGTAACACATCGATTACTACTAATTCAAAGGCGCTGATTTCGAATATGTATTCAGTTTTTCCATTTGACCCTTCTGAACCCCATATTAGCCTCTTTGATAGCGACAAAATTCAAAAAAATGAAAAATAACGTCTGACCTGTCGTTTGTTGGGTTTTTGAGAGATTGAGTTCGAATATTTGTGTTTTTTTTTTGGATTTTACCCTTCGGCGCCCCTCTAGCCCATGAACTATTTCAAAATCTTAAATTTTTCCAATTTCTCTACTTTTAAAAAAAAAACTGTAGGTATCCAATTTTAAAATTTTTTTCCAATAATAAATTTTTTTGAGTTCATATTTTTATTACTTTTTAGAATTTTCTCTAATTATTTATTGATTTGGGAATTTTTTTTAAAAAACATGAAGTTGAAAAATGAAAATTTCTTCAAAAATTCAAATTTGGAAAATTTAAAAAAATTATTCGAATTAATTTTGAAGTTGGAAAATTTTTTTGAAAATATAAAGTTGAAAAAATTAAAAGTTTTTCTCAATTCCTCAATTCTTAACATTTTTTACGAATCAAAATTATTTTCAATAATTTCAAATGCGTATAGGTACCAATCCATATAAGTAGTGAATTTGGTCCCCGCTCCGATTTTCGATCTATCTCTCCCCAATGATGTCCATTGATGAAAAGTATGCTGGAAAAGTTGTGACCTCTCCACCCCCTCCCTTTCGAAGCTGTGGCCATTTTATTGCATTATTCTGAAGAGTTTTCAATTTCAACGGAAGTGAAGAAAATTTTCTGTTCTAAAGCACAAAGTCCCACCTCATAGAAAAAAAGGGAGGGGGTTAAAAATGTTTCCAGAATTTTTTACACCAAGAGACACCATCGGGGTGAGGGAAATAAATCAAAAATTAAGGCGAGGCCAAATTCATACCTTCTTCTACTGTAGATACTTTTCCTCAATTTTTTTTCGATATTGATTTTTTTTTAATTTTCAACTTTATGTTCTTCAAAATTTTTTCAACTCAATAATTGGGAAAATTGGAATAAATTTGGACTTAGATCATCGAAATCTCATTTCGGTCAGAATGATTTAGGATCTAGTGCTTGATTTGTTATATTTGTAACGTCCATAACTTCAAAATGAAAGTTTAGGAAAAAAAATTGGCTTGGAGCCAATATATTTATCGGCGGCGGCGGCGACAAAAACTCAGCGATTTTCGGCGGTGGCGCAGACCTTTACATAGGTACACCTCTATGAGATGTAAGTTTATGCCAAAAAACAAAAAATTTTCTCCAATTCCGTTAAAATTCAAAATTATTTAAAATAATGCCATAAAATGGCTATAACTCCGAAAAGGAGGATGGTAGAGGTCCAAAATTTCGTGAAATTTTTTTTCCAGTCAATATACACCACTTGAGGTGTTTAGGGAATCCAAAAGTGTGAAGGCTTAAATTCACTCCTATATCCGGCCATATCCTTTTTAATCAAAAATTATTCTGAGACCAAAAAATTTCTTGACTAAATTTTGGAATAGGTATTTTAATAAACAATTTTAATTTTGGTAAAATTAAAGGAAGTTCAAATTTACGAATTGACTGGTCATCGAAAAGATAATAGAATTATGTCGAGTGATGAAAAGCTTACATTTACGGCAAACTGGTATGCAACTTATCAACTCCAATCAAAAAGATCGTTCAGTACAAATACAAAAGAAGGGGTCGATCATTTTGTTATTTTCATGTTGCTGTAGATTTTAATTTCTTGATATATTTGTACTTACTGAACTGGGTAAATGGATACTAGGGTGGAATGAAAAAAAAAAACATATCTTGGATTTCGACCAAATTTTGTGGAGTGGTTTACTTTGAGTGGGAGACTACCCAAAAAAAATTTGAGCGCTCCAGGTGCAAGGAAAGGGGAGCAGGGGTGCTCAAAGTGCACCTCCTTTTGAAAAAAAACGCAATTTTTTGTGTTTTTTAGAAAATCAAAATCGTGCGAGAAGCCGTCACAGCACTCAAAAGTTGCGATTTGAGTTTCTACAACTCCCTGAACCATCGCCGTCCTCCTCCGATCAAAATTCAGACTGCTACCAGGGGGTCCAAAAGTTGCAGATTGCAATATTTCAATAATATGAATTTTTCACTAAGCTAGAATGATTTTTTTCATCAAGTAATTGAACAAAAATTTTTTTTCGGTCACTGAAAGTAAATTTTAAAAAAAAAATTATGAAAATTTTATGCACCAGTGCAGCCAACAGTGAATCGTAAAATTCCAAAATACAGAATTTATGCCAACTAAAAATTTCAGAGTTTAGGGTTGAAAAATATCCTCGCCCTCCCCCGGTCTCTTCCCCCCAGAATGTGAGCACATACTTACGGAGAAAAAAATGATCCATCGGCTCTGTGCAACCTCATATGAAAATGTTATGAGTTTTTACACAGTAAGGTAGTGTTTTTTTTTTCAAACATAATTGATTACTTTTTCGCTTGAAAATATTATCAATTTTTTTCACTCAGTAGAAGTAAATTTCGGAAATTTTTCGGAAAATTTTGTAGCCAGTTATAAATTCTACACTATGAAATTTACGTTAATTTCGAATTAATTTTTTTATTGTTTGAAAAATTTACAATAATTTTGTTTTCAGTCATCGGAAATGAAAATTTAAAAATTATTTTTTGAAAATTTTTACATCAGTGCAGCCAGTAGCTAATTGTGATATTCTAATATTACATTTCGCCAAAAACGTATTTGTCTTCAAATTTTCAAAAAAATTGTCTTGTATTAATTTTTATGCCTGCGAGAGAATATACCAGTTCTGTTTTTTCTTTTCAATTATCTAGCGTTCTCTTATGGAGCTGACAGCCTGCCAGCTTGGCTTCTCAACAATGGCTTCAAAATCAAAACATACTTCTATTGATCTGATTGAAAACAAAAATAATACTGTGAATTTTTCAAACGATAAAAAAATTAATTCGAGATAAACGTAAATTCCATAGAGTAGAATTTACAACTGGCTACACTGATATACAAAATTTTCCGAAATTTACTTCTAGTGAGTGAAAAAAATTCATAATATTTTCAAGCGAAAAAGTAATCAATTCAAAGTTGGCATAAATTCTGTATTTTGGAATTTTACGATTCGCTGTTGGCTGCACTGGTGCATAAAATTTTCATATTTTTTTTCAAAATTTACTTTCAGTGATCCAAAAAAAATTTTTGCTCAATGAAAAAAATCATTCCAGCTTAGTGAAAAATTCATATTATTGAAATATTGCAATCTGCAACTTTTGGACCCCCTGGTAGCAGTCTGAATTTTGATCGGAGGAGGATGGCGATGGCTCAGGGAGTTGTAGAAACTCAAATCGCAACTTTTGAGTGCTGTAACGGCTTCTCGCACGATTTTGATTTTCTAAAAAACAAAAAACTGCGTTTTTCTTCAAAAGGAGGTGCACTTTGAGAACCCCCTGCTCCCCTCCCCTTGCACCTGGGGGGCTCAAATTTTTTTTGGGTAGTCTCCCACTCAAAGTAAACCACCCCACCAAATTTGGTCGAAATCCAAGATATGTTTTTTTTTTCCACTCCACCCTAATGGGTACCTACCTTAAATTATTATTGATAATTCTAATAAAACAATTTTTCTGTTTCAGATCATTCAAGATGATTGCAAATGAAACATGTTCAGCCAGCAATCCAGGTAGCCCTGAATATCATTTTACATACGTTGCAAAATTACCAACCTTACAAGAAATAGCGTCGAATACAATTGCTCTGGCGATACGTTACTGCAATAATCCATCTCGTTTTCACAGTGATCCCAACCACCCCTACCTAAACAGAAGACTTATAAATAAATGCAATCAACTTGTAGAGACCTTAAAAGCACCTCTTGTAATCGAACAAATAATCCAAAATAGTGTGGAAAAAGTTGAAGAAGAATTGCGCGACTGGGCGAGTTATTTCGACTACGTGTTATTCACCGGATCAAGACTCCCATATAATGTCTATCCAATTGATATAAATTGGTGTGCTTGGCTCACGAATGGTCAAATCGACTATCCGAAGACCGCCAAAAAAGCATTGGAAAGTGGGGAATTGACCGAGATCCAAAAATTTATTATTCTGTGCGAGTATTGCATGGAAGAAGAAATCAAAAAAATTTCTCTCGATACCCTTCCCAGCGACTACATTGAAAATATGGTTCACCACAGCAACGAAATTCAGTTTTATTGGATTTGCTGGTTGAAAAATGAACTGCATAAAGTACCAGTCGAGAATTACACTTCGGTCGAGGTCGCAATGGCGAGAAGATTCGGGCATTGTTCTGGATTTTCCGCCGAGTATTTCTGGCATCGTGTAGGCGAAGAAGATCAATTCGCAATTATCAGCGAATTGATATCAAGACGTAATTTCAATCGTTTCGAATGCGCTGTTGCACAACGTTTAATTTCTGATTTGTCCTGGTCTCAGCAACGTCGTTTGTTGTGAGAAAATTCCAAAATTTTATCCAGATTTACCAAGTATGACAACTCATTGGAATGTGCTCTTTGGGTTTGGAAATTCTGTAAAGATGCCATATCTGGAGAAAATTTTGCTTGGTTTGTGATTAGAGCGTTGGACAGGTGGATGATTCATGGATGTGCTCGAGCATGTACCGCGTTCAATGAAATTTGGGAAACAGCTCACGATTATCAGAGAAATTTTGTAGTGAGAAGACATCCAGAAAGGGTGATTTTCTCGGCTCTTTGTAGGTATTCTATTTCATCAAATATTCCTATTGAATTCGTAATTAGATTTCTTCAGGCGATGCCGGTAGAGGATAGAAAAAAATTAATTTTGGGAAATGCTACCGTGATAGGTAGAAAACACCGTGTTAATATCCGAACCTTGAATTTTTTGAATCAGGTATTGGAAGTATGTTTGCCAAGCCCTGATGATAAATCGATGTTTAAAAAATTAATCGTCCGTTCCGAAAATTGGATGTGTAAGTGCCTTAATTTTATACTTCGTGGGAATTTAAAAAAATTTAATATTTTAATTGAATATTATTTTGAAGAAGATGCGCAAGAAGTTCGAAAATTTAAAGAAAACTTATTCGAAATGATGACATTTGAAGATAGATGTACAATCAAACTGATTTGTAATGTCGAGAAATGGCAGCAGTTTGAAAAATATATAAATGAAATTTTCTCCCAAGATGAATCGTTGGCTTTGAAAAAGAAACAGTGGGTCGTCGAATCAATAATAGCGTCTAATCCGTATAGGAGTAAGTTTGATTTTCGTCAAGATTTCTCTAAAATGGTGCAGATTGTGGAAATGGTGTTCGAAAACGAAGAATTGAAAAGTATTAAACGTGTGTTCGCTCATTCCTTCGGTGAGTCTATCAAAATATCAGATTTTTGGAAGTGTGAGCACAAATGCGATGGAACGTATTTTCAAAGAATAATTGACTGGTGTTTGGGTAAGGATGATGGGGAGATCTTGGAATTTAAAAATCTCGTATCGTATGATGTCATATTTGATGGGATATTTTGTCAAATAAACGTGATGTACCAAAAACCAGGAAATGAAGCCGTCAACTCGGAGATATTACTAGAAAATCTAAATAAGTACCTGAAGTGGTATTTCACCTGTGATGATCAAGTGAAAATTTACAAGTTGAGTAGATTGAGAGCATCTTTTGAAGAATTAGAAATTTTTAGAATAATCTCGAATGAAAAAAATTGTCAGTTTTTAGAAATGCTGTTGAAATGGTTTTTTGATGGTGATGATGCGCAGATGCGAAGGTTCAGGGAGGAAAAATTTGAATTTTGAAGATACGAATGAGAATTTTATGTAAAATGTACGATTCTTCGTTTGGATTAGGTGTTGTGATTTTTTATGTCGTTGGAAAACCGTACAAAGTTGAAATAAATTTTTTTTACTAAAATAAATGAAATTATTTTTAAAAATTTAATAATTATTTCAATAAAAAAAATAATCTATCAACTTGGATTTTTGATTTGACCTCCCATAGGTACATTTTATGGGGGCCCTTTGAACTAAATAATGGCAACATCAAAATATATAGGTATGTTACGTTCAATTGATGTAATTGCCTAATTCATGAAATAGGCAAGAATACGCCGCCCTTGGGTAATTTTGCCTGGCGATAAATTTTTACAAAATTACATCATTTAGACAACCGTAAAGAAAGTATCAAAATGGAACCGCTTCGAATGTAATTCTAATTTTTTGAAACAATTTTGTTCTTCCTAGCTGCCCCTCCCCCTTTATGAAAATAAGTACCTACAACAATTTGTTCAAGAAAACAAATTGATGCATTTATCTAAGAAAATACCCAACATTTTTCAAAATTGTTTCTGTGTTTCTCAAATTATTAGAAAACTGTGATTAGATAATTGTGAAAACGGTTCAAAACATTGTAAAATAAAATTCGGTCAAAGTAGTGATGAAAATTTCAAAAAAAAAAAAATGTAAATTTGTAAAACATTATAACGAAGTACCTGTGTGACATTTTTTAACAATTTTTACGAAGTTTGGAATACTTAGGTACTCATTGGCCAATTGAAAAAAATCATTTAAAATTTATTTTTAGGAAAATAATAAATTTTTAACGCGTTTGAAACATTTTTATATGTGCATATAACTACTTCATCATCAATTATGGGAATTTTTTTGAAAATTCAGAAAATTCTACATTTGTGAAGCCAAAAAATTGAAGAAAACTTCATTTCAGTTGAAAAATTTTCAAGGATTTTTTTCGATTATGGGTCCCTTAATGAAGCAAAGACGATGAATCGGAGCCGACTTATTAAAAGGATAAAAAATTCAAAATCTAAAACATTAGGTAAGTACTTATAAACAATAAGCCTTACGAAATTGTTGAAATATTTAAAAATTTTGACGATAGTGTAGCGTAAAACGCCCAATTTTTGCTAAAATCGACTCGAATTCGCTATTTCCCATCTTCTCAACCCAATACCTTGAACCAATCCAGGTATGAAACAATTTTTAGACATAATTCGAACCTCCTGAACACGATTTTTTGATTAGGTAGTTTCCCGAATTGTTGGAAAAAATTAAAACTGACCACTCGTCGTATTAAACCCGTGCAGATGTGTCAAATTTTCCACGACGCTCTCGTGGAAAGTACGGCGTTCACGGGCCTATGGATTTTACACATAGAAAATACGAAAAAAAGCTTCACTTTCGTTAAAACTAAAGAAAGTTGTAACTGATTAGTTGAGAATGCGCCATTTTTTTAGCTCCATGTGACTTGAAGGATCTGAATCAATTTTTTACAAGAAGTCTCTACTTTGAGAAGCCATGGCTCAGCCTCCTGGAGTCCTAAGAAGCTAAAAATTTTGTTGGTGCTTTCTCTGGTTCCAAAAAGTTTGGATTGGACGAAAAAAATGATTTTATACCACAATTGGGAGGACGTGTAGTGTTTGGAAAAATTGAAAATCGCAATTTCATGTCAGTTTTGGTAAAAATTGGGCGTTTTACACTTCAATAATTTCACGATTGAGAGAATTCTCTACTTCCAATCGGGAAACTAATCATAAATTCGTGTTCAGGAGGTTCGAATTACGTCTAAAAATGATTTCATACCAGGATTGGTTCGAGGTATTGGGTTGAGAAGGTGGGAAATTGCGAATTTGAGTCGATTTTAACGAAAATTGGCTGTTTTGTACTACCAAAAATCGACGATCAAGAAGCTGTTTCACTTCCTATGGAGAAACCAATAACAAATTCGAATTCAGAAGGTTTGAATTATATAAAAAAACTGATTTCGAACCTTACTTGAACCACATCACTCGTCTCAAGATGAAAAAAAATCGCAATTTTACCTCTTTTTCCTCAAATTGGCCTCTTTTCGCGACACAAATCATACGATTGTGCGAATTCTACGCTTCAGATCGGAAAACTAATCACAGAATCGAGTTCAGGAGGGTCAAGTTATATGAAAATGACACCAAATTTACCCCAACTTCTTCATGTGAAAAAATAGGGGTAAAACCTCCTCTAAAACTCTCCCTCCGTCCACTCCTAAGGGAAAATTTTCACGTCTCCACTTCTCGAAAATTTTCTTTTGGGTCATACTAAAATAAAAACCACATTTCAACCAGTGTTCAAAAAGTGCAGTATGCCCGAGCTAACCGCAGGGACTATGACCTGGCTGACTAGAAAGGAAACATTCTTGTAACCAGTGAACGTGGCATTCTAAAGTCGCGAACTCTCATAGTCGTCGTCGTGGCTAACTCCCATTCCTAGCTGGACCAAGGATTCTGAATGAACTAGACTTGGTTGTCCTTTCGGCTTTCTTCCATTCTTTGAAATACGCGATAGATTGATGTTGTCGCGTGTCATCTTTCATCAGCCTATCGTGGATTGTTTTTTTGTTAAATTTTTTTGCTGAATTCATGAATTGATTTTCTGAGTTTTAGGCATATTCATTTCTGATATGATATTCACTGTCATTTTTTTGTTTTATTCGTGTTTGATTCGATTCAATTATTAAAAAATCGATACTCTGCTGACTACGTGGATGAGCCAATGTAAACAAAAGGTAACTGATAACACGGTCTTATTCTAATGATATTTCTACAGAATTCAACTTTCTAGATTATATTTGTGGAGTGATGAATATCTGTTTTCTATATCCCACACACTCAATTTTTCATTATTTCCATATACAAGATTCAACTCTTTTTTCAATTAATTACTTTCAGTTTGATTTATGCATCAATTTATCTATTTCATTCTACAAGGTCACTCTTCTCTTTTTCTCTATGTAAGATGTAACTATCAGTGGCTCATTGCACCAGTTTTAGCCAATTCAGCATGGGAATAGCTCAAAGAACGTTTGTTTCTTCATAGTTTAAAAAAAGAATAATTCAACGGACTTTTTCAAATTAAAAAATCTTATGCCATCAAATTTTAGGCTGCTATGAGTGGACTTTTAACTCCTAACTCAAGAAAAAATTAAATTACAATTTGAAAAATTTTTCATCGAATACATGTTTTTCTAGTTTTTGTGGGTTAGGGAATAACGAAAAATTATGTGCACTTTTTTTCTGCCGTCGATATTGAAGAAGCCAAAGAGAGAAGAATTATTATTTATTATGTTTCTGTGAAAAAACCCTGTTCTTTGAGATTTCCTTGATTCAATCCTTCCAGCCCAAAATTTTTTGAGGATCTCCTACTCGAAGGAAACTACCCCGCTAATTTTTGTCAAAATCCTGGATTTTTTAAAATTCATTCGATGTGCATGGC